>OZ026518.1:4657500-5877500 GCA_964019695.1 Loripinus fragilis | reverse complement strand
TCAAAATTGCATTCAATAATGCACGATCCTTGCATAAACATCTGAAGGAAATTGAAGCTGAACCAAATGTATTAGCAGCTGATGTTATTGGTTTTTCGGAAACAAGGTTATGTCAAAGAGATGAAGATGCAGACTTTACTTTGAAAGGATTTGCTCTCATAAGACTAGATGAGAATTGTAGCCAAGACTCTGTACATAGACCACATCATGGGCTAGCTCTGTACATTAAGACAAGTTTTGAAGTTCAGAAACTAGTAAAAATATGCTGTTCTTCCTTTGAGTTCATTGCAGCTTCTTTGGTCAGTGGCCAGAAAGGATATTTTCAAGTTGCTATATTGTACAAATATCCAAAAAGCTCTCAGAGTACTTTTAAAAAGGATATTAGCTGTCATCTTAGACCACTCATTGATCTCAAGGCAAAATTTGTCTTACTTGGAGACTTCAATATATCTGTTGATTCTTCACATTGTATTGATTTCATAGAAAGATTGTTTAATTGCAAGCAGCACATTCAGCAGTCTACTCATGACTCTGGATCAGTATTAGATTTGGTGTTTTCAAATTGCAATGGCTTTTGTGATATCATTGAAGCTTATTGGACAGATCATAAACTCGTATATTGTGCCATAGAATTATAATTAACTAAATTCTGACTGTTTGCTTGAAGTATGATCGTCAAACTCAAAACAAGTAAATTCATAGTATTTTCGTATTTTAAGATACATTTTCGTCTTATAATGTATGAAATGAGACCTTAGGTGAATAAGTTAAATGTGGGAAAACATGAAAAGAAGCTGAGAATTATATCGTATCCAGATATAAAACGTCAGATGAAGACCAGCCCACATACAAAATTACAGAAATGTCAACATAAAAGTGCAGACCCTTAACTCACTATATACCTTAAGACTTTGATACAATTGAGTCCAGAAATAAAGCTAACAGTTCATACTAAATCACAACAATCTTAGAATATACTCAAAGCACGCTAACATATTTAGATGTAAGGAAGCATAATATTTTGTATATTTTAAGATAATTCAAATACATGAAGAGCTCTAGGGCATTAATTTAGAGGGGCAGTTGACTTGCTCAGTGCCTCCAGTTGGAACCATAGGTATAATGTTACCAAACGAGAACTACTTACTCAAAAGTCTTAATGTAAGACAGGATTTTTTTAGATTAAATGCAAACAAAAATGGGATCAAGGGAAGAAGCCACTTTATTTTAGGGAACAAGAAACATGCCTCTTTTAAGATACCATAGAATGATCAAACTTGGCATCTCTGAGTGCAGTAAATTATTAAGTGCATTTTACATACATGTTATAAGATATTGTATTTCATAATTCATTGATACAGAATGGTCAAAACTGTAACTGAAGGAGTTTTTCTGAGTGCAGTAAATTTTTGCATTTAGTCCTACAGAACCCAGATTTATCCTTTTTTGAAAACCATGTAGATCCAGACTACCTGGCTTCTGACAAAGGCATCTGATCAGGATCCACACTGTTTTTCCACTCAGATTGTAAATGTCCCATGATTTCAACTTGAGTGCTGCAGGTTAACAGGATAAGGGAGGAGTATAGTACATGAAATATTCAGGGTGACAAGGATTAATATTAGATTTTGAATTGCATTATAATAATGTTTATATTGTTATACCTAAATGCACTCAGAATGGTCAAAATAGTTGGCATATTTGATTCGGAACAATGCATTCTTAGTAAGTCTTTGAATCATCTTAAGATACTGTATTTTTATACCAAAAAGCACTCGGAGTTTGTTTGTTTGATTTGATTCTTTACATCCCATCAACAATCTTTCAGTTAAACAGGGACAGGTCTTCCTGGGTTGAACCAGTACTAATAATTAATTATGCTAGGATAAATGTGTTTTGCTCAAGGACCATAATGCAGTGACGCCGGTGGGGATTGAACCCACGGCCCTTCGGTCTCCAGTCAAGCACTCTACCACTGAGCCACTGCGCTCCCTAAGCACTCAGAGTGGTGAAACATTTGGCATTACTGAGTGCAGTATGGTACACCTAAATAAATACATCTTGTATGTTGGGGGAGGACAGTGGTTCAGTGGTAGAATAATTGACTCGGGAGACCAAAGGGCCGCGGGTTTGAGTCTCACCGGCATTCTTGGGTTGTGCCCTTGAGCAAGGCACATTAATCCTTGCTTAGAACTGGTTCAACCCAGGAAGGTCCGGCCAGACAAAACTGAAATATTGTTGACTGGGACTTAAAGAATCAAATCAATGGTTATAAATTTAACATTTCTGAGTGCTATAAAGTTAATAAATGTATTTGATATGTAGGCTCTCATCAAAGACATTATAAGATGCAAATGTATTTCATACACTACTGCACTCAGAATGCTCAAAGCTTGGGCATTTCTGAGTGTAGTAAGGTAAATAAATGCATTTTGTAGGTTGACCCTCTTCATAGATCTTTTTTTAAGATACAAATGTATTTTATTTATTACTGTACTCAGAATGGTCAAAGCTTTCGGCATTTCTGAGTGTAGTAAGGTAAATAAATGCATTTTGTATGTTGACCCTCATAAAGACCTTTTTTAAAGATACAAATGTATTTTATTGATTACTGCACTCAGAATGGTCAAAGCTTTGGGCATTTCTGAGTGTAGTAGGTAAATAAATGCATTTTGTATGTTGGCCCTCACCAAAGACCTTTTTTAAGATGCAAATGTATTTTATTCATTACTGCACTCGGAATGGTCAAAGCTTTGGGCATTTCTGAGTGTAGTAAGGTAAATAAACGCATTGTGTACGTTGGCCCTCGTCAAAGACCTTTTTTAAAGATACAAATGTATTTCATACACTACTGCACTCAGAATGGTCAAAGCTTTGGGCATTTCTGAGTGTAGTAATGTAAATAAATGCATTTTGTATGTTGACCCTCATCAAAGACCTTTTTAAAGAATCTTTTGGCATTTCTGAGTGCAGTAAGGTATATGCATTTTGCATGTTAATGTCTGATGAAGCATATTGCTTTTAGGTTCATCCATCCTCTTGTTTATACCTTGTTATCACCTGATGACTGAATTACTAGTTGGTAGAGTGCAATAAGGTCTATAAAATATTTTTGCAAGTTTGTTTGCAACTAGTATTTGCAAACATTTTGAGATATGTTGTTAATGCACTTAGGATGGTCAAAATGTTTGGAATTCTGAGTGCAGTCTGATCATTAAATGCATTGTTAGTTTGTTACAGTACATGCTTTAATTAGACTATGATCATTTTCAAGCATGTCTGTAATGATACCAATGTACATTTTCTACTTTATCAAATTTTATTGCAATATGATTATTTTTGATGATTTTCATCTTTTTTAAACTAAGGCACCTCATGCATTTATGTTTGTAGCAATATTTAAAATCTCGTGTTGCTGATTTTAGATTCACTTTCACTAAAATTTACAGCATATTCATATCTGCTTCTTTTGTGGATAATTTTTGTTATTTATGTTTCATGCAATATAGCCTTGTGGTCAACTGCTGGGAAAGGGCTGGCCACTTGGCTCTCTTGTATGTGATGTTTATTGTGTTTTTGTCACTTTTACATGTGGTGTCCTGTGTCAGGTGTGGTGCTTGATTGTACAGATTCCAGATCTTTGCTTATTTTCTTATTTTGAGATATAAGCAAAGGGGCCTATGTTTAGTGTTATACACTGTAAAATGCTTTCAAATAGAAAAAACAGTACTTATAGCAAAAAAGAACAACATGAACAGAGGATGAAAAGAAAGATATGCAATCTTCTCACTGGCATTTTTTCATTACTTTCCCATTCTTTAGTTTAAGCATTTATTTTGTTGAAATGCTGCAAAGAGCCGTCCAACTGGAAATGGTTCTTTCTGAGTATGCATAACATCAGCCAAACCTGTGTTAGCGGTCACCTATGAATAAAGGCCAACATGTGAACAAAGGCCTAGCGCCTGAATCCCATAAGGCCAGTTTATATAGATATTGACCTCCGGATAACAGCCAACTACCAACAAAGGCCAGAGTGTTTTGTTCCCATGAGTGACCTTTGTTCACAAGTTTGACTGTATTTGTTAATAAATTAGAAAACAACATTTCAATCATGTCCAATATTGCAGAAAGTTGATAGACCATATTTGGATTTGATATGTATGTGTGTGTGTTTTATAACATCTTGCAAATAGCTAAGGTCAAATAGAGACTGGGCCACAACATAAAAGTCTGATCAGACAGACTGGAGAACCTGCTTTACAAGGCAGGGGCTATATCCACTACATTACGGCAGCTCACATGATTTGGTGTATCTATAGGTTTCTTGCACCCTTAGGGTTCCGTTAGTTTGACCACAACCACCACACCCACTGGGATTTGGGTGTATGGTCTTAAGAAAAACAATGAGATTTGCAATGGTTTATCATTGTATTTTTGTAAGCTAATCAAAAAACCTTGCAAAATAGTTAACCCTAAAATACACTTACATGTATATGGCATAATAAATGAATGAAGATTGAAAGTCAGCTCAATAATAATGTATTTTGTAACACTCAGATTAGAACATCAGTAATAATTTCTCTGACAGACTCCTGTAAATTAGATGAAGCAAACTACTAGACTATATCCAAAGTACATTATTGCTGCAATCTTTTTTTATTGCTGAGATCTACATAACTACTAATCAACTGGATGAACAGCTGTCTATGAAAGTTCTAGCATTTTACCACAGATGAACGAATGAACTGTCTATAAAGAGAACAATTAATTCCTTGCATTTTACCACAGTTGAACATAAAGAGAACAACTCATTTCCAACATTTTAACCACAGATGAACTGTCAATGAAGAGAAGAATTCATTGTTAACATTTACCACAGTTGAACAGATGAACTGTCTATAAAGAGAACAATTCATTTCTAGCATTTACCACAGTTGAACAGATGAGCTGTCTATAAAGAGAACAATTCATTTCTAGCATTTACCACAGTTGAACAGATGAACTGTCTTTGAAGAGAAGAATTCATTGCTAACATTTACCACAGTTGAACAGATGAACTGTCAATAATGAGAACAAATCATTGCTAGCATTTACTACAGTTATATTATACAAATGAACTGTTAATCAAGAGAACAAGAATCATTTCTAGCATTTTACCACAATTGAACAGATGTACTGTCTATAAAGAGAACAATGAATTTCTAGCATTTTACCACAGTTGAACATAAGAGAACAATTCATTTCCAACATTTTACCACAGTTGAACGGATGAACTGTCTATTAAGAGAACAATTCATTGCTAGCATTTTACCACAATTGAACAGATGAACTGTCTATTCAGAGAACAATTCATTGCTAGCATTTCCCCACAGTTGAACCGATGAACTATCTATTAAGAGAAGAATTCATTGCTAGCACTTTACTATGTTGAAACCAATGATGTGTCAATAAGGATTACAATATCTTTGCTAGCATTTTACCACGGTTGAACAGATATACTCTCTATTAGGATTACAATATCATTGCTAGTATTTTTTCAGGGTAGAACAGATATACTCTCTATAAGGATTACAATATTATTGCTAGCATTTTACCATGGTTGAACAGATATACTCTCTATTAGGATTACAATATCATTGCTAGAATTTACCATGGTTGAACAGATATACTCTTTATAAGGATTGCAATATCATTGCTATTATTTACCACGGTTGAACAGTAGAAATGACTATGAGGATTACAATATCATTGCTAGCATTTCATCATGGTTGAACAGATAAACTGCACATCCAATAGAAACAATATCCATGACAGTTGAAAAGATGAATTGTCGATAAAGAGAAGAATATTATTGCTTATAGTGTTTAACCACAGTCAAACTGCTGTAATCAACTGTATGACGGAATTGTCTATAAAGATTCTAGTATTTTATCACAGATGATGATACACTTTCAGATGTGCTGAAGAATGCCAATAGCAGATGACGAACTTTAATATTAGGATAAAGGTTTAAACAGGACAGTTTAAAGGATTGTAATTTGTACTACATGTACATAAGACATGATGATGTAAGAAGCTCTCTGAATTGGTTTGAGGATACAACAGCTGCTTTTACCTATTATATAGAATATTTTGACCATATCAACCAATAGTAAAAGAAGATGTCATGAAGCACATTTAACGAAACAATGAAACAATACGGAATATGTTAACTTAGTTCAAAAAACCTTACAGAAATAAAAGTATCATCTTAACAATGCCAAAGAAGCAGAAACATTCAAAGACATACTTTAAAACCAGATCAGTATTGACTCATTTGTGGAATGTGAATAACTACAAAGGTGATTGAAAGTCCAAGTGAATAATAGATTTAAAGTCACCAGAGACCACACAATATTTGTAAATCTTAAAACTACCATGATGTTCTTACTTTTGTGTTACATCAGAAAATCATTGTTGAAATGTTCTTGCACTGTTTTACATTTCGCAAAAAAGTAAAAAACCAAATTACATAAATTTATTGTAGCTTAGTGTTGAAAGAAAAAAAAATTGGGGTTTCTCTTTGTATTCTAAAAATGTGCGCTTGATTAATAATCTAGAGCTTGCATGAGTCCAACAAAACCAGTGTAACTCAAACAAATAAGATCAAAGTGTTGGTCAAATGCTACATTGTGGCTAAATTATATTTTAGTAGTATTCTGTCTGTTTTGTCTACCTTGTTAGTATGATTATACTCAACATCAAAATAATCACATTATTTTTACAAATTTGGTATTTTGTATAAATCAGGTGTTAAATAATTATTTAACAATATGACAGGCACCAAAGATGTATGGAACATGTGGTCAAGCAAATGCATCACATAAACTTCACTCAAATGTAAATTTTATAATTCATTTTTTACAGTAAACAAAATGTTGCTTGTGCATTTCTTTTGCTGTCAAGTATATAACTGCAATAAATGTTTGATACTTTAGGCTTAGACAGGGGTGATAAAGTTCAGGATTAATCAGGATTTCCTGATTGAGCACTCATGCATTTTGCATATAAGATCAAATTTATTATTGCTGTAATTTGTTTTCAGAACCTATCATGATCTTTTAATCAGATATATACTATTAGGTGAGCATAAACCGATTGCTTTCTAATGATGTTTTGTTCTTTTAAACATTTATTGGTGATTTCTGAACTTTTTTGGCCAAGTTCAGGAGTAAACTGAAAGATTTTCCTGATTGAGAATCTTGGACTGTTACCACCCCTGAGGCTACCACGAAGTTAACTCAAACAGAAGTTGTTAAGAATTTGCACGGACACAAAAGATACTCTATGTCTCACTGCAAGATTCTTAAAAGGTCCATAGCTCTAGATAAAATAAACTATCACAGGCAAATCATATGCTAATTTCTCTCTTGATATCAAAGGTTTCCATGAGGTTTCAATGTATTAAACTTGACAAACTTATGGGACTTGATTATTTTTTGAGGAAATCTAAACATATATTTCTTGAGTTATGACCCTTGTTTAAGGAAGAGCTCTACTCTTTCTAGACAACCATATGATTCAGTGTTCACAAACACATGCTGCAGTTTCTACTTTTAGTTATTGTATAACTTTTTCAGTGTTCTAACTGCAACATTATAACAAACTTTGTCCTATTTTATATAAATGTTGTCCTTTTTAAATGTAAATAAAAAGGGATTTTTTAAATTCTTTTGTTTGTCTTTTATATCCACCCTAGAGCCCAGCAGCCAGGAAAAACAGCTACTATTCAGTACAAATTATCAAATGCCTAGTTTGTATACCTAAAAATTGTTTAAACAGTCCTGATCTTAAGATGTTTAAGATGTCTGCCATGCTTACAAAACTTGGTATACTTGACCTTAAACTCCACATCATTTGGTATGATCCTGAAAGGTTGACCTTCAATTTCTCTAGTATTAGTCAATTAGCGGACCTCAATGCTTATTACTGCAAATCTAAACATATTTTATTTTTCTGATCCTGTTGAAACTTAAGTCAATTGAGTTGTTTTGATCTGTAAAAGTTGAGTAAGTATAAATACATTCTCTATATCAATGAAAAAGCAGGTAATATTGTTTAATGATCAGATGGTAATTCATTAAGCAGTTAGGAGATCCATATTGCTAACTTGCATGGACACATCACTATTTGCCCCGTTTTTGGTGTTTTGATTGTGGTTTGTATATAGCTTTTTGCTACCACAATCAACTCTATTCTATATAAGAAAATGTTTGGTTCAAAGTAGCCACAAGGCCAGTTGGAACATCCGTTAGATGAGACATTGTAAAAATGAATATGTGGTCTAGGTAGCATGACAAATATGGCTTTCATGCCCATATCAGGTCAAATATTTAAAAAAAAAAAAAAACAACCAAAAAGTAAGTGAGTATATGACCTGGAAATGCAATACAATCATCAGTGCAGACCAACTCACGATAGTTTGAGGAACAGACACAGAACATAATGGGTCACATGACATCAAAAGGCAATTAAAGTAAAGCAACCAGCTCTAATGATAGCAAACCTAGAAACCACACTTAAAGTATACCCAACAAAACAAGAACCAAGCACAAAGCCCTCACAAAACAATGGGCGCAACATAGTTTCAGCCACTCTGGGCTTTGGTATATAGAATTGTGGATGTAGGCTCTACAATGTATGTTTGACTAGTGTTCATAGCTTGATTTTAATCTACTTTATGACAAATTATTTATAGGTGGGACAAACCTTGAAAAGAAGATTTTTGAGAAAGTTTGAGGCCAAATTCATTGTACTTTATTGATACATTTAAGCTAATTAATGGAACAGTAACCCTAAGATCATGATTGACCTTTGACCTTTCATCCAAGGCAGCTCTTATTGGATTGCAAACACATTTTATAGAAATCAGGCAGCCAATTGAAGACTTCAAGTTGAATGCTTTAGATTAGATAACAGTCATATGACTATATTGTCATTGCCACCAAAATATCTTCCATGCCATGCTAAGTAAAACCTATTCACAAATCTTTATTTCTAAAACTATAAAATGGGCCCATCACCTACTTGCGAGAAATGTTAAGCCTTATATAAATGAGACAATGGTTTTATATAAGTAGCAAATGTCAAGCAGACCTTTGACTTTTTGTACAGGGCCATACATTTGGACTGCCACATACATATCTTAACATCTATTTCTCTTACTGAGCTGTTTGAATTCAAATTTCACATGGCGTATTCACTAGATTGTTGTAGGTCACTTCACTAAAGTGACCACGATCCCCATATATGGTAACACAAAATATGTTTCAAATTATAAGTTGACCATGACCTATTTTAACATTTTTAAGGAGATCAGGTGAGCGCTTCAGGACCTTCAGGTCCTCTAGTTTCTATTATTATAACATTTTCACGGCAGAAATTCGGGGAGCGCATTGGCTCAGTGGTAGAGTGCTTGACTCGAGACTGAGGGGTCGTGGGTTCGAGCCTCAACAGCATCACTGCGTTGTGTCCTTGAGCAAGACACATTAATCCTAGGTTAGAACTGGTTCGACCCAGGAAGATCCGTCCCTTTATAACTGAAAGATTGTTGATGGGACGTAAAGAACCAAATCAAACAAAATTTATGGCAGAAATGAGATTTCAAAGTAATCTTAATGTCATCTAACATTTGTGCTCTTGTATTAACTCATTGTGAAAAAGAGATAAAATGCTTGTCTTTTCCCCCCAACCCATTTGATGAATTCAGAAAAACATGAGCACTCATGTAAGACCCTCTATTTATGAGACTGGACTGGAGGGTATAATGTTCTTGTCTGCTAGTGTTGTCTGTTCATGACAGGACCCAGATCAGCCCTGACAAAATATCGGGGCCTGATCTGGATCCAAACTACTTTACACTCTGATGATATTCTTGAAGATTATTTACAAGTTAATTTTGAAAAAAAATCAGCAGACATTCAAAAATGAAAAATTCCCAACTTGAAAAAGAGTTCATATCTTCAGCAGGACAAAGGTTTATACTGTACTTTGAATTGTTCTACATAGGTAGAAATAATCAGTGCAAAGTACCGGTTATTGTCTTAGCCATCAGTTTAAATATGTGTTTTGGGTACTCAAAAGAACCATCTCATTGAGACGGTTCTTTTGAGTACCTACAACATATGTTTTGGATGAGAGATAAGAAAAATAATTTTCAGTAACACACTCTTATCTGGGGGCATGGTTCTGTCTAATAGATATTGCCTCGAGGCTGTATTTAAGTGCTTTGAGATGCATGACTTTTTGTGAGTAGATTTATAATATTATTTGACCTTTGAGTTTTAAGAAATGTTCCTTAAAGGACTATGTGAATCAAGGTAAATATTTCATATATTTTCAATGTATGTGGGTAAAGTTTTATGTTTGAATCCATGAGCGGATCCAGAGGAGGGGGACCCCCCCACCCCCCTGAAAAATCACAAAATATAGGGTTTCTTAGCAATTCTGGTCCAGATCCCCTGAAAATTTACAAAGCTACCGAGCCAGCATTCAATGTTGGGCCATCATCAGCACGCCAGGGAAACGCCATTTAAATGGCATTTTGCTGGCGGGCGGATGATTGTGCGCTTAAAGTGCTATTTGGATCCACCCACCCTCATCAACTTAAAAAAAAAAAAAAAAAAAACGTTTTCAAAGTTTTCTTTGACTAAATTTTCTGGATCTGCGCATGGAATCTGTAAATATAGAATTTGTGGGCTTGGTGGTAATTGATTTGCACTTTGGTAATTGAGTCCCACATTAGTTATGCTGTACTAAAGCTGGTCTACATATGGGCCGTAACACAAGAAAACCTGTCTTCGCGGGTTTGCGAATGTAGTGATTCGCTGGCTTCTCTAACCAGAAGCCCGGTTAGCTCGGCTGGTAGAGCATCTGACTTGCAAGCAGAAGGTCGTGGGTTCGAATCCTACACTGGGTAGATATTTTTCTACCCAAGTTTACCTCAATGGCGATTAGGAAATCTGGTCTCAGGTCTTTGAGGGTTCCGTGGATCCTAGAGCATGCGGATGCAGAGGTGTGATGCCTCGCTCTAGAACAGTTTCTATCCACGACAGTTTAGCCCTTCAAAGATCAAGGTGGGGAGGAATGTAGTGATTCGCTGGCTTCTCTAACCAGAAGCCCGGTTAGCTCGGCTGGTAGAGCATCTGACTTGCAAGCAGAAGGTCGTGGGTTCGAATCCTACATTGGGTAGATATTTTTCTACCCAAGTTTACCTCAATGGCGACGAGGAAATCTGGTCTCAGGTCTTTGAGGGTTCCGTGGATCCTAGAGCATGCGGATGCAGAGGTGTGATGCCTCGCTCTAGAACAGTTTCTATCCACGACAGTTTAGCCCTTCAAAGATCAAGGTGGGGAGGAATGTAGTGATTCGCTGGCTTCTCTAACCAGAAGCCCGGTTAGCTCGGCTGGTAGAGCATCTGACTTGCAAGCAGAAGGTCGTGGGTTCGAATCCTACACTGGGTAGATATTTTTCTACTCAAGTTTACCTCAATGGCGACGAGGATGGGATTGATACCGGTGCATTCAAAAAGCCTGTGAAAAGCGAGACAGCAGCTGAGCTGTAAGCAAGACTTTAGGTAGTAAGTTTCCTGTCCCCTCTTGCCGGTTTCTTCAAGGGTTCTTTGATAGTTATAAAGTAAAGAATACAATAATGGCGACGAGGTCTTAAAGAACCGAAAAATTCAGTCTTTAGTTGCTTTTGTGGACTTGCAAAGTCGGTGGGGTTTCCCTGTGACGTCATTTTTTCACTACTTCGAAATTTTGAAAAAGCTATTTTGCAACTAAAATACCACTCATTGGGCTACTTTAAAGTTATGGCTAGCATTTTTCATTGAACTAAATTAAGTTTCAACCAGAAGTAGCATCTTTTACTTGTTATTTCCGAATTTTACTTTCTGACTTAGTGTCCGGTGTTTAAAGTAAACATTCGCCAGTTTAAAAATAGCATTTAAAAATAAGGCCCACTTCTGATTAAAGATTAAAGACTTTTGAAGAATTTGACCCATAAATTTATAATTTATTCAGTTTTGGTCAAATTGAATCGGCGTAAGGTTTTAGAGGTCAGTTTTTGACAGGAAATTTACAACTGTGCGGTCTTCTAGATCCACATAAAAGCCTATTGTCAAGAATTTCTTATGGCGGTCATGTTGACGCATAAGTAATTTTTACAACTGCACATAAAGAAATTGAAAATATCAGTAGCAGTCGTATAAGTCTTGCGACTAGACATATTTGTAAATTTGTTCGTGCTGAGTCTTCTAGATTCGCATTGAAAAAATATACAAATATATAACTTGCACTCGTTGTCCAACGGCATGTCTGACAGAATGTTGAACGCCAACACTGCAACTGCGGAGGAATTAAAGGGCATTCCAGGAGTCAATGACAAGATTGCACAACTCATCCTGCGGTTCAAAGAGATTTATGGAGTTGTCAGGAAAGAAGCACTCATTTTGGCCCTTCGGGGTGACATATCACCAGATGTTCTTGACCAGATAGATTTTTCATTACCCAGGATAGATGACCCGTTTGACTTTGATTGTCTACCAGCAGTTCCTAAGACTAACTTATGGGAAAAGCAGATGGTGTCGTTCAAAAAACAACAAATGGCTTCAAGACGGTCATCAACACATGAATCAAGGTCAAGGTCACCAGAATCACTAAATAACCTTTCAGAATTCTATGAAAAGATGTCATCACCAGTTGAAAAGACTCTGGCATTGCTCAAGAAAGAATTCTCTGATAAAGATGAGCTGCATTCTTCTAGAACCAGTCACACTTCTCCAGTAAATAAAAAGGGTGATAAAAGGCAGTTGTTAGGAAGCAGACAGACACACACAAGTTATGATCGGACAACATGTGGGTCTAAGAGTACAGGTGGTCCAAGTGCAAGTTCCAGAGTCAGGTCGAAGCTATCTACAGCAAGAGACTCAAGGTCCAGGTGCTCCTCAGGGTCAAGGTCTCCTGACTCTCACAGGTCAGCTATAAAGCAGAAGACAACCAAGACAAGAAAATCTTCAGAGTCCAGGTCAAGATCTCCTAGTTCTAAGAAAGTAGCCAGACAACAGAAGAAGATCAAAACAAGAAATTCTTCAAGGTCAAGGTCAGATGGACAAAAGTCAAGGCTAAACGGAAGCTACTCAAGATCATCATCACGGTCAAAGTTGAGATCTGGACATCATTTGAAAAGATCTTACAGAAAGGTTGAGAAGAAAAACAGAAGTTCTTCAAGGTCAGGTTCGAGGTCAAGTTCAGTGAGGCACCATTCAAGGAAAAGTAAAAAGTCTCACAAAAGGTCTCAATCAGATTCATGTTCAAGGTCACCATCACAGTCAGTTGGACGAGGTTCAACATCGAGAACAGCACATCATTTCAAAAGAAAGGTGGTGAGGAAGAACAGAAAGTCATCAAGGTCAGATTCAAGGTCAAAGGCAGTTACACGACATTCAAGGAAATCTGTTTTGAAACATGGGAAGAATAAGTCTCATAGACGGTCAAGGTCAACTTCTAGATCATCATCAAGATCCAGTTCGAGGTCATCAAGTTCACATTCAAGATCTCATAAGGGACACACAAGAAGTCAGAAAATGAAACACAGTAACAGGCACAAGAAGAGACATAATTCTTCCAGTTCAACGTCGAGTTCCAGTTCTCGGTCCCCTTCAAGGTCAAGGTCATACTGGACCCAAAGTTCAAAATCGCGGAAATCAAAAAGATCATCCAGTTCAAGTTCTCAGTCTCTTTCAAGGTCAAGGTCACACAGAACCAAAAGGTCAAAGTCAAGGAAAACGAAAAGATCGAGTTCATCTCATTCAAGGTCAAGGTCATATGGTATGAAGAAGACAAGGTCACACAAGTCAAGAAGGTCAAAGAGACAGGCTTCTTCAGATTCTGATGTTTCTGACCATGATCGACATGGGAATCCTCGAAAGCATCCCAAAGCTCTGAGATTTGACGGGAAAACAAACTGGTTATCTTTCAAAAAGAAGTTTAATAGCTATCGGAAAGTTATGAAGTGGTCTAAGACAGAAAGTAAAGACTATCTGATGTGGAGTCTGGAAGGTAAAGCACTTGATTTCCTCACCATAAACTCTGACATGGAAAGGTATTCGTTTCGGAGAATTGTTAAAAAACTAGAGGCCAGATTTGGTGTCAAGGAGTTGACAGAAACATCCAAAGTAAAGTTTCAGCAGGCAAGTCAGAGGCCAGATGAATCACTGGAGGATTGGGCGGATCGTGTTATGACTTTGGCGACACCAGCATTTGTTGACTTACCAGAAGACCATTTAAAACAAGAGGCCATTGCTAAGTTTAGCCAGGGTTGCTGTGATAAAGATGCAGGAAAGCATGCTTGTTTTGAGCATCCATCAACAATGGAGGAAGCTTTGAATTTGGTGAAACATCATCAGTATATTTCACAAGCAGTGGATGGTAAACAGTCGAAAAAAGGAAATGATGTTTCAGTTAATGCTGTGCAGTCAACATCAGAAGATAGGATTGAACAGCTCATCGCTTCAGCTTTAGAGGAGTTTGCGAATAAACTTCAAGTCAGTCAGCAACCATATCACCAACTGTCAGTAAACAAAACACAGCAAAGTGCGGATGAAAAATGGAAATCATCAGTGCAGTGCTTCTTCTGTAAGAATTTTGGACATTTTAAAAGAGAATGTAGAGTTTACCAGTCTTGGCTTCAGAAGCAACAGTCTAAAGCTGATAATTTAAGTGACCAGGGACAAGATAAAGAGAGCACATATGACACATATCATATAGGGAAAGTTAGTCTATTGAAGAGAAAGAATATAGAACCCCAGCACTCAATAGAAAGTCAAGTTATTGAAAGGGCATCTTGCTCTAAATATATAACAGATTCAGACAGTATGGCTCCCAAACCCGCTGGGACTAAAAGTAAATCAAAGCTGAAAAAGAGATCACAAGCAAAGAATGTTGCAGTTGACAGTGGTACTTCTAGTACCAAAACAGTTCAGAAGATGTTCCAAGGTGGTACTTTTAGAACCAAAACAGACCGGACTCTTCAAGATGGTACTTCTAGTACCAAAACAGAGCAGAAGTTCCAGGCCAGGAATCTTCAAGGTGGTACTTCTAGTACCAAAACAGATCAGAAGTTCCAGGACAGGAATCATCAAGGTGGTACATCTTGTACCAAAACAGATCAGAAGTTCCAGGACGGGAATCTTCGAGGTGGTACATTTTGTACCAAAACAGATCAGAAGTATCAGGACGGGAATCTTCAAGGTGGTACTTCTAGTACCAAAACAGATCAGATGGTCCAGGACGGGAATCTTCGAGGTGGTACATTTTGTACCAAAACAGATCAGAAGTTCCAGGACGGGAATCTTCAAGGTGGTACTTCTAGTACCAAAACAGATCAGAAGTTCCAGGACGGGAATCTTCAAGGTGGTACTTCTAGTACCAAAACAGATCAGAAGTTCCAGGACGGGAATCTTCAAGGTGGTACTTCTAGTACCAAAACAGATCAGAAGTTCCAGGACGGGAATCTTCAAGGTGGTACTTCTAGTACCAAAACAGATCAGAAGTTCCAGGACGGGAATCTTCAAGATGGTACTTCTGGTACCAAAACAGAGCAGAAGTTCCAGGACGGGAAACTTCAAGATGGTACTTCTAGTACCAAAACAGAGCAGAAGTTCCAGGACAGGAATCTTCAAGATGGCACTTCTAGTGCCAAAACAGTTCCGAAGTTCCAGGATGGTACTTCTAGTACCAAAACAGACGGGAATCTTCAAGATGGCACTTCTAGTGCCAAAACAGTTCCGAAGTTCCAGGATGGTACTTCTAGTACCAAAACAGACGGGAATCTTCAAGATGGCACTTCTAGTGCCAAAACAGTTCTGAAGTTCCAGGATGGTACTTCTAGTACCAAAACAGACAGGAATCTTCAAGATGGCTCTTCTAGTGCCAAAACAGTTCCGAAGTTCCAGGATGGTACTTTCAGTACCAAAACAGACAGGAATCTTCAAGATGGCACTTCAAGTGCCAAAACAGTTCCGAAGTTCCAGGATGGTACTTCTAGTACCAGAACAGACAAGAAACTTCAAGATGGCACTTCTAGTGCCAAGACAGTTAGAAATTTTCAAGATGAAACTTATTGTACCAAGACAGATGGAGAATTTCTAAAATACAAAAGGGAAGAAAGTGTATATATTCATCAGGTGCGAGCTGGTTCTTCTTTTGTGCAGTTGAAGGTGGGAAGCATAGATATTAATGCAAGAGTTGATTCGGGTGCGGAAATCACTATTCTGTCATCAAAGATATATGAAAAATTAAATAATGCTCCAGCAAAAGTCAAAGAGGTTGGCTTACAAATGGCAGACAAGGATACAGTGATGAAAGGTTTTATCATCCAGCCATTAAAGATGAAATTGGGTAACCAGTGTTTTAGTGAAAGAGTATATGTTGCGTCTATTGGTGATGATATGCTTTTGGGGCATGATCTTTTACATCATCTTGGTGTGTGTTTAGACATGCGAACAGACACACTGATTCTCAATGAAGAACAAATTCCGGTTACCACCAGTTTTAATAACAACACACCGACAGTAGCAAGAGTGTCTGTAAAACAAAAAGTAAGGCTCCCACCAAATACCAGAAGCAGAAAACAGCATCAAAGCATTGGTAGGGCTTCTAGCTCGCCAATGTTCCATCGTCAGAAGTAGAAACCAGCATCAAGACATTGGAAGGACTTCTAGTTCTCCAATGTTACAACTTCAGGCAGAATATCCAGTATCCAGACATTGGAAGGATTTCTAGTCCTCCAGTGTAACAGCTTCAGAAAGAATTATCAGCATCCAAATATCCAACATCCAGACATTGGAAGGATTTCTAGTCCTCCAGTGTAACAGCTTCAGAAAGAATTCTCAGCATCCAAACATCCAGCATCCAGACATTGGAAGGATTTCTAGTCCTCCAGTGTACAGCTTCAGAAAGAATTCCTAGTATCCAGACGTTGGACGGATTTCTAGTCCTTCAGTGTACAGCTTCAGAAAGAATTCCTAGTATCCAGACATTGGACGGATTTCTAGTCCTCCAGTGTAACAGCTTCAGAAAGAATTCCTAGTATCCAGACATTGGACGGATTTCTAGTCCTCCAGTGTAACAGCTTCAGAAAGAATTCCTAGTATCCAGACATTGGACGGATTTCTAGTCCTCCAGTGTAACAGCTTCAGAAAGAATTCCTAGTATCCAGACATTGGACGGATTTCTAGTCCTCCAGTGTACAGCTTCAGAAAGAATTCCTAGTATCCAGACGTTGGAAGGGCTTCTAGATCTCCAGTGTTCTACCAGCTATCATAGAAATTATGATTAGACGCAAGCTAATGTTCTGCCATGATGATGATATATACGATTGAGAAAATGATCCAGAGATCAACAGTTTTCCATGAGAACAGTCATGTTGGCTGTTCCCATGCCAGCGAAGAACCTTTGATTAGAAGTAATTTCTTGTGGGCTTCTAGCTCACGTAAAGTTATCAACAGTTCTTCAAGAGAGCGGACATATTGTCTGTTCACAGTTACCGATGAATCTATGGTCTAACAAGGAAACTTCAGTGGGCTTATAGCTCACATCCAGATATCAGCAGTTCTCCACTAGAGTAGGCATGTTGTCTGTGAGGATGTTGTCTATGGACTATGGTTTGTCGAGAAGGATCCCGTGGACTTTTAGTTCACAGAAGCTCCCTGGTTGATGTAAACTACACCAAAGAGGTATGGTATGTGTGGCAGCCTATGGTTCTCTACCGTGGATGAGGCCCTTTATCATATGGTGAGGAAGAGTGTAGTAAAATGTCAGGTATCCTATTCAGGGATACAAAGGTAAGCTGGGGAGTTTGCACCAGAAGAGTCCGGCTTGAGGAGGGTTTAACCAAAATAGAGGTAATCAAGCACACCTTGATACCGGTGCATTCAAAAAGCCTGTGAAAAGCGAGACAGCAGCTGAGCTGTAAGCAAGACTTTAGGTAGTAAGTTTCCTGTCCCCTCTTGCCGGTTTCTTCAAGGGTTCTTTGATAGTTATAAAGTAAAGAATACAATACGAACAACACAGGCCTTGACCAGCCTGCGCATTCGCGCAGTCTGATCAGCCCCTTTATTATTTGCTTTTTGGTAAGTATCATATGTAAACTTGGTTCAGATGAATTTTCAATTTTCTAGCTAGTCTCTGTAGCTGAGAAGACAGGTTTTCTCGCGACGAGCCCCATCATATAACAGGGGCTAGTTTATAGCGGTCTTTCTTCCTAAAAGATATTTGAGGAGAAATGGATCGATGTCTGGGAGTTTGATGCAACACACGTGTTGCGATTGGGACGTTATTGATAAAACTAGCTATAATTAGCTACGGAAAAACCCGTAACACCTTTTGAAAGTACAACATCACTGTTGAGGAAATTTACAAGAGATTTCTTGTTTTTTTAAATTGTGTCATGGAGGATGCACTGATGACTTTTTTGGGGGTCATTTTGATTGAAAGTGCGCCAAAACACAGGATTTTGTGCGTCAGGGAAAACCATTTTTCCTGTATTGTGAACTGAGACATTTGGCAGGCTTGAACACATATATGCTAGGCAAAAAAAGAATCGCCGCATGTAACATTAAAAATATTGTGCATTAAATGAGAGTTACAAAATTTCATCTGCTATCTATGTTGCGCTACTATTCCTGCCACACATAATTTCCATTGTTTCATTGAGCTCAGCCAACCCAAACCAATGTACTGGCTGTCTCTTTATTTTCAAGTCTTTCACATGCACACTCCTTTTATTTAGATTTACACATGAAATAACTACTGAAATCACTAGTGTTAAATATCCAATTTGCTTGAAAACATTTTAAAACTTTAAAATCAAAAGGTACACATTGCTTATTAACGATGCCAAAACGGACACATGTTTAACGCGTCAAGGCGATAAGAATGGTACAAGCTAACATGACACGATCGGTGATAGACTAACAATTTCGATGCCATGCAAGGATGATTGAACGTCTTAGGAAAGGTTTCTGACAAATTGGAATAATGTCAGACCGTGCGCATTCAAGACGTCATTGCCTAATGGCGCGACGTCAAGATAGATAAAAACGTAGGTTTAAACTGCTGAATCAATTTCGTTGGGTGATAATGATAGCTAGCACAACCCCAGGAACTCATAATCCAAGAATCAGCGCTCAAACTGTGACAGATCATTTGCGAGAGATTGATGAAAGTCTCCCAATATAAAATGTATGTTTAATATTTTGGCCTAGTATATGTATAGTAAGGGCTTTGTGTGTGGAACTCTTACAGGTTTGCTAACTTTATAATTTTATCCAATTTTGTGAGGAATAGAATCTTATAAAAAGTGAAAATCAACTGCATATTAACTGAGGAATCTGTATTAGCAAGCATCTGTCTTAAATATTTGCATGCTGTGTAATCAGGGCCTTTTCCAGCTATTTTGGGAAAAGGTCCCTGGCTTGTTTGTTTGTTTTGTTGCTTTACGTCCCAAGTCAACAGCTATGGTCATTGCGGGACGGTCAGTTCACCTAACCACACTTTTTCCTGGGCAGGCTTGAACAAGCGGTTAACCAGTAATTTGTGCACATACTTTCGCTTGTAACTGACAACAACCCTTCTTGAATGTCTCAGCGGAAGGGAGGAGAATGGCCGTAGAAATCATTTCATGATCAATCTCCATGAAAGTATGGGACCGGACCGGGATCAAACTTGCGACCCCTGGATCTGCAGTCAGACAAGCATCTGTAGCCAGACACGTTACCGACTGCGCTACGCGGCCCGGCTTCCCCCTTGGCTTGAATTGGCAAAAAATATGCGGCATTTTGGGAATTTTTTAGAAGTGTTAAACAGTAAAAAACAAAACAAACAAAAAAAAAACACTTAACATGTGCATGATTTATTCATGCATATATGAGAGAGTTATATCATACAAATGTAACCATCTTTCCTGGGGTTGTAATATAACCAGCTGCTTTTGTAAGATCAAATGATTATGTCCTGTTGTCAAATTATTTTTTTTAACAATTTCAGAAGTTTCAATTTCAATAGCATCATCATCTGAACTTTTATCGTTACTTGCTGTTGCTGATTTAGATGGTGGTTCTGCATATGGCTACCATAACGAAGTCAACCGTTGAATAATTGTCAAAGTTGACAGATCAACGAACGATGTAGATGTAGATGTAGAAAAAGACCTAGCTAGCTGTGTTTCTGATAACCCTTGAAAAACACACACATTTGGTCAAAAAAAGTTTTGTTTTCTTTTCAAATCCCACAGAGTGGTGGTCCATTTTATAGGAAATTTATTAGAGCAAGCTGCGACAACATAAATGATCAGTTGTCCACTTGTCTATCTTTTTTTTACTTCAATTTATTTTAAATCTCTCCCAAAAAATGATTATTCTTGAAAATTAGGGTTTAGCAAGATGCGCTGCCATCTTGAAAAATATAGTATTGAGACTGTTTGCATGATAGTTGTGATAGCCACAGCCGTTGTGTCAAATTTTTACATACCGAAACGGACCGAAATACGCGAAAAACAACATTTTTTTGGCTTCAAATTGGGAATTTATTTTTGAAAATTGGGAAAAAAGGAGGATATTTTGGATTGGGAACGGGGCTGAATATCAGACCCTGGTAATAGGGAGAATAGGCCCTGGTAATTTTTCATTCTTTAGTTATCTTTTTTTCAAAATAAACCATTTCTATCCTTCTCCAGCAAAAAGTGTTACTTTGTATATAGTTTTTCACACATTTA
This sequence comes from Loripinus fragilis, assembly GCA_964019695.1. Taxonomy (NCBI): domain Eukaryota; kingdom Metazoa; phylum Mollusca; class Bivalvia; order Lucinida; family Lucinidae; genus Loripinus; species Loripinus fragilis. Next base: position 5,856,686 of record OZ026518.1, on the reverse strand, counting down.
CCATTAAACACCTGTCACAGTATGGATGAATGAACTTTGGCAGCGGTAAAAGCTTTTACGTTGACAATTTTATCAGCTGACTGGCTTTGCAATATTTACTTACGACTGGTTACCGGCTTATAAAAAGTCTACAAGTCGTGTTCCTTTAGCCTATTCTGGTTTCAGGTTACTGTCCTCGCTGTTTTTGCTTTTTAATCCATATGTGCTGGTTTCCTGAACCATGTCGTAGTGTTGGATTTGCGTAAACTTAAATGATTTCGGCTCCATTGTGGCTTGATTGGACCATAATCTTTCCAATAGTTGCGTCCCATAGCATCAACATAGGGAAGCGGCCGTTGAAGAAATTTGTTCAAGGAGACACCACTGCTGGGGAGTTTAATTGCACCAAGCCATTGGCCAGTGTAATAAAACGCAAATCCAAAATATTTAATCAAACTGGTCGCATCAACCCATAGAAAATGGCTGTGAAGGCCACAATTTCAGTGTTTTGGGACGAAATATTTTCACTGACCACTGGCCGCGTTAGACAGGTGCATACTTTGCATACAAATTGTGTAGGGGGACTCTGAAATGGCTGCTTAAAGGAGGGTCATGCTTAAATGAGGTGGCACAACAGCAGGTTTGACTGTAATTTCAGACAAATGACCCTCTACCAAAAGGGGCTCTTGCATGGTATGGGAAATTAACATGGGAGTCTGCCCACACTTGGATTTTGAAAATATTATGTTATTTAATTGTCTGGGGTAAAATTTTAATATTTATGGTGCGTTTGAGTTTTTATGCAGTTCCATTGCTAATTTATGACGTCATGAATGATATCACTATAATACCTTAGGGTACCCAGTTATTATTATTTCTAAAGTAATTGACATATCATGTAACGGGAGGAGAAATGTTTTATTAAATAGCTATATCATTGATAAGTTCGCTGTAACTTAAAATGGCTTTGTATGTATTAGGATATTGGGTAGGCATTCATTTTTATAGCATGGTACCACAATTTTCGACTGTATATTTTGTATTCAGTCAAATTTGGAATTGATATTTTTACAGGTTGCGGTCTTTGTCAAGATACCATTTCAACATATAAACTATCCATATTTGTTAAGAATATGTAGACCAAATTTCATGAAATTCAAGGACCGGTAACATATTTTTTAACTTGATGTAAACACATGGCCCTAATTCATCGAAATGTAAAAAATACAATAATTATGTTTCAGTGTAAAACATACTTGAATACTTGCTTAGTTTGAATCATCATGCTAGTACGTTTATTGGTAGAAGTTGATATGTTCAGTGTTTTCCCCTATTATGGATTGGAAAAAGAAAAAAAACAATATTCTTTGATATTAAGTGCCACGATTCTTATTAAATGAAGTGCTTACACAATAATATTAGCCAAAATGATACAATATGTTGACACCTGTACTTAACACATCCAGTTTCTAACATTAAAACTCCATCTAGCCAATGTTACACTTAATATGTAACATTTTTAAGAATTTTAATTCATACAGAAGAGAAACCTTATGGCAAGTCAGTTCATATAGGAGAAGAACCTTATATCTATGATCTTTCAATTGTAAGACTCATTAATAAACCTGCTTCACAAAAATAACCCCCTGTCAAACCCATTGGTTAAAATTCACCTTTTTGGTCACAGATAACTCTTGGCTTCAAAGGTATAGCTAATTTAATGCTTAAATCTTCTCTGTTCATTCTGTTTTGTGAAAATGATGCTGATTTCCATCAAATAGCAACATTTATATCTTAGCTGGCTGTATATTCTAGGCATACATTTTTGTTTCTGGACCTCACTTATTCATTTAGAACACTGTTTTATAATACCTTTGATAAGACTCTGTTACACGTTATCCTGGTCACGGCACCAAAATTTGGTTCCTCTAGTTCAGTTGGGATGTAAAGGAAATATTTAGTCATCTTGTTTTCACATGTTTATTCTTAGGATATTATGTTTCTTAAACAATATCATGCAGGACTTGAAGAAGTGATACATATTGTCTTGGCCCCATAGTGCCATGACACAGGGCCATGACCTTCGGCATTTCTGACCATTGAATCATCCAAAATTGTCTAAACATATCTTTCTTTAAGAAAAGTGGAAGTAGATTAAAAAACAACCTCCTTATGTCGAGTTATTGATTCATTTGAACTAAATAATTAATTTTGCTAAAACTGACCTATACCCATAAGAGGTAGGAAATGACAAAGTTACCGGTTTCAGATTTTCATGATATTTGGCTCAGATCAGCAGTATATATATGGCATGTTTTTGTGATAATATGATATCTTGACAAAGGCTAGAACATATCCATCTTTTGAATTGAATGTTGAATGTTTTGTAAATTTTTGAAAAAAAATATTGAAATTTTACAATCACTTCTTCTGAAAACGTAAAACATAACTTATCCAAATGGTTTCGTGGTAATAAAATAATGTCTATAGTATTTTGGATTCAATCTAGATGACAAATCATAGACATAAACAAAACTATTGATTTAGGACATGGAAATTTAGAGACAGGTACCACCTCAAAGGCGGAGTACGTCAGGGTTGCTTCCTAAGCCTTATTCTTAACTATCTAATTCGATAAATACATTTTCATAGTTCGTATATAATGAGTTATTCATATGCAAAGTTTGAAGAAAATCCATGCGTGGGCACAGATGAAAGTACCCCTTTCTATGTTTTATAAGTATGTCCTACACTTGCAGTAGAATTGAAACAGTTTATAGTCTGTGGCAAACAAATGGGTGGTCAAGATTACATTTTACACCTTTGCCTGCTGGCAGCAAAGGTCACCTGCTGATAACCTTTGCAATTTAATGATCAAATTGTTTGATACTCTGATTGTGTTCCTAAAAGAATTTCTTGAAAAGTTGATTTTGAAAAATATCAGACGACAAAAAATCATGAAAAATTACCCAGCATGCAAAGAGTTTACGTGTTGATGGAACTCTTTGGTATTTGGCTTGTCCATCTCGGAGTGTTCTCTTTTGTAAACATAGCTAAGTCACTTGTTGTCTGATTTGTTTCCCAAATTATATATGTGCAAAACTTGTACTCCCACCCCCCCCCCCCCCCCCCCCCCCCAAGTTTGAATTCACTTTTCCGAAAACCACACTTACTTTAAACAGGTATACATTCATTTTCTTAAACTGTAAGGTTTTGATTGTTTGATTTGATTCTTTACATCCCATCAACAATCTTCCAGTTATGTAGGGACAGGTCTTCCTGGGTTGAACCAGTACTAAGCTAGGATTAATGTAAACTGTAAGGTGAACCTTGGATTAATTGTGGGAGATTGAACATTGATTTTGATTGCGGGACTTATTTAAGCTGATAAAATAGTGTAGTATTCTGTCACAGGCATGTGTATCAATTTACATCTGTAGTACATAGGTAGTAGACTTCGAGCTAAAAAAGGTCCTGCTCCCCCCCCCCCCCCCCCCCCCCCCCCCCCCCCCCCCCCCCCCCCCCCCCCCCCCCCGTAGGGAATTTTGCAGACATATCCTATCTTGAAGAAAATTTCAAGCCGCATCCTTTAAGACATGTTTGCACTCTGTGCTCCGGGGCGTTAGTCTCTGACAGCCTGTTACATATGTTACTGTAACAAACTAAGGAAAAAATCAAAATGAAAGTTTGAGCTACAGAAAGAAGACATTAAACCATCAAATTATTCAAATTTCTTGTGTAGTTTGCAAGCTGGATGCTTAAGCTACATAAAAGCAGCATTTTTTAACAAAATTACAGCCTTCAATGGTGTTATATGCGTTACTTAGATTAAATTTCCCTTTGAAAGTTGAAATCGTGACTAACATCATTCATGTACAGACTATTTGTGCATTTTTACGAGTGTTTTTAATCTTAGTTTACTAAAATACTCATTTGACTAATAGAAAAAACAAAGTTTGCTTTTCTATCTCAAATGCATTGTTTTATATGAGCTATTTAACAACCCTACCCCCAATTTTAAGTATCCAATTTTGGTATCTATTATTGAAGAAAAATATATGAAAATATTTGACACTGAATATCAGACCCTGGTATTAGGGAGAATAGGCCCTGGTAATTTTTCATTCTTTAGTTATCTTTTTTTCAAAATAAACCTTTTCAAAAAACTATATCAGGAACACTATCAGCGTGTCAAGCTGTTTGGAACCAGATCAGGACATGCATCGTGTCGGTCTTGATCTAGGTCTAAACTTTTTGCAAAGGCTATCAGTAGACTGCACAAGGAAAGTTATAACATTTAATAAAAACAGCTATTACGGGCTCAAATACCAGTCCAATTTGTCACTTACAGCAATTCATTTCTCAAACTCAGGAACCTACCCATGTCCCCAGTTTGAAAAAAGGCATAATTATGCATTATATGAGCCGCAACATGATATTTCCAACAATGTGTTATGTGCGACCAGCAAAGTCTCAGATCGGCCTGCGCATATGCGCAGTCTGATCAGACTCTTTGCTGGTCGCTTGAATATTCTATAAGTGCTAAGCTACTGACTGAACATCATTTGAAGTTTCTAGCCTATAAAGGAGGTTGCACAGGCTCCTCTGAGTCTACACTTGTCAAAATGCCACATTGTTGGAAATCACATGTCACGGCTCATATTGTTTTTTCTCCAGATGAATGATGCGTGGAATGTTCCAGTCAAGGTACCAGAGAATTACAGTTTTAAAGGAGGGAGGGGGCCTAAATGAGGACAGAGCAGCCATTAACAGGGACATTGGTAAGTCAGTGATAGTCTAAGCCCAGTGATATCATGACATCAAAACAACATGGCCTCATTTTCATGTTCCATAGTCTTAGGATAGGAGGTATATTCATTCACACAGATATAATAGGGAGCGCAGTGGCTCAGTGGTAGAGTGCTTGACTCGAGACCGAAGGGCCGTGGGTTCGAGCTTCACCGTCGTCACTGCATTGTGACCTTGAGCAAGAAAATTAATCCTAGCTTAGTACTGGTTCAACCCAGGAAGACCCGTCCCTTTATAACTGAAAGATTGTTGATGGGACGTAAAGAATGAAATCAAACAAACAAATCAAACACACAGATATAAATTGTGTCATTTTTGTTTTGATAAGCATCTGTATCGAGACCATGCCAATGGACAGCAAAATATTTAAGCCATCTCGTTAGATTTTGGTACTTGTCACATAAGGAGCGCAGTGGAAAGGAAGGAAAATTGGGGACCTTATTTACGAATATGGTTCGACAAATTAACCGTTTGGTGCCATCTGAACTTTTGTTAAATATATTATGCGATCACTGCTTGCACGACTTACACCTTTACATTCAGAAAATGTTGACTGATAGGGAAATGGTAAACTTTCAAAAATGTGACTTTTTTCGATTTTTCTTTATACTTTTACTATAAATTGTGTCACTACAGGAGCAAGAAAAATGCCAATTGAGTATATGTTTTGCCTTATTTGTAGCGAACAATGCTTAAAAATCATTTCGTCGCGCAAAAAGTGTAGCTTGTTTAGTTCTGTATTAAAGAAAATTATTCCAAATAACACTACCCCTACTTTTCAAAAGTGGGTGGGGTAACTTAACCCCTTACATTTTGTTGATGGCATAAGAACTTCTCGTGGTATCGCGTTAACCATCACAAAATTGATTGATTTCTACTCTCAAGGTATTTTTACTTTTTTGTTTGCCACTGTTTTCAGTTGAAATGAACCAGAACATCAACTCATAGCTAAACTTACTCTGCCCCATGGGAAGATAATAAGAGTTATCTTCCCTTTGTTCAGGTTTACAAAATTTATTTTGGTTTCAATACAAAGAACTTAGGCCAGAATTTTTTTATTAGTCGATTTACGGGATTTTTTTTTCAGATTTAGGGTCGGGGGGACGAAAAAAAATAAATAAAAAAGCTCTGAAAATGACCAGTTGACTGGTCATTTTCAGAGCTTTTTTTTTTTTTCTTCAGATTTTTTTTTTTTCAGAGCTTTTTTTCTTTTTTTTCTTTAATATCTCCAGAAAAACAGTAAAACTAGTAAGGTAATCTTTAAATATTTTATCATTTTCCTAAAAATCTGGAAGGGACAATCACTTTTAACAGTGTCACTCTCAAAAATGCACAGACAGAACCTCAAAAAAATATTATTTTTTTCAACCAAACAATTAATATTTAGAGTCGGCGGATAAATAAAAAATTTTTTTTAGAAATTAAATTTTATTTTTTTCCTACTTTCCCGAAAATTACAGTAGGAGGGTTCGTAAATCAGCTAATAAAAAAATTCTGGCCTTAAAGTGCGCTTGACAAAAATACCAACACAGGTCATTTTTAAACTACTGTCGGTTATATGTTTTCAAAATATGTGCATTGTGACATGCGATTTTTAGTAAAAAAAATAGCGCATCACTTTGCTTTCTAGATGGTTTTGGTATTGCTGTTCCGGTATTTAGTTATTAGAAATATCCAACTCGGTCATCAATTTTATAATAACTGTACCAGATTGTGGCCTACTAAATGGTACAAAATTATTTAATTTCATGAACTATTGTTAATGTTCTGCACACTTTTCAAAAGGTAAAATGTTATATTTTCCACTGAAATTTTGCATTTTCCAGTTTACAAACAGTACATGTATTCACAATGATATTATTCATGTCTGCACTATAATATCCTCATGAAATTTATGCCATAACAAAGATAAAAGATAGCTCTTTAAAATGATATCAAACATGATAGGGTTTGTAAATCGGTTACTGAGATAAAAGACCATGCTAAGAACTTTCCAAATGCCCCTCGTACAGACACGCTTCAAAGCCTTTGGTTTATCTGTACATGTCAACCTTGTGACATCATTTGATGTTGTTTTGGTGTCATGATATCCAGTTGCTGCTATGCTCTCTTATGCAAAAGAAACTTAACTCATTGCCTGCTGGGTAATTTTGCAGTTTTTTTTTGTCAACTGCTGATTTTTAGCTCACCTGAGCCGAAGGCTCCGAGGTGAGCTATTAGTATACCAGTGACTCCGGCGTCCGTCGTCCGTCCGTCCGTCCATCGTCCGTCCGTCCGTCCGTCGTCCGTCCGTCCGTCAACATTTTCAAACATCTTCTCCTCTGAAACCACTGGGCCAATTGAACTCAAATTTCATATGCAGACTCCTTAGGATGGGGGAACAAAAGTTTGTTCAAATGTTCCTGGTCACATGACCAAGATCGCCGCCATGCCCATATATGGTAAAAACCCTTTAAAAATCTTCTTCTCCAGAACCAGAAGGCCGATTACCTTGGGACTTGGTATGTAGCATCAGGGATGTGGGGCCTACCAAGTTTGTTCAAACAATTATCCTAGGTTTACCTTGACCTACTTAACGTCAAGGTCAAATTTGCTTCCTAATAGATTTAAATGGGAATTTTTTTTGAAAAGTTGATTTTTTGAATACTGTTAAAGCCAAAGTTATTATTCTTACTTGATTGTTGAAACTAATGAGAAAATGGCTAAGGTTAAGGTTGACCTTTGCCCTTTCAGTCAAGGTCGCTCATATTGTGGTCCCATCAATATATTAAAACATAGTTTCCTCACAAACCATTGGCCCAATTGAGCTCAAATTTCATGTGAAGACTCCTAATGATAAGTCAGCCAAAATTTATACAAAATATTTTGGTCACATGACAAAGATGGCCGCCACGCCCATATATGGTAAAAACCTTTTAAAAATCTTCTTCTCAAGAACCAGAAGGCCAGTGACCTTGAGACTTAGTATGTGGTATTGGGGATGTGGGACCTACCAAATTTGTTCAAATGATGATCCTAGGATGACCTTGACCTACTTAACGTCAAGGTCAAGTTTGCTTCCTAATGCATTTGAATGGAAAATTGAATTGAAAAGCTGATTTTTTGAATACTGTGGAAGCCAAAGTCATTATTCTCACTTTATGTTCAATCTAGTGGCTATAAATAAGTTTCAAAGGTCAAGGTTGATCTTTGACCTTTCAGCAAAGGTGGCTTATATTGGAGTCCCATCAGCATATTAAAACATAGTTTTCTCAGACAATTCTTGGTCAATTGAAACCAAATTTCATAGGACAACTCCTTATGATTGGTTAGCCAAAACTTATACAAATTGTTATGGTCACATGACTTACATGGCCACCATGCCCATATATGGTAAAAACTCTTTAAATCTCTTCTTCTCTGGAACCAAAAGGCCATTGGCTTTGGGACTTGGTATGTAGGATTGGGGATGTGGGCCCTACCAGGTTAGCACTAATGATGAATCTAGGTTGACCTTGACTTACTTGATGGCAAGGTCAAATTTGATTCCTTATGCATTTATATGGAGAAAATCTTAAAATGTTCATTTTCTAAAAAAACTGAGCGGAATTCATTAAAGTTAAACCTATTGAGACAATGGTTAATTAAGTACCAAATGTCAAGCTGACCTGTGACCTTTTATCCAAGGCCACTCATTTGGACTGCCACATACCTATCTGAACATCTTTTTCTCAGAAATCGCTGGGCTGTTTGATGGATTATTCATTAGATTGTTTAGGTCACTTGACCAAAATGTATATGGTAAAAACAAAATTTGTTCCATTATAAGCTGTAGTTAACCTTGACCTATTTTAACATTATTAAGAAGATCAGGTGAGCGCCTCAGGACCTTCAGGTCCTCTAGTTCAAAATTAATGTTTCCAAAATTTTCTTCACGAATACCATCTCAGTGTGAAACAGTATGATTCCAGATCAGACCCGACATTTTATCAGGCCTTATATGGGTCCAAACTGGTTATCAGCAGACGACACTAGCAGGTGATGAGTTAATGTCAAGGTCAAGTGAATTGGTAATAAAAGAGTTTGCCTTTAGATTTAGAGATAGGGAGCACAGTGGCTCAGTGGTAGAGTGCTTGATGCGAGACCGAGGGGCCACAGGTTTGAGCCTCACCGACGTCACTGCGATTTGGTTACAGACCTTGAGCAAGACACATTTATCCTAGCTTAGTACTGGTTCAACCCAGGAAGGCCTGTCCCTGTTTAACTGAGAGATTGTTGATGGGACGTAAAGAATCAAATCAAACAAACAAAAGAGTTTGCCTTTGGATTTAGAGATAGCTTGGCACTACTAATCTTTTTTTTAAAGCTAAAACTTGTTTTTGATAGGCAAAGGCATGTTTAATGGCCATCATACTACTGAACATGAAAAAGATTGTTAGAATTGTAGATTTATTCAGGTGTATAAGAATCAGAAAATGGTTCAACTTTTGTTACTCAAAAATAACTCTTTTCTCAAAAGTTAGTGCTTGTTTTATTTCCCAGCAAACATTCTATCCTTCTCCAGCAAAAAGTGTTACTTGGTATATAGTTTTTCACACATTTACCATTAAACACCTGTCACAGTATGGATGAATGAACTTTGGCAGCGGTAAAAGCTTTTACGTTGACAATTTTATCAGCTGACTGGCTTTGCAATATTTACTTACGACTGGTTACCCGCTTATTAAAAGTCTACAAGTCGTGTTCCTTTAGCCTATTCTGGTTTCAGGTTACTGTCCTCACTGTTTTTGCTTTTTAATCCATATGTGCTGGTTTCCTGAACCATGTCGTAGTGTTGGATTTGCGTAAACTTAAATGATTTCGGCTCCATTGTGGCTTGATTGGACCATAATCTTTCCAATAGTTGCGTCCCATAGCATCAACATAGGGAAGCGGCCGTTGAAGAAATTTGTTCAAGGAGACACCACTGCTGGGGAGTTTAATTGCACCAAGCCATTGGCCAGTGTAATAAAACGCAAATCCAAAATATTAAATCAAACTGGTCGCATCAACCCATAGAAAATGGCTGTGAAGGCCACAATTTCAGTGTTTTGGGACGAAATATTTTCACTGACCACTGGCCGCGTTAGACAGGTGCATACTCAATAGAGGTGCATTTGCATACAAAATTGTGTAGGGGGACTCTGAAATGGCTGCTTAAAGGAGTGTCATGCTTAAAAGAGGTGGCGCAACAGCAGGTTTGACTGTAATTTCAGACAAATGACCCTCTACCAAAATTTCTATGTTTTATAAGTATGTCCTACACTTGCAGTAGAATTGAAACAGTTTATAGTCTGTGGCAAACAAATGGGTGATCAAGATTACATTTTACACCTTTGCCTGCTAGCAGCAAAGGTCACCTGCTGATAACCTTTGCAATTTAATGATCAAATTGTTTGATACTCTGATTGTGTTCCTAAAAGAATTTCTTGAAAAGTTGATTTTGAAAAATATCAGACGACAAAAAATCATGAAAAATTACCCAGCATGCAAAGAGTTTACGTGTTGATGGAACTCTTTGGTATTTGGCTTGTCCATCTCGGAGTGTTCTCTTTTGTAAACATAGCTAAGTCACTTGTTGTCTGATTTGTTTCCCAAATTATATATGTGCAAAACTTGTACTCCCCCCCCCCCCCCAAGTTTGAATTCACTTTTCCGAAAACCACACTTACTTTAAACAGGTATACATTCATTTTCTTAAACTGTAAGCTAGGATTAATGTAAACTGTAAGGTGAACCTTGGATTAATTGTGGGATATTGAACATTGATTTTGATTGCAGGACTTATTTAAGCTGATAAAATAGTGTAGTATTCTGTCACAGGCATGTGTATCAATTTACATCTGTAGTACATAGGTAGTAGACTTCGAGCTAAAAAAGGTCCCCCCCCCCACCCCCCACCCCCCACCCCACCCCCCTGCCCCCCCACCCATAGGGAATTTTGCAGACATATCCTATCTTGAAGAAAATTTCAAGCCGCACCTTTTAAGAGATGTTTGCACTCTGTGCTCCGGGGCGTTAGTCTCTGACAGCCTGTTACATATGTTACTGTAACAAACTAAGGAAAAAATCAAAATGAAAGTTTGAGCTACAGAAAGAAGACATTAAACCATCTAATTATTCAAATTTCTTGTGTAGTTTGCAAGCTGGATGCTTAAGCTACATAAAAGAAAAGCAGCATTTTTTAACAAAATTACAGCCTTCAATGGTGTTATATGCGTTACTTAGATTAAATTTCCCTTTGAAAGTTGAAATCGTGACTAACATCATTCATTTTACAGACTATTTGTGCATTTTTACGAGTGTTTTAATCTTAGTTTACTAAAATACTCATTTGACTAATAGAAAAAACAAAGTTTGCTTTTCTATCTCAAATGTATTGTTTTATATGAGCTATTAAACAACCCTACCCCCAATTTTAAGTATCCAATTTTGGTATCTATTATTGAAGAAAAATATATGAAAATATTTGACACTCATGGATATCTTACATTTTTGGCACTGTCTTGCTAATGCAATAAAGAATCATTCATTTGCAAGTTTGACATCAGGATCAGAGCACTTATTAAAGTATGTAACGTATGTTACATGGCATAATGAATGAGCTAGGAAATTTTCTTGGAAGTAAGAGATGATATTTCAGAAAAATACCGTTTTTCACATGTTTTCCTATTAATCTCTAGCCTCTGGTGCCTTAGTCTTAGTAATTACAGTCATTGCTGATAAAAAGCCCTTGGAATTGTGTTACATATGTTATATATAACCTTTTTAATCACATATTTCCTAATGCCTATAATATTGAAATATATACACATATAGATAGAAAATAATAGTTCTCATTTAAATGACACAATTTAATAAATATTCTCCTATTAAATAACATTATTCAAAAACAATCTTTATTCAAGTCACCCTCACAATGTCTATCATTGTGTCTCCTTTATTGCAAAATAATCACCCATTTCATCACAACCAGTAGAATCATGGCATTGTATTAGGACTGCAAACTGAGTACAACCCTGTTCCTCTCCACCTCTTTGGGAATTGTGCAGACATATCCTACCTTAAAGCTGCATAATCTGTAACTTTTGATATTTTCATTTTAAAAATAATGTTTCTATTTTTCAAGAACACAGTAAAATACTAAAATTCAGGTATACATTTTACCTTTTTTCGTAATAATTAATAAAGTATTTGTGCTAAAACAACAGCATTTATGTTAAAAATTGACTGTCTAGAATTATTGGAGGGACGCAAATAATTACAAACAAGAGAAAATACACCTGTTTTTATAAGATAATTCTTTTTTTCATGCAGATTTCAACTGTAGAAATTAGATTTATTGTGACAACATAACTTTATTCTACTTTTGCAAATGATTTAAAAAGATTTTTTTTTTTCGAAAAATGTTCATAGTTACAGAGTATGCAGCTTTAAAGAACAATTTAAGCTGCATCAAGTAAGAGATGTTTGCACTCTATTAACTAGGGGGTTAGCCTGTAATGGTATGATATGTATGTTACCATATCAATTTAAGAATAAATGAATTGACAGTCTGAGAAACAGAAAGAAGACATAGAACTATCTATTTATTTGAATTATTCATGTAGTTTGCATGCTGAATACCTTTGATACATAAGAAAATATTTTTTAACAAATACACAGCTTCCTATGGTGTTATATGTGTTACATTAATTAAGATTACTTTTTAAAAATTGATATTTGTGACATTCATCACTTAAAAGAATTTCGTGCGATCCTCCTCTTTAGCCATCAAAAGACTTAATTTTCTTTGTATGTGTGGCCAGTGCCAGCGTCAAACAACTTGACTCAGCCAAACTTGAATCCTTAGCATTCTTCAAAAGCAGAAACAGCATGTCAATGTCATGGGATCAAACACCTGATTAAATGTGGGTTTAATGCCATTTCACATATATGCATACAATGGTGTATGACTCTGGTATATATCTCTTCCTGTGAAGTGGCAAGAGCAATCTTAACTGCAGCTGCCTCTGCATCCATGCTAGTCAAATGATAACTTTGCTCTGATTTTGCAAAATCTATGTCTCTACCGTGTACCTCTTAGAATACTTAAAGATTTCTGACATTGGTCAAACAGAAAATTGATAGGCTGCTTTTTTGCATCATTTGCCATGGAACCTATCCAGTCTTTTGGTGCTTAAGTCCTCAGGTCTTAGATCAATAGTATTTTGCTGCGCCCAAAGAACTTTATAAGTTTTCTTTAGTTACAATGTTGACTCTTGATGGTTTTGGCAGACCGTCTGAAGCAATTTTTGTTACACCTTGAAAGTTATCTGGTATAAGAGAAAGAATATGAAGTTGGACATTGCCATCAATTATGTTTGCAGTTGGTTGTTTTTTGATGTCAGTACATTGAAGCATGTCTTAAAATAATGTAAAACCTATGATTTCTCAGTTTTTGCAGCCATATCATTAGCTGTTGCATTCAAAAGAAGGAAAGTGATTTATAGGTAGAATGGGATAACCAGTAGTTCTATATTATGCTCTATGGAAGATTTATACAGAGTAAACAAGTTGATAAGGTGCCTCATTTCATGATCCATTGAAAACACTGAAATTGAAAACACTTGCCTCTGACTGTGTAATCAAAAAGGATGTCACGACAATGCCCTTGCTCATTTATTATGACGAGTTATATATGTTACATCCTTTAATAAGCGCTCTTATCTTAGAAACTTAGTGAATCATTGAATTGAAAAGGTCTAATTTGCGCTCTGTTCATCCTGCATTTCATTGCTTTACCTGCTGTTAGACATCTAGTTCGTTTATCTGAAGGGAAATAGTTACCTCGGTTTCAGCACTTCAGAAGTACTAAGACTTCAAATAAGTTTTTGAATGCTTGGGGAAAGATAATAAGTGCAGAGACATTATTAGATGAAAATATGTGGGTTGCATGTATGGAAAGGCTAAACCAGCCAAGATATGATTCTTTATCACAGAAATATCAATGTACATCAGTCCAGGTACTCATTGCTCTTAATGGCATAGTTTTCCTCCTTGTAAAGCTTATGTCTTTCTCCTACTTGCAGAGTAACACTTGAAACACATACTCAAAGAGCCAACTATTAGGAATCCATATTCATATCAGTTTCCGAATGTTCCAAGCCATAAATGGCAAAATTGGAAAGTTGATAATGGCTCATCAATTTTGAGTGGACTGGTGGTAAAATTTAATAACAGTAAATGATTGAGATATTGTGTGATGATTCTAGTTATTATTAAATTCAAAAGAAATTTATACAAATGTTCCTCATATGACCCTCTACCTTAATTGCCCAAACAAGTCCACTCCACTGACCAAAATGTCCACCAGAAATAAATAAACATTATCTCCAGGCCGGGAGGTTATAAAACTTTTTTCATACTCAACTCAGCTGAGCACAAAATTTATCCTGCTCATAAATGTTGAAATGCCAACAATCATTGGCATTTTAACATTTATTAGCATGATAAATTCAACATCTGGGAGACTTAAAGCAAGAATCTTCTTTATTTGTCGGTATTTTTGTTTTTATGAGCAGTTGAAATTTCATGCTCAATTGAGTCGAGCACGAATATTTTTTTATAACCCCAGGGCCTAAACTGCAGGCTAAAATGCATATAATTTCACACAAATATTCATCATATATATATATAATATTCCTATGGTTCTCCACCAAAATATTGCTCTGGTCACCAAAGCTAAATAAAGAAACCTGTATACAACATCTCTTGAACTTAACCCTCAAAGTGCCAAGAAAAAAATGCATCCGAAAATGTCATCTGCTGAAGTCCTCTGCTGCAAATAATTGCCTATTATTACTGACTAATTAAGTATAGAAGCAAACAGCATGGACCCAGAACAGACTGCTCCTATATGGCTTCTTAAACATTTCAGCAGACGAGAAAAGCAGACGACTTTTGTTGCGGTTGGCGCATTAAGGGTTAAAAAAAAGTGCACACAAAAGTTCCTCATAAGTTCCTTGCACAAACAGTTCCACTCCACTGAACATGGCCTCCAGAGCTGGAATAAGGAAAACAATCTTTTAACATCTTATCCTGAAGCACTGGTCCAAATTCAAAATCTTTACCGTAATGTCCCTAATAAAGCTGTTTTCCAAAATTTGCACTTCCACTTCACTAAACAAAATGACCCCTAGAGCTAAAATAGAAAAAAATCTTTAAGCAGCATGCTGGCCTGAATTTAAAATAATTGTCACACAAATGTTCCGCTTAATGCCCTTTACTGAAATTGCTCCAACTATTTCACACATCTGTTTTCTATTGCTCAAACATCAGGGTTTCAGCTGGACTGAAATTTACTTCGGACATTTTGTCTAAGCAGCTCCAATATTGTTCGGACATTTGGAAATTTTTTAGGACATTTTTTCAGACACTCATTTTACCACCATAAACCGAAAATGCTATCCGCCCTTCTCATAATGAAACCAGGGGTAGTGGTAGAGCAAAAACTAGCGAAAATTGACCGATAACCCCTCCCCATCCGTATAATGGAAAATGATTGTATGAATGATGCGACAAGATATTGAAGTTTCTTGGATCGCCGGAATTACTTTTGCAAAGAGGGGCAGTAGTGTTAAAATTTGGCAAAAACTTCGTTTTTAGAAGTGAAATTGCGAATTTCTGAAATCCATTTGCAGCAACAGATACATGACACCAGCAAGGAATGACTTAAAAATGATTATTGAGTCTTATATAAGTCCACTCTGATTTTATTATGGTGTCAAAACTGGAATTTTAATGTCTTGATTTTTGGGTGAAAATCGGTGTTTTTTATAAATTTAAACACGAATTTTTGTAATCTGGCTGATAAAGTTTTAAAATTTAGAGTTGTTATTTAACTTGTTTCAAATTAGTTGCTGAATTATTCAACTTACATATATCTCTGTCGTGTATACTTCAAAAACCCACCAAAATATTTTCATTTTTACCTCAAAATCCGGCATTTTGATATTCAGGTATATTTTGTGAAATGCATGTATTGTTATTACTTGTATATCTGGACATTGCCATATTAAGAAAATGACGTACATATTGTAAACATTTCAAATGGAAATAGCATTTATCATGTACTATGATATCATATCAGGTAATGGCATAATAAAAAAGAGGATCAAGTGACCCTTGATCGCTCACCTGAGTTTTATTTTAAACATCTTATCCATAGGTATCTATTGGAAACTGGCCACGCTCCTGATGACCTGCCTTGTGGTCCATGTTTGGTCTCAGAGTCATAATATGAACATATTCAAATGTTTTCTACCAGCTGATGCTACATACCAAGTATCAGGGCTCTAGGCCTGGTGGTTTCAGACAAGAAGATTGTTTATGTTTTCACTATATGTAAGTCAATACAAAAAAAGAATGTATGACCAGGAAATGCCACACTCGCACACTGCATACAAACCCAAGGCACCGAGAGGAAGAGTCCAAGAACAATAGCAGCCTCATATAAACTCTGTGACCTCAAGGACGATGCCATTTTGACCATGGAACCATAATTTGAACAAACTTGGTAGAGTACCACTTGGTGATGCTACATATCAAATATCAAGCATTTTGGTATTTGACAAGAATGTGTTTTACTATGTGGTCTTTTTAAGCTATATATAAAACCTTGATCCCCGAGGCAGCCTCATTCTCGGCCACATGGCCATAATTTGCAACAAACTTAGTATGTCTACTTGATGTTGCTACATGCCAAATAGAGACTAGGTTTTGTGGTTTCAGACTAGACTATTTTAAGTGTTCCATATATAAGCATATGTAAAACATGTGACCTCAGGGTGGGGCTAGTTTTGGCACAAGGGACATTATGTGAAGAAACTTAGTAGAGATATAATAGGTGAAGCTACATAACAAATATCAATGTTCTATGTCTTGTGGTGTCAGACAAGAAGTTTTCCCCCAATAGATTCCTAGTGAATGTGTGACCTCGCAGGCGGGTCCACTTAATAGTCCCTGTGCCCAAAATTCAATAAAAGTGATAGAGGCGTACTAGGTGATGTTGCATACCAAATATCAAGGTACTAGGCATTGTTATTTCAGACACGAAGATTTGGTTTGTTTTTGCAATATAAAAGTAAAGCAGAGGGCAAAACCTAGAGATCTATACAATTTAGAGACGCCATATGGAAAAGTGACATAATGCAAGAAAACACCACACACAAGAGAGCCAAGAGATCAGCCCTTTCCCAGCAGGTGATCACATACCTATGTAAAATATGCCACCTCCAGGAATGTGCCATTTAAATCACAGGGCAAATTTGAACAAACTTGGTGGAGGCTACATACAAAATATTTAGACTCCATGCATTGCGGTTTCAAACAAATAGATTTTCATTTTGAAAATCTATTTTAGCCCATGTGACCTAGATATGCAATGGACTAAACAATTTGAACAATTATTTAAGAGGGTCATATAAGAATCATTCCTGCAAAGTTTGTTTAAAATCTAACTAGTAATTTAGGAGGAGATTGTACCATCATAAAACCAAAGACAGCCAGTGTCTCAGATATAATCATCTAAACATCTCTTTCAAAACAGAATGCATTACTAAATAATATTTTTAAATATTTTATCAGAAAATAGCTAAACCCTTTAAGGAGCTCTTTATTATCACATGCAGGGAATTCATAATCCACTATTTGGTCTGCCTCGCATAGAACTTAGGAGAGTCATAAACACATTTATGATTAGTACCACTTTGAGGATTCAAAATGTAGGGTTTTAAACAGTTTGACCTTGAACTTTGATACAAAGGTCATATCAGCAGTCAGAAACTGTTACTGACAAAAACACACCTTAGACAATCAGTGTGCAAACAATGAACCATCTACAACAAAACATGTTAGAGATATTGCTTTACAATCCATACAACCGGCTTCAAATTATTTTGAAAATTTAGGCTCAAATGTCATATTGGCAATTACTCTACAAATATGAAGCAACTCTGTCAAAAACATACCACTGTAAGACAGATTCTAATTAACCTTTGACTCCAAGGCCATAACGGTGATATGTAACGTACTTAGTAATTTACACACCATAAGCAATAATTGTGCTAAGTATGAACACCCTTGGTCAAAAATGAAGGAGTTCACGTAACAAGCCATAAACTGATTGTTAGTATATTTGAGCTTGTCTTTTGACACCAATGGCAAAGCGGTGATAAGAAACCTATGTTGTAATCTACACCTCATAGACAATTATTGTGCCATATATGAACACCCTTGGTTGTAGAAATGAAAGAGAAGTTCATGTTATGAGTCGTATTACATATTTTGTCTTAATTTGACCTTGACCTTTAACTCCAAATTTGAAATACACACCATAGGCAAATATAAACATCGAGGCATTAAGTTAAATGGCAAGTTCTTGTTATAACACTAACATAGTTACTCTTTAAAACAGATTTAGGAGGACAATTGGTGACGCACAAACTCCATGCTGCTACTAATACCCAAAGGCAAAACCTATATATTAATTAGCTGATGGATAAAAAGACCATGTTTGATTTGCAATGCGTTCAAATCGTACGCGCTGACAATATGTGTAAAATGAAGACAATAGACTAGAATAAATGTAATCATGGTACTTAATAATGATGTCAAAATGATAAATCAGGTACTTCCATTCTGCTTATATGGGCCAGGATATGATGAAAGATACCCTATGGTCGCGATAATCATTATCAGGCTAATGTTACATATGCAAAGTATTACCTCGTACATGTTTAGAGCATTTCCTGAAAATTTGAAGTGATTATCTTCGAAAATGATGATTATATGGATGTTATAAACAACGTATGTAATCAGGTTTGGAATATGACGTCAATAATATGCCTTAACCGTATGATGACGTCAGAGTGTTGGTCTATATTCGTTTGTTGACTATTGCATGCTCACCATAAGAATCTAGCAAATATACAGTTTTCTTATGTCTTATACATGTCTTATACATGTGATAATAAAAATGCAGATAAAGTATCTTCTAGATTGTATTATAGACATTCAAAATGACCCATACATTATTCGGTTATTGTGTCGGTGTGTCTCGGTCCCTGCGTACAAGGCATATATAGCACGCACGGCACACCCAGTTTTATGCACCCACTTTGGCTTCAAAAAAGGAATTCGGGCTGTATCCTGCCCTTATCCTACGCCTATCTGATTCAAAATGACCCACTTGTAGGTGTTGTGATCTGAGCGTTCACATGGCAACAACCCTTATAGAAAACTTAAAAAAAAATAATCCGAAACTTTTGTTATTTTGATGGTATCAAAGTTTAAAAGTATTTTCATGGAAATATAAAAGTATGTAATGTTATGTTATTTTAAGTATTTTTCAAATGTCTCTTACATAATAATTGCTTGGATTCCTTAATTTCCATTTTGTCACATCCGTGTTCTTATGTATTACATTAACAAAGGCCTAAGTGATTTAATGCATAGCTTATTTGGTTAAATAAACAACCCTAATTCTTTAAACCTTTTGAAGTTATTTGCGTTTTTGCATTTCTTTTCATCCGGCCATTGCCTATTTTAGATGCTATAAATGATTCTTTGAATGAGGGTGCCCTTCTTCGAAGCCTAAAAAAGAGTCACTGCCCCTGTTTTGGAATGTAAATCCAGTGCTTTTATAATGTACAGTTATAAAACTTTCCATTGATATACATGTATCATAATCCTATTTTTCAAGTAGGGAGAGGTTCCACTTCAACTGAGCGACTTATAAGGTGCCAGATTTTTACTCGATAAATAGGGTTATTTTGAGAAAACATTATAAGATAATCTTGCCAGAAAACAAATGCCCCAAAGTTTTGATATTTCGTATGTAACGTCACCTAGTGGTACTCTACCGAGTTTGCTCAAATTGTGGCTATGTGGTCAAAATGGCCTCATCCTGGATGTCACAGAATTTACATTGACTTATAAATTGAAACATACAAAATCTCCTGGTTTGAAACCACTAGGTCTTTATCCCAGATATCAACCAGTGGATGGATCATATCTAAATTTGCTCTAAATAGAGCTCTGGGGACAAAAATGGCCCCTCCAAGGGTTCACCAGAGCGTGGTCAGTTTTTAATAGATACATATAGATTAGAGGTTTTAAACAAAAACTCAGGTGAGCGATCCGGGGTCACTTGGCCCTCTTTTAGTGTGTGTCAATACTTGATATAATATCACAGAACATAGTAAATGCTGTTTCCATCCGATATGTTTACTATATGTACGTCATTTTCATAATATGACAATGCCCTGATATCTATGAAATAGCAAAACATGCATTTCTCAAAATATACCTGAATATAAAAATGTCCGTTTTCGAGGCCAAAAAAGAAAATATTTTGGCAGGTTTTATAAGTAAACAAGACAGGATATATGTAAGTTGAATAATGCAGCATCAAATTTAAAACAAGATAGATAAAAACTATAAATTTTAAAAACTTTACCTGTTCGATTACAAAAAAATGGATTATTTTTTATAAAAATACTGATTTTCACCCAAAAATAAAGACATTTCGTTTCTGACTTTGACTTTATAATAAAGTCCGGTCATGATTATATAAAACTCAATGATCATTTTTCAGTCTTTCTTTGCCGGTTTCGTGTATCTGTTGCTGCAAATGGATTTCAGAAATTCGCAATTTCACTTCTAAAATTGAAGTTTTTGCCAAATTTTAACACCATTGCCCATCTTTGAACAAGTAATTCCGGCTATCCAAGAAACTTCAATATCTTGCCATATCATTCATGCAATCGTTTTCCATTTTACAGATGGGGAGGGGTTCCGCCTTAAATAAGCGACTTTTTGTCAGTTTTTTGCTCTACCATAGTTTTGCTACCATTTCGGTAGGTAGGTGCGGCCTGATTGATTGGCTGGCTTTTTATTTAATGAAATCTTCGATCTTTGTTTTTTAGTCATTTTATCGGCGAATGCTAATGCAATTATGCTGTCTGCTTCGAGATGAAATCGAGGGAAGAAGTTAACAGGATGCAATAGACCAATCAGGCGTCGCGTAACAAAATACTATGACTGGTTTGCTTTAGTGAATAAGTATTTTAGGGGTAAACTTATGACGCTTACTGAAATTCGGCCAATCAGTGATCATTTTATAAAACAAAAATACTATTGCATCACTGTGCATTACCTTACAGTTTGCGCTTCTGAAAATCGTCTCGGACAAACTGTCCAAACTGGACAGCAAACTCTCGGACATCTGGAAATATTTTCGGACTATGTCCGATGGCCGACGCCAAACTGAATCCCTGAACATTTTCACTCAACTAGTTGGCCTCCCTGCATAAGACTTCTCGCAAGCCTTTGGTGAAAATTCAAAATCTGTCTCATAATATCCTTTACCAAAATTGCTCAAACACTGCTGCATACATCACCATCAAAGATCAATTAAAAAAGTGTTAAAAAGCCATTAAATTTTACAGCAATTTCAATAACTCTTGCCATAAAAAACACATTAAATGTGTATCAAAATACTCAATGAAAATGCTATGCATTAATATACAGTAAGGCCAGAATTTTTTTATTAGTTGATTTACAAACCCTCGTACTGTAATTTTCCGGAAAGTAAGAAAAAAATAAAATTTAATTTCTTAAATTTTTTTTTTATTTTATCCGCCGACTCTAAATATTATTTGTTTCCTTGAAAAAATAATATTTTTTTGAGGCTCTGTCTGTGTATTTTTGAGAGTGACACTGTAAAAAGTGATTGTCCTGTCCAGATTTTTAGGAAAATGATAAAATATTTAAAAATTTAATACAGACAGTTGGTTTGCCTTACTAGTTTTACTGTTTTTCTGGAGATATTAAAAAAAAAAGAAAAAAAAAGCTCTGAAAATGACCAGTTATCTGGTCATTTTCAGAGCTTTTTATTTATTTTTTTTCGTTCTCCCCCCCCCCCCCCCCCCCCCCCCCCCCCCCCCCCCCCCCGACCATAAATCTGAAATTTTTTTCCCGTAAATCAACTAATAAAAAAACTCTGGCCTAAGTAAAAGCAAATTTAAATGACATCATATTAAGGACATATGCTACTAAATACTTCTCATGTTGAAATATGTTCAATACTTTGCATACAGTTTGTTTTATGCGTGGGCTATCCATTTTTGAAATAAAAAAGATATGTCACCGTGCTTATTTGTACATAATCTCAACTGGAAGTTTTCAGCATTTGACCAATTTTCTAAACAGATGATAGAATAACACTGGTCCTAAATATCGAATTAATATTATTGTAATCTTCGGCCAGCTTCTTTCTATTAACTTAAATTATTGCCCATGACCTCAAACATTTTAGAAAATATGCAAGTTTATTTGTTACCCCAAGTTTTGACAAGATACTGCATGTTTATATTTTGGCAATTCGTCGAAAATTTTATTTTGTTTTTAGAATAAATCATATATTTAAAAATCTGATGTTGAAAATCTTAAGAATTTATTTTTATTTCATGGATTTTTATAATACCTTTCAGAAAAAAGAATAAAAATCTGGGGTCACCGAACTAATTCTCTTTCAGGAGGGTCAAGTTTAACCCCACCCCCATAGGTTTCATGCATAATTTATTATAAAAAGTTCCGGAAAGTGCCATTTTGGTCGTTTTGATGATGCCATTTTATTAGTTTGAATCAATTTAACTTTAAAATTCTAAAAACATAAAGAAAAAACACACTTAAAAAAGGTGTGCACCCGGGAATCGATCCAGGTTCTCTGGTTTCTTAGCCAGACACGCTAACCCCTAGGCCACGAGTACAGGTTGTGCGCTGCTTTAAATAACCGTACAAATGGAAGAGACTCAGCCACATTTGTATTTGTATCCCGTCTCAGCTACATTAAACTGTCTTTGGTATAGTGCGTCCAGCTAATCGAGACTGGGCGTGTTAGACAGAGCGCTGTCATACACTGTCAAATAAGACTAGTCTACAGTAAATCAGGTGTAATAGCCTATGTACGCTTTACTCGTGCAACCAACTGAAGCGTATATGACAAGGGTGACCAACTGTATACGTTAGCATGCCTGATAAAGGTGTATCTTTAGTATGCTGCTGTGGACATGCTGCATTTCATTTTCCGGGATGGATATGTTGTGAAAGTTTTGGGGGAGGGTAGGTTTACACTTTCTTCAAATTCTGTCTGTATGGCAAAACTGGTTTGATTATTAAGCCTTATACAAAAATAATAAATCACCAATTATAATTAAGCGGGACAAGGGTTAATTATCTAGATCATGAGAAAAGGGCATACAAACATGAGATTTGGTCTTATCGCATATCCAAAAAAGCCTCTTATAATCGCTCATTCTGGCGTTTCCAATGACACTAGATGTCTAAAAGAGTTTCAGAGTCTTCTTCAACTTGCATACTTTGTTTATGCGAGAACCGAAAGCCCTGGCGAGGTCATGCGTACATGCAGGCTCATAGGAGCCTTCCCCACACGCGGTTGTAATAAGGACCATCATTTTGTGTGCTGACCAATTTATAGTATTAACTTTTCATTGCCGATCATTATTTTATTTTCTTATTCAGTATTATAATTTGAATAGTTAAAATTTCGAAACATTGTCAGAGTGCATATATTTAGACTAGTCAGTCTCCTTGTTATCCAAATTAATTCGAGATGCCTTTTTCTTACAGTGGGCTCAAACCTACAACTGAGGCAAGTTCAATAATGCGAGCGCTCTCGGGCGCTCGTTGTACTGATGTCCGGCTTTACACATTATGAATAAAGATAGGTACCGATCAACGAGCGCTCGGCGAGCACTTGCATTATTGAACTCGCCTCAGGTATATACAGGTATACAGCTGTAAAGCGTTTCACAGGTGAATGAATACACCCTGTCATACCGATTTTTAAATGGAAATGTCCACGGGTGTGTCTTTGCTAAGAACCGCCCAGTCTCTCTTAACTGGTCGGACTATACAGAGACAATTAGTTCTGATAAAAGACAATAGCTATTTCGGACACACTCGATTACTTTATTTTGTCAAGAAAACGTAGGAACAACGATAGGACATAAGAATTTCTTAAAACTGTGTTCATCGGAATCCACAAAAGGTCGAAAGATAGGACCCAGACACCTTTACCCGTTTCCTGACGCGAGAATGATGCGCATAAAAAGTAGTCAAAAGACAGGACCCAGACAACTTTACCCGTTTCCTGACGCGAGAATGATGCGCATAAAAAGTAGTCAAAAGACAGGACCCAGACAACTTTACCCGTTTCCTGACGCGAGAATGATGCGCATAAAAAGTAGTCAAAAGACAGGACCCAGACAACTTTACCCGTTTCCTGACGCGAGAATGATGTGCATAAAAATTAGCCGCATATGTCTTTAACAGATCCATTTAATTAAGAACACCATTTATTCAGGACTCAATAAAAGGCAGTTACTTTTTAAAGGGGTGCATTGTAATGCAATTTTCATCACCATTAAGTTCCCATTAAAATGTTGATTAAAAAAGTTAGAAGGACAATTAAAATCTCATTTAAATCACACTTAAACTATTAGTGGGGGTCATTAACATGCTATACAATAAGAGCATTTTAAGAATTTTTAATACTGTTGGATGGCATTAAAATTTTAATGGCATGCTCAATTTAATGGTCAGTGTGTTTGTTTTGCATACCATTAACTTTACAGTACATGATTGCCATTAACTTCATTGTAACTGTTTTAATGGGATGTTTCATGGATGTTTAATGGTGCCAATAATGCTATTCAAGACAATAATTGTTGTCTGTTCTTTCTTTTGCTGGTCTATATTGCAAACAATACGGACCCAGAACAGACTGCTCCTCTAGCTGATCAGCATGTGCGGATCCAGAGGGGGCACAGGGAGTCCGGACACCCACCCTGAAAAATCACAAAAATATAGGGTTTCTTAAGCAATACTGGTCTGGATCCCCTGAAAAATCACAAAGCTACCAAGCCAGCATTCAATGTTGGGCCATCATCTGCACGCCAGCGAAACGCCATTTAAATGTCGTTACGCTGGCGGGTCGACGATGGCCCCATTTTAGTGGTATTTGGATCCAATTATTAACAAAAAAATAAGAAGACAGTTGGACCCCCTCTGAAAAAACTTTCTGGATCTGCGCATGATCAGGATTCATATAGCATTTGTTTCCATGATAAAATAAGCATGAAGGGTATTTGAATATAAGCAGCAGACGAAATAAGCAGAGAACATTTTCTGGACAAAAATATTAGCAGGATAAGGCTGTATTTACCATGAACAAACTAATTTAATCCTTAAAGCGCCACCTACATTTTGCAGCAGACGACAATTTCAAATTTTGCTGCTTTTTCAAAAATGACAAATAAGGTATGATATTTCATGAGAATTGTCTACTGGCAGACAATTCTCATGAAATATCATATCTTACATGTATTTTTTTCGAAAATTAGGAAAGATGTTGCAAAATTTGTCGTCTGCTGCAGTCGTGATTGGTGCTTTCAGGGTTAAATAAAATCTGTTTAACTCTTTCCTTGCTAGTGGCGACTTTTGTCGTCTGCTGAAAACCTTTGCAAACAGTTTGGACCCAGATCAGGACCAACAAAACTTCGGTCCTGATCTGGATCCACAACAGTTTGGCACTCTTATAGTGCCCCTGAAAGAAATTTTTCAAAAAGTCAACTTTGAAAAAAACCAGCAGAGGACAACAAAAACATGAAAAATTACCTAGCAGGCAGAGTTAGACCAAGGGTAAATTAACTGTTCATGCTCTGACCACAAGGTTATAAAACTTTTTCCATGCTCGACTCAGCTGAGCAAGGAATTTATCCTGCTCATAAATATTAAAATGCCCACAATTGTTGGCATTTTAACATTTATTTGCATAATAAATAAGACACCTGAGAGACTTAAAACAAGAAAACTTCTTCATTTGTCGGTATCTTAGTTTTTATGAGCAGTTGAAATTTCATCCTCAGTTCAGTTGAGCATGAAAATAGTTTTATAACCTCGAGGCATGGTATAAAATTTTGTACATTTTGTCGCAAACATACACAATATTCAACCTAATAGACAAACAGTTTCAGATTCAAAGTTACGTATATTCCCTCTTTTAAAAAAATTAGGTTTATAACTTTGAAAACATATAAAATTTTACATTAACATGTAGTTGCTTATCTTAAATACCTGGTAGCAGGCCTTTAGTTAAGAGTACATACCAAAAAATAAATTTTCTTATTTCTCAAACAAAACATATGTTTTGGGTACTCAAAAGAACCGTCTAAATTGATAGGTAAAAAAATATTTACAATTTTACTCTCAAAATTTTAGTATATCTAAACCTATGCCTGGTAGTGGATTCTGCAGTTGAATTCTCCATCTATTGTTTTATCTGAAGCAGGCCTCCAGATAAGAGTGCGTATTGGAAAATTATTTTCTTTATTTCTCATCCAAAACATATGTTGTGGGTACTCAAAAGAACCGTCTCAAGGAGACGGGTGCTGGTTCTTTTGAGCACCCATAACACATGTTTAAATTAATGGGTAAGAAAATAATCAAAATTTTACGCAAATAAAATTTCCTTATCTGGACCTATGCTGAAGTTTTGATATGTCTTTTTAAAGAATCACTTTTGCTGTGTCACTTCATCTAGTGGGTGCCTAGGTTCAACCCAGGAAACCCAGTCCTGACATAACTGAAAAATTGTTGACTGAGATGTAAAGAATCAAATCAAACAAAAAATCAACAACATGTGGGATCTATCTCTTTTGCTTGGTTAATTAGTCTTATCCATTCATCGGCGGCAAATTCGCACATTTTGGTTTTTCATATAACGTGCTCTTGAATTTTTAATTGTGGGCAGTTGATAGGTATTTTAAAGAAGCTTTGGGGACATACTGCTTTAATTGCTTGTCTTTTCAGCACACATTTTTGGTATATCTCATAAATTATTAGCTATTCATATATATTTTTGAAAGTTCTATGGTTTTGTTATGGTAAAAAATCTGACACATCAGTCCTCCAGATACATGTAAGCTGGATAAATGTTAGTAAAAAAAAGGGGCTTCTAGGTATATGTTATTACTTAAAAAGGAAAAATGCGGTTGAAAGTTAAGAAACATCCACTTTTTACATTAAGAAGGCGTTAAGAAGGATAAATATTGAAACTTAGCAGCTGCTATTTGATATGTTGAGAAGAATAAATGTTGTTGAAAATAAAAAAAACAACTACTTGATATGTTAAGAAGGATGAATGTTGAAACTTAATAGCTGCTATTTTATATGTTAAGAAGGATAAATATGGTTGAAAGTGTAGAAACAGATACTTGATATGTTGAGAAGGATAAAAGTTGAAATTAAGCAGCTGCTATTTGATATGTTAAGAAGGATAAATTTGTTTAAAAGTGAAGAAGCAACTACTTGATATGTTGAGAAGGATAAAAGTTGAAACTTAGCAGCTGCTATTTGATATGTTAAGAAGGATGAATGTTGTTGAAAGTGAAGAAACAACTTATTGATATCTTGAGAATAATAAAAGTTGAAACTTAGCAGCTGCTATTTGATATGTTAAGAAGGATGAATGTGGTTGAAAGTGAAGAAACAACTTATTGATATGTTGAGAAGGATAAAAGTTGAAACTTAGCAGCTGCTATTTGATATGTTAAGAAGGATAAATATGGTTGAAAGTGAAGAAACAACTTATTGATATGTTGAGAAGGATAAAAGTTGAAACTAATCAGCTGCTATTTGATATGTTAAGAAGAATGAATGTGGTTGAAAAAGTGAGGAAACAACTTATTGATATGTTGAGAAGGATAAAAGTTGAAACTTAGCAGCTGATATTTGATATGTTAAGAAGGAAAAATGTTGTTGAAAGTGAAGAAACAGCTAATTGATATGTTGAGAAGGATAAAAGTTGAAACTTAGCAGCTGCTATTTGATATGTTAAGAAGGATAAATGTGGTTGAAAGTGAAGAACAACTTATTGATATGTTGAGAAGGATAAAAGTTGAAACTTAGCAGCTGCTATTTGATATGTTAAGAAGGATAAATGTGGTTGAAAATGAAGAAACAACTTATTGATATGTTGAGAAGGATAAAAGTTGAAACTTAGCAGCTGCTATTTGATATGTTAAGAAGGATGAATGTTGTTGAAAGTGATGAAACAACTTGATATGTTGAGAAGGATAAAAGTTGAAACTTAGCAGCTGCTATTTGATGTGTTAAGAAGGATGAATGTTGTTAAAAGTGATGAAACAACTTATTGATATGATGAGAAGGATAAAAGTTGAAACTTAGCAGCTGCTATTTGATATGTTGAGAAGAATAAATGTTGTTGAAAATAAAAAAAAACAACTACTTGATATGTTAAGAAGGATGAATGTTGAAACTTAGCAGCTGCTATTTTATTTGTTAAGAAGGATAAATGTGGTTGAAAGTGTAGAAACAGATACTTGATATGTTGAGAAGGATAAAAGTTGAAATTAAGCAGCTGCTATTTGATATGTTAAGAAGGATAAATTTGTTTAAAAGTGAAGAAACAACTACTTGATATGTTGAGAAGGATAAAAGTTGAAACTTAGCAGCTGCTATTTGATATGTTAAGAAGGATGAATGTTGTTGAAAGTGATGCAACAACTTATTGATATCTTGAGAATGATAAAAGTTGAAACTTAGCAGCTGCTATTTGATATGTTAAGAAGGATGAATGTTGTTGAAAAAGTGAAGAAACAACTTATTGATATGTTGAGAAGGATAAAAGTTGCAACTTAGCAGCTGCTATTTGATATGTTAAGAAGGATGAATGTGGTTGAAAGTGAAGAAACAACTTATTGATATGTTGAGAAGGATAAAAGTTGAAACTTAGCAGCTGCTATTTGATATGTTAAGAACGATAAATGTTGTTGAATGTGATGAAACAACTTATTGATATGTTGAGAAGGATTAAAGTTGAAACTTAGCAGCTGCTATTTGATATGTTAAGAAGGATAAATGTGGTTGAAAGTGAAGAAACAACTTATTGATGTGTTGAGAAGGATAAAAGTTGAAACTAAGCAGCTGATATGTGAAATGTTAAGAAGGATAAATGTTGTTGAAAGTGAAGAAACAACTTATTGATATGTTGAGAAGAATAAAAGTTGAAACTTAGCAGCTGCTATTTGATATGTTAAGAAGGATGAATGTGGTTGAAAGTGAAGAAACAACTTATTGATATGTTGAGAAGGATAAAAGTTGAAACTTAGCAGCTGCTATTTGATATGTTAAGAAGGATAAATGTGGTTGAAAATGAAGAAACAACTTATTGATGTGTTGAGAAGGATAAAAGTTGAAACTAAGCAGCTGATATTTGATATGTTAAGAAGGATAAATGTTGTTGAAAGTGAAGAAACAACTTATTGATATGTTGAGAAGGATAAAAGTTGAAACTTAGCAGCTGCTATTTGATATGTTAAGAAGGATGAATGTTGTTGAAAGTGAAGAAACAACTTATTGATATGTTGAGAAGGATAAAAGTTGAAACTTAGCAGCGGCTATTTGATATGTTAAGAAGGATAAATGTGGTTGAAAATGAAGAAACAACTTATTGATATGTTGAGAAGGATAAAAGTTGAAACTTAGCAGCTGCTATTTGATATGTTAAGAAGGATAAATGTTGTTAAAAGTGAAGAAACAACTTATTGATGTGTTGAGAAGGATAAAAGTTGAACCTTAGTAGCTGCTGTTTGATATGTTAAGAAGGGTGAATGTTGTTGAAAAAGTGAAGAAATAATTTATTGATATGTTGAGAAGGATAAAAGTTGAAACTTAGCAGCTGCTGTTTGATATGTTAAGAAGGATGAATGTTGTTGAAAGTGATGAAACAACTTGATATGTTGAGAAGGATAAAAGTTGAAACTTAGCAGCTGCTATTTGATATTTTAAGAAGGATGAATGTTGTTGAAAAAGTGAAGAATCAAGTTATTGATATGTTGAGAAGGATAAAAGTTGAAACTTAGCAGCTGCTATTTGATATGTTAAGAAGGATGAATGTGGTTGAAAAAGTGAAGAAATAACTTATTGATATGTTGAGAAGGATAAAAGTTGAAACTTAGCAGCTGCTATTTGATATGTTAAGAAGGATGAATGTTTTTGAAAGTGAAGAAACAACTTATTGATATGTTGAGAAGGATAAAAGTTGAAACTTAGCAGCGGCTATTTGATATGTTAAGAAGGATAAATGTGGTTGAAAGTGATGAAACAACTTGATATGTTGATAAGGATAAAAGTTGAAACTTAGCAGCTGCTATTTGATATGTTAAGAAGGATAAATGTTGTTGAAAGTGAAGAACAACTTATTGATATGTTGAGAAGGATAAAAGTTGAAACTAAGCAGCTGCTATTTGATATGTTAAGAAGGATGAATGTTGTTAAAAGTGATGAACCAACTTATTGATATGTTGAGAAGGATAAAAGTTGAAACTTAGCAGCTGCTATTTTATATGTTAAGAAGGATGATTGTTGTTGAAAAAGTGAAGAAATAACTTATTGATATGTTGAGAAGGATAAAAGTTGAAACTTAGCAGCTGCTATTTGATATGTTAAGAAGGATAAATGTTGTTGAAAGTGAAGAAACAACTTATTGATATGTTGAGAAGGATAAAAGTTGAAACTTAGTAGCTGCTATTTGATATGTTAAGAAGGATAAATGTTGTTGAAAGTGAAGAAACAACTTGTTGATATGTTGAGAAGGATAAAAGTTGAAACTGCGCAGCTGCTATTTGATATGTTAAGAAGGATAAATGTTGTTGAAAAAGTGAAGAAATAACTTATTGATATGTTGAGAAGGATAAAAGTTGAAACTTAGCAGCTGCTATTTGATATGTTAAGAAGGATAAATGTTGTTGAAAGTGAAGAACAACTTATTGATATGTTGAGAAGGATAAAAGTTGAAACTTAGCAGCTGCTATTTGATATGTTAAGAAGGATGAATGTTGTTGAAAGTGATGAACCAACTTATTGATATGTTGAGAAGGATAAAAGTTGAAACTTAGCAGCTGCTATTTTATATGTTAAGAAGGATGATTGTTGTTGAAAAAGTGAAGAAATAACTTATTGATATGTTGAGAAGGATAAAAGTTGAAACTTAGCAGCTGCTATTTGATATGTTAAGAAGGATAAATGTTGTTGAAAGTGAAGAAACAACTTATTGATATGTTGAGAAGGATAAAAGTTGAAACTTAGTAGCTGCTATTTGATATGTTAAGAAGGATAAATGTTGTTGAAAGTGAAGAAACAACTTGTTGATATGTTGAGGATAAAAGTTGAAACTGCGCAGCTGCTATTTGATATGTTAAGAAGGATAAATGTTGTTGAAAAAGTGAAGAAATAACTTATTGATATGTTGAGAAGGATAAAAGTTGAAACTTAGCAGCTGCTATTTTATATGTTAAGAAGGATGAATGTTGTTGAAAGTGATGAAACAACTTGATATGTTGAGATGGATAAAAGTTGAAACTTAGCAGCTGCTATTTGATATGTTAAGAAGGATGAATAATGTTGAAAAAGTGAAGAAACAAGTTATTGATATGTTGAGAAGGATAAAAGTTGAAACTTAGCAGCTGCATTTGATATGTTAAGAAGGATGAATGTTGTTGAAAGTGATGAAACAACTTGATATGTTGAGAAGGATAAAAGTTGAAACTTAGCAGCTGCTATTTGATATGTTAAGAAGGATAAATGTTGTTGAAAATGAAGAAACAACTTATTGATATGTTGAGAAGGATAAAAGTTGAAACTAAGCAGCTGCTATTTGATATGTTAAGAAGGATGAATGTTGTTGAAAGTGATGAAACAACTTGATATGTTGAGAAGGATAAAAGTTGAAACTTAGCAGCTGCTATTTGATGTGTTAAGAAGGATGAATGTTGTTATAAGTGATGAAACAACTTATTGATATGATGAGAAGGATAAAAGTTGAAACTGAGCAGCTGCTATTTGATATGTTGAGAAGAATAAATGTTGTTGAAAAAAAAAAAAAACCTGTTGATATGTTAAGAAGGATAAATGTGGTTGAAAATGAAGAAACAACTTATTGATATGTTGAGAAGGATAAAAATTGAAACTAAGCAGCTGCTATTTGATATGTTAAGAAGGATGAATGTTGTTGAAAGTGATGAAACAACTTGATATGTTGAGAAGGATAAAAGTTGAAACTTAGCAGCTGCTATTTGATATGTTAAGAAGGATAAATGTGGTTGAAAGTGAAGAAACAACTTATTGATATGTTGAGAATGATAAAAGTTGAAACTTAGCAGCTGATATTTGATATGTTAAGAAGGATAAATGTTGTTGAAAGTGAAGAAACAGTTTATTGATATGTTGAGAAAGATAAAAGTTGAAACTGCGCAGCTGCTATTTGATATGTTAAGAAGGATAAGTGTTGTTGAAAGTGAAGTAACAACTACTTGATATGTAAAGAAGGATAAATGTTGAAACTTAGCAGCTGATATTTGATATATTAAGAAGGATGAATGTTGTTGAAAGTGATGAAACAACTACTTGATATGTTGAGAAGGATAAAAGTTGAAACTTAGCAGCTGCTATTTGATATGTTAAGAAGGATGATTGTTGTTGAAAAAGTGAAGAAATAACTTATTGATATGTTGAGAAGGATAAAAGTTGAAGCTTAGCAGCTGCTATTTGATATGTTAATAAGGATAAATGTTGTTGAAAGTGAAGAAACAACTTATTGATATGTTGAGAATGATAAAAGTTGAAACTTAGCAGCTGCTATTTGATATGTTTAGAAGGATAAATGTTGTTGAAAGTGAAGTAACAACTTATTGATGTGTTGAGAAGGATAAAAGTTGAAACTTAGCAGCTGCTGTTTGATATGTTAGGAAGGATAAATGTTGTTGAAAGTGAAGAAACAACTTATTTATATGTTGAGAAGGATAAAAGTTGAAACTTAGCAGCTGCTATTTGATATGTTAAGAAGGATCAATGTGGTTGACAGTGAAGAAACAACTTAATGATATGTTGAGAAGGATAAAAGTTGAAACTGAGCAGCTGCTATTTGATATGTTAAGAAGGATAAATGTTGTTGAAAAAGTGAAGAAATAACTTATTGATATATTGAGAAGGATAAAAGTTGAAACTTAGCAGCTGCTATTTGATATGTAAAGAAGGATAAATGTTGTTGAAAGTGAAGAAACAACTTATTGATATGTTGAGAAGGATAAAAGTTGAAACTTAGCAGCTGCTATTTGATATGTTAAGAAGGATAAATAATGTTGAAAGTGAAGAAACAACTAATTGATATGTTGAGAAGGATAAAAGTTGAAACTTAGCAGCTGCTATTTGATATGTTAAGAAGGATGATTGTTGTTGAAAAAGTGAAGAAACAACTTATTGATGTGTTGAGTAGGATAAAAGTTGAAACTTAGCAGCTGCTGTTTGATATGTTAGGAAGGATAAATGTTGTTGAAAGTGAAGAAACAACTTATTTATATGTTGAGAAGGATAAAAGTTGAAACTTAGCAGCTGCTATTTGATATGTTAAGAAGGATAAATGTGGTTGAAAGTGAAGAAACAACTTATTGATATGTTGAGAAGGATAAAAGTTGAAACTGCGCAGCTGCTATTTGATATGTTAAGAAGGATAAATGTTGTTGAAAAAGTGAAGAAATAACTTATTGATATGTTGAGAAGGATAAAAGTTGAAACTTAGCAGCTGCTATTTGATATGTTAAGAAGGATAAATGTTGTTGAAAGTGAAGAAACAACTTATTGATATGTTGAGAAGGATAAAAGTTGAAGCTTAGCAGCTGCTATTTGATATATTAAGAAGGATAAATGGTGTTGAAAGTGATGAAACAACTACTTGATATGTTGAGAAGGATAAAAGTTGAAACTTAGCAGCTGCTATTTGATATGTTAAGAAGGATGATTGTTGTTGAAAAAGTGAAGAAATAACTTATTGATATGTTGAGAAGGATAAAAGTTGAAGCTTAGCAGCTGCTATTTGATATGTTAATAAGGATAAATGTTGTTGAAAGTGAAGAAACAACTTATTGATATGTTGAGAATGATAAAAGTTGAAACTTAGCAGCTGCTATTTGAGGGAGCGCAGTGGCTCAGTGGTAGAGTACTTGACTCGAGACCGAAGGGCCCCGGGTTCGAGCCTCACCGGCGTCACTGCGTTGTGGTCCTTGAGCAAGACACATTTATCCTAGCTTAGTACTGGTTCAACCCAGGAAGACCGTCCCGCATAACTGAAAGATTGTTGAGTGGACGTAAAAAATCAAATCAAACAAACAAACAAAAGCTGCTATTTGATATGTTAAGAAGCATAAATGTTGTTGAAAGTGAAATAACAACTTATTGATGTGTTGAGAAGGATAAAAGTTGAAACTTAGCAGCTGCTGTTTGATATGTTAGGAAGGATAAATGTTGTTGAAAGTGAAGAAACAACTTATTTATATGTTGAGAAGGATAAAAGTTGAAACTTAGCAGCTGCTATTTGATATGTTAAGAAGGATCAATGTGGTTGACAGTGAAGAAACAACTTATTGATATGTCGAGAAGGATAATAGTTGAAACTGCGCAGCTGCTATTGGATATGTTAAGAAGTATTAATGTTGTTGAAAAAGTGAAGAAACAACTTATTGATATGTTGAGAAGGATAAAAATTGAAACTTAGCAGCTGCTATTTGATATGTTAAGAAGGATAAATAATGTTGAAAGTGAAGAAACAACTAATTGATATGTTGAGAAGGATAAAAGTTGAAACTTAGCAGCTGCTATTTGATATGTTAAGAAGGATGATTGTTGTTGAAAAAGTGAAGAAACAACTTATTGATGTGTTGAGTAGGATAAAAGTTGAAACTTAGCAGGTGCTATTTGATATGTTAAGAAGGATAAATGTTGTTGAAAAAGTGAAGAAATAACTTATTGATATGTTGAGAAGGATAAAAGTTGAAACTTAGCAGCTGCTATTTGATATGTTAAGAAGGATAAATAATGTTGAAAGTGAAGAAACAACTTATTTATATGTTGAGAAGGATAAAAGTTGAAACTTAGCAGCTGCTATTTGATATGTAAAGAAGGATAAATAATGTTGAAAGTGAAGAAACAACTAATTGATATGTTGAGAAGGATAAAAGTTGAAACTTAGCAGCTGCTATTTGATATGTTAAGAAGGATAAATGTGGTTGAAATGAAGAAACAACTTATTGATGTGTTGAGAAGGATAAAAGTTGAAACTTAGCAGCTGCTGTTTGATATGTTAGGAAGGATAAATGTTGTTGAAAGTGATGAAACAACTTATTTATATGTTGAGAAGGATAAAAGTTGAAACTTAGCAGCTGCTATTTGATATGTTAAGAAGGATAAATGTGGTTGAAAGTGAAGAAACAACTTATTGATATGTTGAGAAGGATAAAAGTTGAAACTTAGCAGCTGCTATTTGATATGTTAAGAAGGATGATTTTTGTTGAAAAAGTGAAGAAACAACTTATTGATATGTTGAGAAGGATAAAACTTGAAACTTAGCAGGTGCTATTTGATATGTTAAGAAGGATGAATGTGGTTGAAAATGAAGAAACAGCTAAGTGATATGTTGAGAAGGATAAAAGTTGAAACTTAGCAGCTGCTATTTGATATGTTAAGAAGGATAAATGTGGTTGAAAAAGTGAAGAAACAACTTATTGATATGTTGAGAAGGATAAAGGTTGAAACTTAGCAGCTGCTATTTAATATGTTAAGAAGGATGAATGTTGTTGAAAGTGATGAAACAACTTGATATGTTGTGAAGGATAAAAGTTGAAATTTAGCAGCTGCTATTTGATATGTTAAGAAGGATAAATGTTGTTGAAAAGGTGAAGAAACAACTTATTGATTTGTTGAGAAGGATAAAAGTTGAAACTGAGCAGCTGCTATTAGGTATGTTAAGAAGGATAAATGTGGTTGAAAAGGTGAAGAAACAAGTTATTGATATGTTGAGAAGGATAAAAGTTGAAACTTAGCAGCTGCTATTTGATATGTTAAGAAGGATGAATAATGTTGAAAAGGTGAAGAAACAACTTATTGATATGTTGAGAAGGATAAAAGTTGAAACTTAGCAGCTGCTATTTGATATGTTAAGAAGGATGAATGAAATATTGCCCCTAGCTTCTTCGTATTTGCGTCATATTTTAACACAATGACGTCGACATTAGAACGTCATTAACAACGTCAAGTGACGTCATGTTTAAATCGCATCATACATCCAAGTTTACACGCTCATATCTTTGTTATTTGTAAAGATAATCTCTTTAAATTTTCTGTAATTGTTCACAACAGCTAGGCCTTCTTTCTCTGTAAATATCTCACTTTTGACTTTTATTGCCAGAGGGTCCCTTTTGTCAGATCTTGGCTCAATTGTATACATTTTCTTTATTTCTTAGGTTGCATTTATTACCACCCTTGGGGAAATCAGTAAAGTTTATATTTCTTGATTAAAAGTGTGCTATTTTCTTATAGGAGCTTGAGATAAGTAATTGGTTTTTAGGGGTAGGAAAAAAAGTCTTTGATGAATCTAAAAATTTATCATTCAAATTCTGTATAAGGCTTGCAGAAATAACAGTTGAATCAATTCATAAAACTCAACTTTAGGAATGTGCATGTAAAAAATTCTGTAGCAACCCTTATGCAATTGGAAGGTTGTTGCAGACTGATTAACATCATCTTTATTGCCTATTGTAACTCCTTCCCATTCAGTTTGAAACAATTTTAGGGTTGGGGTTACAATTTCTAGATTAAATTGTTTTATGGTATGTCCATGAACCTAGAAAACAGGGCAGACCAAGTTGAGATGCAATATTCTGCATCATCTCATCTTGGTCTTCACTATTTGACAACCATATTGGAAGCATCACATGTTTATCTAACTCATTGATACCATCTCAGTAATATAAAGCATGATCAAATATGTCAAATGAGTACCAATAACATATTATGTTATTGGTACTCATTTGAACACTAGTCGCCTTCAAAAAAAAGGCCAAGACATACAGAATAGATCCAGATCAGACTGCTTCTGAAGAAGCAGTCATACCAGCATCTTCCCTGTTTGCTTTTCTGAAAAGCATTTAGTGAACTCCAGACCTGAAAACCAACATTTTATTTAGAACAGAAAGGGAAAACTGATCAAAATTCTAAATTTTAGAACATTCTAAATTAACAGTTGCTACATATTATATGTTAAGAAGAATAAATGTTGTTCATAAAAGCAAGCTGCTACATGATATATGTTAAGATGGATAAATGTTGTTTAAAGATAGCAAGCTGCACATGATATTTGGTAAGAAGGATAATTGTTGTTTAAAAATAGCAAGCTGCACATGATATATGTTAAGAAAAATAAATGTTGTTGAAAGTTAGAAGCTGCTACATGATGTGTTAAGAAGGATAAATGTTGCTGAAAGATAGAAGCTGCTACATGATGTATATTAAGAAGGATAAATGTTGTTCAAAGATAGCAAGCTGCTACATCCGATAGATATTGTGACTTTTCAAAACCTTATCTCAACAGGGCTACTCCATAATTTGTGGATTCTTAGTTTTCTGCTGATGTTCAGTTCTGGGCATCCAAATAATTGTGGTCATATTTTAATAATCAGTAATTTGCAACAGCCAATTGTTACTTCAGGCACTTATTTCAACAGAACTACTACTTGACTTACCGACTCCTGTTTTTCTCTGGGCATCCAAATAATGGTGGACGGATCTTCACCAGTAATTTGTTATAGCCAACAACTTTTCTCAAAAGAGCTTCTCCATTAACTAGGGATTCTTAGTTTTCTGCTCCTGTTCCGGTCTGGGCATCCAAATAATGGTGGTCAGATCTTCATCAGTAATTTGTTACAGCCAATTGTGACCTTTCAAATTCTTATCTCAACAGAGCTTCTCCATAATTTCCCAATTCATAGTTTTCTAGTCCTATTCCTTCTTTCTTTCTCTATATACTGCCAGACTCTCTTTCAAGTATTATCGGCAGGTGTACTTTATACACTCCGGAATGCAGGATGAAAGCCTACAAGTAACCATATCAATATTACCGTAGGGTTCTTTAACCTGAACAAGGGGTGATTTTCCCTGCACATGGGACATCCAGTTAACGTCCAGATCAGAAGGACGATGCACTTATCTAGTGTCATCCCTGCAAATGACACTAGAGAAAGCGTGTTCAGACACCGAAATTTTCCTCTTCTCGAGTCGGGATCGAACCTGGGACCTCTAGCACCAGAGGCAAGTGCCTAACCACTGAGCTACCGCGCTTCTGCTCTGGTCATCCAAATAATGGTGGTCATATCTTCATCAATAATTTGTTATAGCCAATTGTGTCCTTTCAAGTGCTTATCTCAACAGAGATTCCCATAATTTCCCCGATTTGTAGTTTTCTACTCCTGTCCTGCTCTGGGCATCTAAATAACGGTGCACAGATCTTCATCAGTAATTTGTTACAGCCAAGAACTTTTCTCAAAAGAGCTTCTCCATTAACTAGGGATTCTTAGTTTTCTGCTCCTGTTCCGCTCTGGGCATCCAAATAATGGTGGTCAGATCTTCATCAGTAATTTGTCACAGCCAAGAATTTTTCTCAAAAGAGCTACTCCATTAACTAGGGATTCTTAGTTTTCTGCTCCTGTTCTGCTCTGGGCATCCAAATAATGGTGGTCAGATCTTCATCAGTAATTTGTCACAGCCAAGAATTTTTTCTCAAAAGAGCTACTCCATTAACTAGGGATTCTTTGTTTTCTGCTCCTGTTCTGCTCTGGGCATCCAAATAATGGTAGTCAGATCTTCATCAGTAATTTGTCACAGCCAAGAATTTTTTCTCAAAAGAGCTTCTCCATTAACTAGGGATTCTTAGTTTTCTAGTCCTGTTCTTCTCTGTGCATCCAAATAATGGTAGTCAGATCTTCATCAGTAATTTGTCACAGCCAAGAATTTTTTCTCAAAAGAGCTTCTCCATTAACTAGGGATTCTTAGTTTTCTAGTCCTGTTCTTCTCTGTGCATCCAAATAATGGTAGTCAGATCTTCATCAGTAATTTGTCACCGCCAAGAATTTTTTCTCAAAAGAGCTTCTCCATTAACTAGGGATTCTTAGTTTTCTAGTCCTGTTCTTCTCTGTGCATCCAAATAATGGTAGTCAGATCTTCATCAGTAATTTGTCACCGCCAAGAATTTTTTCTCAAAAGAGCTTCTCCATTAACTAGGGATTCTTAGTTTTCTAGTCCTGTTCTTCTCTGTGCATCCAACTTGTGTTCTGCTGCTCATTGGTATCATCTCCATCAAACACTTTCATTGAGTAATGGTAACAGATGTTACCTTATAGAGGATGCCAATATAGTCAGGGGCGATCGGGACTCCCGTGCGAATTTGATGCCGATTTATGGTGACCTATACCAAATCAAACTTTAGGGAATAGCTAATGAAAATCACCTGGTCACCCATCTGGGTTTCACGTCTGGACGTCATTATGATGTCATCAAAATAACGTATATTGTATCAGTGCAATTTAAACAGTATGTCCAATGTAGTCTATGGCGATCAGGACTTTCTTGCATTTTGTTTGCCAATTTCAGTCGAAATGCACCAAATTTAATCTTAGGAGGTTAATAATTAAAATTAACATGTCGCCCATAGTGTTTTCGCATCAGAACAAAAAGATGACGTCATTGAAATGACGCCTTATATGTAAATACCACATATATATGCGTTTTGTCCATTTCAAACGCATGGAAATATTCCTTTAATAAACTGGCAGCCTTATCATGACTGAATACAAACTCTTTTAGATCGTAACATACAAAATATATTCAGATAGTGTGAAGTCAGTTCGATGGTGGGACATAAATGCCGTCACGATTTACAAATAAAAAGACAGTGGAGTAAATGAAAAACATGATAATGAACGGTGTAAATATAATCTCTTATGCTTATATATATATATAGATGTACCACGACCTCTGACCAATGACCTTTGGGTCTTTCTATTTCAAATGATTGATGCAGAATACGTAAAATCAGCCAGTCCGGGTAGAACATATGTGTATGTCAAAGCTTTTATAGTAAATGTAAATAAATGCCCGAAACCCTTTTTTCTAGTACAACATATCAATATTGTAAATAGAGTCATGCTCAAAAGCTTTTGGCTTATCTGTAGCTGCTTATCCTACACTCAAATAAAAGATAGTAATGTGTTTCCAGAGTTTAAGTGACCCCCGTTTTTCTTTTTTTAAACAGCTTGAAATTGAACCTAGAAGAACGGCACTTAGCATGTGGATTTAAATGCACACCGCGTAACTAAAACTTATTTTTGGGAGACGCCCTTATTTGTAAGTGAAGCCCAAATCCCCTGTACAAAAGAATAACTTAGTTGTTTTTCCCTATGAATATACCCATGTGTACCCCTATAGATACACGTGGTATTTTTGCATTGCTATGATGATATGGCCAAGTTAAGCAATTTTAGCGTGAAGCTGCGACTGTCTTCATCTGTTTAAAAACACGTGCTTCGGGTGCTCAAAAGAACCATATCATCAAGACGGTTGTTTTGAGTACACACCAAATATTTTAGCAAATATTTTTGGTTGAGAAATAGGAAAAATAATTTTCTGTTACGCACTCTTATCTGTAGGACTGACGAATTACCTCCACTGATCCATATTAGCCATGTTTTATTTATATCGTTAGGTTCACTTGGGGACTAATTCGAAGAGGAGCGGCAAAAACACACCAAAATTCCATCTAATCCCAGCCTATGCAAAAACTCACATTTATGTGGAAAAAAATAATTCAATTACGCGGTTTATATCCAAATTCATTTCTCTAATTTATTTTTCAATTAAAATCACCATTAAAGAATAATTAGCAAAAAACGGGGGTCACTTAAGTCCTGGAAACACTATAGTAATAATTATTTGCATACACTATCAACCAAACTCATTATAGTCCGATTTTGACCCCTGAAGGATCAAACGTTAGAAGAGTTTACTTAGAAGTAAGTTCATGATATGAAAATAAGGATAAACCCTTTACAAGTTACCCATGTACTTCGATAGCACGGCCAATAGAAAACTTTTACAATCTGATTTATCTTTCGCATGCTTATAGGTAGAATCGTCTTCAAAGGTCAAAATCGGACAGTAAGGCATTCTTGTTGATATGGCTAAAGAAATATCTGAATCCACATGAAAATAGTTGTTCAAAAGTCATAAGTATATTGACCACTGGCAATATTTTACATGAGTCCTCTTCTGCTCCACGGCAACACAAATCAGTACAATATAAATGGTTTACTTTGTACTTACACCGAGATGTTTCGCATACAGACATGCTGCAACTACATTTTTCAGCTGCAGAGGGGTTTTGGGGGCAGGAGGCAACATGCGCGGACCCAGGGATTTTTGTCAGTCTTATTTAGTCCTCAGCTTATTTTACAGTTTACAGAGGGGGTCCAATGGTTTTATTGCTGAGAAAACTATACTTATACTTTACCAAGGATCCAGAGGGGGTCCATTATTTTCCCAGGGGGGGGGGGGTGTCAAACTTTTTCCAGGGGTCCAAATGCTAATTTCTTTAGAAACCCATGTACGTACTTGTTATTTTCCAGGGAGGGGGGTGTCCGGACCCCCTACCCCCCTCTGGATCCGCAAATTGGCAATGTCATCATAACAGGACAATATTTATCACAGTCCCGCTTCTAACCATAATTGTCAGGCATTGATTTGTCAGGATTAATGACAGATGAGGTTTTCCAAATGATGCACTGGTACTGCACACGTTTGACACCTTCGAGAAACACAGCTCTTGGAAGTGGTAGTTTTTGCAATTCAGTTTTTTTTCTCCCAAATATTCACTACGTCTACGCAGTGAGTCGAACAATATCGGTGACTGGCTAATACAAAGTAAGAAAGACGGCAAAGATCAGGAATTGATACAATCAAGTACCACACCTGACCCAGGATACCAGTGGGAAAGTAACAAA
The DNA here is from genome assembly GCA_964019695.1 of Loripinus fragilis. Lineage (NCBI taxonomy): Eukaryota > Metazoa > Mollusca > Bivalvia > Lucinida > Lucinidae > Loripinus > Loripinus fragilis. Next base: position 5,814,855 of record OZ026518.1, on the reverse strand, counting down.
CTCACAGTTAGACATCACAGACGAGAGCTAAGAAGTAGGACAATTTACAAATATATTACTCTAGTGCATCCGCCACAGTGCTTTCTAAGGGCACTGAGCCGAGGTGAAAGAATGCTTCGTGGATAGTGTCTCTAGCATAGCTAAATGCCTACCAATATGATTTCTTGCTCTTTCCTGACATTGAACTAGTTAGTATCAGTACCTGAAAGTGCATGGAATTCGATCAGAGCCCTGGTTGTGACATCACCAATGCCACATTGACATTTTTAATAAGTGTTCTGATCTTAGAAACTTGATGATATATGAGCAAGACTGTTTAAGAAAATGTAAAATATCAACACTCTGCAATTGTTTAACATATGTTTTATTTAAGCGGCGAAAACAAAATTTGCTCCTCTGCAAAATTGGCAGTAGAATTTTGCATTAGCTCATATAAGACAAAATATTTAAGATAGAAAAGCAAACTTTGGTTTTTGTATTCGTCAATTGAGTATAGGTTTGTTAAACCTAATCTAAAACGATATTCATTTATATTCCATAGGGAGCAATGTTAAACACATATGATAATTTTACTCTTAATTCAATATTTCGGCCAAAGGCCTGACATCAAGAAAAACATGCACTTCAATGTCAACTACATAGTCTCTGATCCACCATCTTGTAGTTGACATTGAAGTGCATGTTTTCTTGATAATGGCCATGGTCGAAATATTGAATTAAGAGTAAAATTATAATGATAATCTAAAACGGTTTGAATACGACTCAGAGCAGTCGTTAAACTAAATGACGATAGCCAAAATTACCACTTTTAAATAAAAATTATGTTCATGTAACGCATATAATACAACATGTAGCCGTAAACAGGTGTCATATGTAGTAAAGTCATACAGTAATTTGCAGACTATTAGAATGTTCATTGATTAGCTAGTTTTAAAGTCTTTTTTCTGTAGCTCAAACTTTCAATTTTCTTAATCCAAATTGATAAAGTAACAAGCTGTTACAGGCTAACACCCATGCTTACAGTGTGCAAACATCTATTCGATGCACCTTGAATTGGTACATACGATAGAGTATAGCTAAAAGAGTTTGAGATGGAACAGGTCAATACTCAGGTTGCAGTCAAAATCTTGTTTGATGATTATTCTGTTTTTTATGAGATGAGGAGGACAATTATTTTACCAGAGAAGCAGAAATAATAATTGATATTGTATATGACTTGGATAAGGATTGGTTTAGAATATTTACATTAGAAAGGGACATCTACTAAATTGTACTGTTTAAATGAGAAACGATTATTTTCTATGTTCCTCTAGGAAGTATCTTTATTTTAGAATTATTCATATTAGGAAATATTGAAAACAAATATTCATAACATCTGATAAAAGGGAAAGGGGCTTAATAATCATCAATACATAAGACTTAGGCACAAGAGGCTGGAGACTTTAGCTAGGGAAACATGCGAAATATATTCATTTTATCCTGAAATATCATCTCTTACATCAAGTCAATGTCCTTGCTCATTAATTATGTCATGTAACATAATTATGTTACAACCTTTAACAAGTGCTTCAATCTTGTTGTTAAACCTGCAAATTCTATAATTTTAATCATATGAGCAAGACAATCCCAAATATGCAAGATATCCAACAGCAGCAAATGTTTTCATATATTTTTACTTAAATGATGCCTACCGAATTCAGCTCCTTAAAATTGATTATAGCCTTTGGGTTGTTTAATTGCAGGTATAAGACACTATATTTAAAGTATAAAAGCAAACTTTGGATTTTCTCTAACCAAAATGAGTTTGTTAGTACAAAATAATCAAAACATTTTGGAAAATGCACATATCAGGTAAAAAGTAAATGATATTGGTCACAAGTTTCATGTTTAAAGGGTAATCTAATTAAAGTAACGCACATATCACCGCAGGAAGCTGTAATTTTGCTCCAAAAGAATGTATATGTAGCTAAAGTTGTCAATATGCAGGCCATATGAGTAATTCAAATAATTAGCAATCTTTCTGTAGCTCAAACTTTTAATTTTCTTTTTTTTCTAAATTTGATATAGTAACATATGTAACAGGCTGTCAGAGACTAACACCCCGGCGAACATATTGCAATTATCTGTTAAAAGACGCAGCTTGGAATCCTCTTTTAGATAGGATAAGCTCGCAAAATTCCACAGGGGGAGCAATAACATTCTCAGCCATCAGTCTAAAGGTGGCCCGATAAGCTGGGTATTTATAGGAAATCTAGGATATTTTGCATGCAAAATATAGAAATCGATAAATAAATCATTGTCAAAGTCAGGTAAAGCATTGATGTAACCATCATATGACTAAAATAATTGATGTTAAAAAAAGCGTTTGTGTTGGATAAATATGACCATACCGACACAAACTATAGCTTTTATTAATGGGCAGTTTCTTATTATGGTCGCCATATTTATGACGTCATAACTAGCCTCAGACGCGGATTTGAGATGGGTGACCACCTTTAAATTAAAGGTAAGACTCCACTGAAGGTTTTGATATAGGTCACCATAAATCGGAACACAATTCGCACGGGACCTATTTTTTTGTCCCTAAGGGCCCTGACTAATAACACCGGTTTAGATAAACAAAAATTTTGAGTGTAAAATCGTAAATTTTCTTACCCATCAGTTTTAAACATATGTTTTGGGTGCTCAAAAGAACCGTTTCATCGAGACGGTTCTTTGAGTACCCACAACATATGTTTTGGTTGAGAAATTAGAAAATTAGTTTTTCGATAAGTCCTGCAATAAGTACGACTGGCATGTAATGAGATGCTTCTAGTGAAACATTGACAAATAGTGAAGACCGGGATGTCACAGATTATTGCATTTCAACACAGACTGCACTGTTTACTAAGTAGAAAATTGGAACCTGTGAACCTCAATGTTATCACTTAAAGGGCCAATCGCAACAAAAGTCAACTGCTTTTCTCGTCTGCTGAAATGTTACGGAAGCCTCTATGACAAACAGTATGGACCCAGATCGGAGCAGTCTTATCTGGGTCCACCCTGTTTGGTTCTATACTTAAATTTGTCAGTAATGTTAGGCAATTATTTGCAGCAGACGACTTCAGGAGATGTCATTTTTCAGATGCATAGTCAAAGAGACTTATGACATAGTATATATTTTAATATTTTGTCTGATTTTTTCTTCCAATATTATAACATAATGTAAAGTGAAAGAGACTTAAGGTCATAATTTATGTATATATTTTATATACTGAGGGACTTTAGAAACGCACCGTTTTACATTCACTGTCTTGTCAAAATGGTTGATTTGAGGATGTTTTCTTTATCATTTTCTATCCTCTTTCACACTAAACCATGATTTGCCATGATTTCGATTTGCTCATACTGATTATTCTGACGTAATACCGACGTAAGTGTTTTTCAACAATTGTCGTCTGACAAATGTAAATTTAATTCGATTCGAAAACAAACACTTTGAGGTGGTAGCCAGATGTCTTAACTTATGGAAAAACAGAAAAGGTTTCAGAAATAATAGTTTTATAACACTCACAATCGCAGCGTTTTTTTGCTAACGTCAGTCTTAAATTTTCAAACAGCGATAACAGATGGGTGGCGTTCGCCCACGTCGCGATACTTTTCTCTTTTATGCAACTGATTGAGGCATATCGGTTGGCAATAAAAAGATTTTGATTATTACTGATCCTTAGGATATAAACGGCAAATTACGTCAAAAAGCAATTACGTCATGTAGACGTAATGAACAGTGCCAGAGAACTAAAACTTCATGATTTGAGTTTGTCTTTCTTTTTGCTTTCGAGAACGAACATCGGTTTGAAAACTTTTTTTCGTTCATTATGGAAGGTATTGGTACTCTGTGACTTTTTGAATTTGAGTTGTTTCAGAATTATTGCGACGTCACGGCAATCATAAGCCACATCGTTTCGATTTTCTTATTGAATGCAAGCTAAATGACGGAACTTGTCAATTCCATTTTTCACATAATGAAAATATTCAATTTTCGACATAAATTAGCATAGCAGGTGGTGCGTTTCTAAAGTCCTTCAGTATATATACATTTTTGGATGTTTTGCCTGATTTTTTTCTAATCATACCCAGGGGTAGAGTCAAAGAGACTTAGTATATTTATGTTTTTTTTTTTAAAATGATGTTCATTTTTTGATATTTTGTTTGAATTTTTCTTTCTGATTATAACAAAGTAGTAAAAAGTCAAAGATACCTTGGACATATATTTTTTTAATGATATGCATTTTCTGATATTTTGTTTGATTTATTCCTTCTGATTATAACAAGGTATATAGGACTAACAATTAAAACAGTTTGTAGCCAAGAGATTCTTGGTTGTACCAGCAAATGTGAAGTTGAGGCTATAATGTTATAGCCAACATCCAACTGTGTAATATTCATTATAAATCTTCATAAATGTTAAATATACACAAAATTTCTTTATTTCTTATTTATTTATTCGCGTGGCAAAATTCAGTTAAGTCTTTTATATTTCTTGATTAAAAGTGTACTATTTTCTTATACAGCTAGAGATAATTAATTTTATATTTTAGGAGTAAAAAAAAAGAGTATTTGATGAGTCTAAAATTTATCATTCACATTCTGTATAAGGATTGCAGAAATAGCAGTTGAATCTATTCATGAAACACAACTTGAGGAATGTGCTTGTAATAAATAATTAAAATTCTGTAGCAAACATATGCATTTGGTAGATTGTTGCAGATTGAAACAAAACTATATCAATCTTTATTGCTGTTACCAGACAGAGCCTAGAAGCTTTCAAGACCACAGTCTGCAAGCTGCAACACTCCTGCCCATAGATCACCACTTCCTGATTTTATCTGATTTTAGCTATTCTTAACTATTTTAACCTATCATCTGTTTTTATCCTCACTATCATGCTTTTAAACTTTCTTCCTATAATCTGATCTTTTTCTGTCTTATACTAACAGACGCTGCGCTAACATGCCTAGAATGTCCATGGGGGCCTGTTTTTATCTGATTTTAGCTATTCTTAACTATTTTAACCTATCATCTGTTTTTATCCTCACTATCATGCTTTTAAATTTTCTTCCTATAATCTGATCTTTTTCTGTCTTATACTAACAGACGCTGCGCTAACATGCCTAGAATGTCCATGGGGGCCTGTTTTTATCTGATTTTAGCTTTTTTTAACTATTTTAACCTATCATCTGTTTTTATCCTCACTATCATGCTTTTAAACTTCTTCCTATAATCTGATCTTTTTCTGTCTTATACTAACAGATGCTGAGCTTACATGCCTAGAATGTCCTTGAGTGCATGTTTTTATCTGATTTTAGCTATTCTTAACTATTTTTAGTAAGTAAGTAAGTAAGTAAGTAAAGACTTTATTTATAGAGGGTGACAGCATTTAGCACATACAAAAATACAATCAAGTACATGTAAAAACTTATCTTCCATGAGGCCCATTTTAACCAATCATCTGTTTTTATCCTCACTATCATGCTTTTAAATTTCTTCCTATAATCTGATCTTTTTCTGTCTTATACTTACAGACGCTGCACTAACATGTAGTGTTGTATCGATGATGGATTATAATCGATGATCAATCAAAGACGATGCTGCGCTAACCTGCCTAGAATATCCGTGGGGGCATGTTTTTATCTGATTTTAGCTATTCTTAACTATTTTAACCTATCATCTGTTTTTATCCTCACTATCATGCTTTTAAATTTTCTTCCTATAATCTGATCTTTTTCTGTCTTATACTAACAGACGCTGCGCTAACATGCCTAGAATGTCCGTGAGGGCCTGTTTTTATCTGATTTTAGCTATTTTTAACTATTTTAGCCTATCGTCTGTTTCTATCCTCACTATCATGCTTTTAAACTTCTTCCTAAAATCTGATCTTTTTCTGTCTTATACTAACAGACGCTGCGCAAACATGCCTAGAATGTCCGTGGGGGCACGTTTTTATCTGATTTTAGCTTTTCTTAACTATTTTAACCTATCATCTGTTTTTATCCTCACTATCATGCTTTTAAACTTTCTTCCTATAATCTGATCTTTTTCTGTCTTATACTAACAGACGCTGCGCTAACATGCCTAGAATGTCCATGGGGGCCTGTTTTTATCTGATTTTAGCTATTCTTAACTATTTTAACCTATCATCTGTTTTTATCCTCACTATCATGCTTTTAAATTTTCTTCCTATAATCTGATCTTTTTCTGTCTTATACTAACAGACGCTGCGCTAACATGCCTAGAATGTCCATGGGGGCCTGTTTTTATCTGATTTTAGCTTTTTTTAACTATTTTAACCTATCATCTGTTTTTATCCTCACTATCATGCTTTTAAACTTCTTCCTATAATCTGATCTTTTTCTGTCTTATACTAACAGATGCTGAGCTTACATGCCTAGAATGTCCTTGAGTGCATGTTTTTATCTGATTTTAGCTATTCTTAACTATTTTTAGCTCACCTGAGCCGAAGGCTCCGAGGTGAGCTATTAGTATACCAGTGACTCCGTCGTCCGTCGTCCGTCCGTCGTCCGTCCGTCCGTCCGTCCGTCCGTCAACATTTTCAAACATCTTCTCCTCTGAAACCACTGGGCCAGTTGAACTCAAATTTCATATGGAGACTCCTTAGGATAGGGGAACGAAAGTTTGTTCAAATGTTCCTGGTCACATGACCATGATGGCCGCCATGCCCATATATGGTAAAAACCCTTTAAAAATCTTCTTCTCCAGAACCAGAAGGCCGATGACCTTGGGACTTGGTATGTAGCATCGGGGATGTGGGGCCTACCAAGTTTGTTCAAATAATGATCCTGGGTTGACCTTGACCTACTTCACGTCAAGGTCAAATTTGCTTCCTAATAGATTTAAATGGGATTTTTTTTTGAAAAGTTGATTTTTTGAATACTGTTAAAGCCAAAGTGATTATTCTTACTTGATATGTTGAAACTAATGAGACAATGGCTATGAATAAGTTTCAAAGGTCATGGTTGACCTTTGCCCTTTCAGCCAAGGTTGCTCACATTGTGGTCCCATCAATATATTAAAACTTAGTTTTCTCACAGACCATTGGCCCAATTGGGCTCAAATTTCATGTGAAGAATCCTTATGATAAGTCAGCCAAAATTTATACAAAATATTTTGGTCACATGACAAAGATGGCCGCCACGCCCATATATGGTAAAAACCTGTTAAAATCTTCTTCTCCAGAACCAAAAGGCCAGTGACCTTGAGACTTGGTATGTAGTATTTGGGATGTGGGGCCTACCAAGTTTGTTCAAATGATGATCCTAGGGTGACCTTGACCTGCTTAATGTCAAGGTCAAGTTTGCTTCCTAATGCATTTGAATGGGAAATTTTTTGAAAAGTTGATTTTTTGAATACTGTGGAAGCCAAAGTGATTATTCTCACTTGATATGTTCAAACTAGTGTCTATAGATAAGTTTCAAAGGTCAAGGTTGATCTTTGACCTTTCAACGAAGGTCGCTTATGTTGGAGTCCCATCAACATATTAAAACATAGTTTTCTCAGACATTTCTTGGCCAATTGAAACCAAATTTTATATGACAACTCCTTATGATTGGTTAGCCAAAACTTATACAAATTGAAATGGTCACTTGACTAACATGGCCACCAGGCCCATATATGGTAAAAGCTCTTTAAATCTCTTCTTCTCTGGAACCAAAAGGCCATTGGCTTTGGAACTTGGTATGTAGGATCGGGGATGTGGGCCCTACCAGGTTAGCACAAATGATGAATCTAGGTTGACCTTGACCTTTATGGCAAGGTCAAATTTGATTCTTAATGCATTTATATGGAGAAAATCTTAAAATGTTCATTTTCTATAACTGAGCCGAATTCATAATAGTTAAACCTATTGAGACAATGGTTTATTAAATGCCAAAAGTCAAGCTGACCTGTGACCTTTTATCCAAGGCCACTCATTTGGACTGCCACATACCTATCTAAACATCTTTTTCTCAGAAATCACTCGGCTGTTTGATGGATTATTCATTAGATTGTTTAGATCACTTGACCAAAATGTGTATGGTAAAAACAAAATTTGTTCCATTATAAGCTGTAGTTGACCTTGACCTATTTTAACATTATTAAGGAGATCAGGTGAGCGCCTCAGGACCTTCAGGTCCTCTAGTTAGTAAGTAAGTAAGTAAGTAAGTAAAGACTTTATTTATAGAGGGTGACAGCATTTAGCACATACAAAAATACAATCAAGTACATGTAAAAACTTATCTTCCATGAGGCCCATTTTAACCAATCATCTGTTTTTATCCTCACTATCATGCTTTTAAACTTCTTCCTAAAATCTGATCTTTTTCTGTCTTATACTAACAGACGCTGCGCAAACATGCCTAGAATGTCCGTGGGGGCATGTTTTTATCTGATTTTAGCTTTTCTTAACTATTTTAACCTATCATCTGTTTTTATCCTCACTATTCATGCTTTTAAACTTTCTTCCTATAATCTGATCTTTTTCTGTCTTATACCAACAGACGTTGATCTAACATGCCTAGAATGTCTGTGAGTGCATGTTTTTATCGATTTTAGCAGTTCTTCACTATTTTAACCAATCATCTGTTTTTATCCTCACTTTTCATGCTTTTAAACTTCTTCCTATAATCTGATCTTTTTCTGTCTTATACTAACAGACGCTGCGCTAACCTGCCTAGAATGTCCATGGGGGCCTGTTTTTATCTGATTTTAGCTATTCGTAACTATTTTAACCTATCGTCTGTTTTTATCTTCACTATCATGCTTTTAAACTTTTTTCCTATAATGTGATCTTTTTCTGTCTTATACTAACAGACGCTGCGCTAACATGCCTAGAATGTCCATGGGGGCCTGTTTTTATCTGATTTTAGCTATTTTTAACTATTTTAACCTATCATCTGTTTTTATCCTCACTATCATGCTTTTAAATTTTCTTCCTATAATCTGATCTTTTTCTGTCTTATACTAACAGACGCTGAGCTAACATGCCTAGATGGTCTGTGGGGGCATGTTTTTATCTGATTTTAGCTATTCTTAACTATTTTAACCTATCGTCTGTTTTTATCCTCACTATCATGCTTTTAAATTTTCTTCCTATAATCTGATCTTTTTCTGTCTTATACTAACAGATGCTGCGCAAACATGCCTAGAATGTCCATGGGGGCCTGTTTTTATCTGATTTTAGCTATTCGTAACTATTTTAACTTCACTATCTATCTTTTAAATTTCTTCCTATAATCTGGTCTTTTTCTGTCTTATACTTACAGACGCTGCACTAACATGTAGTGTTGTATCGATGATGGATTATAATCGATGATCAATCAAAAATTTCTTTTGATTCTACTAATCGATTGTATTTTGAAATCATCGATTATAATTGAAAAATTCACACCTGACTCTTGTACGCTACTTTTCTAATTTTGCAACTTTGCTACAAGAAAATGCAGTCCGTAAATTCAAAGGTTTATAGAATGTGAGGAATAAAGAAATAAACTGTAATTACAGCAACTAAAAAGTCTTTAGTGCACACCTTAACCCTTTGTATGCTAATGACTCCTAAATGCGTACTTTAACAAAGAGTGCAAACTGATGAAATACCACAGAATGCAGCATTTCATCAGGGTCTACACTGTTTGCTAAGACTTAAAAGATTTTCACAGAGAAAAAAATATAATTTAATTTGAAAATAATAACCTGTGACCCCTTGATGTACACTATGTGTATACAATGGACCTTCCCAAGTTAATTGTTTCAAACTAGGGTAGTAAGTTTCCAATTTCGCATGTTTTTTAACCCAATTTTATTTATAAATGCCAGTATCTGCCACTTAAGTGATTTTTGGAGTATTTGCCATGGTATTTCCACTGGAATTTACTTGCTGGACAATACTTGTCCCAACCCTGTTTCAAACCAGAAGGAAGAATCCATAAGTGCATAAAGGGTATTATGCCATTGAATGGCTGTTAAATTGAATTTTATGTCAGGACCAGTTGTGGTATTTGATACTGTACATAAAATAGCATGACACTGATGCTAACAATTTTTTATAAAGATAAGAGTTTCTAGACATTCTATTGGAAGGAACCTGTGTTTCCCTTTCATTTGATAATTTCAAATATAATCGATTATCAATCGAAGTCCCCTGACCAATTATTTTCAATGATCGATTATGAAAACCCCAATAATCGAACAACACTAAGATGCCTTGAATATCCGTGGGGGGCTGTTTTTATCTGATTTTAGCTTTTCTAAAATATTTTAACCTATCATCTGTTTTTATCCTCACTATTCATGCTTTTAAACTTCTTCCTATAATCTGATCTTTTTCTGTCTTATACTAACAGACGCTGCGCTAACATGCCTAGAATGTCCATGGGGGCCTGTTTTTATCTGATTTTAGCTATTCTTTACTATTTTAACCTATCATCTGTTTCTATCCTCACTATCATGCTTTTAAACTTCTTCCTATAATCTGATCTTTTTCTGTCTTATACTAACAGACGCTGCGCTAACCTGCCTAGAATGTCCATGAGGGCCTGTTTTTATCTGATTTTAGCTATTCTTAACTATTTTAACCTATCATCTGTTTTTATCCTCACTATCATGCTTTTTCACTTCTTCCTATAATCTGATCTTTTTCTGTCTTATACTAACAGACGCTGCGCTAACCTGCCTAGAATGTCTTTGAGGGCCTGTTTTTATCTGATTTTAGCTATTCTTAACTATTTTAACCTATCATCTGTTTTTATCCTCACTATCATGCGTTTAAACTTCTTCCTATAATCTGATCTTTTTCTGTCTTATACTAACAGACCCTGAGCTAACATGCCTAGATGGTCTGTGGGGGCACGTTTTTATCTGATTTTAGCTATTCTCAACTATTTTAACCTATCGTCTGTTTTTATCCTCACTATTATGCTTTAAAATTTCTTCCTATAATCTGATCTTTTTCTGTCTTGTACTAACAGACGCTGCACAAACATGCCTAGAATGTCCGTGGGGGCATGTTTTTATCTGATTTTAGCTATTCTTAACTATTTTAACCTATCATCTGTTTTTATCCTCACTATCATGCTTTTAAATTTTCTTCCTATAATCTGATCTTTTTCTGTCTTGTACTAACAGACACTGCGCAAACATGCCTAGAATGTCTGTGAGGGCATGTTTTTATCTGATTTTAGCTTTTCTTAACTATTTTAACCTATCATCTGTTTTTATCCTCACTATCATGCTTTTAAATTTTCTTCCTATAATCTGATCTTTCTCTGTCTTATACTAACAGACGCTGAGCTAACATGCCTAGAATGTCCGTGAGCGCATGTTTTTATCTGATTTTAGCTATTCTTAACTATTTTAACCTATCATCTGTTTTTATCCTCACTATCATGCTTTTAAATTTTCTTCCTATAATCTGATCTTTTTATGTTATATACTAACAGACGCTGCGCTAACCTGCCTAGAATGTCCTCGAGCGCATGTTTTTATCTAATTTTAGCTTTTCTTTACTATTTTAACCTATCATCTGTTTTTATCCTCACTATCATGCTTTAAAACTTTCTTCCTATAATCTGATCCTTTTCTGTCTTACTCTAACAGACGCTGAGCTAACATGCCTAGAATGTCCGTGAGGGCCTGTTTTTATCTGATTTTAGCTATTCTTAACTATTTTAGCCTATCGTCTGTTTCTATCCTCACTATCATGCTTTTAAACTTCTTCCTATAATCTGATCTTTTTCTGTCTGATACTAACAGACGCTGCACTAACCTGCCTAGAATGTCCATGGGGGCCTGTTTTTATCTGATTTTAGCTATTCTTAACTATTTTAACCTATTGTCTGTTTTTATCCTCACTATCATGCTTTTAATCTTCTTCCTATAATCTGATCTTTTTTTGTCTTATACAAACAGATGCTGCGCTAACCTGCCTAGAATATCTGTGGGGGCCTGTTTTTATCTGATTTTAGCTATTCTTAACTATTTTAACCTATCATCTGTTTTTATCCTCACTATCATGCTTTTAAATTTTCTTCCTATAATCTGATCTTTTTCTGTCTTATACTAACAGATGCTGCGCAAACATGCCTAGAATGTCCATGGGGGCCTGTTTTTAACTGAATTTAGCTATTCTTAACTATTTTAACCTATCATCTGTTTTTATCCTCACTATCATGCTTTTAAATTTTCTTCCTATAATCTGATCTTTTTCTGTCTTAAACTAACAGATGCTGAGCTAACATGCCTAGAATGTCCGTGAGGGCATGTTTTTATCTGATTTTAGCTATTCTTAACTATTTTAACCTATCGTCCGTTTTTATCCTCACTATCATGCTTTTAAATTTTCTTCCTATAATCTGATCTTTTTCTGCCTTATACTAACAGACGCTGAGCTAACATGCCTAGATGGTCTGTGGGGGCCTGTTTTTATCTGATTTTAGCTATTCTTAACTATTTTAACCAATCATCTGTTTTTATCCTCACTCTCAGGCTTCCTATAATCTGATCTTTTTTCTGTCTTATACTAACAGACGCTGCGCTTACCTGCCTAGAATGTCCATGGGGGCCTGTTTTTATCTGATTTTAGCTATTTTTAACTATTTTAACCTATCGTCTGTTTTTATCCTCACTATCATGCTTTTAAACTTTCTTCCTATAATCTGGTCCTTTTCTGTCTTATACTAACAGACGCTGCGCAAACATGCCTAGAATGTCCGTGGCTGCATGTTTTTATCTGATTTTAGCTTTTCTTAACTATTTTAATCTATCCTCTGTTTTTATCCTCGCTATCATGCTTTTAAATTTTCTTCCTATAATCTGATCTTTTTCTGTTTTATACTGACAGACTCGGCGCTAACCTGCCTAGAATGTCAGTGGGGGCCTGTTTTTATCTGATTTTAGCTATTCTTAACTATTTTAACCTATCGTCTGTTTTTATCCTCACTATCGTTCTTTTAAATTTTCTTCCTATAATCTGATCTTTTTCTGTCTTATACTAACAGATGCTGCGCAAACATGCCTAGAATGTCCATGGGGGCCTGTTTTTATCTGATTTTAGCTATTCTTAACTATTTTAACCTATCATCTGTTTTATCCTTACTCTCAGGCTTTTAAAGTTCCTCCTATAATCTGATCTTTTTCTGTCTTATACTAACAGACGCTGTGCTCACCTGCCTAGAATGTCCGTGGGGGCCTGTTTTTATCTGATTTTAGCTATTCTTAACTATTTCAACCTATCATCTGTTTTTATCCTCACTCTCAGGCTTTTAAAGTTCTTCCTATAATCTGATCTTTTTCTGTCTTATACTAACAGAAGTTGCGCTAACCTGCCTAGAATGTGGCAGTATCTAGAGATAGATAAATAACATTGTTACCCTTCTTGATGGAAAGAACCTTCCATTCTGTTTAATACAATTTTGAGGGTCAGAGGTTACAATTTCCAAAATTAGATTTATTAATGTTCATAAGAAAGGTCATAAGTATGTATATTTTAGATGTGCATTTTTTATATTTTGCCTGACTTTTTCTTCTGAATATACCCAAGGGAAGAGTCAAAGAGACTAAGGACATTTATGTTTTTTTTTTAATGATATGCATTGTTTGATATTTTGTCTGAATAATTTCTTTCTTTAACAAAGTGTTAAAGAGTCAAAGATACCTTGGGCATATGTTTTTTTTAATGATATACACCAGGCCCCCAGATAAGAGTGTGTAACTGAAAATTATTTTTCTTATTTCTCAACCAAAACATATGTTGTGGGTACTCAAAAGAACTGTCTGGATGAGATGTTTCTTTTGAGCACCCAAAATATGTTTAAACTGATGGATAAGAAAATAATCGCAATTTTACCCAAATTATTTTTGCTTAACTGGCCCTATGTAAACACTTTTGGATATTTTGTCTAATTTTTCCTCCTGATTATGACAAGGTGTTGAGTAAACATATATGTAAAAAATATTTCAAATGATATGCATTTTCGGATATTTTGACTGATTTTTCTCTCAATTATAACAATGTTGTAGGTACAGGACTAACATTTAAAATAGTTTGGACCAAGTACCAGCAACTCTAATGTTATAGAGATCTTCAAGTGTAATCTTCAGTATAAATCTTTATGGAACTCTATAAACATATTTTCTTTATTTTTTAGATTACATTTATTCCCCTGGAAAAAAACAGTAAATTCTTTTAATTCTTGATAAAAAGTGTTTCATTTTTCTAATTGGAGCTAGAGATAGTTTTTAGGGTTAGGAAAAAGAGTTTTAGGGGTAGGAAAAAGAGTATTTGATGAATCTAAAATTTGTTCATTCTCATTCTGTATAAAAAAAATAAGGATTGCAGAAATAGCAGTAGAATCAATTCATAAATGACAACTTGAGGAATGTGCTTGTAATACTTTCTGTAGCAAACCATATGTAGCTGGTAGATTGTTGCAGATCGAAACAAAATATGTTCATTTTTATTGCCTCTTGCCAAACAAGTCTTGTTACCCTTTCTCAAAGAAGGGAATCTCCTGTTCAGTTTGGTTGAATTATGAGGGCCAAAGGTTGCACTTTCCAAAACTAAATTTAGTAATGACCAAGAAATGGCTGGACAGACTGTGTTGAGATGCAATATTCTGCATCATCTCATCTAGGTCTGCACTATTTGACAACCATATTGGATGCATTTCAACATAATATGTTGTTGGTACTCATCACAGTAATGAATGTTGTTAGAACTCATTTGACATATTTGACCATTCATAGTGCCCAAATTACAACATAACTTGTTTGTCACTTGACCAAAGGTCCTGTACACAGTGCATTTGTCACTCCATTATAAAAATACAAGCTCCTGTCACTAGCGTATTCATCACTCCACTATAGTGCCTTAGTCAACAGTGTATTTTTCTCTTCACTATAGCTGTTATCAACAGTGAATTTGTCACTCCACTATAGCTCCTCAATCCTGTATTTTATAAATTACTCCAGTATAGTCTTGCCAATAGTGTATTTATCACTCCACTATATTTCCTGTCAACAGTGTATTTGTAACCTTGCTTTAGCTCTTGTCAACAGAGTATATGTCACTGCACTATAGCTCCTGTCAACAGTGTATTTGTGCTTCTGCTATTGCTCCTGTCAACAGTGTATTTGTCACTCCACTATATTTGTCACTCTGCTAGAGTTCCTGTCAACAGTGTATTTGTCACTCCACTATAGTTCCTGTCAACAGTGTAATTGTCACTCCACTATAGCTCCTGACAACAGTGTATTTGTCACTCCACTATAGTTCCTGTCAACAGTGTATTTGTCACTCCACTATAGCTCCTGTTAACAGTGTATTTGTCACTCCACTATAGTTCCTGTCAACAGTGTATTTGTCACTCCACTATAGCTCCTGTCAACAGTGTATTTGTCACTCTTCTACAGTTCCTGTCAACAGTGTACTTGTCACTCCACTATAGCTCCTGACAACAGTGTATTTGTCACTTTACAAAAGCTCCTATCAGCAGTGTATTTGTCACTTTACTATAGCTCCTGTCAACAGTGTATTTGTCACTCCACTATAGCTACTGTCAACAGTGTATTGTCACTCCACTATAGCTCCTGTCAACAGTGTATTTGTCACTTTACTATAGCTCCTGTCAATAGTGTATTTGTCACTCCACTATGCTACTGTCAACAGTGTATTTGTCACTTCACTATAGCTCCTGTCAAAAGTGTATTTGTCACTCGACTATAGCTCCTATCAACAGTGTATTTGTCACTCCACTATAGCTCCTGTCAACAGTGTATTTGTCACTCCACTATAGTTCCTGTCAACAGTGTATTTGTCACCTTACTATAGCTCCTATCAACAGTGTATTTGTCACTCCATTAGAGCTCCTGTCAACAGTGTATTTGTCACTCCACTAGAGCTCCTGTCAACGGTGTATTTGTCACTCCACTATAGTTACTGTCAACAGTGTATTTGTCACTCCACTATTGTTCCTGTCACCAGTGTATTTGTCACTCCACTATAGCTCCTGTCAACAGTGTATTTGTCACTCCACTATAGTTCCTGTCAACAGTGTATTTGTCACTCCACTATAGCTGCTGTCAACAGTGTATTTGTCACTCCACTATAGCCGCTGTCAACAGTGTATTTGTCACTCCACTATAGCTCCTGTCAACACAGTATTTGTCACTCCACTATAGCTCCTGTCAACAGTGTATTTGTCACTCAACTATAGCTCCTGTCAACACAGTATTTGTCACTCCACTATAGCTCCTGTCAGCAGTGTATTTGTTACTCCATTATAGCTCCTGTCAACAGTGTATTTGTCACTCCACTATAGCTCCTGTCAACACAGTATTTGTCACTTCACTATAGCTCCTATCAACAGTGTATTTGTCACTCCACTATAGATACTGTCAACAGTGTATTTATCACTCCACTATAGCTGCTGTCAACAGTGTATTTGTCACTCAACTATAGCTCCTGTCAACAGTGTATTTGTCACTCCACTATAGCTCCTATCAACAGTGTATTTGTCACTTTACTATAGCTCCTGTCAACAGTGTATTTGTCACTCCACTATAGCTTCTATCAGCAGTGTATTTGTCACTCCACTATAGTTCCTGTCAACAGTGTATTTGTCACTTCACTATAGCTCCTGTCAGCAGTGTATTTGTCACTCCACTATAGTTCCTGTCAACAGTGTAATTGTCACTCCACTTTAGCTCCTGACAACAGTGTATTTGTCACTTTACAAAAGCTCCTATCAGCAGTGTATTTGTCACTTTACTATAGCTCCTGTCAACAGTGTATTTGTCACTCCACTATAGCTACTGTCAACAGTGTATTGTCACTCCACTATAGCTCCTGTCAACAGTGTATTTGTCACTTTACTATAGCTCCTGTCAACAGTGTATTTGTCACTCCACTATGCTACTGTCAACAGTGTATATGTCACTTCACTATAGCTCCTGTCAAAAGTGTATTTGTCACTCCACTACAGCTCCTATCAACAGTGTATTTGTCACTCCACTATAGCTCCTGTCAACAGTGTATTTGTCACTCCACTATAGTTCCTGTCAACAGTGTATTTGTCACTTTACTATAGCTCCTATCAACAGTGTATTTGTCACTCCACTAGAGCTCCTGTCAACAGTGTATTTGTCACTCCTTTAGAGCTCCTGTCAACAGTGTATTTGTCACTTTACTATAGCTCCTGTCAACAGTGTATTTGTCACTCCACTATAGCTCCTGTTAACAGTGTATTTGTCACTCCACTATAGTTCCTGTCAACAGTGTATTTGTCACTTTACTATAGCTCCTGTCAGCAGTGTATTTGTCACTCCACTATAGTTCCTGTCAACAGTGTAATTGTCACTCCACTTTAGCTCCTGACAACAGTGTATTTGTCACTTTACAAAAGCTCCTATCAGCAGTGTATTTGTCACTCCACTAGAGCTCCTGTCAACAGTGTATTTGTCACTCCACCATAGCTACTGTCAACAGTGTATTTGTCACTCCACTATAGTTACTGTCAACAGTGTATTGGTCACTCCACTATAGTTCCTGTCAACAGTGTATTTGTCACTCCACTATAGCTCCTGTCAACACAGTATTTGTCACTCCACTATCGCTCCTGTCAAAAGTGTATTTGTCACTCCACTATAGCTCCTATCAACAGTGTATTTGACACTCCACTATAGCTGCTGTCAACAGTGTATTTGTCACTCCACTATAGCTCCTATCAACAGTGTATTTGACACTCCACTATAGCTGCTGTCAACAGTGTATTTGTCACTCCACTATAGCTGCTGTCAACAGTGTATTTGTCACTCCACTATAGCCGCTGTCAACAGTGTATTTGTCACTCCACTATAGCTCCTGTCAACACAGTATTTGTCACTCCACTATAGCTCCTGTCAAAAGTGTATTTGTCACTCCACTATAGCTCCTATCAACAGTGTATTTGACACTCCACTATAGCTGCTGTCAACAGTGTATTTGTCACTCCACTATAGCTGCTGTCAACAGTGTATTTGTCACTCCACTATAGCTGCTGTCAACGGTGTATTTGTCACTCCACTATAGCTGCTGTCAACAGTGTATTTTTCACTCCACTATAGTTCCTGTCAACAGTGTTTTGTCACTCCACTATAGCTACTGTCAACAGTTTATTTGTCAATCCACTATAGTTCCTGTCAACTGTGTTTTGTCACTCCACTATAGCTACTGTGGATAATGTATTTGTTACTCCACTAAAGTTCCTGTCAACAGTGTTTTTTCACTCCACTTTAGCTACTGTGAACAGTATATTAATGTTGTCTCTTCTCTATAGCAGTTAGCAACAGTGTATTTGACACTCCACTGTTGCTGTCTCAATGGGGTATTTGTTAACCCTGTTACCCATGAATTGTACGGCAGCCTTACACCTCTCTATGACAACAAATTTATGGGCTTTATGTGCCAGTCTTACAGTTAGGAATCCAAACAGTTTGGATCCAGATCAGGACCGACATTTTGTCAGTCCTGATCTGGGTCCAAACAGTTTGCTTAGGTTATGGGTAGGGGACAAAAGCTGCCACTTGTAAGGAAAGATTTAAAATATGCGTATCATTAGAAAAATAATCTGGGGTAGAAATGCTGCAGATAAGAGAGAGCCCCAGGCTGGTACCCGAGTATAACAGACATTTGGTTATAATATATGGTTGAGTAAATGAAAGTGCATAATGTGGTAAAAATCGATTTTGTCACTCTTATCACAGGGTTCCCACAGGCTTGAAAAATACTTGTATATACAGGACTGTCTTGAAAAGTCCTTGAAAATAAAATTTGCCTTGAAAAGTACTTGAAAAACACTCAAAGGCCTTGAAAAGTCCTTGAATTTTACACTTTACAGGAGGATTCAACAGTGTTTTTGGAGACCTTTAATCTGTATAAAATTGAGGTGCCTTCATATGCTGCACCAAATAAAGGCACCACAATTTTATACTAATTATCTTAAACTAATATCTTTAGTAATGGACTCTAGCATTTCAGAAGTAGAATTTTAACGCATAAATCAGTATTTTCCCTAAGTTTTCAGTTCTTGAAAACAGTAGAAAAGTCTTTGAGAAGTCTTTAAAAAGTCCTTGAATTTTGCCTGTATCAGTTATTCAATTTACGATTAAGCTAAAAGAAGTTTTCAAGGTCATTATTTGATTAATGGCGACAAGACCTCAGCCAATTGTAAAAATAAAGATAAAATTTAATTTGTATCTATACTTTTACAAAACACTTTGAGGCGTGACTCAGTGTATGTAAATGAGGCTCATTTCTAATCTTAGGGGTTGTGGTAGAAGTATACTTACAAGCTATTATATACACACTTCACTTGATCCCAATTAATAAACATGTTTTTCTCATGCAGTCAGTAGTGCAAGAAGAGCTCAATGCTCCAGCTAAGTCTGAAAACTAGTGAATATTATATTTGGTAAGTTATGCTATTTTCAGCTGATCTCCCTGCTTAACCATCCATGGATCCAGGGGGGAGGGGACTGGGGATCTGCATGTCCCCCACCCAACCCCCCTTCTTGGAAAATCACAAATAATTTGATGACTACAACCCAGTCTTTTCCCTGAAGAGTCATCTTTGCTGGTATACATGAAGGGATGAGACCATAACTACAGAAAATGTTCAAAATTTTGAACACTACTGTCCTGCCAGCCTAGAGTGACAGTGACCTTGTGCTTTGTTTACAATTGTTGAGTAAAACATTAACTTGTAGACTCCGCTTTAGCTAATGCGAATTGATAGATCACTTGTGTATTAATCCTATCGTCCCATCAAGTGACCTATCGATTCTAAGTCCCTGATAACTTTGTAAACAAAACATGACATCACTGTCACTCTTGGCTGGCAGGACACTAGTTGCCCGACAAAAATGCCTAGACAAGCAGCGCTGACCCAGATCAGGCTGCTTCTCAGAAGCAGTCTGATCAGGGTCTTCCCTGTTTGCTATTCTGATTTCTAATTTTAGAACATTTACGGCTTTCCACATTAAATTTGGGAGAGCAGTGGTAGAGTGCTTGACTTGAGACGGAGGGGCCAAGGGTTCGAGCCTCACTGGCGTCACTGTGTTGTGCCCTTGAGCAAGACACGCTAATCCTAGCTTAGTACTGGTTCAACCAAGGCAGATCCGTCCCTACATAACTGAAATATTGTTGATGGGACATAAAAAATCAAATCAAAACCACTGTAAATCTCTTCTGTTCTTTCATTCGTGTTACTGTCTTTTTCATAAATCATTATGACAGGGAGTGTGTGTGTGGTGGGGGGATCCTTTGACTGTATTTTGACTCAACTCATTGCATGCTAGGTAAATTTTCATGCTTTGTTGTCATCATGTTTAGCATTGATTGAAGGTCATAGTTTGATCAGTGACTTGTAAAAATAATTATGAAATCTTTTTTAGATCTACTTATAAGCTATTATATACACGCCTCACTTGATCCTTTATACTACCCATATTTAGCACACTATGATAATTGGGCCTCAACACAGATAACCTGTCTTCTGAGGTTTGCGAATAACAAAGGCGCAGACCAGCCTGCGCATCCGCACAGTCTGATCAGCGCCTTTGTTTTCATTTTTTGCAAAGTATCATATCCAAACTTGCTACAAGCGAAATTTCCACTTTCTAGCTAGTCTCTGTAGCTGAGCAGCCTGGTTTGTATCTCACTTTGTCGGAAACCCCGAAGACAGGTTTTCTCGCGACGATGCCTATATATGCCTGGCCAGTAGTGCAAGAACTGACAGCTCCAGCTAAATAAGAAAACTAGTGAATATGAGGATTTGGAATGTTATTTTTCAGCTGATCTCCCTGCTTAACCATGTAGGGATCTATAGGAGGAGTGGGGTATTAGGAGAGTCTGGATGTCTGAATGACAGCCCCCTCTCTGGAAAATCACAAATATATTGATGAGAAAAGTTGGCATTTTAATATTTATTTTCACGATAGACATCTAAGAATTTGAAAGTAAGATCTTTATTTTTAGCATTTGGGTGCTTATGAACAGTTGAAATTTCATACTAAGTTGAACCCCACCCCCCACCCTCTCTCCTGATGAATATTTCTAGATTCTCACATGTTAAATATTAATTGAGCCTTGAGGCGAGAAAACCTGTCTTCGGGGGTTTGCGAACAACACATCCGCCCAGTCTGATCCGCGCCTTTGTTGTTCGTTTTTTGGAAAGTATCATATGTGAACTTGCTCCAGGTTAAATGTCAATTTTCTAGCTAGTCCCTGTAGCTGAGGAGACTGGTTTGAAACTCGCTTTGTTGGAAACCCTGAAGACAGGCTTTGTCGCCACAAGGCCCATTTTGTGAGTGCTTAGTAAAAGAAATGAAAGTATTCCACATTCCACATATGATTCATAATATTCTGGTACTCATCATCTTGCATAGATCCAGATAAGGAAATTTTATGAGCGTAAATCTGTAATTATTTCATTACCCATCAATTTAAACATGTGTTTTGTGTGCTCAAAAGAACCGTCTCATTGAGACAGTTCTTTTGAGTACCAACAACATATGTTTTGGACAAGAAATGAAGAAAATATTTTTCAAGTATGCACTCTTATCTGGAGGCCTGACTTATAAGGTGAACAGCAAAGACTCAGACAAACCTTCACATCCATGCAGTCTTCCCTAGAGCCATCTCTGCTGGCACATATGAATGAATGAATGGTTTGCCACTGTAAATTTAACATAGCTTTCGATAACAAAAAAATTCAGCATAAAATTTTTACCCAAAATTCTTAGCATATACTTTGGGTGCTCAAAAGAACCATCTCATTCGGATGGTTCATTTGAGTACCCACAACATATGTTTTGGTTATGAAATAAAAATCATTTTTCTTTTACACGTACACTCTTACTAAAATAACTTTGCCTTCTTTTGGTGTTACTGTCTTCGTCAATTACTGATAATTTTGGCAGAGAGTGCTTTTTATTCATTTATTTATTTGTGGGGGGGGGGGAGTGAAAGTAAATTTTCATGCTTTTGCTGTCATCATGAAGGTCATTGTTTGATCCGATGGTTAACACAGTTACCTGTTAAAGCTGCATAGTCTGTAACTTTTGATATTTTCATTTTAGAAATAATGTTTCTATTTTTCAAGAACACAGTAAAAATACAAAAATTCAGGTATACATTTTACCTTTTTCGTAATAATTAACATATTATTAGTGCCAAAACAACAGCATTTATATTAAAAATTACCTGTCTAGAATTATTGGAGGGACGCAAATAATTACAAACAAGAGAAAAAACACCTGTTTTTATAAGATAATTCACTTTTCTATGCAGTTTTCAGCTGTAGAAATTAGATTTATTGTGACAACATAACTTTATTCTACTTTTACAAATGATTTAAAAAGAATTTTTTTTTTCGAAAAATGTTCATAGTTACAGAGTATGCAGCTTTAAAATAAAATCAAGTCTAATTTGATATACTTATAAGCTATTATATATGCAACTTATTTGATCTATTGCATGTATTAAGCATGTTTTTCACATGTAACTATACTGAAACAATAAAGTTATGTCCGCTTGACGTTTATGTCTGCCAGCTCCAAATGGATGAATGCATTTCATTCAAATTTTCACCTTACAAACTTTAATTATTTAGAAATGATTGGCACCTAAGAGTAATCCATTTGATAATCAGTAGAGCCGCTGAAAAAGCAGCGAACGCGAGTACCCTTAAAATCAAAAGTCACAACATCAATAGCTTGTGTGTCCGTCATAATCCCGAACCGTTCAAGCACATTTAAACATAACTGAACAAACTCTCTTGTAAAATAAGCTGGCTAGTTTTATGCATAGCTTTTTCCACCACAGTCATTTGTTTGTAACATACTCTGACGTTACAAAACATCAATCACGAGCATGCGTGAAAACACTCAGAAAATTCATTATTGGTCCAACATTTTGATAATCAGCAAAATCGAACAAATTTGATGTTTTTTTCGTCGTCACAAGCATTTAACAATAATTAAGACTAATCAGCATCAAAACAATTGATAATGGAAATTCTCTGATGATTTTGCAGGAAGGGGTGGGGTATAAAACACAGATTTAGTGAACCTTTGATGCCCGACATCAGCCATAGTTTTTGTTTTTCTCTATTGTGTAATTGTTGTCATAAACAAACACAGTAAATTAAAACAAAAACGGTCTCAAAATAATGTTAGTTTAAGGAGATTTGAAAGTTTTTAATTTGTTATTTGTTTAATTTAAAGGGAGGTAATTTCAGATAATTTTGTAAATGAAAGATTTTGAACTGCAATTTCGTTCGTTTGGATTTTTAGATGTTTTTTCATTGTTGGACGCTTCTGGTTGCCATTTAACATAAAATGTATCACGTTTTGATGATTAACTTCCTGATTATAATTGAAAATGCTGTGTACACATTAGGTTTAATAACCCTTCAAGATCAGAAGATAAAATCAAATAATATTTTTTTTTGTGTGTCGGACGTTTGATTAACATTTTGGTTTTATTTTTGTTGCAACATCTTAGCTAGAGCGAAAGATACAGTACCATGAAAATCGGACGTTTCTTTTTTGTTTGAGTATATGATATAATGCCTACCTGGTCAATGGTGCAAAAGAGCTCAAGGCTCCAGGTTAATCAGAAAACTGGTGACTATGGCAATTCGGAATTTTATTTTTCATCTTATCAGAGTGGACTCACTGCGTGTCGCTACTTTAATATGAATTTCGAGTACATTAACCTTTAAAGGGCCAATCGTGACTGCAGCAGACGACAAATTTCGGGACATCTTTCCTAATTTAAAAAAAAAAAAGGTATGATATTTCATGGGAATCGTCTGCCTGCAGACCATCATGCCTTTTTTGTTAATTTTTGAAAAAGCAGCAAAATTTGAAATTGTCTTCTGCTTCAAATTATAGGTGGCGCTTTATCGGTTAAATACATAAGATTTGGGTACTTATCGCATTGGCAAACAGCAAAGCCTCAGATGAGCCAAGCTGCACATCTATGCAGTCTTCTCTAGAACCATCTCTACTGGCACACATGAAGGAATGAGACCAGAACTAAATTGATACAGGGTGGCCACGGACTCTGGAAACAGGGAAAATGGTCAGAAAAAATTCCCTGCAGGGAAAAATCAGGGAATTAAAAAAAATGATGAAAATCAGGGAAAAATCAGTGAATTTGAAAAAAAGATATATTGACATTGTTAAATATATCAAATATATGTTAAATATATCAAATATATGAACTTCAAACCAGTTTAGTTGTGGCTGCTGGAGATTTCCCTCTGTAGCCTGAGATGTGAGAAACCTTTGCCACAGAACTCAGTCAAAGAATGTATGCATCAGACAAACCATCTCATTCTATTCTACATGTATGATCTGACTGCAAGGGGCATATAAAGTAACACTATATCTGAGTGCATACATTTGTACCCAGTTTCGCAGCCAAAAGAATATCAAAATTTTATATCCATGTTTTTTTAAGTCATTTCTTGTCTTTCGTGATCATTTAGAGCTGGGAAATTCAGATAAAGTAAGAAACTATATTGAACCAAGGGATTTCAGTTTTTGTTCCTTCCCCAAGTGATTGGGTTGGGTTAGCATTATATCATGGAAGTTGTAAAATTTACACTTTAACAATACAATGAAATATGAATATTATTTCATTTAGCTCACCTTAAAATTCTTTGATAATATAGAGTTTTTTTGTTGTTTTTTTTTTTTAATTTTGAGCATACACGATATGTTTATTAGTAACTCATTCAAGAAAAGTTAAGAAGATTTTGAAGAAAGTGTGCTAATTTGTTAGGGTACTTATTTTGTTGTCCTAATACAGGGGTTTGTGAACTTCAAATAAAAAAAAAGCTATAGATTTTTTTTTATTTCTTAACTGTAAATAAGTATAATGATTACTCCGTTTGGCTTTACAGAATTTTTAAAGTATGTTTCTTTCTTATTATACTCTCCAGAGGTTAAATTTTAGACTTTAAAGGCCCACAATATTACGGGCCTGCATCATATGCTTAAATTTTGGGAAAACTTACTCAAATGCTATCGCATGTTGTATGATGTCGCTTTTGATGAAGACAGTGAGAACATTGTAGGACGCCTGTCATAACTTTTGACTAAAATTATTGCAAAAATATACTGGGAAAAGTAACACCAGGATGAACTCTACAATTTAGGCCAGAATTTTTTTATTAGTTGATTTACAAACCCTCCTACTGTTATTTTCCGGAAAGTAGAAATAAAATAAAATTTAATTTCTAAAATTATTTTTGTATTTTATCCGCTGACTCTAAGTATTATGTGTTTTGTTGAAAAAAAATGATATATTTTTGAGGTTCTGTCTGTGTATTTTTGAGAGTGCCACTGTTAAAAGTGTCCAGATTATAAGGAAAATGGTGAATATTTAAAGATTTAATACAGACAGCTGGTTTACCTTACTAGTTTTACTGTTTTTTTTTCCTGGAGATATTTAAAAAAAAAAAAACTCTGAAGAAAAAAAAAAAGAAAAAAAAAAAGCTCTGAAAATGACCAGTCAACTGGTCATTTGCATAGCTTTTTTATTTTTTATTTTTTTCGTCCTCCCGACCCTAGATCTGAAAAAAAAATCCCGTAAATCAACTAATAAAAAAATTCTGGCCTTACTTCCTTTATACCTTCATTCTATGTAAATATATTGAAGTCAGGCTTCTTTGAAATTGATAAGGTCAGAAAATTTTGAATTGCACATACCAATTTTTGTAGAAATCCATCCATGCTCAGCTGCGTAAAAGCAGAACTTGACAAAAAAGGAACCTGATATTGAATATCAGATTTGATTTGATTGTATGTGACATAGTCATTTGGGCTAGTGTGCAGTGTTAGGGGCTGCACAATGTAAGGGGATGTGACTGTTATTATGTTACATCAAGTGATGTCAGCATGTTTTAAATAGCTTTAAGCATTTGATATTAATAGTTAAAATGTGTTGTATTATTGTGATAGTTCATGCATTATGTATAAAACTATAACATTTTCACATTGAGAACTTAACAAGACTGTGAAATGCCAGTATATTATCGCGAATTGTGATCAGGGAAAACCTAAATTTGGTCAGGGAAAAATCAGGGAAAAATCAGGGAATTAGTTTTCTGAAATTGTGTGGCCACCCTGTGATAAGATTTTAGCCGTGACATGAGATTTCCAACAATGTGGTATGTGGGACCAGCAAAGCCTCAGATCAACCTGCGCATATGAGCAGTCTGATCAGAGCATTTGCTAGTCGCGTGAATATTATATGACTGTTAAGCTACTGACTAAACATAATTTAGAGTTTCTAAGTTTAAAAGGAGGCTACACAGGTGAGTCTGAGTCTACACTTGTCAAAATACCACATTGTTGGAAATCACATGACGCAGCTCATATGGTTTTCCACTAGTAATACAGGTTTAGGTAATCAAAAACTTCAGTGTTAAATTGTAAATATTTTCTTAGCAATTAAATTTTTTCCATTGATTCTTTTGAGTACCCACAACATATGTTTTGGTTGAGAAAAAAAAAACATTTTTCTGTTGCACACTGTTGACTAAATTACCTGACTTGAAATTTCAACTTTTCTTTCTTCTAAGTGAGCTATAATAGTATACCAATGACTCCAGCGTCCGTCTGTCTGTCGTCTGTCAACATTATCAAACATCTTCTCCTCTGAAACCACTGGGCCAATTGAACTCAAATTTCATATGGAGAATTCTAGGATGGGGGAAGGAACGTTTTTTCAGATGATCCTGGTCACATGACCAAGCTGGCCGCCAAACCCGCATATGGTAAAAAAACCCTTTAAGAATCTACATCTCCAGAACCAGAAGGCTGATGACCTTGGGATTTGGTATGTAGCATTGGGGGTGTTGGGCCTACTAAGGTTGTTCAAATAATGATGCTAGGTTGACCTTGACCTACTTTACATCAAGGTCAAATTTCTTCCTAATGCATTTAAATGGGAAATTTTTTGAAAGTTGATTTTTTGAATACTGTTAAAGCTAAAGTCACTATTCTTACTTGATATGTTAAAACTAATGAGACAATGGCTGTAAATAAGATTCAAAGGTCAAGGTTGACCTTTGCCTTTTCGGCCAAGGTCCCTCATATTGTGGTCCCATCAATATATT
Source organism: Loripinus fragilis (assembly GCA_964019695.1). Taxonomy (NCBI): domain Eukaryota; kingdom Metazoa; phylum Mollusca; class Bivalvia; order Lucinida; family Lucinidae; genus Loripinus; species Loripinus fragilis. The sequence goes on along the minus strand of OZ026518.1, from coordinate 5,787,652 downwards.
AAAACATAGTTTTCTCACAAACCATTACACGGGTGGGCATCAGCGGAACTACCGCGAAATCGCGTCAACGTAAATTTGTTCCTTCGTCACATCCGGGACCTTTCGCGCTAGTGGCATCGTCACGGAAAAGCCAAACAAAGGCAGGTACTCTCGTTTGTTTTGATTTTTTATAAAAGAATGAGCCAACTATGTAAAAATCCGGCAATGCTATTCCATGAATAAATGATTTACCTTGCTTAACAGGCCAAACGCGATGTTGAATAAAGCTTTGCTTTGAGATGAAAACCGTAACCAAATTGAACACAGAACGGGATTTCTTCAGTTTAATGTCAAAACGAAGAAAGTATGCAGATGTTTTGCCAGTTTTAGCTCAGAACAAGAGCATTTTACACATGGCATGTACATAACAACCCTTATTCGTCCTTCGGACGTAAAAAAATCGACCCGATCATGTTCTATGACGGAATAAATGCCAAAGTTTTCTGGCGCAGTATCGCCTTCGCCATCGCGATAGCTGTAACGTCACGCTCTAGTGCCTTCGAGTATACATCTGCGCAAAAGGCTGAGCTAAAGGTTGTGGGGGTCTTGGAGGTGAGGACTTGGGGTGGGGTAGGGGTAAGTGTGCTAGTTTGTACACAGGGAGCAGCGTTTGAGATGGGTTGGTCGTTGTTTGGGGTATTTCAGTAGATACTATAATATTAAACACATCTCTGCGTGCACTGCATGTACTGACATGGTGTTCTCGAAGGCACTAGAACGTGACGTTACAACTATCACGATGGCAAAGGCGATACTGCGCCTGAAAACTTTGGCATTTATTCCATCATAGAACATGATCGGGTGGGTTTTTTACGTCTGAAGGACGAATAAGGGCTGTCATGTACATGCCGTATGTAAAATGCTTTTGTTCTGAGCTGAACTGGCAAAACATCTGCATACTTTCTTCATTTTGACATAAAATTGAAGAAATCCCATTCTGTGTTTGATTTGGTTACGGGTCTCATCTCAAAGCAAAGTTTTTTTCAATATCGCGTTTGGCCTGTTTAGCAAGGTAAATCATTTCTAAATGGAATAGCCTTGCCGGATTTTGACATAGTTAGCTCATTCTTTTAGAAAAAATCAAAACAAGCAAGTACCTACTTTTGTTTGACTTTTCCCTGACGATGCCACTAGAGCGAAAGGTCCCGGATGTGACGAAGGAACAAATTTACCTTGACGCGATTTCGCGGTAGTTCTGCTGATGCCCACCCGTGCATTAGTCCAATTGAAGTTAAATTTCATGTGAAGACTACTTATGATAATTTAGCCAAAATTTATACAAAATATTTTGGTCACATGACACAGATGGCCATATATGATAAGATCTTTTAAAAATCTTCTACTCCAGAACCAGAAGGCCTGTGACCTTGGGACTTGGTATGTAACATTGGGGATTTGGGACCTATGAAGCTTGTTCAAATGATGATACTAAGTTGAACTTGACCTACTTAACATCAAGGTCAAATTTCACGGTGTAGCATCGACTCCGGAACTTGCTACCAGGTGAATCGAATGTCAACACAGACATGGCATGTAGTGGGGTGAGTCAAACGTTTTTTTAGTGGTTTGTAACGCGCGCCTGCCTTCGAAGTGAATAGAATTCATCTTTAGAGAAGTCAAACACTTGTCCGTGCCCGCCAAAATGATCAATTATTGCTGTAAGTTACAAAAAATCGTGAAACACTGCCAGCTGGTACCGCTAAAAACAGCATGTCCCATCGAAAAATGTTTGTTTCTGCATTGTTTAAAACCGTTTTCCACTTCATTTTCAATGCCAAAATAATGAGCATGTTGGAAATCACGTTCGGTATAAGTTTTATTTGTAATGATCTTGATTTGACTGATATATTATCAAAAACAGAAAACGCTTTGAGTACGGCAATTTACCAGTCCGAAGTACGGCAACTTGAAAAAAACATTAAATTTACAGTACGGCAATTTTCATCGACATGTTTGTCCGCGAAAACTCCCCAAACCACCCAAATCACCCTAAACAAACACCAAAACCGGCCTCTCCAGCTTCAAACAACCTCATGTCCCCAAATAACCACACCAAACACCTCAGCACCAAATATGGGCCAGCACACGACACTTTGGTACTTATCGCATATTCGCAAAAGTTTTGTTTAATATGCTGAGACTGCCATAGATCTTATGGAGACTTACATGTACTTCTATTTCTATACCTTCATCCATTTGCACTGTGTATGAGAGCAACAAAGGCCCTGGCGAGACTGCGCCGATGCACAGGCTAGTCTGAGCGTATGGCTGCTCGTAGTACCCAATCTCATGTACATGCGCAAGGGTGTAAATTTATGGGGATTACTGATTAGCGAATTATGGCCATAAAATTAAGCGATAAGCAAATATTGGCCCTAAAAGTTAACGATTAGCGATTTTAGGATTAATTTGACCCAATAGCGGAATGTTAAGTGCTAGTGATAAGCGAATTTCGGCCTAAAATTTAATGATTAGCGATTTTTGGGCGAAAAAATACCAAATATCGAAATGACACGTTTTCGATGGAAAAAAAGTTATTCCAATTCGTTTTTACAATAAACCGTTACTGATAACCGATTTTGGGGGCTATTTTTTACAGATACTGAATTTTGGGTCTTAATTTTTCTGATTACTAATTTTTAGGTGTAAACTTGACTGATCAGGTGATTTTTTGGCGTAAATTTTATTGATTAGCGATTTTTGGGTTTCAATTTTACTGATTAGCGATTTTTGACCCCAAATTTTACTGATTAGCGACTGTCGTGCCAACCAAGAGTGACAGTGACATTATATGTTGTTTACAATTGCTAAGTATATAGTACATGGCTAGTACAATGTTAAACATTAACTCGTACAGTACATCTCACGTTAAAAGATGCTGTTTTAATCCTATCCTGAAGGTTGCTCTCACTGTCACTCTTAGCTGGCAGGACAGTAAATTCTATTTGGAAAGGGTTTAATGTGGTGGTTTGGTTAATTTCTTCAACCGTGGGTGGATATTTGAAAACATAATATTTCCACTCCTCTTATTACAAATTGTAAAATTTACCTGTACTCTTGATTTCGACTTGAATTGTTGTGTTGTAAGTGCATCGAGATTAGACACCCAGTCAGGGTCTGAAATATGAATTGTTCAGCGTAGACCAAGCTTTTTTTGTAAAAGTTTAAACTTGTGTTAGTAGTAAGGGAAATGATTAAGTTATAATACGAGCCGAAGCCTACAACCACAAAGCCAGTTGAACTAAAATAGAGTTCAAACGACTCTGGTTACACCAAGACGAAAACCACATAGGCGTAGCTAGGAAGCTTTGGGGGAGGGGGTGTTAAGCCTCAATACTTGTGGCGGGGGCATGGGGTCTAACTTTTACTTTTTTGATAGGGCGACACTGTTAGCGTGACGACATGGGGCCACCAGCGAAACGCCATTGAATTTGCTGGCAAACCGATGATGGCCCAACATTGAATGCTAAGTTGGCAACTCTGTGATTCTTCACTGGACCAGCATTACAAGGGAATACTATATTTCTGCGATTTTTAGGGGGATCCAGAGACCCTTGCCCCCTCCCCCGGATACACGCATGAATACCTGCAACAATTAAAGAGGGTCCATGGAAGCACCCACAAACCTCCACAAAACCATATCGGACCAGGCTCAACCGCAAACTAACCAGCACGTATTCCATACAATCTCACGACCAGGATAAACACAACCTTTAAAGCAGACTTTTGCGCGTCATGCGTGGGCCTCTCACAGGGCGATTAATACAAGTACTATAGTTTTTCCGTTAGAAAAAAAAAGAAACTGGTAAGGGACCTAAGCATATGGACCCCTCTGTAAATTAAGCAGGCGAAAAAAGTGAAAATCTGGATCCGCGCATGCGCAAATGCGATGAGCACCAAACCCTGGTGCACATATACGTACATGTATGCCCAGTGTTTGCGTGTTTGTTTGTGGGGGGGGGGGGGTACTCTCATTTATTTATATATACATGAAAATCCCAAAAATATTGAAATTTAAAGATTTTGAACCCCCCAAAATGGTCTGAGCCTACATATGTGTGAAAACATCAGAGTCCTCCCCCCCCCCCCCCCCCCCGGCAAGTATGTTAGTACACGAGGCAACCGTTTGTCGAAGTGTTTCATTTATTTGGGCAAGTAAAGGGTTTGTTATTGAGTTGGTGTGCTGGAGTGTGTGATGGGACAGGGAAAATTGAAGTCAGGGTTGGTGGTGGTTTGGGGTTTTGATGCTGACCCATAAATAACATTTCCGATTTCATCACAAATAATGCCTTATGACGTCACCTTTCAACGTCACGCTCAGTATAGTAAAACCCGGGAACATCTGATAGAATACTTTCACAAATTTGTACTATGTTTCCATAATAGACCATACTGACCCTCTTGAATCATTACGGACATTGGTTGGTTCCCAACGACAGCTTCATCGAAAAGAATTCTATCATTTTCAAAATAAGTCGCCGTACTGTTCACTAGCAAGACGCCGTCCTGCGATTCTGTGTTGTGTCGCAAATTGCCGTACTCAAGTCGTCGGAAATTTCTCTTGATTATATCCAGCTCCGTTAGTTTTTGGAGAAAACTTTTGCTTCAATATATACACTAGTGAAGTCAATACATGTGCATAATAGCGGATTGAATTGACATCCTCCACTTAAAAGATTACAAGGCGAGTTTTGAAGCTGACATGATTTTTCGCGGTACCAGGCAGCTACAATTACAGTAAAAAAGTCAACTAAAAATCACTTTCATATCATTGTTGGGTGTATATTTCAAAGATAAATATGTTCAGATAAAAATATATCCATCTTAACACATAACGCCGTGATAAAACAGTATAATAACAACTTTTTCTTACCGTCGTCATGCCTGCCATTTGTTTATAATCGTTAAAGTTGGTAGCAAGTTCCGGAGTCGATGCTACACGGTGAATTTGCTTCCTTATGCATTTAAATGGGAAATTTTTTGAAAAGTTGATAAATTGTTTGTTTGTTTTGATTCTTTACGTCCACTCAAGAATCTATCTTTCAGTTAAGCGGGACAGGTCTTCCTGGGTTGAACCAGTACTAAGCTAGGATAAATGTTCTTGCTCAAGGACACAACACAGTGACGACGGTGGGGCTCGAACCCGCGGCCCCTTGGTCCCGAGTCCAGCACTCTACCACTGAGCCACTGCGCTCCCTAAGTTGATATTTTGAATACTGTTTAAGCCAAAGTCATTATTCTCACTTGATATGTTAAACCTAATTAGACAATGGCTATTAATAAGTTTAAAAGGTCAAGGTTGACCTTTGACCTCTCTGCCAAGGTCTCTCATATTGGAGACCCTTCAACATATTTAAACACAATTTTTCAGAAACAATTAGGCCAATTGAACTCAAATTTCATGTGAGGACTCCTTATGATAGGTAAGCTGTTACATTTATGCAAATTGTTCTGGTCACATGACCAAGATGGCCACCATGCCCATATATGGTAAAATCCTTTAAATATCTTCTTCTGGAACCAAAAGGCCAATGGCCTTGGGACTTGGTATGTAGCATTGGAGATGTTGGTCCTACCAGGTTTGCACCAATGATTATTATGGGTTGACCTTGACCTACTTTATGGCAGGTCACTTTTGATTCCTAATGCTAAATTTATACAGAAAAAATTTTGAAATGTTCATTTTTCTAGAACTGTTTAAGCCGAAATCATAATACTTGGAGAAATGTTAATCCTAGTGCGGCAATGGCTATATAATAAGTACCAAATGTCAAGCTGATCTGTGACCTTTTATCCAAGGCCACTCATTTGGACTACCACATACCTATATATCTAATTACCTTTTTCTTAGAAATCACTGGGCTGTTTAATGGCGTATTCATTAGATTGTTTTATGTCACTTGACCAAAATGGCTGCAACTCGTATATGATAAAGCAAGATATGTTTCATTATAAGCTGTATTTTACATTGAACTATTGTAACATTATTAAGGAGATCAGGTGAGCACCTCAGGTCCTCTAGTTGGATACGTTTTATGTTTAAGTTTGTATAGCCTCGCTTTGAAAAAGGGGGAGCTATATAGGATTTGGGTTGTCTGACACTCAGTTCGTCCGTCATGACTTTTTGTTTCCGCTCAATATCTTGAGAACTCCTATTGAATTTGTCCAAATTTTTTATTAGCATTGATATTGACATGATCTAGCTTGGGATTGTTACACATTGTTTTTCCTAAAATGTACTGGAGTTATGGCCCTTGATTTACTCCAAAATTTCATTTCTGCTCAATATCTTGAGAATAAATTGACATAATTTCACCAAATTTTAAAAATGCATTCATATTGACAAGATCTAACTTTGGATTGGTGCATGTCATTTTCCCAAAATTAATGCTATAGTTATGGCCCTTGATTTACGCCAAAAGTTTGTTTCCGCTCAATATCTTGAGAACAAACTGACAGAATTTCACCAAATTTTATTTTTGCATTCATATTGACAAGATCTAGCTTGGGATTGTTACACCTCATTTTCACCTATTTGTACCAGAGTTATGGCCCTTTATTTACGCCAAAATTTTGTTTCTGCTCAATGTCTTGAGAACAAATGGACAGAATTTCACCAAATTTTATATATGCATCTATATTGACAAGATCTACCTTGGGATTGTTACGCGTCGTTTTACGCACATTTGTATCTGAATTACACCGAAATTTTGTTTCCGCTCAATATTTTGAAAACAAATTGACAGAATTTCACCAAATTTTATATATGCATTCATATTGACAAGATCTAGCTTGGGATTGTTACACGTCATTTTTCGCACATTCATACCATAGTTATGGCCCTTGATTTACGCCAAAATTTTGTTTCCACTCAATATTTTGTGAACAAATTGACAAAATTTCACCAAATTTTATATATGCAAACAGCCATCTTTAGATTTTATTCAAACAACATATTCCAACCCATAAATTGTCTCAAGCAGAAACTTGATGGGATGTGTCAGGCAAGTTGGAGACTCAGAAAACCTAAAATCATCCCAATCACATATCAAAATTGGCCATGCACTAAACAGCCATCTTGAAATTTTTTAAACAACATGTCCTCTTGAGCAAAAACTTGATGGTAGGCATAAGCCACATAAACTAAACGCTTAATTCATTACACTCTGATACCAAAGATGGCCATGCACTTAACAGCCTTCATGGAATTCTTCAAAGAACATCTTCCAACCTATATTTTCTCTTGAGCAGAAAATTTATGGGAGTCTTCAAGGCGAAATGGAGACCCAGCATTGCGTAAATCATTCCATTCAGATATCTAAGATGGCCATTTACTAAATAGCCATCTTGATATTCTTCAAACAACATCTTCCTCCGAACCATATGTTATATGTCCTCATGAGCAGAAAGTTGATTAGATGGGTCAGGCCAAACACCCTCATGATCTTTAATTTCTGAATCAGTCCTGAATCAGTTTGAACGTTTCTGAAGCAAAGCTGGATTCATCTGAATCCATAGAATGCAGTCTGAATCAATATGAATCCAAATAAATGATTTCTAATTCTTTCTGAATCAGTTGGAATCATTCTAAATCATTTCTGAAATCTTATGAATCAAATTCAGTATTGATCCATTGTTGAATCAGAAGAATTCAGACAACTGAATAAGTCTGTATCACTCTACATTACAAAATAAAGTCTGAATCTATCTGAATAACATCTGAATCATTCAGAACTTTATTCTACCAATTTTTCGAACTCTGAATCTATCTGAATCCCATCTGAGTCATTCAGAATGAGTTTTACCATTTTTCAAAGTCTGAATCTTTCTGAATTACACACCTGAATGATTCAGACTTATTTTTTACTAATCCTTAAAGTCAGAATCCATCTGAATCACATCTTAATGATTCAGACTTAGTTTCTACCAATATTTAACATCTGTATCTATCTGAATTATATCTGAATTTTCTACCAATATTTAAAGTTGGAACGGTATCTGATTAAGTATTCAGATTTTAGTTTCTACTAAATTTAGTATGGGTCTATTAACTGAATCATTCAGCAAAAGATTTTTTCCTGAGTAATAAATTGATTGATTGATTTGATTCTTTACGTCCCATCAACAATATTTCAGTTATAAAGGGACAGGTCTTCCTAGGTTGAACCAGTACTAAGCTAGGATAAATGTGTCTTGCTCAAGGACCACAACGCCGTGACGCCGTCGAGGCTCTAACCCGGAGCCCTTCGGTCTCGAGTCAAGCACTCTACCACTGAGCCACTGCGCTCCCTACCTGAGTAATAAACTATCAATATATACTTATTGGATGTTTTTTCTATGAGTATTAAATTAAAATGTTGCATGTTATATATTTATTTACTTATATCAATATGAAACTGCATGATTTGTTGAGAAATTGATATCTAACAGTAAAGGGGCAAGATGGGCTACTTCTTTTGGGGGTTATTTTAGGGTCTGATTTTTAAGGTAAATATACAGAATGAGAATATTTATTTTAGTTGGTAGAGAGAGAGAGAATGAGAGAGAGATTGAGGGAGGAAGGGACAGATGGATGGATGGATGGATGGAACAGAGAGAGAGAGAGAAGCAAGAAAGAGAGGGGGGATGGATGGATAGGTTGATGGATGGATGGATATGGAGATTGATGGATGAATGGATGGATTAAGATCAATATGGAAAGATAGCTGGATAGATAGATAGATAGATAGATAGATAGATAGATAGATAGATAGATAGATAGATAGATAGATAGATAGAGATGGGTGGATGGATGGATGGATGGATGGATGGATGGATGGATGGATGGATGGATGGATGGATGGATGGAACAGAGAGAGAAAGAGAGGGGGGATGGATGGATGGATGGATAGATTGATGGATGGATCGATGAATGGATATAGATTGAAGGACGAATGGATGGATGGATAAATAGATAAATATGGAAAGATAGATAGATAGATAGATAGATAGATAGACAGACAGACAGACAGACAGACAGACAGACAGACAGACAGACAGACAGACAGACAGACAGACAGACAGATAGATAGATAGATTGGTATCAAACTGAAACATGTCTGTCTGAATCTTTCTGAATCAGTGCTGAACTTTTCATAATGATAAAGACCTGAATCGGTCTGAATGTGTCTGAATTATTCAGAAGGAAGTCATGTGATAAAATGGTGCATGCTCAGTGGTTACTTCCTTTTTAAATGTAGTCTGCAGCAGAAAGCAAAGGTGACACACAGCAGAAATCAATATTTAGTAAGTTTTTACTTAATTTCAAGAAATATCAGTGAGGAAAGATGAATGAAGCATGTTCAGAAGGCATTAAGTATTAAGTTACTGTTTGTATGTTTACATTTTGTTTATGTTATTCTGGCAATTCATCCCCATAGCTAATTCAGTTACCCCACCCACTCCAAATTACTTATATAGTTCTCTCAGTCTCTTTTGAAAGGCTATGTAGACAAGGATCAAACTACAAACTGAATGATTATATACAGTTTAGATGGTAGAAGTGATAACACATTGGGCATATTAAGTCTTAGGTGGGGCCAGTAGAGGGAGCCCATGAGGACAACAACAACAAGGGGTCGGGTGGTGCTGAAATATTCTGAATTTAAGCTGAATCTTTCAGAACTTAAGCTGAAAATTTCTGAATTCTGACTGAATTGTGCCTGAATATTGCCGAATCATGACTAAATATATCAGAATCATAGCTCAATATTTCTGAATCAAGCTGCACTATTTCTGAATCATTACTAGATATGTCTGAATACTTCGTAATCATGTCTGAATGCTTCTGAGTATTTCTGAATCATGGCTAAATGCTTCAGAACCTTTTCTGAATTTTTCTGAACTACATCTGAATGCTTCTGAATCATTGCAGATAATATCTGAATCACAATGGATTTACATAAATTGCTGATCTGAATCAATCTTGACACGGTCTGAATAATGGCTTAAAGGTCCGAAAAGCAGCAAAGATTCAGAAAAGGGGATAATGGAATGATTCAGACCAAATCAGAAATGTTTAAGCGAATATTCAGAAGGAGATTCATACAGATTCAGACATGAAATTTCCATGAGGGCAGTGTCTTAAAATGCTTCTTTCATTTCACTCAGATACCAAAGATGGTAATGCACTATACAGCCTTCTTGGAATTTTTCAAACAACTTCTTTCATCCCATATATTCTCTTGAGAAGAAACCTGATCGAAGGCATCATGCAACATGGAGACTCAGATTAAGTAAAATCATTCCATTCAGAAATCAAAGTTGACCAATGCCTTAACAGCCATAATGTTGTTCTTAAAACAACAGCTCTTCCAAACCACATATTCGTTTGAGCAAAAACTTTGTGGGATGCCTCAGGCAACTAAGAGACTCAGAATATCTAAAATCACCCTATTCACATATCAAAGATGACCATGCACTAAACAGCTATCTTGGAATTCTTCAACCAACATCTTCTTTCAAACCATATATCCTCTTGAGCAGAAACTTGATGGAAGGCTTCAGGCAACATGGAGACTCAGAAATAGCTATCATAATCCCATTTGCATATAAAAGATTGCCTAGCGCTAAACAGACATTTTGGAATTCTTCAACCAACATCCTCTACCTAACCATATATCCTCTTGAGCAGAAACTTGGTGGAAGGCTTCATGCAACATGGAGACTCAGAAGTAGCTTAAATCATCTATTTTGCATATCAAAATTGCCAGGCACTGAACAGCCATCTTGGAATTCTTCAAACATCATCATCTTCCAAACCATATATCCTCTTGAGCAGAAACTTGATGGGAGGCAGCAGGCGAGATAGGTTAAACAGAAAAAGCTGAAATCATTCCATTAATATGTCAAAGAGGGTCCAGCATAAAACAACCATCTTGGAATTCTTCAACCAACATTTTCTTCCAAACTATATATCCTCTTGAGCAGAAACTTGATGAGAGGCTTCTGCCAACATGGAGACTTGATCAGAAATAGCAAAAATCATCCCATTTGCATACCAAAAATAGTAAGTGAGTATGATCGGGAAATACCACAAGTATTAGCTTTTCAAAAAAGCTGGCGGTCGCTTAGCCCTATCATTGTATGTATTCTTGCCCACTGCATGCTTCCATTTTGAACTTCTAGAGCTTGTCCATGTAGATTTATTCTAAGCTCTGGTTATTAACATCTGAACTGCGATTTGTTGCCATTTAACACATGCTTCCAGTGAGTTGTTGCTTGATCTTTCGAAAGCACTCGGCTTAATCATGGTATGTTATGGTAATGTATCTAGCATGCGACACATTTATGGATCATCATTTGACAACACTAGACAGCACATTTTTTATTAAAACTAATGCCAGAAAAATCAAGGTCACAGTGGTCCCTTAACTGTATATTTACAGACTCCGTGACCCCAAGATGTGTTCACAAATCAAATTTGGGATTCCTAGGATGTATGCTCGTGACACGATTTTTCTAGATCTGATGGCAGTGGTAAAGGTGCGTGACGCTCCATGACCCTAAATGCATTAAGACACGAATTTTGGCATTCCTACCTAAAATAATAGAGGAAATATACTCCGCATATGATATGAACACTCAAACACTTAGGACACTTAAGGACAGGCAGTTTTATTACTATATGCCTCCCTTTGGGGGCATAAAACCTGTTTGTCATGACCGTCATAAGACAGTGCCCGAATTCATAGTAGTTCATAGTAATTCTATGCGATCAGATGTGGATGACAACCACAGAGGTACGTTTACTGATGTGAAGTTCGCTTGCACTCTTTGCCAATCAAGGACGTTTTGACTTTGGGACGTTTAACTTTTGCCAGCTTTTTTTAAAAGCTAATACTTATTGCGTTATATAAGCGACTGGGCAAATTGACGTCTTCTTTGTGAAATTAGCAAACGAGCTTGCCTCGCTCTATAGGCAGCTCTACAGATTTCACGGACAGTTTACTTCGCGCTGTGGTCAACCCACGATATTTGGTACCCCACTCGTTGTTCGGCAGCGAATAAAATATAGCCTGAGCACGGCATAAAGCTTCGGTCAAAACCTGAATTTGATGTGTGTTTTGAATGATGTTTATATAAGCGGCCGGCCACGGCGACCGCAACAATCACAAGCCGCAGACAACCCCATGGCACCGCGAGGAAGAGTCGCTCAACCATCACGAGACACCAGAAAGACAAATTAAGCAAAGCAATCAGCTCTCTTGACCCCATCAAGATGATTGCAATACTAGAATGAACATAAAGTAACGTACAACAAAACATAGAACAAGTACAACAAAACATAAACATATTTTGTGATTATATATTCCTTAAAGTGCTGTCCGGTATCTGAGATTGTGCCAATTCCTTGTCATTTCCACTTGTTTTTTGCAGGGTTCCCACGGTCAGGGAAAAGTCAGTGAAAAATGAAAAAAATTCAAGGTCAGGGAAAAATCAGGGAATTTTGAGTTGGGTCAGGGAAATTTGAAGTTTTGGAAAAAGTCAGGGAAAAGTCAGGGAATTTTATAATAACTGGTCAAATTTGAATGTTGATAATTACTGTTCAATTAAGTAGATAAATGTGTCTAACTTCTAGGGATGTCCAAACTTTTGGATAAAATAAGATATAGAACACTACAGTGATATTAGGACTAATGCTGTTTTGAGTATGAAAATGTAGAATCCACAAAATTGTATTTAGTAAGTACTACTATACGGGAAAATATATTCTCATAAGAAGAAGGTATTCCATTGACTGATATGGACTTAAAACTGTTTTGATTTTCATTTTCTGTCCTTCCATTTGTCTGTCTGTGACATTTTGTTTCTTTAATATATTTTAGAGCTCATTATAAAATGTTATTCAAACGTCACAAATACATTCATATGATCAAGTAAGACACTCATAATACAACAGTTAGGGGTATGAACCAATTGTTTTAAAGTTATTTCTCTTTGTAAATCCTAATAGATTATGTTTATGTAGAGACAGTGCTCATCAACTCAGTCATACCATAGATTTTGTTATAAAACAATCTTAGACACTTTGTTTTCATCAGATAGACACATTGAACATTTGGTTACATAAATAAGTATTGGCATATGTAAAATTCTCTTTTAATTAAGGGCTATACTAAGAGCTATACTGAAGGGGGATAAACTTACGTTTGCATCGGTTCTTTCTGCAGTTTTTGATGGAATAATATGGTACATTGTCTTCACACTATGGTCACAGTTAACACTTGTATGAAGAAAATTTGCTGAAAAATATGATTGACATATTGGCAGATTTGAATACTTGGAAAGTTTTTTCTGCTTGCTTTTAAAGCTGCATAGTCGGTAACTTTTGATCTTTTAATTTTTGAACTAATGTTTCTATTTTTCAAGAACACAGTAAAAAAACTAAAATTCAGGTATACATTTTACCAATTTCGTAAATCTTAACAAATTATCAGTATCGAAACAACAGCATTTATGTTAAATTTGACTGTCTATAATTATTGGAGGGACGCAAATAATTATCGACACGAGTAAAACACACCTGTTTTATAAGATAATTCACTTTTCCGTGCAGTTTTCCGCTCTAGTGAACAGATTTATTGTGAAAACATAACTTAATTCAACTTTTACAAATGATTTAAAAAAAAAAAGAAAATTTTTCGAAAAATGTTCATAGTTACAGAGTATGCAGCTTTAACAGGTGTTATGTTTCTCTTATTTCACTGAAAGAATGAGATTAGGTACCTAACTTTGCCTTTAAAAGCCAAGATGGAACATTTTGATGCTTACTCTACACACTCAGTGATACAATCTATTGCCACAATGAGCATTTGCATGTAGTTTGGTGTTGAAAATCCTTGTCTTTATGAAATGGTAGCTGTGTTAACATGGTCAATATTTCCTGCTTGCTTTCTGATATAAAAGGTAATGGTTCATTCATGGATTGAGGCAACACTTGCCACATGCTTGATGAGCCTTGGCCATTACAGTGAAGACAAATTGAACATTTGCATGATGAAATTTCTATTACATGTGTTTGTTACTCTCATGTTGTTTCTTTGTTTTTTGAGTGGTTTCCTTTTCCTCATGGTGCATGTGATAGGCTGCATCATTTGATTGTGGCAACCTCTGAGCCTTCCATACAACTATTTGGGTACCAAATTATTAATGAATTGACAATATGTGGTTATTGTGCCTGAAACTCTGAAACTTGGCTTAAGCAACATAGACACATCCTGGTGCTCAAAAAGTCAGTCAGTGGTAAAATGACATTTTCATATAAGTAGCCGGTTTTGTTCTGTTTGCTTTTAAGTTGTGGTTACAGGGCATTTTAATAAGTTCTATAATGCCCTCATAGGCCAATCCATCTACATCTCATTATCTGGAATCATTACAATTTGACAATTGGTCAACAGATTGCATTTTGGTTGTAATGCTAGGTAGGCATTTAAGCACTACTGTATGTCAGACCATAAGACAAAATATCAACTCAAAGAGTTTTGATGAAAGGGTCATACGTTTGATCTACACTAAACAGGAACATTTGCTTGAAATTGTTGTTTGTTCACTAAACATGCTCATAGCTTACCCACAAAGATTGACAAATGCCGATATTTTGGGTCAGGGAAATTTGAATATGGTCAGTGAAAAATCAGGGAAAAGTCAGGGAATTTTACTTTCTATAATTTGTGGGAACCCTGTTTTGGCGAGGCTCACTTGTTCAATGAAATAGATGGGCTGTGTAATGCCTCAGTGGCAAGGTTGCTTGTATCATTAATACAGCATAGCTTGAGGTAACAAGCCAGGTAGATAACCTTCAAATCCAGAGGCAACGGTTACAGAGCTTAAGCCTGAAGCAATTCAGTTGTTGACTGAGTACATGACAGTTGACTTTTATATTTATTGGGTTTGTCCACATTACAGATACTGAAATATTATTTCTCCGCAAAATAATGTTTTAGTGTGCTGACATGTGGTATATTACCAATAAGTATAGAAAGGTTAGGCTGTGTACATGTTTGAAAGACTGAGTGTGGTAAGGTTACTTTTCTTAACTGTTCAAAATTCAAGAAACCATCTGCATGTTTGTAGAGAGCAGTTGCTAAGTTTGTAGGGCATTAGACTGGGGATTCTAGACTCACAGCCGGCAGAATCATTGTGTTGTGCCACCATGACAGCTGTCTTCAGTACTTCAAACAGTATCTTCTTCCAAACCATGTATCCTCTTGAGCAGAAACTAAGGCAAAATGGAGAGTCTGAATTGCTCAAATCATTACATTTAGATATCAAAGATGGCCATGCATTAAACAGCCATCTTGGAATTCTTCAAGCAATTGCTTCTTCAAAACCATATGTCCTCTTGAGCAGAAATTAGGCAAACATGGAGGCTCAGATTAAATTAAGATATCAGGATGGCCAAGAACTAAACAGCAATCTTGATATTTGTCAAACAACATCCTCCTCCAAACCATATGTCCTCATGAGCAGAAACTTGATTGGATGCTTCAGGGCAAAACGATACTCATAAATGCTTCTTTCATTTCACTTAGATACAAAAGATGATCATGCACTAAACAGCCTTCTTGGAATTTTTCAAACAACTTCTTCCAACCCATATATTCTCTTGAGCAGAAACTTATTGGGATGCATCATGCAACATGGAGACTCAGAATAAATAAAATCATTCCATTCAGATATCAGAACTAAACAGACATCTTGATATTCTTCAAACTACGTCTTCAAAACCCATTTATTGCCCACGCAGAAACTTGATGGATGCGTCAGGCAACATGGGGAATCAGAATAGCTAAAATCATCCCGTTCATTTATCACAAATGGCCATGCACTAAACAGCCATCTTGAAATTATTCAAACAACATCTTCTGAACCATATGTCCTCTTGGGCAAAGCCTTGATGGTAGGCATCAGCCAATTAAGTAAAAATGCTTAAATCATTACTCTCTGATACCAACGATGGCCATGCACTTAACAGCCTTCATGGAATTCTTCAAACAACATCTTCAAAATTTAATGCACTCTTGAGACTCAGAATAGCTAAAATCTTCTATTTAGATATCAAAGATAATCATGAACTAAACAGCCATCTTGGAATTCTTCAAACAACATCTTCAAACCCATATTTTCTTTTGAGCAGAAAATTGATAGGAGTCTTCAAGGCAAAATGGAGACCCAGGATTGTTTAAATCATTCCATTCAGATATCAAAGATGGCCATCCACTAAACAGCCATCTTCAACCAACATCTTCTTTTAAACCATCTATCTTCTTGAGCAGAAACTTGATGGAAGGCTTCCGGCAACATGGAAACTCAGAAATAGCTTAAATCATCCCATTTGCATATCAAAGATTGCCTAGCACTAAACAGCCATTTTGGAATTCTTCAACTAATATCTTCTTCCAAACCATATATCCTCTTGAGCAGAAACTTGGTGGAAGGCTTCATGCAACATGGAGGCTCAGAAACAGCTAAACTCATCCCATTTGCATATGAAAGATTGCCTAGCACTAAACAGCCTTCTTGGAATTCTTCAAACATTATCATCTTCCAAACCATATATCGTCTTAAGCAGAAACTTGAAGGGAGGCAGCAGGCAGATAGGTTACACAGAAAAAGCTGAATTCATTCCAGTAAGATGTCAAAGAGGGTGCAGCATTAAACAGCCATCTTTGAATTCTTCAACCAACATCTTCTTCCAAACCATATATCTTCTTGAGCATAAACTTGATGGGAGGCTTCTAGCAACATGGAGACTCAGAAATAGCTAAAATCATCCCATTTGCATACCAAAGATTGCCTAGCACTAAACAGCCATCTTGGAATTCTTCAACCAACATCTTCCAAACCATAAATACTCTTCAGCAGAAACTTGGTGGAAGTCTTCCGGCAACATGGAGACTCAGAAATAGCTTAAATCCTCCCATTTGCATTAAAAAGATTGCCTAGTACTATACAGCCATCTTGGAATTCTTCAACCAACATCTTCTTCCAAACCATATATCGTCTTGAGCAGAAACTTGAAGGAAGGCGTCATGCAACATGGGGACTCAGAAGTAGCAAAACCATGTATCCTTTTGAGCAGACACTTGATGGGAGGCAGCAGGCAGATAGGTTACACAGAAAAGCTGAAATCATTCCATTAAGATGTCAAAGAGGGTCCAGCATTGAACAGCCATCTTGGAATTTTCAAACATCATCTACCAAACCATGTACTCCTGAGCAGAAGCTTGATGAGAGACGCCAGGCAAAATAAATTATGAATGACTCGAACAGTTCATTTCAGATATCAAAGAAGGGCATGCACTAGTTATTCATCTTAAAATTCTTCAAACAACATATTTTGTGATTATATATTCCTTACAGTGCAGTTGGTTGTCTGAGATTGTGGTTATTCCTGGTCATACCCACTTGTTTTTTTTTGCTGAGGATCACTTGGTTAATGAAAAGGTGGGCTGTGTAATGCCTCAGTGGCAAGGTTGCTTGTATCATTAATACAGCATAGCTTGAGGTTACACGCCAGTTAGATAACCTTCAAATCCAGAGGCAACAGATACAGAACTTAAGCCTGAAGCAATTCAGTTGTTGACTGAATACATGACAGTTCGCTTTTATATTTATTGGGTTTGTCCATATTACAGATACTGAAATATTATTTCTCCACAAAATAATGTTTTAGTGTGCTGTCGTGTGGTATAATACCAATAAGTATAAAAAGGTTCGGCTGTGTATATGTTTGAAAGACTGAGTGTGGTAAGGTTACTTTTCTTAACTGTTCAAAGCTAAGAAACCATCTGCATATTTATAGAGTGCAGTGGCTAAGTTTGTAGGGCATTAGACTGGGGATTCTAGACTCACAGCCGGCAGAATCATTGTGTTGTGCCACCATGGCAGCTGTCTTCAGTACTTCAAACAGTATCTTCTTCCAAACCATATATCCTTTTGAGCAGAAACTAAGGCAAAATGGAGAGCCTGAATTGCTCAAATCGTTCCATTCAGATATCAAAGATGGCCATGCATTAAACAGCCATCTTGGAATTCTTCAAGCAATTGCTTCTTCAAAACCACATGTCCTCTTGAGCAGAAACCAGGCAAACATGGAGGCTCAGATTAAATAAGAAATCAGGATGGCCAAGAACTAAACAGCAATCTTGATATTTGTCAAACAACATCCTCCTCCAAACCATATGTCCTCGTGAGCAGAAACTTGATTGGATGCTTCAGGGCAAAACGATACTCATAAATGCTTCTTTCATTTCACTTAGATACAAAAGATGATCATGCACTAAACAGCCTTCTTGGAATTTTTCAAACAACTTCTTCCAACCCATATATTCTCTTGAGCAGAAACTTATTGGGATGCATCATGCAACATGGAGACTCAGAATAAATAAAATCATTCCATTCAGATATCAGAACTGAACAGACATTTTACTTTTCAACCCATATATTGTGTCAAGCAGAAACTTGATGGGATGCGTCAGGCAACATTCAGACTCAGAATAGCTAAAATCATCCCATTCACTTATCAAAAATGGCCATGCACTAAACAGCCATCTTGAAATTATTCAAACTACATCTTCCAAACCATATGTCCTCTTGGGCAAAGCCTTGATGGTAGGCATCAACCAATTAAGTAAAATGCTTAAATCATTACTCTCTGATACCAACGATGACCATGCACTTAACAGCCTTCATGGAATTCTTCAAACAACATCTTCAAAACCTAATGCACTCTTGAGACTCAGAATAGCTTCTAGCAACATGGAGACTCGGAAATAGCTAAACTCATCCCATTTGCATACCAAAGATTGCCTAGCACTAAACAGCCATCTTGAAATTCTTAAACCAACATCTTCCAAACCATAAATCCTCTAGAGCAGAAACTTGGAGGAAGTCCTCTGGCAACATGGAGACTCAGAAATAGCTTAAATCATCCCATTTGCATTAAAAAGATTGCCTAGTACTAAACAGCCATCTTGGAATTCTTCAACCAACATCTTCTTCCAAACCATGTATCGTCTTGAGCAGAAACTTGATGGAAGGCTTCATACAACATGGAGACTCTAAAATAATCCCATTTGCATATGAAAGATTGCCTAGCACTAAACATTCATCTTGGAATTCTTCAAACCTCATCTTCTTTCAAACCATTTATCTTTTGAGCAGAAACTTGATGGGAGGCAGCAGGCAGATAGGTTACGCAGAAAAGCTGAAATCGTTCCATTAAGATGCCAAAGAGTGTCCAGCATTGAACAGCCATCTTCGAATTCTTCAAACATCATCTACCAAACCATACCCTCTTGAGCCGAAGCTTGATGAGATTGCATATGAAATATTGCCTAGCACTAAACAGCCTTCTTGGAACTCTTCAAACATCATCATCTTCCAAACCATATATACTCTTGAGCAGAAACTTGATGGGAGGCAGCAGGCAGATAGGTTACACAGAAAAGCTGAATTCATTCCATTAAGATGTCAAGGAGGGTCCAGCATTAAACAGCCATCTTGGAATTCTTCAACCAACATCTTCTTCCAAACCATATATATTCTTGAGCATAAACTTGATGGGAGGCTTCTAGCAACATGGAGACTCAGAAATAGCTAAAATCATCCCATTTGCATATGAAAGATTGCCTTGTACTAAACAGCTATCATTGAATTCTTCAAACATCATCAATTCCAAACCATATATCCTCTTGAGCAGAAACTTGATGGAAAGCTTCGGGCAACATAGAGACACAGAAGTAGCTAAAATCATCCCATTTGCATATGAAAGATTGCCAAGCACTAAACAGCCATCTTGGAATTCTTCAAACGTCATCATCTTTCAGACTATGCATCCTCTTGAGCAGAAACTTGATGGGAGGCAGCAGGCAGATAGGTTACAGAGAAAAGCTGAAATCATTCCATTAAGATGTCCAAGAGGGTCCAGCATTGAACAGCCATCTTGGAATTCTTCAAACATCATCTACCAAACCATGTACTCCTGAGCAGAAGCTTGATGAGAGACGCCAGGCAAAATAAATTATAAATGACTCGAACAGTTCATTTCAGATATCAAAGAAGGGCATGCACTAGTTATTCATCTTAAAATTCTTCAAACAACATATTTTGTGATTATATATTCCTTACAGTGCAGTGGGTTGTCTGAGATTGTGGCAATGCCTGGTCTTACCCACTTTTTTTTGCTGAGGCTCACTTGGTTAATGAAAAGGTTGGCTGTAATGCCCCAGCGGCAAGGTTGCAAACCATGTCCTCTTGAGCAGAAACTTTATGAGAGACGCTAGGCAAAATAAATTCTGAATGGCTTGAACAGTTCTTTTAAGATATCAAAGAAGGGCATGCACTAGTTATTCATCTTAAAATTCTTCAAACAACATATTCTGTGATTATATATTCCTTACAGTGCAGTGGGTTGTCTGAGATTGTCGCAATGCCTGGTCTTACCCACTTGTTTTTGCTGAGGCTCACTTGTTCAATTAAAAGGTGGGCTGTAGTGCCCCAGCGGCAAGGTTGCTTGTATCATTAATACTGCATAGCTTGAGGCTACACGCCAGGTAGATAACCTTCAAATCCAGAGGCAACAGTTACAGAACTTAAACCTGAAGCAATTCATTTGTTAACTGAGTACATAATAGTTCACTTTTATATTTATTGGGTTTGTCCATATTACAGATACTGAAATATTATTTCTCCACAAAATAATGTTTTAGTGTGCTGTCGTGTGGTATAATACCAATTAGTATAGAAAGGTTTGGCCATGTATATGTTTGAAAGACTGAGTGTGGTAAGGTTACTTTTCTTAACTGTTCAAAACTAAGAAACCATCTGCATATTTGTAGAGCGTAGTGGCTAAGTTTGTAGGGCATTAGACTGGGGATTGTAGACTCACAGCCGACAGAATTTTTGTGTTGTGACACCATGGCAGCTGTCTTCAGTACTTCAAACATTATCTTCTTCCAAACCATATATCCTTTTGAGCAGAAAATTAGGTAAAATGGAGAGCCTGAATTGCTCAAATCGTTCCATTCAGATATCAAAGATGGCCATGCATTAAACAGCCATCTTGGAATTCTTCAAGCAATTGCTTCTTCAAAACCACATGTCCTCTTGAGCAGAAACCAGGCAAACATGGAGGCTCAGATTAAATAAGAAATCAGGATGGCCAAGAACTAAACAGCAATCTTGATATTTGTCAAACAACATCCTCCTCCAAACCATATGTCCTCATGAGCAGAAACTTGATTGGATGCTTCAGGGCAAAACGATACTCATAAATGCTTCTTTCATTTCACTTAGATACAAAAGATGATCATTCACTAAACGCCTTCTTGGAATTTTTCAAACAACTTCATCCAACCCATATATTCTCTTGAGCAGAAACTTATTGGGATGCATCATGCAACATGGAGACTCAGAATAAATAAAATCGTTCCATTCAGATATCAGAACTGAACAGACATTTTACTATTCTTCAAACAACATCTTTCAACCCATATATTGTGTCAAGCAGAAACTTGATGGGATGCGTCTGGCAACATTCAGACTCAGAATAGCTAAAATCATCCCATTCACTTATCAAAAATGTCCATGCACTAAACAGCCATCTTGAAATTATTCAAACTTTATCTTACAAACATTATGTCCTCTTGGGCAAAGCCTTGATGGTAGGCATCAACCAATTAAGTAAAATGCTTAAATCATTACTCTCTGATACCAACGATGACCATGCACTTAACAGCCTTCATGGAATTCTTCAAACAACATCTTCAAAACCTAATGCACTCTTGAGACTCAGAATAGCTTCTAGCAACATGGAGACTCGGAAATAGCTAAACTCATCCCATTTGCATACCAAAGATTGCCTAGCACTAAACAGCCATCTTGAAATTCTTCAACCAACATCTTCCAAACCATAAATCCTCTAGAGCAGAAACTTGGAGGAAGTCCTCCGGCAACATGGAGACTCAGAAATAGCTTAAATCATCCCATTTGCATTAAAAAGATTGCCTAGTACTAAACAGCCATCTTGGAATTCTTCAACCAACATATTCTTCCAAACCATGTATCGTCTTGAGCAGAAACTTGATGGAAGGCTTCATGCAACATGGAGACTCTAAAATAATCCCATTTGCATATGAAAGATTGCCTAGCACTAAACATTCATCTTGGAATTCTTCAAACCTCATCTTCTTTCAAACCATTTATCTTTTGAGCAGAAACTTGATGGGAGGCAGCAGGCAGATAGGTTACACAGAAAAGCTGAAATCGTTCCATTAAGATGCCAAAGAGTGTCCAGCATTGAACAGCCATCTTCGAATTCTTCAAACATCATCTACCAAACCATACCCTCTTGAGCCGAAGCTTGATGAGATTGCATATGAAATATTGCCTAGCACTAAACAGCCATCTTGGAACTCTTCAAACATCATCATCTTCCAAACCATATATACTCTTGAGCAGAAACTTGATGGGAGGCAGCAGGCAGATAGGTTACACAGAAAAGCTGAATTCATTCCATTAAGATGTCAAGGAGGGTCCAGCATTAAACAGCCATCTTGGAATTCTTCAACCAACATCTTCTTCCAAACCATATATATTCTTGAGCATAAACTTGATGGGAGGCTTCTAGCAACATGGAGACTCAGAAATAGCTAAAATCATCCCATTTGCATATGAAAGATTGCCTTGTACTAAACAGCTATCATTGAATTCTTCAAACATCATCAATTCCAAACCATATATCCTCTTGAGCAGAAACTTGATGGAAAGCTTCGGGCAACATAGAGACACAGAAGTAGCTAAAATCATCCCATTTGCATATGAAAGATTGCCAAGCACTAAACAGCCATCTTGGAATTCTTCAAACGTCATCATCTTTCAGACTATGCATCCTCTTGAGCAGAAACTTGATGGGAGGCAGCAGGCAGAAAGGTTACACAGAAAAGGTGAAATTATTCCATTAAGATGTCAAAGAGGGTCCAGCTTTGAACAGCCATCTTGGAATTCTTCAAACATCATCTTCCAAACCATGTCCTCTTGAGCAGAAACTTTATGAGAGACGCTAGGCAAAATAAATTCTGAATGGCTTGAACAGTTCTTTTAAGATATCAAAGAAGGGCATGCACTAGTTATTCATCTTAAAATTCTTCAAACAACATATTCTGTGATTATATATTCCTTACAGTGCAGTGGGTTGTCTGAGATTGTGGCAATGCCTGGTCTTACCCACTTTTTTTTGCTGAGGCTCACTTGGTTAATGAAAAGGTTGGCTGTAATGCCCCAGCGGCAAGGTTGCAAACCATGTCCTCTTGAGCAGAAACTTTATGAGAGACGCTAGGCAAAATAAATTCTGAATGGCTTGAACAGTTCTTTTAAGATATCAAAGAAGGGCATGCACTAGTTATTCATCTTAAAATTCTTCAAACAACATATTCTGTGATTATATATTCCTTACAGTGCAGTGGGTTGTCTGAGATTGTCGCAATGCCTGGTCTTACCCACTTGTTTTTGCTGAGGCTCACTTGTTCAATTAAAAGGTGGGCTGTAGTGCCCCAGCGGCAAGGTTGCTTGTATCATTAATACTGCATAGCTTGAGGCTACACGCCAGGTAGATAACCTTCAAATCCAGAGGCAACAGTTACAGAACTTAAACCTGAAGCAATTCATTTGTTAACTGAGTACATAATAGTTCACTTTTATATTTATTGGGTTTGTCCATATTACAGATACTGAAATATTATTTCTCCACAAAATAATGTTTTAGTGTGCTGTCGTGTGGTATAATACCAATTAGTATAGAAAGGTTTGGCCATGTATATGTTTGAAAGACTGAGTGTGGTAAGGTTACTTTTCTTAACTGTTCAAAACTAAGAAACCATCTGCATATTTGTAGAGCGTAGTGGCTAAGTTTGTAGGGCATTAGACTGGGGATTGTAGACTCACAGCCGACAGAATTTTTGTGTTGTGACACCATGGCAGCTGTCTTCAGTACTTCAAACATTATCTTCTTCCAAACCATATTTCCTCTTGAGCAGAAACTAAGGTAAAATAGAGAGCCTGAATGGCTCAAATCATTCCATTCAGATATCAAAGATGGCCATGAATTAAACAGCCATCTTGGAAGATAACCTTCAAATCCAGAGTTACAGAACTTAAGCCTGAAGCAAAAATAAAAAGCTGAATTCATTCCATTAAGAAGTCAAAGAGGGCCCAGCATTAAACAGCCATCTTGGAATTCTTCAAACAAGATCTTCTTCCAAACCATACATCTTCTTGAGGATAAACTTGATGGGAGGCTTCTAGCAACATGGTCACTCCCAAATAGCTAAAATCATCCCATTTGCATACCAAAGATTGCCTAGCACTAAACAGCCATCTTGGAATTCTTCAACCAACATTTTCTTTCAAACCATCTATCCTCTTGAGCAGAAACTTGATGGAAGGCTTCCGGCAACATGGAGATTCAGGAGTAGCTAAGATCATGCCATTTGCATATGAAAGATTGACTAGCACTAAACAGCCATTTTGGAATTCTTAAACTAATATCTTCTTCCAAACCATATATCCTCTTAAGCAGAAACTTGATGGAAGGCTTCATGCAACATAGAGGCTCAGAAACAGCTTAAATCATGCCATTTGCATATGAAAGATTGCCTAACACTAAACAGCCGTCTTTGAATTCTTCAAACATCATCATCTTCCAAACCATATATCCTCTTGAGCAGAAACTTGATTGGAGACAGCAGGCAGATAGGTTGCACAGAAAAGCTGAAATCATTCCATTAAGATGTCAAAGAGGGTCCAGCATTGAACAGCCATCTTCGATTTCTTTAAACATCATCTTCCAAACCATGTCCTCTTGAGCAGAAACTTGATGAGAGATGCCAGGCAAAATAAATTCTGAATGGCTTGAACAGTTCTTTTCAGATATTAAAGAAAGGGCATGCACTAGTTATTCATCTTTAAATTCTTCAAGCAACATATTTTGTGATTATATATTCCTTACAGTGCAGTCGGTTGTCTGAGATTGTGGCAATTCCTGGTCATACCCACTTGTTATTTGCTTAGGCTCACTTGGTCAATGAAAAGATGGGCTGTGTAATGCTTCAGTGGCAAGGTTGCTTGCATCATAAATACAGGTAGATAACCTTCAAATCCAGAGTTACAGAATTTAAGCCTGAAGCAATTCAATTGTTGACTGAGTACATGACAGTTCACTTTTATATTTATTGGGTTTCTCCATATAATAGATACTGAAATATTATTTCTCCACAAAATAATGATTTAGTGTGCTGTTCGGCCGTGTATATGTTTGAAAGACTGAGCTTTGTAAGGTTACTTTTCTCAACTGTTCAAAACTAAGAAACCATCTGCATATTTGTAGAGCGCAGTGGCTAAGTTTGTAGGGCATTAGACTGGGGATTGTAGACTCGGAGCCGGCAGAATCATTGTGTTGTGCCACCGTGGCAGCTGTCTTTAGTACTTTAAACAGTATCTTCTTCCAAACCATATATCCTCTTGAGCAGAAACTAAGGCGAAATCGAGAGCCTGAATTGCTCAAACCATTCCATTCAGATATCAAAGATGGCCATGCATTAAACAGCCATCTTGGAATTCTTCAAGCAATTGCTTCTTCAAAACCATATGTCCTCTTGAGCAGAATTCATGCAAACATGAAGGCTCAGATTAAATAAGATATCAGGATGGCCAAGAACTAAACAGCAATCTTGATATTTGTCAAACAACCTCCTCCTCCAAACCATATGTCCTCATGAGCAGAAACTTGATTGGATGCTTCAGGGCAAAACGATACTCATAAATGCTTCTTTCATTTCACTTAGATATAAAAGATGATCATGCCCTAAACAGCCTTCTTGGAATTTTTCAAACAACTTCTTCCAACCCATATATTCTCTTGAGTAGAAACTTATTGGGATGCAACATGGAGACTCAGAATAAATAAAATCATTCCATTCAGATATAAGAACTAAACAGACATCTTGATATTCTTCAAACAACATCTTCCAACCCATATATTGTGTCAAGCAGAAACTTGATGGGATGTGTCAGGCAAAATTGAGACTCAGAATAGCTAAAATCCTCCCATTCACTTATCAAAAATGGCCATGCACTAAACAGCCATCTTGAAATTATTCAAACTACATCTTCCAAACCATATGTCCTCTTGGGCAAAGCCTTGATGGTAGGCATCAGCCAATTAAGTAAAATGCTTAAATCTTTACACTCTGATACCAACGATGGCCATGCACTTAACAGCCTTCATGGAATTCTTCAAACAACATCTTCAAAACTTAATGCACTATTGAGACTCAGAATAGCTAAAATCTTCTATTTAGTTATCAAAGATGCTCATGGACTAAACAACCATCTTGGATTTCTTCAAACAACATCTTCAAAAGTAAGTAATGGTGCAAAGATCAGGAATCGATACAATCAAGTACCACACCTGACCCAGGATACCAATGGGAAAGTGACAAACTCACAGAAGACACCACAAACGAGAGCCAAGAGGTCAGCCCTTTCCCAGCAGGTGACCACAAAGCACATATAAACAGACGCGCACAAAACATAGCAAACACAAGACAGAACAAAAACATAAAAGGTCCACAAAAGAAGTACCGCCTTGGAACTGTCAGTAAAATATTTTACTGGAGGGCTTAAACCAGTTTAACGGCGCCAACCTCACCCTTAATTCAGATGTGGATCAAGACACATAGATATTTGGTTTGCATGAAAGACCCCTAACTTATCAATGCATCATCTCCTAAAACATATAAATCAAGATATAACAAGGAGATAAAGCAAGGATAAGGACTCAACAGTAAATTAAACTGAATACCGGAGCAAAAGAAATCCAACAGGTAAATCCCGGTGGGCCCGACAAACAGCCAAAGCATCAGGCCCCTACCATCTCATCAATAGATAAGTCTTTAAGTCGGAACCATCATAGAGTCTGAATTCCGACCCACCGGCGTGCAATTAAAGAGGAAAGCAAAGTTGCCAACCGTGATTGGGTTGACTACCAAGCATGCAGTCTGTTGCAATACATTAATGTTATAGCCAATCTTTTTATAATGGGAAATTATTTTAATGAACTGCGCTGAAAAATTATTAGAGCCAACAATCTTCTTCAACTTATACACCAAGTCACCATAGAAATCAGGTTCCGAAAGTCCTTGGCGCAAGAGAGATTTAAGTCCAACATGGAATTTAGAAATCAAATCATAGTATCGTCTATAAAATTTTGAAAATGTTTTGCGAAGTTTATGATACAGATAGCCTTGTTTAAGAAGTTTCTGAGTTAACAATTTATTGCCAGTGTTGAAGTCAGCAACATAGCTAGATGCTCTAGCAAAACGAATGAGTTGAGAGATATAGACTCCATAGGATGTAGAACGAGGAACATCACCATCTAAAAATGGGAAATTGACAATTTCAAAATCAAAGTCGTCACGTTTGTCATAAATTTTGGTAGAAACAATATCATTAGAAATTGACAAATGCAAGTCTAAAAATGCGGCTTCGGTATCAGAGGCATTGGCTTTATTAAGTTGGTGCTCTGAAGGGTATATTTGACTAACCATATTGTCAAAATAAACATTATTAATATTTAAAATATCGTCCAAATATCTGGAAGTAGTGTTAAACGCATCAATAACATCAGCCTGCTTATCATCAGAAAGAGACATCATAAAGTCCCTTTCATAACAAAACAGGAATAAATCTGCAACCAGGGGAGCACAATTAGTGCCCATAGGAATCCCAACAACTTGTCTATAGAGCTTGGTGCCAAATCGAATAAAAATGTTGTCCAACAAAAAGGTCAGCGCATCGCATACATTTTGACACGACCATGCATGATATTTTTTAGGTTTTTCTGAAGTAAAAAATGCATTTCTGTCACTACATGCAAGGTAAGGAGAGCCTTTTCTCTGGAAGGTACTTTCAATAAGATCAATAAGTTTATCTTTAATTAAATTATGAGGTAAAGTAGTGTAAAGAGTAGAAAAATCATAAGTAGACAAACTGGTCGCATTGAAATCTCTAGCTTTAAGTTTATCTAGAATTTCACCTGAATTTTTAATCAACCAAAATAGGTTTTTACCAGATCTCTCATATACCTTTTCACAATATTTGATAACTTGTTTTTTAACAGCTGTAAGACACGAGGTTAACAATTTAGAAAGTTCTGTTGTTGTACAATAACTAGAATTTGCAATAAATCTTGCTTTATAGGGTTTTTTATGGAGTTTAGGTAACCAGTACAACGTAGGAACTTTGTCTTGATTTTCTTTAGCTTTAACACCAAAATGTAGGGCTGTATGACAACCATGCCCATCAACAATCATCCTTTCACTTAAAGAAGGCTGCAGTTTATAGGCATTAGTGTCAACAAGCTCACGCTTAAGAGTATTAATATAATACAATCGTCAAACAACAACAACATTGTTAGCAGCTTTATCTGCTGGAACCAAAACATAGTTCATATGAAAATCCTGGATACCTCGTTTAAGATGACTAAAAGAAGATTTAGGTTTAGGGAGCAAAAGATGTGTATTATGAGAGTAAAATGAAATACGAGTATCAATAATTTTAAAAATGTTAATCTTCCATTCCTTCAAAGCATCAGGTTCAACATTTTCCCGTTTGCACCAACGATTACTGAAGTCATTTAAAGAAGCAGCGATCTCTCTACGACATTTAGAGGAATCAATATTCAAACCCATATTTTCTCTTGAGCAGAAAATTGATAGGAGTCTTCAAGGCAAAATGGAGACCCAGAATTGCTTAAATCATTCCATTCAGATATCAAAGATGGCCATCCACTAAACAGCCATCTTTGAATTCTTCAACCAACATCTTCTTTTAAACCATCTATCTTCTTGAGCAGAAACTTGATGGAAGGCTTCCGGCAACATGGAAACTCAGATATAGCTTAAATCATCCCATTTGCATATCAAAGATTGCCTAGCACTAAACAGCCATTTTGGAATTCTTCAACCAATATCTTCTTCCAAACCATATATCCTCTTGAGCAGAAACTTGATGGAAGGCTTCATGCAACATTGAGACTAAGAAACAGCTAAAATCATCCCATTTGCATATGAAAGATTGCCTAGCACTAAACAGCCATCTTGGAATTCTTCAAACATCTTTTTCTTCCAAACCATATATCCTCTTAAGCAAGAAACTTGACGGGAGGCAGCAGGCAGATGGGGTACACAGAAAAGCTGAATTCATTCCATTAAGATGTCAAGGAGAGTCCAGCATTAAATAGCCATCTTGGAATTCTTCAACCAACACCTTCCAAACCATATATCTTCTTGAGCATAAACTTGATGGGAGGCTTCTTAAAATCATCCCATTTGCATACGAAAGATTGCCTAGCACTAAACAGCCATCTTGGAATTCTTTAAACATCATCTTCTTTCAAACCATGAATCCTTTTGAGCAGAAACTTGATGGGAGGCAGCAGGCAGATAGGTTACAAAGAAAAGCTGAAATCATTCCATTAAGATATCAAAGAGGGTCCAGCATTGATCAGCCATCTTGGAATTCTTCAAACATCATCTACCAAACATGTTCTCTTGAGCAGAAGCTTGATGAGAGACGCCAGGCAAAATAAATTCTGAATGGCTTGAACAGTTCTTTATAGATATCAAAGAAGGGCATGCATTAGTTATTCATCTTAAAATTCTTCAAACAACATATTTTGTGATTATATATTCCTTACAGTGCAGTCGGTTGTCTGAGATTGTGGCAATTCCTGGTTATACCCGCTTGTTTTTTGCTGAGGATCACTTGGTTAATGTAAAGGTGGGCTGTGTAATGCCTCAATGGCAAGGTTGCTTGTATCATTAATACAGCATAGC
This sequence comes from Loripinus fragilis, assembly GCA_964019695.1. Classification (NCBI taxonomy): domain Eukaryota; kingdom Metazoa; phylum Mollusca; class Bivalvia; order Lucinida; family Lucinidae; genus Loripinus; species Loripinus fragilis. Next base: position 5,757,677 of record OZ026518.1, on the reverse strand, counting down.
TTGAGGTTACACGCCAGGTAGAAAACCTTCAAATCCAGAGGCAACAGTTACAGAACTTAAGCCTGAAGCAATTCAGATGTTGACTGAATACATGACAGTTCACTTTTATATTTATTGGGTTTGTCCTTATTACAGATACTGAAATATTATTTCTCCACAAAATAATGTTTTAGTGTGCTGTTGTGTGGTATAATACCAATAAGTACAGAAAGGTTCGGCCGTGTATATGTTTGAAAGACTGAGTGTAATAAGGTTACTTTTCTTTACTGTTCAAAGCTAAGAGACCATCTGCATATTTGTAGAGCGCAGTGGCTAAGTTTGAATGGGCATTAAACTGGGGATTGTAGACTCGCAGCCGGCAGAATCATTGTGTTGTGCCACCATGGCAGCTGTCTTCAGTACTTCAAACAGTATCTTCTTCCAAACCATACATCCTCTTGAGCAGAAACTAAGGCAAAATGGAGAGCCTGAAAAGCTCAAATCATTCCATTCAGATATCAAAGATGGCCATGCATTAAACAGCCATCTTGGAATTCTTCAAGCAATTGCTTCTTCAAAACCATATGTCCTCTTGAGCAGAAACCAGGCAAACATGGAGGCTCAGATTAAATAAGATATCAGGATGGCAAAGAACTAAACAGCAATCTTGATATTTGTCAAACAACATCCTCCTCCAAACCATATGTCCTCATGAGCAGAAACTTGATTGGATGCTTCAGGGCAAAACGATACTCATAAATGCTTCTTTCATTTCACTTAGATACAAAAGATGATCATGCACAAAACAGCCTTCTTGGAATTTTTCAAACAACTTCTTCCAACCCATATATTCTCTTGAGCAGAAACTTATTGGGATGCATCATGCAACATGGAGACTCAGAATAAATAAAATCATTCCATTCAGATATCAGAACTAAACAGACATCTTGATATTCTTCAAACAACATCGTCCAACCCATATATTGTGTCAAGCAGAAACTTGATGGGATGCGTCATGCAACATTGAGACTCAGAATAGCTAAAATTATCCCATTCACTTATCAAAAATGGCCATTCACTAAATTGACATCTTGAAATTCTCCAAACAACATCTTCCAAACCATATGTCCTCTTGGGCAAAGTCTTGATGGTAGGCATCAGCCAATTAAGCCAAATGCTTAAATCATTGTACTCTGATACCAACGATGGCCATGCACTTAATAGCCTTCGTGTAATTCTTCATACAACATCTTCAAAGCTTAATGCCCTCTTGAGAGTCAGAAAAGGCAAAATCTTTCCATTTTGATATCAAAGATGGCCATGGACTAAACAGCCATCTTGGAATTCTTCAACCAACATCTTCTTTCAAACCATATATCCTCTTGAGCAGAAACTTGATAGAAGGCTTCTGGCAAATGGAGACTCAGAAATAATTTTAATCATCTGCTTTGCATATCAAAGATTGCCTAGCACTAAACAGCCATTTTGGAATTCTTCAACCAACATCTTCTTCCAAACCATATGTCCTCTTGAGCACAAACTTACTGGAAGGCTTCATGCAACATGGAGACTCTAATTAGCTAAAGTCACCTCATTTACATATCAAAGATTGCCTAGCACTAAACATCCATCTTGGAATTCTTCAAAAATCATCATCTTCCAAACCATATATCCTCTTTGGCAGAAACTTGATGATAGGCAGCAGGCAGATAGGTTACACAGAAAAGCTAAAATAATTCAATTAAGATGTCAAAGAGGGTCCAGCATTAAGCGGCCATCTTTGAATTCTTCAACCAACATCTTCTTCCAAACCATATATCCTCTTGAGCAGAAACTTGATGGGAGGCTTCTGGCAACATGGAGACTCAGAAATAGCAAAAATCATCCCATTTGCATACTGTAGATTGCCAAGCACTAAAACAGCCATCTTGGAATTCTTCAACCAACATCTTCCAAACCATATATTCTCTTGAACACAAACTTGGTGGAAGGCTTCAGGCAACATGGAAACTCAGGAATAGCTTAAATCATCCCATTTGCATATCAAAGTTTGCTTAGCACTTAACAACCATCTTTGAATTCATCAACCAACATTTTCTTCCAAACCATATATCCTCTATAGCAGAAACTTGATGGAAGGCTTCCCGCAACATGGAGACTCAGAAGTAGCTAAAATCATCCCTTATGCATAATATATTGCATATCAACGATTGCCTAAAACTCAACAGCCATCCTTGAATACTTCAAACATCATCATCTTCTAAACCATATATCCTCTTGAGCAGAAACTTGATGGGAGGCAGCAGGCAGATAGGTTACATAAAAAAGCTGAAATCATTCCATTAAGATGTCAAAGAGGGTCCAGCATTGAACAGCCATCTTGGAATCCTTTAAACATCATATTCCAAACCATATGCCCTCTTGAGCAGGAACTTGAGAGACGCCAGGCAAAATAAATTCTGAATGGCTTGAACAGTTCTTTTCCTATATCAAAGATGGGCATGCACTAGTGATTCATCTTGAAATTCTTCAAACAACATATTTTGTAATTATATGTTCCTTACAGTGATGTTGGTTGGCTGAGATTGTTGCAATTCCTGGTCATACTCACTTGTTTTTTGCCGAGGCTCACTTGGTCGATGAAATAGATGGGCTGTGTAATGCCTCAGTGGCAAGGTTGCTTGTATAATTAATACAAAATAGCTTGAGGTTACACACTAGTTAGATAACCATCAAATCCAGAGGCAACAGTTACAGAACTTAAGCCTGAAGCAATTCAGTTGTTGACTGAGTACATGAAAGTTCACTTATATTTATTGGGTTTGTCCATATTACAGATACTGAAATATTATTTCTCCACAAAATAATGTTTTAGTGTGCTGTCGTGTGGTATAATAGTAATAAGTATAGAAAGGTTTGGCCGTGCATATGGTTTAAAGACTGAGTGTGGTAAGGTTACTTTTCTGAACTGTTCAAAACTCAAGAAACCATTGGCATATTTGTAGAGCGCAGTGGCTAAATTTGTGGGGCATTAGACTAGAGATTGTAAACTCAGAGCCGGCAGACTCTGTGTGTTGTGCCACCATGGCAGCTGTCTTTAGTACTTCAAACAATATTTTCTTCCAAACCATACACCCTCTTGAGCAGAAACTTGATGGGAGGCATCAAGGCAAAATGGAGAGCCTGAATTGCTCAAATCATTCCATTCAGATATCAAAGATAGCCATTCATTAAACAGTCATCTTGGAATTCTTCGAACAGTTTCTTCTTCAAATCCATACGTCTTCTTGAGCATAAAGAAGGCAACATGGAGGCTCAGAATAAATAAAAATCATTTTATTAAGATATCAAAGATGACCAAGAACTAAACAGCAATCTTGATATTCTTCAAAAAAACATCTTCTTCCAAGCCATATGACCTCATGAGCAGAAACTTGATTGGATGCTTCAGGCCAAAAAAAGACTCATAAATGCTTCTTTCATTCCACTCAGATACAAAAGATGGTCATGCACTATACAGTCTTCTTGGAAATTTTCAAACAACTTCTTCCAACCCACATATTCTCTTGAGCAGAAACTTATTGGGATGCAACATGGAGACTCAGAATGAATAAAATCATTCCATTCAGATATCAGAACTGAACAGACATTTTACTATTCTTCAAACAACATCTTTCAACCCATTTATTGTGTCAAGCAGAAACTTGATGGGATGCGTCAGGCAACATTCAGACTCAGAATAGCTAAAATCATCCCATTCACTTATCAAAAATGGGCATGCACTAAACAGCCATATTGAAATTCTTCAAACTACATCTCCCAAACAATATGTCCTCTTGGGCAAAGCCTTGATGGTAGGCATCAGCCAATTAAGTCAAATGCTTAAATCATTACACTCTGATACAAACGATGGCCATGCACTTAACAGCCTTCATGGAATTCTTCAAACAATATCTTCAAAACTTAATGCACTCTTGAGACTCAGAATAGCTTCTAGCAACATGGAGACTCAGAAATAGCTAAACTCATCCCATTTGAATACCAAAGATTGCCTAGCACTAGGCCAGCTAAAATCATCCCATTTGCATACCAAAGATTGCCTAGCACTAAACAGCCATCTTGGAGTTTTTCGACCAACATCTTCCAAACCATAAATACTCTTCAGCAGAAACTTGGTGGAAGTCTTCCGGCAAAATGGAGACTCAGAAATAGCTTAAGTCCTCCCATTTGCATTAGAAAGATTGCCTAGTACTATACAGCCATCTTGGAATTCTTCAACCAACATCTTCTTCCAAACCATATATCCTCTTGAGCAGAAACTCGTTGGGAGGCTTCTAGCAACATGGAGACTCAGAAATAGCTAAAATCATCCCATTTGCATATGAAAGATTGCTTTGTACTAAACAGCTATCATTGAATTCTTCAAACATCATCGATTCCAAACCATATATCCTCTTGAGCAGAAACTTGATTGAAGGCTTCCGGCAACATAGAGACACAGAAGTAGCTAAAATCATCCCATTTGCATATGAAAGATTGCCAAGCACTAAACAGCCATCTTGGAATTCTTCAAACATCATCATCTTCCAGACTATACATCCTCTTGAGCAGAAACTTGATGGGAGGCAGCAGGCAGAAAGGTTACACAGAAAAGCTGAAATTATTCCATTAAGATGTCATAGAGGGTCCAGCATTGAACAGCCATCTTGGAATTCTTCAAACATCATCTTCCAAACCATGTCCTCTTGAGCAGAAACTTGATGAGAGACGCTAGGCAAAATAAATTCTGAATGGCTTGAACCGTTCTTTATAGATATCAAAGAGGGCATGCACTAGTTATTCATCTTAAAATTCTTCAAACAACATATTCTGTGATTATAAATTCCTTACAGTGCAGTGGGTTGTCTGAGATTGTCGCAATGCCTGGTCTTACCCACTTTTTTTTTGCTGAGGCTCACTTGTTCAATGAAAAGGTGGGCTATAGTGCCCCAGCGGCAAGGTTGCTTGTATCATTAATACTGCATAGCTTGAGGCTACACGCCAGGTAGATAACCTTCAAATCCAGAGGCAACAGTTACAGAACTTAATCCTTAAGCAATTCAGTTGTCAACTGAGTACATGACAGTTCACTTTTATATTTATTGGGTTTGTCCATATTACAGATACTGAAATATTATTTCTCCACAAAATAATGTTTTAGTGTGCTGTCGTGTGGTATAATACCAATTAGTATAGAAAGACTGAGTGTGGTAAGGTTACTTTTCTTAACTGTTCAAAACTAAGAAACCATCTGCATATTGTGTTGTGACACTATGGCAGCTGTCTTCAGTACTTCAAACATTATCTTCTTCCAAACCATATATCCTCTTGAGCAGAAACTAAGGTAAAATGGAGAGCCTGAATTGCTCAAATCATTCCATTCAGATATCAAAGATGGCCATGCATTAAACAGCCATCTTGGAAGATAACCTTCAAATCCAGAGTTACAGAACTTAAGCCTGAAGCAAAAAAAAGCTGAATTCATTCCATTAAGAAGTCAAAGAGGGCCCAGCATTAAACAGCCATCTTGGAATTCTTCAAACAAGATCTTCTTCCAAACCATACATCTTCTTGAGGATAAACTTGATGGGAGGCTTCTAGCAACATGGTCACTCCCAAATAGCTAAAATCATCCCATTTGCATACCAAAGATTGCCTAGCACTAAACAGCCATCTTGGAATTCTTCAACCAACATTTTCTTTCAAACCATCTATCCTCTTGAGCAGAAACTTGATGGAAGGCTTCCGGCAACATGGAGATTCAGAAGTAGCTAAGATCATGCCATTTGCATATGAAAGATTGACTAGCACTAAACAGCCATTTTGGAGTGCTTAAACCAATATCTTCTTCCAAACCATATATCCTCTTAAGCAGAAACTTGATGGAAGGCTTCATGCAACATAGAGGCTAAGAAACAGCTTAAATCATGCCATTTGCATATCAAAGATTGCCTAACACTAAACAGCCGTCTTTGAATTCTTCAAACATCATCATCTTCCAAACCATATATTCTCTTGAGCAGAAACTTGATTGGAGACAGCAGGCAGATAGGTTGCACAGAAAAGCTGAAATCATTCCATTAAGATGTCAAAGAGGGTCCAGCATTGAACAGCCATCTTCGATTTCTTCAAACATCATCTTCCAAACCATGTCCTCTTGAGCAGAAACTTGATGAGAGATGCCAGGCAAAATAAATTCTGAATGGCTTGAACAGTTCTTTTCAGATATCAAAGAAAGTGCATGCACTAGTTATTCATCTTTAAATTCTTCAAAAAACATATTTTGTGATTATATATTCCTTACAGTGCAGTCGGTTGTCTGAGATTGTGGCAATTCCTGGTCATACCCACTTGTTATTTGCTTAGGCTCACTTGGTCAATGAAAAGATGGGCTGTGTAATGCTTCAGTGGCAAGGTTGCTTGCATCATAAATACAGGTAGATAACCTTCAAATCCAGAGTTACAGAATTTAAGCCTGAAGCAATTCAATTGTTGACTGAGTACATGACAGTTCACTTTTATATTTATTGGGTTTCTCCATATAATAGATACTGAAATATTATTTCTCCACAAAATAATGATTTAGTGTGCTGTTCGGCTGGTATATGTTTGAAAGACTGAGCTTTGTAAGGTTACTTTTCTTAACTGTTCAAAATTAAGAAACCATCTGCATATTTGTAGAGCGCAGTGGCTAAGTTGTAGGGCATTAGACTGGGGATTGTAGACTCGGAGCCGGCAGAATCATTGTGTTGTGCCACCATGGCAGCTGTCTTCAGTACTTTAAACAGTATCTTCTTCCAAACCATATATCCTCTTGAGCAGAAACTAAGGCGAAATTGAGAGCCTGAATTGCTCTAATCATTCCATTCAGATATCAAAGATGGCCATGCAATAAACAGCCATCTTGAAATTCTTCAAGCAATTGCTTCTTCAAAACCATATGTCCTCTTGAGCAGAATTCATGCAAACATGAAGGCTCAGATTAAATAAGATATCAGGATGGCCAAGAACTAAACAGCAATCTTGATGTTTGTCAAACAACATCCTCCTCCAAACCATATGTCCTCATGAGCAGAAACTTGATTGGATGCTTCAGGGCAAAACGATACTCATAAATGCTTCTTTCATTTCAATTAGATACAAAAGCTGATCATGCCCTAAACAGCCTTCTTGGAATTTTTCAAACAACTTCTTCCAACCCATATATTCTCTTGAGTAGAAACTTATTAGGATGCAACATGGAGACTCAGAATAAATAAAATCATTCCATTCAGATATCAGAACTAAACAGACATCTTGATATTCTTCAAACAACATCTTCCAACCCATATATTGTGTGAAGCAGAAACTTGATGGGATGTGTCAGGCATCATTTAGACTCAGAATAGCTAAAATCATCCCATTCACTTATCAAAAATGGCCATTCACTAAATTGACATCTTGAAATTCTTCAAACAACATCTTCCAAACCATATGTCCTCTTGGGCAAAGTCTTGATGTTAGGCATCAGCCAATTAAGTAAAATGCTTAAATCATTACACTCTGATACCAACGATGGCTATGCACTTAACAGCCTTCATGGAATTCTTCAAACAACATCTTCAAAACTTAATGCACTTTTGAGATTCAGAATAGCTAAAATCTTCTATTTAGTTATCAAAGATGCTCATGGACTAAACAGCCATCTTGGATTTCTTCAAACAACATCTTCAAACCCATATTTTCTCTTGAGCAGTAAATTGATAGGAGTCTTCAAGGCAAAATGGAGACCCAGAATTGCTTAAATCATTCCATTCAGATATCAAAGATGGCCATCCACTAAACAGCCATCTTTGAATTCTTCAACCAACATCTTCTTTTAAACCATCTATCTTCTTGAGCAGAAACTTGATGGAAGGCTTCGGGCAACATGGAAACTCAGAAATAGCTTAAATCATCCCATTTGCATATCAAAGATTGCCTAGCACTAAACAGCCATTTTGGAATTCTTCAACCAATATCTTCTTCCAAACCATATAACCTCTTGAGCAGAAACTTGATGGAAGGCTTCATGCAACATTGAGACTCAGAAACAGCTAAAATCATCCCATTTGCATATGAAAGATTGCCTAGCACTAAACAGCCATCTTGGAATTCTTCAAACATCTTTTTCTTCCAAACCATATATCCTCTTAAGCAAGAAACTTGATGGGAGGCAGCAGGCAGATAGGGTACACAGAAAAGCTGAATTCATTCCAGTAAGATGTCAAGGAGAGTCCAGCATTAAATAGCCATCTTCAACCAACACCTTCCAAACCATATATCTTCTTGAGCATAAACTTGATGGGAGGCCTCTTAAAATCATCCCATTTGCATACGAAAGATTGCCTAGCACTAAACAGCCATCTTGGAATTCTTTAAACATCATCTTCTTTCAAACCATGTATCCTTTTAAGCACAATATTTGATGGGAGGCAGCAGGCAGATAGGTTACACAGAAAAGCTGAAATCATTCCATTAAGATATCAAAGAGGGTCCAGCATTGATCAGCCATCTTGGAATTCTTCAAACATCATCTACCAAACATGTTCTCTTGAGCAGAAGCTTGATGAGAGACGCCAGGCAAAATAAATTCTGAATGGCTTGAACCGTTCTTTATAGATATCAAAGAAGGGCATGCACTAGTTATTCATCTTAAAATTCTTCAAACAACATATTTTGTGATTATATATTCCTTACAGTGCAGTCGGTTGTCTGAGATTGTGGCAATTCCTGGTTATACCCGCTTGTTTTTTTGCTGAGGATCACTTGGTTAATGTAAAGGTGGGCTGTGTAATGCCTCAATGGCAAGGTTGCTTGTATCATTAATACAGCATAGCTTGAGGTTACACGCCAGTAGAAAACCTTCAAATCCAGAGGCAACAGTTATAGAACTTAAGCCTGAAGCAATTCAGTTGTTGACTGAGTACATGAAAGTTCACTTTTATATTTATTGGGTTTGTCCATATTACAGATACTGAAATATTATTTCTCCACAAAATAATGTTTTAGTGTGCTGTCGTGTGGTATAATAGCAATAAGTATAGAAAGGTTTGGCAGTGTATATGTTTGAAAGACTGAGTGTTGTAAGGTTACTTTTCTAAACTGTCAAAACTCAAGAAACCATCTGCATATTTATAAAGCGCAGTGGCTAAGTTTGTAGGGCATTAGACTGGGATTTGAAGACTCAGAGCCGGCAGAATCTTTGTGTTGTGCCACCATGGCAGCTGTCTTTAGTACTTCAAACAATATCTTCTTCCAAACCATACATCCTCTTGAGCAGAAACTTAATGGGAGGCATCAAGACAAAATGGAGAGCCTGAATTGCTCAAATCATTCCATTCAGATATCAAAGATGGCCATGCATAAACAGGCAATTAGGAATTCTTAGAGCAACAACATCTTCCAACCCATATATTCCCTTGAGCAGAAACTTATTGGGATGCAACATGGAGACTCAGAATAAATAGAATCATTCCATTCAGATGCCAGAAATTGACAGACATCTTGATATTCTTCAAACAACATCTTCCAACACATTTATTGTCTCAAGCAGAAACTTGATGGGATGCGTCAGGCAAACATGTAGACTCAGAATAGCTAAAATCATCCAATTCACTTATCTAAAATGGCCATGCACTTAACAGTCATCTTGCAATTCTTCAAACAACATCTCCCAAACCATATGTTCTCTTGGGCAAAGCCTTGATGGTGGGCAAATGCTTTAATCATTACACTCTGATACCAATGATAGACATGCAATTAACAGCCTTCATGGAGTTCTTCAAACAACATCTTCAAAACTTAATGCCCTCTTGAGACTCAGAATAGATAAAATCTTTCCATATAGATATCAAAGATTGTCATGAATTCTTCAAACAACATATTCAAACCCATATTTTCTCTTGAGAAGAAAATTGATGGGTGTCTTCAAGGCAAAATGGAGACCCAGAATTGCTTAAATCATTCCATTCAGATATCAAAGATGGCCATCCACTAAATAGCCATCTTGATATTCTTCAAAAAAATCTTCCTCTAAACGGTATGTCCTTATGAGCAGAAACTTTATTGAATTGGTCAGGCCAAACAGGGACTTAGAAATGCTTCTTCATTCCACTCAGATACCAAAGATGGTCATGCACTAAACAGCCTTCTTGGAATTTTTCAAACAACTTCTTCCAACCCATATATTCTCTTGAGCAGAAACCTGATGGAAGGCATCATGCAACATGGAGACTCAGAATAAGTAAAATCATTCCGTTCAGAAATCAAAGATGACCAAGAACTTAACAGCCACTTTGTTGTTCTTTAAACAACACCTCTTCCAACCCATATATTCTTTTGAGCAAAACTTGGTGGGATGCCTCAGACAACATGGAGACTCAGAATAGTTAAAATCACCATAGTCACATATCAAAGATGACCATGCAACAAACAGCCATCTTGGAATTTTTCAACCAACATCTTCTTTCAAATCCTCTTTCTATATCCTCTTGAGCAAAAACTTGATGGAAGGCTTCCCGCAACATGGAGACTCAGAAGTAGCTATAATCATCCCATTTGCTTATCAAATATGTTCTTAGAAAGGTTGCCTAGCGCTAAACAGCCATTTTGGAATTCTTAAACAAACATCTTCTTCCAAACCATACATCCTCTTGTGTTGAAACTTGCTGGAAGGCTTCATGCAACATGGAGACTCAGAAATGCTAAAATCATCCAATTTGCATATAAATGATTGCCTAGCACTAAACGTCCATCTTGGAATGCTTCGAACATCATCATCTTCCAAACCATTAACTTCTTGAGCAGACACCTGATGGGAGGCCGAAAGGTTACACAGAAAAGCTGAAATCATTCCATTAAGATGTCAAAGAGGGTCCAGCATTAAACAGCCATCTTGGAATTCTTCAACCAACATCTTATTTCAAACCATATATCCTCTTGAGCAGAAACTTGATTGGAGGCATCAAGACAAAATGGAAAGCCTGAATTGCTCAAATCATTCCATTCAGATGCCAAAGATGGCCATTCATTTAACAGTCATCTTGGAATTCTTCAAACAGTTTCTTCTTCAAAACCATGCGTCCTCTTGAGCATAAAGAAGGCAACATGAAGGCTCAGAATAAATAAAAATTATTTTATTCAGATATCAAAGATGGCCAGGAACTAAACAGCAATCTTGATATTCTTCAAAAAACATCTTCTTCCAAGCCATATGTCCTCAGGAGCAGAAACTTGATTGGATTGGTCAGGCCAAAAAGAGACTCATAAATGCTTCTTTTATTCCACTCAGATACCAAAGATGATCATGCACTGAACAACCTTCTTGGAATTTCTAAAACAACTTCTTCCAACCTATATATTCTCTTGAGCAGAAACTTATTGGGATGCATCATGTAACATAAAGACTCAGATAAATAAAATCATTCCATTCAGATATCAGAACTAAACAGACATCTTAATATACTTCAAACATCTTCCAACCCATTTATTGCCCACGCAGAAACTTGATGGATGCGTCAGGCAACATGGGGACTCAGAATAGCTAAAATCATCCCATTCATTTATCACAAATGGCCATGCAACAAACAGCCATCTTGAAATTATTCAAACAACATCTTCCAAACCATATATCCTCTTAGGCAAAACCTTGATGGTAGGCATCAACCAATTAAGCCAAATGCTTAATTCCAACGATGGACATGCAATTAACAGCCTTCAGGGAGTTCTTCAAAAAACATCAAAATTTAATGCCCTATTGAGACTCAGAATATCTAAAATCTTTCCATTAAGATATCAAAGATTGTCATGGACTAAACAGCCATCTTGGAATTCTTCAAACAACATATTCAAACCCATATTTTCTCTTGAGAAGAAAATTGATGAGAAGAAAATTGATGGGTGTCTTCAAGGCAAAATGGAGACCCAGAATTGCTTAAATCATTCCAATCAGATATCAAAGATGGCCATCCACGTTGCAACCCATATATTCCAACCCATATATTCTCTTGAGCAGAAACCTGATGGAAGGCATCATGCAACATGGAGGCTCAGAATAAGTAAAATCATTCTGTTCAGAAATCAAAGATGACCAAGATCTTAACAGCCACTTTGTTGTTCTTTAAACAACATCTCTTCCAACCCATATATTCTTTTGAGCAAAAACTTGCTGGGATGCCTCAGACAACATAGAGACTCAGAATAGTTACAATCACCATATTCACATATCAAAGATGACCATACACCAAAAAGCCATCTTGGATTTCTTCAACCAACATTTTCTTTCAAACCATATGTCCTCTTGAGCAGAAACTTGATTGAAGGCTTCCAGCAACATGGAGACTCAGAAGTAGATTGCCTAGCACTTAACAGCCATCTTGGAATGCTTCAAACATCATCATTTTCCAAACCATATATCCTCTTGAGTAGCCCTACTGAAAAAGTCGGTAACGTGTCTGGCTACAGATGCGTGTCTGACTGCAGATCCAGGGGTCGCGAGTTCGATCCCAGCCCGGTACCATACTTTCGTGGAGATTGATCATGAAATAATTTCTACGGTCATTTCTCCTCCTTCCGCTGATTTATTCAAGAAGGGTTGTTGTCAGTTACAAGCGGAAGTATGTGCACAAATTACTGGTTAACCGCTTGCTCAAGCCTGCCCAGGAAAAAGTGTGGTTAAGAAAACTGACCGTCCCGCAATGATCATAGCTGTTGACATGGGACGTAAAGCAACAAAAACAAACAAATCACTGAAATGTCAGTGTTTTTCACTGAACCCAAAATTTCACAGAAATTTCGATGAAATTTCAGTGACCCCTCTTCCAACAGTAAAATTTCAGTGAAATTTCACTGATATTTCAGTGAGCACAGAAATTTCTTTGAAATTTCAGTGAAATTTCAATGAACCTTTTGAGGAAATTAAAGGCTGTTGAAATTATGTTTTCTGTCGGAAGTTGATCATCACATTATATAATTATCTGAAATTTTTGAGGTCAAACAATTTTAATTGTACACGATTTGCTTTTCCAAACAAATGCTATTATAGATATTTACAATCTGTATGTATTGAAGCAATTTTGAATGAATGTGTTTGTGCCATTCAATTTATTTTAATACCTGAGGCTGTTACTTATATGTCTAATATTTCTTAAAATAACATTATATATTTACTATTAATGCTTAGGGGAAATTAATCAAGATGAGGAAAGGAGGACATGCAAGACAATCTTTGTCATTTTTTTAAAATAAATTTTATTTATATCAAGTAGCATCATTAGATTAAGCAGCATCATTACTATAAAACAGTAACATTAAAATCACTGAATTTTCTGTAAAGTTTCACTGAAATTTCGATGTCAAGATCACATGGATGATGGGAAAAAAACATGGCTGCCAGAAATGGAGGGATTTTAAATTCTCTGTGAAGAATAGTTGTGAGGCAGTTTCTAGACGACACACATGGTAGTGAGTTAGCTGCCACAGTGACTATAGACCAGAAATACAGTTTCAAATGTTTTTATAGTTAATTGATATAAGAGTTTATGTTTTTTCTAAAAAAATGTAAGACAATGTTTTGAAATGGGTGGGGTAACAGTAGGCATTTGACAATGAGAAAATGGCACAGCTTATTGTAAAGGTTTACATTCATGAGACATAATGGACATAATTTACAAATGCAAGTATTGTATCTTAGTTTTTGCAATAAATGTTGTTTACTTTTCATTGCAAATAGTTCTTGCTTATTTATTTTTTTGTCATTAGGATCCTGGGGAGTATGAATTATTTCAGTGAAATTTCACTGACATTTCACTGAAATATCCGTGAAAGAATTCTCCAACATTTCAGTGAAATAACACTGAAATTCGGTGAAATAATTCCCCAACATTTCAGTGAAATGTCACTGAAATTTCAGTGAAATATCACAGAAATTTCAGTGAAATGTCACTGAAATTTCAGTGAGATTTCACTGAAATGTTGGAGAATTCTTTCATTGATAAATCTGTGAAATTTCTGTGATATTTCACTGAAATTTCAGTGACTATTTTCAGTAGGGAGAAACTTGATGGGAGGCAGCAGGCAGATAGGTTACATGGGAAAGCTGAAATCATTCCATTAAGATGATAAAAGAGGATCCAGCATTAAACAGCCATCTTGGAATTCTTCAACCAACATTTTCTTCCAAACCATATATACTCTTGAGCAGAAACTCGTTGGGAGGCTTCTTGCAACATGGAGACTCAGAGATAGCTTAAATTATCCCATTTGCATACCAAAGATTGCCTAGCTCTAAACAGCCATCTTGGAATTCTTCAACCAACATCTTCTTCCAAACCATATATCCTCTTGAGCAGAAACTTGATGGAAGGCATCCGGTACCATGGAGACTCAGAAGTACCTAAAATCATCCCATTTGCATATCAAAGATTGCCTAGCACTAAAAATCCGTGATGGAATTCTTCAAACATCATCATCTTCCAAACCATATATCCTCTTGAGCAGAAACTTGCAAGGAGACAACAGGCAGATGGGTTTAACAGAAAAGCTATAATTATTCCATTAAGATGTCAAATAGGGTCCAGCATTGAACAGCAACCTTGGAATTCTTCAAACATCATCTTCCAAACCATATGTCCTCTTGAGCAGAAAGGGAAAAGGGAAAGGCCAGGCAAAATAAATTTAGAATGGCTCGAACAGTTCTTTTCATATATCAAAGAAGGGCATGCACTTGTTATTCATCTTGAAAATCTTCAAACAACTTATTTTGTGATTATATGTTCCTTACAGTGCTGTCAGTTGTCAGAGATTGTCTGAGATTGTGGCAATTCCTGGTCATACCGACTTGTTTTTTGCCGAGGATCACTTGAAATAGGTGGGCTGTGTAATGCCTCAGTGGCACGGTTGCTTGTATCATTAATACAGCATAGCTTGAGATTACAAGCCAGGTAGATAACCTTCAATCCAGAGGCAACAGTTACAGAAGTTAAGCCTGAAGCAATTCAGTTGTTGACTGAGTACATGACAGTTCACTTTTATGTTTATTGGGTTTGTCCATATAACAGATACTGAAATATTATTTCTCCACAAAATAATGTTTTAGTTTGCTGTCGTTTGGTATAATAGCAATAAGTATAGAAAGGTTCGGCCATGTATATGTTGAAAGAATGAGTGTGGTAAGGTTACTTTTCTGGACTGTTCAAAACTCAAGAAACCATCTGCATATTTATAGAGCGCAGTGGCTAAGTTTGTAGGGCATTAGACTGGGATTTGAAAGTAGGTAAGGTTGCAAAGATCAGGAATCGATACAATCAAGTACCACACCTGACCCAGGATACCAATGGGAAAGTGACCAACTCACAGTAGACTCAGAGCCGGCAGAATCTGTGTGTTGTGCCACCATGGCAGCTGTCTTTAGTACTTCAAACAGTACCTTCTTCAAAACCATATATCCCCTTGAGCAGAAACTAAGGCAAATGGGGAGCCTGAATGACTCGAATCATTCCATTCAGATATCAAAGATGGCCATGCATAAAACAGGCATCATGGAATTCTTACAGCAACAATATCTTCCAACCTATATATTCCCTTGAGCAGAAACTTATTGGGATGCAACATGGAGACTCAGAATAAATAGAATCATTCCATTCAGATGCCAGAAATAAACAGACATCTTGATATTCTTCAAACAACATCTTCCAATCCATTTATTGTCTCAAGCAGAAACTTGATGGGATGCGTCAGGCAACATGGAGACTCAGAATCGCTAAAATCATCCAATTCACTTATCAAAAAATGGCCAT
This sequence comes from Loripinus fragilis, assembly GCA_964019695.1. NCBI lineage: Eukaryota > Metazoa > Mollusca > Bivalvia > Lucinida > Lucinidae > Loripinus > Loripinus fragilis. The sequence continues at coordinate 5,741,844 of OZ026518.1, read as the reverse complement.
GCACTTAACAGTCATCTTGCAATTCTTCAAACAACATCTCCCAAACCATATGTCCTCTTGGGCAAAGCCTTGATGGTGGGCAAATGCTTAAATCATTACACTCTGATACCAACGATGGCCATGCACTTAACAGCCTTCATGGAGTTCTTCAAACAACATCTTCAAAACTTAATGTCCTCTTGAGACTCAGAATAGCTAAAATCTTTCCAAATAAATATCAGAGATGGCCATGGACTAGACAGCCATCTTTGAATTCTTCAAACAACATCTTCAAACCAATATTTTCTCTTAAGCAGAAAATTGATGGGAGTCTTCAAGGCAAAATGGAGACCCAGAATTGCTTAAATCATTCCAATCAGATATCAAAGATGGCCATCCACTAAATAGCCATCTTGATATTCTTCAAAAAACATCTTCCTCTAAACCCCATGTCCTAATGAGCAGAACTTTGATTGGATTGGTCAGGCCAAACAGGGACTTAGAAATGCTTCTTTCATTCCACTCAGATACCAAAGATGGTCATGCACTAAACAGCCTTCTTGGAATTTTTTAAACAACTTCTTCCAACCCATATATTCTCTTGAGCAGATATCTGATGGAAGGTATCTACAACATGAAGACTCAGAATAAATAAATCATTCCATTGAGAAATAAAAGATGACCAAAAACTTATGTGTCTTGATCCACATCTGTATTAAGGGTGAGGTTGGCGCCGTTAAACCGGTTTAAGACCTCCAGTAAAATATTTTACTGACTGTTCCAAGGCGGTACTTCTTTTGTGGATCTTTTATAATTTGTTCTGTCTTGTGTTTGTTATGTCTTTGTGCGCGTCTGTTTATATGTGCTTTGTGGTCACCTGCTGGGAAAGGGCTGACCTCTTGGCTCTCGTTTGTGGTGTCTACTGTGAGTTTGTCACTTTCCCATTGGTATCCTGGGTCAGGTGTGGTACTTGATTGTATCGATTCCTGATCTTTGCACCCTTACTTACTTTAACAGCCATATTGTTGTTCTTTGAACAACATCTCTTCCAATCCATATATTCTATTGAGCAAAAACTTGGTGGGATGCCTCAGGCAACATAGAGACTCAGAATAGCTAAAATCACCCTATTCACATATCAAAGATGACCATGCACCAAACAGCCATCTTTGAATTCTTCAACCAACATCTTCTTTCAAATCCTCTTTCTATATCCTCTTGAGCAAAAACTTGATGGAAGGCTTCCGGCAACATGGAGACTCCGAAGTAGCTATAATCATCCCATTTGCATATCAAATATGTTCTTAGAAAGGTTGCCTAGCACTAAACATTCATTTTGGAATTCTTCAACAAACATCTTCTTTCAAAGCATACATCCTCTTGAGTAGAAACTTGATGGAAGGCTTCATGCAACATGGAGACTCAGAAATGCTTAAATCATTCCATTTGCATATAAAAGATTGCCTAGCACTAGACAGCAATCTTGGAATTCTTCGAACATCATCATCTTCCAAACCATATATCCTCTTGAGCAGAAACGTGATGGGAGGCCTAAAGGTTACACAGAAAAGCTGTAATCATTCCATTAAGATGTCAAAGAGGGTCCAGCATTAAACAGCCGTCTTGAAATTCTTCAACCAACATCTTCTATCAAACCATATATCCTCTTGAGCAGAATCTTGATGGGAGGCTTCTGGCAACATGGAGACACAGAAATAGCTAAAATCATCCCATTTGCATACCAAAGGTTGCTTAGCACTAAACAGCCATCTTGGAATTCTTCAACCAACATCTTCTTCCAAACAATATATCACTTTGAGCAGAAACTTGATGGAAGGCTTCCTGCAACATGGAGACTCAGAAGTAGCTAAATGCATCCCATTTGCATATCAAAGATTTCCTAGCACTCAACAGCCATCCTGGAATTCTTCAAACATCATCATCTTCCAAACCATACATCGGCTTGCGCAGACACTTGATGGGAGGCAGCAGGCAGATAGGTTACACAGAAAAGCTGAAATCATTCCATTAAGATGTTCAAGAGGGTTCAGCAATGAACTGCCATCTTGGAATTGTTCAAACATCATCTTCCAAACCATATATTCTCTTGAGCATAAACTTGATGAGAGACGCCAGGCAAAATAAATTCAGAATGGCTCAAACAGTTTGTTTCATATATCAAAGAAGGGCATGCACTAGTTATTCATCTTGAAATTCTTCAAACAACATATTTTGTGATTTTATGTTCCTTACAGTGCTGTCAGTTATCTGAGATTGTGGCAATTCCTAGTCATACCCACTTGTTTTTTGCCAAGACTCACTTGGTCAATGAAATAGAAAGGCTGTGTAATGCCTCGGTGGCAAGGTTGCTTGTATCATTTATACAGCATAACTTGAGGTTACACACCAGGTAGACAACCTCCAAATCCAGAGGCAACAGTTACAGAACTTAAGCCTGAAACAATTCAGTTGTTGACTGAGTTCATTACAGTTCACTTTTATATTTATTGGGATTGTCCATATTACAGATATTAAAATATTATTTCTCCACAAAATAATGTTTTAGTGTGCTGTCGTGTGGTATAATACCATTAAGTATAGAAAGGTTCGGCGATGTATATGTGTGAAAGACTGAGTTAGGTAAGGTTACATTTCTGAACTGTTCAAAACTAAGAAGCCATCTTCATATTTGTAGAGCGCAGTGGCTAAATTTGTAGGGCATTAGACTTTGGATTGTAAACTCATAGCCGACAGAACCATTGTGTTGTGCCATCATGGCAGCTGTCTTCAGTACTTCGAACAGTATCTACTTCCAAACCATATATCCTCTTGAGCAGAAACTAAGGCACAATGGAGAGCCTGAATTGCTCAAATCATTCCATTCAGATATCAAAGATGGCCATGCAGAAAACAGCCATCTTGGAATTCTTCAAAAAATTTCTTCAAAACCATATGTCCTCTTGAGCAGAAACCAGACAACATGGAGGCTCAGAATAAATAAGATATCAGGATGGCCAAGAACTAAAGAACAATCTTTGATATTTGTCAAACAAAATCCTTCTCCAAGCTATATGTCCTCATGAGCAGAAACTTGATTGGTTGCTTCAGGCCAATAAAGAGACTGATAAATGCTTCTTTCATTTCACTCAGATAGAAAAGATGGTCATGCACTAAACAGAGCAGAAACTTATTGGGATGCATCATGCAACATGGAGACTCAGAATAAATAAAATCATTCCATTCAGATATCAGAACTTAACAGATATCTTGATATTCTTCAAACATCTTACATCCCATATATTGTCTCAAGCAGAAACTAAATGTGATGCGTCAGGGAACATGGAGGCTCAGAATAGCTTAAATCATCCCATTCACTTATCAAAAATTGCCATGCACTAAACAGCCATATTGAAATTCTTCAAACAACATCTCCAAAACCATATGTCCTCTTGGGCAAAGACTTGATGGTAGGCATCAGGCAATTTAGCCAAATGTTTAAATCATTTCTATCCGATACCAACGATGGACGTGCACTTAACAGCCTTCATGGAGTTCTTCAAACAATATTTTCAAAACTTAATGCCCTCTTGAAACTCAGAATAGCTAAAATCTTTCCATTTAGATATCAAAGATGGCCATAGACTAAACAGCCATCTTGGAATCCCTCATACAACATCTTCAAACCCATATTTTCCCTTGAGCAGAAAATTGATGGGAGTCTTCAAGGCAAAATGGAGACCCAGCATTGCTTTAATCATTCCATTCAGATATCAAAGATGGCCATCCACTAAATTACCATCTTTATATTCTTCAAAAAACACCTTCCTCTAAACCCTATGTCCTAATGAGCAGAAACTTGATTGGATGCTTCAGGCCAAACAGGGACTTAGAAATGCTTCTTTCATTCCACTCAGATACCAAAGATGGTCATGCACTAAACAGTCTTCTTGGAATTTTTCAAACAACTTCTTCCAAACCATATATCACCTTGAGCAGATACCTGATGGAAGGCAACATGGAGACTGGTAAATAGCATCCCATTTGCATATCAAAGATTGCCCAGCACTTAACAGCCTAAATCATCCTATTTGCATATCAAAGATTGCCTAGCACTAAACAGCCATCTTGGAATTCTTCTACCAACATCTTCTTCCAAACCATATATCCTCTTATGCAGAAACTTGATGGAAGGCTTCTAGCAACATGGGGACTCAGAAATAGCAAATATCATCTCATTTGCATATCAAAGATTGCCTGACACTAAATAGCCATCCTGGAATTCTTCAAACGTCATCATCTTCCAAACCATATATCCCCTTAAGCAGAAACTTGATGGGAGGCAGCAGGCAGATAGGTTTCACAGAAAAGCCGAAATTATTCCATTAAGATGTCAAAATGAGTCTAGCATTGAACAACCATCTTGGTGTTCTTCAAACATCATCTTCCAAACCATTTGTCCTCTTGAGCAGAAACTTGATGAGAGATGCCAGGCAAAATAAATTCAGAATGGCTCAAAAAGATCTTTTCAGATATCAAAGAAGGGCATGCACTAGTTATTCATCTTGAAATTCTTCAAATAACATATTTTGTGATTATATGTTCCTTACAGTGCTGTCGGTTGTCTGAGATTGTGGCAATTCTGGTCATACTGACTTGTGGTGAGGATTTCTTGGTCAATGAAATAGAAAGGCTGTGTAATGCCTCAGTGGCAGGTTTGCTTGTTTCATTAATACAGCATAGCTTGAGGTTACAAGCCAGGTAGATAACTTTCAAATCCAGAGGCAACAGTTACAGAACTTAAGCCTGAAGCAATTCAGTTGTTGACTGAGTACATGAAAGTTCACTTTTATATTTATTGGGTTTGTCTTTATTACAGATACTGAAATATTATTTCTCCACAAAATAATGTTTTAGTGTGCTGTCGTGTGGTATAATACCAATAAGTATAGAAAGGTATGGCCGTGTATATGTTTGAAAGACTGAGTGTGGTAAGGTTACTTTTCTGAACTGTTCAAAACTCAAGAAACCATCTGCATATTTGTAGAGCGCAGTGGCTAAATTTGTAGGGCATTAGACTTGGGATTGTAAACTCAGAGGCGGCAGAATCTGTGTGTTGTGCCACCATGGCAGCTGTCTTTAGTACTTCAAACACTATCTTCTTCCAAACCATACACCCTCTTGAGCGGAAACTTGATGGGATGCAACAAGGCAAAATGGAGAGCCTAAATTGCTCAAAATTCATTAAACAGTCATTTTGGAATTCTTCAAACAGTTTCTTTTTCAAATCCATACGTCTTCTTGAGCGTAAAGAAGGCAACATGGAGGCTCAGAATAAATAAAAATCATTTTATTCAGATATCAAAGATGACCAAGAACTAAACAGGAATCTTGACATTCTTCAAAAAACATCTTCCAAGCTATATCGTATGTCCCCATAAGCAGAAACTTGATTGGATGTTACAGGCCAAAAAGAGACTCATAAATGCTTCTTTCATTCCACTCAATTACAAAAGATGGTCATGCACTAAACAATCTTCTTGAAATTTTTCAAACTTCTTCTAACCCACACATTCTCTTGAGCAGAAACTTAATGGGAGGCATCATGCAACATGGAGACTCAGAATAAATCAAATATTTCATTAAGATATCAAAGATGGCAGAGAACTAAACAGCGTCAAACAACATCTTCCAAACCATATGTCCTCTTAAGCAAAAACTTGATGGTAGGCATCAGCCAAACAAGAAAGGGCAAAATCCAGACCCAGAACTGCTTAAATCATTTCATTCAGATATCAAAGATGGCCAACCACTAAATTGCCATCTTGAAATTTTGTCAAACATCCTCCTCCAAACCATATGTCCTCATGAGCAGAACCTTGATGGGATGCTTTCGACCAAAAAGAGACTCGGAAATGCTTCTTTCATTCCACTCTGATACCAAAGATGGTCATGAACTAAACAGCTTTCTTGGATTTTTTCAAACAACTTCTACCAATCCATAAATTCTCATGCTCCTGAAGGAAAGTATGATTTGTGTTTTTATTATGAGCCATTTTAACACTACCTGTTTAGCTTCTAATTATGCTCATGCTAATAGATGCAAACCTAGATCAGACTACTCCTTAAGGAAAGGTCTGATCAATGTTTACATTTTTTGTTAAGATATGATGAGTTGTGTGAAAGCTAGTCCGTGAATGACAAATAGTGTAAACAATGATCAGAATGATCTTGATGGAATAGTCTGATCGAGTTAGCCCTATATGCTTAGAAAAATTGCTGTCTCCTTTCTCCCGCATTCTCTGGCTGATATATAGTAAAAAGGTAGTGATGATTTGGCAAAGTGTGTAAAAAAATTATCATATTGCTCCTTCATGACTTGACTGATCTATGCTTACACTAATTGCTCATGCATGAATTGGTATGAAAAGTGTTCTTAGAATGACAAAATGGGTAAACACTTGTCAGACTGCTCTAAGAGTAGTTCTGATCTGTGTTAACATTATTTGCAATTTTTAGACTATCACTTTTAGACTATCACTTTATCATGCCTGGGCAAATAGAGGAAAGCCATATCTGACCCTTTCTAAAGTCACAATCTGATCTTTTTTTACTCTATTTACTCTGGCAATATCTGGTGTGCAAATGGTAGTTTTGAATCGGCAAATAGTGTAAATACTGATCAAACTGCCCTTACAGCCAGTCTCATCTGGGATTACAATATTTTGCCATTTCAACACTACCATTTAGCCACCTTATAATGCATGAGCAAATTGTTATATAAGAACAGACTGCTCCTGAAGAAAAGTCTGATCTGTGTTGTCACTGTTTGTTATCTTAACACTATCTTTTAAACACCTAATCATGTCTGAGGAAATAGTTTAGAACAAGATTAGACCACTCCTGAATGAACAGCTTGGTCAGTTATTACACTGTTCGCTCAGGCAAGGTAAGGTGGACAAGATATGGTGTGAAAAAGGTAGGCTTGAGGTGGCAAATAGTGTAAACCCTGATCAGACTGCTCTAAAAGACAATCTCATTTGTGTTTACAATATTTGCCATTTAAACACTACCTTCTAAACGCATTATAGTGCCTGAGCAAAACGGTAGTTAACTTAGATATGACCTCTCCCGTAGAAAGCATGATCTGTGTTTTTACTATGAGCCATTTTAACACTTCCTTTTTAGCTTCTTATTATGCCCATGCAAATAGATGCAAACCCAGATCAGACCACTCCCGAAGGAAACGTCTGATCAATGTTTTCATTTTTTGCACAGACATGATGAGTTGTGTGAAGGCTAGTCCCTGAATGGCAAATAGTGTAAACAATGATCAGAATGCTCTTGATGGAATGGTCTTATCTGAGTAGGGCTTTATGCTTAGAAAAATTGCTGCCTCCTGTCTCCCGCATTCTCTGGCTGATATATAGTAAAGAGTTAGTGATGATTTAGCAAGTTGTGAAAAAACTGATCATATTGTATTGACTGATCTATGGTTTCACAAATTGCCCAGGCATGAATAGGTGTGAAAGGGGTTTTTAGAAAGACGAAATAGGTAAACATTTGTCAGACTGCTCTAGGAGTAATTCTGATCTGTGTAAAATCTTTTTGCTATTTAAAGAATATTTTGCAATATATGGTGTGTAAATGGTAGTTTTGAAGTGGCAAATAGTGTAAACATTGATCAGAATGCTCTTACAGCAAGTATTTTCTGTGATTTCAATGTTTCAATTTCATCCCTACAATTTAGACACCTTATCATGCCTGAGCAAATAGTTATACAAGAACAGACTGCTCCTGCAGAAAAGTCTGGTCTGTGTTGTCACTATTTGATATCTTAAAACTATCTTTTAACACCTAATCATGCCTGTGTAAATAGTTTAGACCCAGATCAGACCACTCCTGAAGGAACAGTCTGGTCAGTTTTACACTATTTGCTCAGGCAGGGTAAGGTGGGTAAGATAAGGTGTTTAAAAACGTAGGCTTGAGATGGCAAATAGTGTAAACCCTGGTCAGATTTTAGACAATCTCATCTGTGTTTACATTATTTGCAATTTAAACACTACCTTCTAAACGCCTTATTGTGTCTGACCAAATAGTTAAATAGATATGACTGCTCTTGAAGGAAAGTATGACATGTGTTTTTACTATGAGCCATTTTAACACTTCCTTTTTAGCTTCTTATTATGCCCATGCTAATAGATGCAAACCCAGATCAGACCACTCCTTAAGGAAAGGTCTGATCAATGTTTAGATTTTTTGCTAAGACATGATGAGTTGTGTGAAGGCTAGTCCCTGAATGGCAAATAGTGTTAACAATGATCAGAATGCTCTTAATGGAATGGTCTTATCTGAGTTACTGTTATATGATTAGAAAAAATGCTGCCTCCTGTCTCCTGCATTCTGTCTGATATATAGTAAAAAGGAAGTGACGATTTAGCAAGTTGTGTAAAAACTGATCATATTGCTCCTTCATGAGATAACTGATCTATGCTTTCAGTAATTGCTCAGGCATGAATAGGTGTGAAAGGAGTTCTTGGAATGACAAAATGGGTAAACAATGGTCAGACTGCTCTAAGAGTATTTATGATCTGTGTTAACACTATTTGCAATTTTAAGCATATCTTTCAAACCTTATCATGCCTGAGCGAAAAGAGTAAAGCCAGATCTGACCTCTTCTTAAGGAACATTCTGATCTTTTTTTACTCTAGGAACATCTGGTGTGCTAATGGTAATTTTGAAGCGGCAAGAAGTGTAAACACTGATCAGACTGCTCTTACAGCCAGTCTCATCTGTGATAACATTTTTTGCCATTTCTTCACTATCCTTTAGACACCTTATCATGCCTGAGCAAATAGCTATACCAAATCAGACTGCTCCTGAAGAAAAGTATGATCTGTGTTGTCACTATTTGTTATCTTAACACTATCTTTAAAATACATAATCATGACAGAGGATAAAGTAAAGACCCAGATCAGACAACTTCTGAAGGAACAGTCTGGTCAGGTATAACACTGTTTGCTATGGCAAGGTAAGGTGTGCAAAATAAGGTGTGTAAAAGGTAGGCTTGAGGTGGCAAATAGTGTAAACCCTGATCAGACTGCTCTTAAAGGCAATCTCATCTGTGTTTACAATATTTGCTAATTAAGCACTACCTTCAAAACGCCTTTTAGTGCCTGAGCAAATAGTAAACTTAGATATGACTGCTCCTGAAAGAAAGTATGATCTGTGTTTTTACTTTTAGCCATTTTAACACTACCTTTTTATCTTCTAATTATGCCCAAGCAAATAGATGCAAACCCAGATCAGACCTCCCCTGAAGGAAAGGCCTGATCAATGTTTACATTTTTTGCTTAGACATGATGAATTGTGTGAAAACTAGTCCCTGAATGGCTTATAGTGTAAATAATGATCAGAATGCTCTTGATGCATTTGTCTGATCTGAGATAGCCCTATATGCTTAGAAAAATTGCTGTCTCCTGCATTCTCTGTCAAGGTAGTGCTGATTAAGCAAGTTGTGTAAAAACTGATCATATTGTTCCTTCATGAGTTGACTGATCTATGCTTTCAGTAATTGCTCAGGCATGAATAGGTGTGAAAAGGGTTCTTAGAATGACAAAATGGGTAAACACTGGTCAGACTGCTCTAAGAGTAAGTCTGATCTGTGTTAACACTATTTGCTATTTCAAGACAATCTTTTAAACACCTTATCATGCCTGAGCAAATAGAGTAAAGCCAGATCTGACCTCATCTGAAGGAACATTCTGATCCTTTTTTAACTCTATTTATTCTGGCAATATATGGTGTGTAAATGGTAGTTTTGAAGTAGCAAATAGTGTAAACACTGATCAGACTAGTCTTACAGCTAGTCTTTTCTGTGATTACAATATGTTCCATTTCAACACTACCATTTAGACTCCTTATCATGCCTGAGCAAATAGTTATACCAGATCAGACTGCTCCTAAAGTAAAGTCTGATCTGTGTTGTCACTATTTGTTATCTTAACACCTTATCATGCCTGAGAAAATAGTTTAGACCACTCCTGAAGGAAAAGTCTGGTCAGTTTTTACACTGTTTGCTTAGGCAAGGTAAGGTGGACAAGATAAGATTTGTCAAGAAATAATGTAAACTCTGATCAGACTGCTCTAAAAGACAATCTCATCTGTGTTTACAATTTTTACCATTTAAACACTACCTTCTCTAAAGGCTGTATAGTGCCTGAGAAAATAGTAAACTTAGATATGACTGCTCCTGAAGGAAAGTATGATCTGTGTTTTTAATATGAGCCATTTTAACACTTCCTTTTTACCTTCTAATTATGCCCATGCAAATAGATGCACACTGAGATCAGACCACTCTTTAAGGAAAGGTCTGATCAATGTTTACATTATTGCTAAGACATGATGAGTTGTGTGAAGTCTAGTCCCAGAATGGCAAATAGTTTAAACAATGATCAGAATGCCCTTGACGGAATGGACTGATCTGAGTTAGCGCTATATGCTAGGAAAATTTGCTGTCTCCTTTCTCCCGCACTCTCTGTCTGATATATATAGTAAAAAGGTATAAGATAATGACGATTTAGCAAGTTGTGTTAAAACTGATCATATTACTCCTCCATGAATCGATTGATCTATGCTTTCACTAATTGCTCAGGCATGAATAGGTGTGAAAAGGGGATCTTAGACACCTTTTCATGCCTGAGCAAATAGTTATACCAGATCAGACTGCTCCTGAAGAAAAGTCTGATCTGTGTTGCCACTATTTGTTTATCTTATCACTATCTTCTAAACACCTTATCATGCCTGAGGAAATAGTATTAACCCAGATCAGACCACTCCTGATTGAACAGTCTGGTCAGTTTGTACACTGTTTGCTAGGGCATGGTAAGGTGGGCAAGATAAGGTGTGTAAAGGGTAGGCTTGAGGTGGCAAATAGTGTAAACCCCGATCAGACTTCTCTAAAAGACAATCTCATCTGTGTTTACAATATTTGCCATTTAAACACTACCTTCTAAGCACCTTATAGTTCCTGAGCAAATGTTTAACCCAGATGAGACTGCTCCTGAAGGAAAGTTTGATCTGTGTTTTCATCATTAGCCATTTTACATTACCCTTTTAGCTCTTTATTATGCCTGTTTACATGTTTTGCTAAGACATGATGAGTTGTGTGAAGGATAGTCTCTTAGTGGCAGATAGTGTAAACATTGATCAGAATGCTCTTGATGGAATGGTCTGACCTACGTTAGCGTTATATGCTCAGAAAATTTGCTGTCTTCTGCATTCTGTGCCTGCTTAGATTTAAGAGGTCGTGATGATAAAGCAAATAAGTAATCCAGATCAGACTGCTCCTGCAGGAAAGTGTGATCTGTTTTGTCACTATTTGTTATCTTAACACTATCTTTTAAACTCATAATCATGCCTAAGGAAATAGTTTAGACCCAGATTAGACCACTCCTGAAGGAACAGCCTGGTTAGTTTTTACACTGTTTGCTCAGGCATGGTAAGGTGGGCAAGAAAATGTGTGTAAAAGGTAGGCTTGAGGTGGCCAATAGTGTAATCACTGATCAGACTGCTCTAAAAGACAATCTCATCTGTGTTTACAATATTTGCCATTTAAACACTACCTTCTAAACGCCTTATAGTGCCTGAGCAAATAGTAAACTTAGATATGACTGCTCCTGAAAGAAAGTATGATCTGTGTTTTTACTTTTAGCCATTTAAACACTACCCTTTTATCTTCTAATTATGCCCAAGCAAATAGATGCAAACCCAGATCAGACCAATCCTTAAGGAAAGGTCTGATCAATGGTTACATTTTTTGCTAAGACATGATAAAATGTGTAAAGGCTAGTCCCTGAATGGCAAATAGTGTAAACAATGATCAGAATGCTTTTGATGGAATGGTCTTATCTGAGTAAGAGCTTTATGCTAAGAAAAAGTGTTATCTCTTGCTTCTCTGATATATAGTAAAAAGGTATTGTTGATTTAGCAAGTTGTGCAAAAACTGATCATATTGCTCCTTCATGAGTTGACTTATCAATGTTTTCACTTATTGCTCATGCATAAAAGGTGTGAAAGAGTTCTTAGAATGGAATGACAATTGGGTAAACACTTGTCAGACTGCTCTTATGGTAGTTCTGATCTGTGTTAACATTATTTGCTATTTTAAGAATATCTTTCAAACACCTTATCATGCCTGAGCAAATAGAGTAAAGCCAGATCTGACCTCTTCTAAAGTAACAGTATGGTCTTTTTTTACTCTGGCAATATATGGTGTGTAAATGGTAGTTTTGAAGTGGCAAATAGTGTAAACACTGATGAGACTGCTCTTACAGCCAGTCATATCTGTGATTACAACATTTTGCCATTTAATCACTACCATTTAGACTCCTTATCATGCCTGAGCAAATAGTTATACCAGATCAGACTGCATCTGAAGAAAAGTCTGATCTGTGTTGTCACTATTTGTTAACTTAACACTATCTTTTAAACACCTTCTCTTGCCTGAGAAAATGGTTTAGACCCAGATTAGACTACTCCTGAAGGAACAGTCTGGTTAGTTTTTAAACTGCTTGCTCAGGCAAGGTAAGGTGGGCAAGAAAATGTGTGTAAAAGGTAGGCTTGAGGTTGCAAATAGTGTAAACCCTGATCAGACTGCTCTAAAAGACAATCTCATCTGTGTTTACAATATTTGCCATTTAAACACTACCGTCTAAACACCTTATAGTGTCTGAGCTTATAGTTAACTAAGATGTGACTGCTCCTGAAAGAAAGTATGATCTTTGTTTTTACTATTAGCCAATTTAACACTACCTTCTAAGCACCTTATAGTTCCTGAGCAAATATTTAACTGAGATGAGACTGCTCCTGAAGGAAAGTTTGATCTGTGTTTTCATCATTAGCCATTTTAACACTACCCTTTTAGCTCTTTATTATGCCTGTTTACATTTTGTGCTCAGACATGATGAGTTGTGTGAAGGATAGTTCCTGAATGGCAAATAGTGTAAACATTTAGTGTAAACATTGATTAGAATGCTCTCGATGGAATGGTCTGATCTAAGTTAGCGTTATATTCTCAGAAAAATTGCTGTCTTCTGCATTCTGTGTCTGTTTAGATTTAAGAGGTAGTGATGATATTGCAAATAAGTAATCCAGATCAGATGGCTCCTGCAGGAAAGTCTGATCTGTGTTGTCACTATTTGTTATCTTAACACTACCTTTTGAGACCATATTATGTCTGTGCAAATAGACGAAACCCAAATCAGATTACTCCTAAAGGAACAGTCTGATTAGTGTTTACATTATTTGTTCTGGCATGTAATAGTCTTTTAATGGGAAATAGTGTAAACAATTATCAGACTGCTCCTACTGGAATGGTCTGGTCTGGGTTTGCACTATTTGGTCATGCCTCTATTTGCTCATGCAAATTGGCAATTCTTGCATTCACTGTCCGCAAATCTTCTTTGTCTGCTGTCCGTTAGAGTCTCTTGCAAATAAGAGGCTCTCAACTATCATTTCACTCCGTTTAGAGCCTAGTCCCTGACCCTCAATGGATGCTACGAAGCTTTAAACTGAGTATACAAGTCAGCTCTGTATACTTCTGGGTGAAATGAAGGAGAATATATCCTGCAACAATCTATGATAATCTCCAATATCTGCATCTGCCTGCAATATTATTCTGCATCTCTGTCTGTATGTGTTTGTAATTATCATTATTCTGCATCTGCTGTCTATTTTAATATTCTGCATCTGCTGCCTGTTATAATATTCTGCATCTGCTGCCTGTTATGGTATTCTGCATCTGCTGTCTGTTATAACATTCTGCATCTGCTGTTTGTTATAACATTCTGCATCTGTTGCCTGTTATAATATCCTACATCGGCTGCCTGTTATAATATTCTGCATCTGCTGCCTGTTATAATATTCTGCATCTGCTGCCTGTTATAATATTCTGCATATGCTGCCTGTTATAATACTCTGCATCTGCTGCCTGTTGAAATATTCTGCATCTGCTGCCTGTTATAATATTCTGCATGTTATAATATTCTGCATGTTATAATATTCTGCATCTGCTGCCTGTTATAATATTCTGCGTCTGCTGCCTGTTGTAATAATCTGCATCCACTGTCTGTTATAATATTCTGCATCTGCTGCCTGTTATGGTATTCTGCATCTGCTGTCTGTTATAACATCCTGCATCTGCTGTCTGTTATAACATTCTGCATCTGCTGCCTGTTATAATATCCTACATCGGCTGCCTGTTATAATATTCTGCATCTGCTGCCTGTTATAATATTCTGCATCCATTGTCTGTTATAATAATCTGCATCCATTGTCTGTTATAATATTCTGCATCCATTGTCTGTTATAATATTCTGCATCCATTGTCTGTGATAATATTCTGCATCCATTGTCTGTTATAATATTCTGCATCCATTGTCTGTTATAATATTCTGCATCCATTGTCTGTTATAATATTCTGCATGCATTGTCTGTTATAATATTCTGCATCCATTGTCTGTTATAATATTCTGCAACCACTGCTTCTTATAATGTTCAGCATCTGCTGTTAATATTCTGCATATGCTGTCTGTTAAAGTTGATACTCTTTCATAACACCTCATTAAGAGCCGAGTGCTTGACCCTCACTGTTGTTATCAAGATCTTAAAAGAGTATACAAGTCTGCTCTGTATACTTCAGGGTCAAATGAAGGATATTCTATAACGAAGTTATAAAAAGAGTTGCATGCTTCAATCCCCACATTAATAAATCTTGCATACACTTCTGTTATTGCGTTTAACAGAATTTGATATTGTTCTCAAGAACGGTCTTAAGGTGCCCTACGATTATAACAAACAAATTTGATTCGTCAAAAAATGGCCACTATGTGGTGTGGCCTGTTCCCCTATTATCTATGGAAGACAACATATCTGAAATGAATAGTCAGAATTAAGAACAATTGGCCATCAATGGTCACCATGTGACCAACAGAAATACTATGAATAAATTTTATCCCACCAGGGGGAATGGCTGGTTTCCTCTATGTACCTCTATTATTAATTGTTAACATGTTAGCAAAGTGACCTTATACAAAAAAGGTAAAAGCAAATTGATCTGCCAGGGGGGAAATCATGGCTACTAAAATGTGTGGCTAACTGTGGCAAAGAAATATTAAAATCTAAGAAGCCGCTGATCAGAATTTTGGGGGCATGAGAATTGCTGCACTTTCCATTAGTTCTCATGAACAGATTCAACTAAAGTGAATCTGCTGTTTTTAGCTCACCTGTCACGAAGTGACAAGGTGAGCTTTTGTGATCTGTCTTGGTCCGTCGTCCGTCCGTTAACTTTTGACTTAAACGACAACCCCTAAAGCCCTGGCCCAATTTTGAAATAATTTCACACAAATGATCTTTGGGTGGCCCTTTACAAAAATTGTTCAAATGGTCCTGGTCCTAACAGAGGCTAAAAATGGATTTTCGAGGTGAAAACTTTAAAAAATTTCTTGTCTGAAACCAGAAAGCCTAGACTCTTGATATTTGGTATTTAGCATCACCTAGTGGACCTCTATCAAGCCCGTTATCAAGTTTGTTCAAATTATATCCCTGGGGCCAAAAATGACCCCGCCCCAGGGGTCACGTTTTACTTAGGCTTATATAGGGAAAACGTGAAAAATCTTCTTGTCTGAAGCCAGATGGCCTGGACTATTGATATTCTGTAGTTAGCTTCACCTAGTTGACCTCTACCAAGTTTGTTCAAAGTATAGCCGTGGGCCAGAAATGCCCCCCAGGGGTCACATGTTTTACATAGGCTTATACAGGGAAAATGTGGTAAAATCTTCTTCTCTGAAACCACTGGGCCTAGAGCCTTGATATTTGGTATGTAGCATCACCTAGTGGACCTCTACCAGGTTTGTTCAAATTATACCCCTGGGGCCAGAAATGGCCCCGACCTTGAGTCAAATGTTTTACATAGGCTTATATAGGGAAAACATGAAAAAAATCTTCTTGTCTGAAACTGGAAGGCCTAGACAAATGATAATTGGTATTTAGCATCAACACGTGGACCTCTACCCAGTTTGTTCAATTATAGAACTGGGGCCGAAAATGGTCCTGCCCCGGGGGTCACATGTTTTACATAGGTTTATATAGGCAAAATGTGAAAAATCATGTGTAAAACCACAAGGCCTAGAGCATTGATATATGGTTTGTAGCATCACCTAGTGGACCTCTACCATGTTTGTCCGAATTATAGCCCAAGGGCAAAAATGGCCCTGCTCAGGGTGTGGGGGGGGGGGGTCAATTGTTTTAAATAGGCTTATTAATGGAAATGTGAAAAATCTTCTTGTCTGAAACCACAAGGCTTAGAGCCTTGGTATTTGGTATGTAGCATCAACTAGTGGACCTCTACCAAGTTTGTACAAATAATTCCCCTGGGGTCAAAAATGGCCCGCCAAGGTGGTCATATGTTTTACATAGGCTTATATAGGGAAGACATGAAAAAATCTTCTTGTCTGAAACCACAAAGCCCAGAGCCTTGATATTTGGTATGTAGCATCACATAGTGGACCTCTACCAAATTTTTCAAATAATGCCCCTGGGGTCAAAAATGGCCCGCCAAGGTGGTGATATGTTTTACATAGGCTTATATAGGGAAGACGTGAAAAAATCTTCTTTTCTGAAACCACAAAACCTACCTTGTCTACCATGTTTGTCTGAATTATAGCCCAAGGGCAAAAATGGCCCTGCTCGGGGGGGGGGGGGGGGGGGGGGGGGGGTCATTTGTTTTACATAAGCTTATATAGGGAAAACGTAAAAAAAATCTTCTTGTCTGAAACCAGATGGCCTAGACTATTTAAATTTTATATGTAGCATCACCTAGTGGACCCCTACCAAGTTTGTTCAAATTATAGCCCTTTGGCTAAAAATGGCCCGCCCTGGGGGTCACATGATCTACATTGGTTTATATAGGGAAAATGTGAAAAAAATCTTCTTGTCTGAAACCACAAGGCCTACAGCCTTGATAATTGGTATGTAGCATCACCTAGTTGACCTCTACCAAGTTTGTTCAAATAATGCGCTTTGGGTCAAAAATGGCCAACCAAGGTGGTCATATGTTTTACATAGGCTTATGTAGGGAAGACGTGAAAAAAATCTTCTTGTCTGAAACCAGAAGGCTTAAACTGTTGATATTTTGTTATTTGACACCACCTAGTAGACCTCTTCCAAGTTTGTTCAAATTATAGACCTGGGGCCAGAAATGTGCTGGCTCCGGGGGTCACATGTTTTACATAGGCTTATCTAGGGAAAATGTGAAAAAAAATCTTCTTGTCTGAAACCACATAGCCTAGAACCTTGATATTTGGTATGTAGCATCACCTAGTGGAACTCTACCAAGTTTATTCAAATTATAGAACTGGGCCAGAAATGTGACCGCCCCGGAGGTCACATGTTTTACATATGCTTATATAGGGAAAATGTGAAAAAAATTCTTTTCTGAAAACACGGGGTCAAAAGCCTTGATATTTGGTATTTAGCATCAACAAGTGGACCTCTACCAAGTTTGTTAAAATAATGCCACTGGGGTCAAAAATGTTCCTGCCACGTGGTCACATGTTTTACATAGGCTTATATAGGGAAAACGTGAAAAAAAGAATGACTATTCACTATATATGCAGTAATCCGTAGTAGGTTCAATATAACTGTAAACAGAGACTACCTGCACGCCCAAAATCAAGGTAAACTCGCCAGTGTTTGTTTACAACGATTCTAATCTATCTTGAAAACTACTTATATGTAATGCCCAGGTCACACATTCAAGGATCACCTCGCCGGTTCTACTACGTATTAAATCTCACGGATGACCTCTATGTTTTGTTATTCATTACTTTGTGTCCGATCTAGTTTTGCGATCATCTTGAAAAGGAAGAAAAAGCTGGTTGCTTTGCTATTATTGTCTTACAGATGAATTTTTACTTTAAATGTTGTGTGGCTCTTCCTCACGGTGCTGTGGATTGGTCTGCAGTGTGTGATTGTGGTATTTATTTCCTGATCATACTCACTTACTTGTGTATATATCTGACCAATCTATACAAAGAAATAGGCTGGGGAACACTCTCAAAAATAAGAAGCAACCACAAATTAGCTCTTCTTTATACAAGAGGGCCCTTTGGCCCTGGTCGCTCACCTGAGAATGACTGTTTATATATATATAGGTATAGGAAAGCATAGCTTCTCTCAAAGTCCAGCTATGAATTTTGATAGATCAGCAGTTTCATTAAGTTAACATTGGTTATGTTGACAAAATAGCAGGATGTAGAACCGCAACAAATAAAACGTGTGACATCCGCGGAAGGGCCAGTTTTGGCCGCCAGAGCATAATTTGAACAGACTTGGTAGAGGTTCACAAGATGATGCTACAAACATAATATCAAGGAGCTAGGCCTAGTTGTTTCAGACAATTTTTTTATGTTTTTGGCCCCAGGATTGAACTCATCAGATAATGGGGAATAGACGCTTTGTATACTGGAAACCCCTGAAAAGGTAGTTTGGTAATTTGCTGCATTTCATCAGGTTCTGTGCTGTTTGCTATGATAAGTGTAATATTCAGAGACTGAAGTACACATTTATTAGGAAAGTCTGTGACCCCCTTAAAACATAAAATGAACAATCCAATCCTTATTGTAGCGATCTGTATTCCAAGAATCATGGGAAAACTCTCTACAAACAAGACCGCCACATTTGCAAGATTTGTCTCCCTTACAATATTCCTAAAATATTTTTAATTTGGACTTAGTGGTTCAGTAGTAGATTTGGTTTAAAGGCATTTCTCATCTAGAGCTCTGGCAGCCGCTTTGTTAAGTGGAGTGGAACCATTTGTGAAATTTTGGTAGAGTACATAAGGAGGAACATCTCTGAAATAATTTTGAATATGGACCGGTGATGAGGGGGTAGATACCATTTAAAGACATTTATTATTTTGAGCTCTGGAGGCCCCTTTGTTCAGCGGACCAGAAACATTTGTGCAATTTTGGTTGAAGCAATATGAGGAACAATTCTGTAAAATTATTTTGAATTTGGACCAGTGGTACAGGAGGAAATGCCGTTTAAAGATTTTTCTTATATGAACCTCTTGCAGCCCTTTTGCTTGACGGAGCAAAACCATTTACACAATTTTGGTAGAGGATATTATGAGGAACAATTCTGTGAAATTATTTTGAATTTGGGACGGTGGATCAGATGTTGCTTAAAATATTTCTTATCAGGAGATCTGGCGGCCCTGCTTTTAGGTGGAGCGGAACTATTTATGCAATTTTAAAAGAGGGCATCATGTGAAACATTCATGTGAATCTATATGAAATTTGGACAAGTGGTTCAGGAGATGTCGTTTAAAGAAAAAGTTTACGGATGGACGACTTGACAAAGTAAGTAAGGGTGCAAAGATCAGGAATCGATATAATCAAGTACCACGCCTGACCCAAGATACCAATGGGAAAGTAACAAACTAACAAATAGACAAAACAAACGAGAGCCAAGAGGTCAGCCCTTTCCCAGCAGATGATCACAAGGCACATAAAAACAGACGCACACAAAGGCATAGCAAACACAAAACAGAACAAAAACATAAAAGATCCACAAAAGAAGTACCACCTTGGAACGGTCAGTAAAATGTTTTCCTGGAGGTGCACCAACCTCACCCTTAATTCAGATGTGGATCAAGACACATAGTGGTTTGGTTTGCATGAAAGACCCCTAACTTATCAATGCATCATCTCCTAGAACATATAAATCAAGATATAAAAATGAGATAAGGCAAAGATAAGGACTGAAAAGTACATTAACTGAACTACTAAGACCGATCAAATTAGCTCACCTTGAGCCTTCGGCTCAGGTGAGCTAAAATGATTAAACATCTCACACCCATCTATCTGTCTTCCCTTATACCACCACAAGTTAGGTTACAATTTACTAATTGCACCTTACGATCAAACAATATGAGCAAGAACAAATCAATACAGGGATTCCTTCTTACCATCAACTCTACATCTCTGCAACAATTTACCACTAGAAGCAATACTCTAAACTCTTTCAAGCTCTTTCTAAAAAAAGACATCCTACCCATTCCTGGATATTACTATCATGGAAATAGAAAATCACGTTTACGAACAGGCTGCAGTGCACTTAATTTATACTTATTTACTAAAACATAACCTATTCACCACTATGTAGCTGTGGTAGCATTGAAAGCTTCCACTGCAGAAACTATCAAGCAATCAGACATGAACTTTTAAACAGCATATCTTTTATTCAAAATCCTTCCTTACATCTTTTACTTTATGGTTACCCAGCATTGCCTCAAAGAAAGTAACAGGAGTATATTTGACCATGTACACAACTATATATTAAAGTCAAGGCGATTCTGGTGCCATACTTGTATGTTTTATCTCCAAATGCCAAACTCACGTCCAAAAGGTCCCGTCTTCCCTCACTTGTTTATTTTTGTCTTAGTATGTCTATCACAAGTTCACATAGTATATCATAAGTCATTTTCCCCTCCGTATGTTCCGACATTAATATCAAATTTGCTTGACAGGTCAGTGTGATCAAATCGACTACAAATTGATGACATATGATACAGTCCCACCCCCTTCCATAGCATAGTGTACTCTATAATAGGAGAAGAAATTTATAAGCTTACGCTTAATTTTCTTATGAATTGTGTTTATTGTACTGTATTACATAAAAAAATAGTGAGTATGATCAGGAAATACCACAATCACAAACTGCAGACAACCCCGTGGCACCGCGAGGAAGAGCCGCTCAACCATCACGAGACACCAGGTAGACAAATTAAGCAAAGCAACCAGCTCTCTCTTCCCCATCAAGATGACTGCAAAACTAGAATGGACATAAAGTAACGTACAACAAAACATAGAACAATAACAGACTCCCACAATGGGAGTAACAATAAACTAAAAGTCAACAACAACAGAACCACTGCCTTAGAACAGACAGCAGCCTAAGCCACTGGGGGGCTTAAATGCATTTTACTGGTACCAAATCTTGGCCCTAGATTCTGCTGTTGTTGAAGTACAAGAACTGTTCAGCTCGCATGGAGGCCATCTAACTAATGCAATGTATCATCATGGAGAAACACTCTAATCAAATTAACACACCCTGATGAAACAAAGAAAAGGGCTCATGACTCACAGATAGTCAGAGCTAAAGAAAACCTCAAGTTGAGCCATGGTGGGTCCAGATACAGATAAGCATCAGGCACCATGTTATTTGGTGGAAATAAAATATTTTTAAATAAAACTAAACTGAAGTAATGATGATTTTTTAGCAAAATTCTTATTTCATATCCAGCAAAGATATACGGCTAATGCAGTAAACTATTGCATAACCATCATTTGGGAAAAAGTTAATTATCACATAATATTATAATGAAAATCCATGTTACATCCGAATCACATGTACATCTTCAGAACTAGAAAAAACCCTGAAAAGTTTATAAAAAGATAGGGATAAAATTGTAGGAAGACTTGCGTTCATGAGATACCCAGTGTCTATATGCTTTGGTAGAAGTTGAGCCAAAATTGACTAAGGTCAAACTGCGAAAAATGTAACAAAAATTAATCTGAGGATTACAGTCAAATGTCATGAACATCTGCATAGCATGACAAATACACCCACAAATTTCAAAAAGATCCAGGTAAACTCGCAGGAGGAGTTGCGTTCACAAATTATCCAGTGTCTATGTGCTTTGGTAGAAGTTGAGCCAAAAAATGACTAATTTCAAACTGCTAAAAAGTGACAAAAATTCATCTGAGAATTAGAGCTAACCTCAAGCATATCTTCAGACCTTGACAAAAACACCTGCACAATTTCAAAAAAATCTGGGTAAAATTGTAGGAGTTGCGTTCAGAAGATACCAAGTGCCTACATGCTTTGGTAGAGGTTAAAAGAGTTAAAACTGCGAAAAAAGTAACAAAGATTAATCCGAGGATTACAGTCAAACTTTATACACATCTTCAGACCTGAATAAAAACACCTGCAGAATTTTAAAAAGGCCTGGCTAAAACTGTAGGAGGAGATGCGTTCACAAGATACCCAGTGTCTATATGCTTGAGGCCAAAAATGCCTAAGTTCAAACTGCGAAAAAATGAGGAGGAATTGCATTCACAAGATAGGACACATTATTTGTGGAAATTTGTGACAGACAGTCAGACGGACAGATGGGCGCACTGGGAAAAGCAATGTGCCTCTTGATCCTGATGGGGGGAGACATTATAATAAATATGTTCTTAAAAGGGTATCCCTTGGAAGCAAAAATAGTGAGTATGATCAGGAAATACCACAATCACAAACTGCAGACAACCCCATGGTACCCCGAGGAAGAGCCGCTCAACCATCACGAGACACCAGGAAAACAAATTAAGCAAAGCAATCAGCTCTCTCTTTCCCATCAAGATGATTGCAATACTAGAATGGACATAAAGTAACGTACAACAAAACATAGAACAATTACAGACTCCCACAATGGGAGTAACAATAAACGAAAAGTCAACAACAACAGAACCACTGCCTTAGAACAGACAGCAGCCTAAGCCACCGGGGGGCTTAAATGCATTTTACTGGTACCAAATCTTTGCCCTATATTCTGCTGTTGTTGAAGTACAAGAAATGTTCAGCTCGCATGGAGGCCATCTAACTTATGCAATGTATCATCATGGAAAACACTCTAATCAAGTTAACACTCCATGATGAAACAATGAAAAGGGCTCATGACTCACAGATAGTCAGAGCTAAAGAAAACCTCAAGTTGAGCCACGGTGGGTCCAGCTACAGATAAGCATCAGGCACCAACCCATCGATTAAAGCTTTACGTCAGAGCCGTCAGAGAGTCTGAGGCCTGACCCACCGTCGTGCAATAAAAGAGGAAACCATAGCTATAAACCGTGATTGGGTTTAAAACTAGGCATGCCGACTGTCGCATGGTATCCAAATTAAATCCAACCCTTATATAACGTTTTACTATCTTTTTGAATTGATCACTAAAATTAGGTTTTCCAACAATTCGTTTGAATTTATAGACTAAATCACCATAAAATATAGGTTCTGATATGCCTTGTTGCAGAAGAGTTTTTAACCCAATGTTGTATTTAACAATTTAACTCTGAGTGTCTGTAGTAGAATTTCGAAAATGCTTTTCGAATTTTATGATATCTATAACCTTGTTTTAATAATTTAGCAACTAAAAGACTGCACCAAAGAACTGAAACTAGAGTGTCCATATTTCCTGGGCCAGACTAGCTAGTTTCTGCAATTTAGGCGTCATCAGTGACCCTCTAATAGTTTCAAAGTTCCATAATGAAACCCATGATCCCAAAGGACAAGAAAATAAAATCTACACTATAGTGAAGGGCAGGGAGACGTTCTACCGCCGCCACACAGTACTAGTCACCAGCTGTAGTGAAGTCAAATATGTTCTTAAACGGGTATCCTTTGGAAGCAAATACTGAACCAAACAACTGAAACTAGAGTGTGCATATTTCTTGGGCCAGACTAGCTAGTTTCTGCCATTTAGGCGTCATCAGTGACCCTCTAATATTTTCAAAGTTCCATAATGAAACCCATGATCCCAAAGGACAAGAAAATAAAATCTACACTATAGTGAAGGGCAGGGAGACATTCTACCGCCGCCACACAGTCCCAGTCACCAGCTGTAGTGAAGTCAAAACTCCCAAAGTTAGTTTAAAATGAATAAATATATATATTTTCTGTTTTATTATAGATTTGAAATTCTCTAAGTAACTAAGTCCTCTTGTATCATGATTTAACAACAGAATCTGGAGTGAAGGTTTGGCGCCTGTAAAATATATTTACGTCCGCAGTGGCTTAAGCTGCTGTCTGTTCTAAGGCAGTGGTTCTGTTGTTGTTGATCTATTGTTTTATGTACTTCCCATTGTTTGTTGGTTTGTCTTTATTTTGTTATGCATTACTTTGTGTCCATTCTAGTTTCGTAATCATCTTGAAGAGGAAGAGAAAGCTGGTTGCTTTGCTATTGTTGTCTAACAGATGTATTGCTACTGTAAATGTTCTGTGGCTCTTCCTCGCGCTGCCGTGGGTTGGTCTGAATTGTGTGATTGTGGTATTTCCTGATCATACTCACTTACTTTTTAATCTGGATCAGAGAATTGTGGCACACAAAGTGATTGTTTTCGGAATAAATAAAACATACTTTCTCATGCAACTGATCCTTGCTTATTTTTTTTTACTTTTTCTCAATTCCTTCTTGCAAATTATAATAAACTGCTTTGACAGTTGTGTGTTTCCATCTATCTTACCTTGTGCTGCGAAACAAATTAACCCTTCATATACTAATGGGTTCTTCCTTTTGGTTTGATACAATAAACTTGGGATAGACCATTGTACATATCTAGGGGTGTCGGGTTGTAATTTTTTCAACAAGTTGATGTATTTTATTGTCTGAAGATCTTTTTTACCTTTACAGTGTAGACCCTGATGAAATGCCACATTATGTTGCATTTCATCTGCATCTTCACTGTTTAATGCCACATTATGTAGCATTTCATCTGGGTCTTCACTGTATGTAAAAGTACCGTTTAGGGGTTTCCTGAATACAAAGGGTTAATATTATACAATTATTGACTTCAATGCGGTAGACATGAGGATTTATCTACCCGAAAAAGTGATAATTCACCGAGGCCGCTAGGCTGAGGTGAATATCACTTTAAAGGGTAGATAAATTCTCATGTCTACCGAAATTGAAGTCAATAACTGTTTTGTTATATGACTTTCTAACTAAAAAATGAAACTTTTCTACTTTCACTTTTGTTGTTCCTTCAATCTAAGGACTTTCTAACAAGTTTTATCAACTGTTATTAAAATATTTTAATGTAGTATTTTGCATTTTGAAATGTATATTAATTCTCTGAATGTGGAATGTAAAATTTAATCATAAAACTTATTTTTACATTTAATTTATTCAAACAAAGATAAATGAACAACAAAACAAAACAAAACAGTTGTTAAAATTCATGAAAGTCTTTAGTTTACCTGTTGGGATGTGAAACAGCAAATCATGTCAATTTCATGCAGCACATGCTAGTTTTATACTCATCATGCTATTTTTAGCTCTCTAGAGAGTGATATTGCAGAAGTGTCAAAAATATTAACTTCTGGAAACTAGTTCCAGCTGGTTTTCATCCTATATCACCTTCTGGGCCAGTTTAGACCAGTTTTCAGGTAGACATAGAGATTTATGAAGACAAATTGGGCCAATCAGGAGACAGGATTCTTTCCAGTCATATAACAAACCCCATTCATCTCCATTTACCAGCTAGGTAAGTGATATCATTCCATTGATTACAATATTCACAGGCTGAATGGTAAACAGGGTAGGTCCTCTTCATCTAGCTCATTTAAGACAACTGATCTCTAAGTCCCCACTGTTTTCAAATGAGATATATCTGGGTAGACTGTTACACAGCCGACTATTGAAATAGTTGGCTGTGTGAGAGTCTACCCCGATATATTCTATATCAAGGGACGTAAAGCAGTCTAATATCTGGGCGGGGTTTATTCAGGGATTCGAAAACCAGGGGCTTTTTAAATAGCGAGCATTTTACTTAATTTTAATATTTCTCTTTTTTGTCTGTATAAAAATATCCCCCTCCTTCTTACAATCAGGCGGATCATTCAAAAATTGGGGTGAATCCCCCAATCCCCTGCCTAGAATATACCCTGGACAAGGGTAAAATTGTTATAGGACCAAGATAAGAAAACAAGAGAATCTGTTCAATGTTGTATCTTTATCAAAAATATAAATATAAATGAAAAAAAAAGATTTATCAAGGTAACAAATACCAATTCCTTCTCTTGGATGCTGTATCTCTTGTTGAGCATTATATCGCTTTTTCGCAATGAGTTAATAAATTTAAAAATATAGGAGCATGAAATGTAGATTCTATTTGTCATATGACATTAAAATTACTTTGAAATTGAGTTATTGCAGGACTTAAGTTAAGAGCGTGTGACGAAAATATAATTTTCTTATTTCTCAGCCAAAACATTTGTTGTGGGTACTCAAAAGAACCGTCTCATTGAGATGGTTCTTTTGAGCATCCAAAACATATGTTAAAATTGATGGGTAAGAAAATATTTACAATTTTACACTGAAAATTTTTGTTTATCTAAACTTGTGGTTATTGGCATGAATTCATCAAGAACTAGAGCCACATCTAAGAAATAATTTGCTGTACTGCAATAGGAAAGACAACTCTTGCAACAAATATGTTTTACAACAAACTGAGATAACTCTTTAATCAAGGTTTCATTTTACAAGACGCTACGTTTGTGATGTTGGCAGATGTCAGTATATCTTCTGCAATTGTAAATTCGCTGAAAAAAGAGAAGAGAATATTTATTTCTTTTTATGTTCAGTATACATCACCTGCTGAGTTTTGGCATTTTTTTTTACAATACTTGAAAAGGAAACATATATACGGCCTCATGTCAAAAGTAAGTCAAGATTTGATAAAAAAATGCTTTTGTGAAAATGTTTGACACTTAAAAAGCACTGGTTATATCATTTGACCTTGACCCTGCTAGCTACATAGATCACAGGGTTGAATAATTACATCCTAATCTGGAAAGAATCACGCATATGTAGGAAAATTTTCCTATTAGTGTTCATTGGCATGCAGATCATCACTGAAAATGTCTACCTTAGTGTATATTTTTCATTGCCATGGTTACAAGCATAAATACAATCTTATTAACACCCAGACAATATAAATTTACATAGATTGCTGGTTAAATATTTGAGGAAGATTGGACCTTATAACATGAAGTTATGCATCTTTATATATGAAAATACACTTTACATAGGTCAAAAAATTTATCATTTAAGTCAATGGCAGCCTAGATTTTAAATTTTATATTTTAACATTCAATTATCTCTAATTTGGAAAGGAATAATTGGATTTTCTTCAAATAACTTGTATTCTGATACAACATACATTGCCGTTGATTTCAATAACAGTTTTATCATAACACATGGTGTGTGTTTCCATGGCAACTAGTTTAATAGACATGAATAAACATTTTCAGTGTTGTTCTGCTGTTGCCAAGCAACCGTAAACAATACATATATTCCTACATGTGCATAGTCCTATAAGGTCACTCTCTGGTTAAACAAGCATATGGCATATTAAAGCAAGGCAAACATGGTAATATGATGTCAGCAGTGTTTTATAGCTGTCAAAAGATGATACAATTTTGTTGCACTTTTAGCGAAACTTGACACACTTTTGGCATGACGCTGTAGAAAAAACATGAAGATGAAGTAACAAAAACAAATGGACGGATCACTTAAAATGCAAAATTGAGATAAAAAATTCATATACACTATATTCTTGTTACTATGTCTTCAAAGAGAAAACAGTAAGTCAATAAATATATCACAACAAGGGCCATAATGACCCTGCATCACTCACCTGAGTCTCTTTGGCACTGAAAACAACTTTGTTCAGTGGAGTATAATAGTTTGAGCAATCTTGGTATAGGGCATCATGGGAACATTTTGAAACAAAGCAAGTGGTTTAGGAATAGATATCATTTAGAAATGTTGTTTAGCTTTTAAGTGCCTCCGAAAATGCATTTGAAAATAATTCCAACTCAATGTTTTTATCCTTTTTCCGGCGATTTTGATTGATCCATTGGTAAAATTAAATGTTTTTTAAACTTCAATAAAAACCTGTGCGTATGAATATTTGATATCTGCCTTGATTTCACAGCGCTAATAACGAACTGTATATAAAACTTCGAACACAAGTGCAAAGGGTACCCTATTGTTGTGTCGGAGATAAAACCTTCACCAGTTTAAATATAGTTAAACATGTTGAAAGCTCATTTGAAAACCCTTACCCCGTATGAGGGTGCATCTTCAAAGCAACAGGAGGAACTCTAAGAAATTAACCGGATGATGTGGTTTTGTGACGTCACTTAACACAAACAATCACGTCATCGAAGAGAATCGGCATCAAAACAATGGCTTCATCAACAACAAAATGTTTCAATACAGTTTGACAGCGTCCAAACAAACTTTTTAGGTTAACGCTTAGGGCCTACTAATGTGGGGATTTTAGGCACAGACTTGCGAAGGTAAACTTGTGTTTTTTAAAACCTGTCATTCCGTGAAGGGCCTTAATCTAAATGCTCTTCAATGAG
Source organism: Loripinus fragilis (assembly GCA_964019695.1). Taxonomy (NCBI): domain Eukaryota; kingdom Metazoa; phylum Mollusca; class Bivalvia; order Lucinida; family Lucinidae; genus Loripinus; species Loripinus fragilis. The sequence goes on along the minus strand of OZ026518.1, from coordinate 5,713,614 downwards.
CCCAGCAAGCTAAAGAAAACAATTCCAAACTAAATGGAGCTAAAACTCATATACTCATTCCAAATAGAGTGCAATTTTAATCATTATTTAGCATAACAAAGTCTTAAAATGACATAATTTTCAAGATGGCTGCCCCATCTTTCATAGACAGCGGTTACGAACTATTTTCCTTCAGTGGCCTTTTAAATTTGAAATGTAGTCAACAACCCTTTACAACGGTGCTGTTTTGTTCCACAGTTGGAATTATAAGGAATGAAACTAAATTTTTTGGTTTTATCAATGTGTAAACTGCGGCGAATCGCTCACAAATTTAACATAAAGCACTTCGGGCTTTATTCAATTTGTGAGTGATTCTCCGGAGTTTACATGTCGATAAAAAACAAAAAATAAAATTTCATTCCTATGATGACATCTGCTAAAGTCCTCTGCTGCATATACTTGCTATCATTATTGACTAACGCAAGTGTAGAGGCAAAACAACCTTTAAATGCTTGAAACATTTTCTTAAAGTTTGAAACCTAAATTGATCAATTTTGAAAGAGGACCACCGAAGAACTATTCTTTTAAAGATTGGTGAAATTCCACCGACAGGTTTAGGAGCAGATATCATTAGAGCATTGTGTTTCCTGATCAATGACATAGGACATCCTTGGATCACAAAAGCTCACCTTAAACAGCCTGTGCTCAGGTGAAAAAACACAACCTGCCAGCAGGATCATTTTGATTGGTAAAAATATGTTTGTACATATGGTTAAATATATCTAAAACATCAAGGGTGATAGTTCAAAAGATCAAAAATTCTGAAATTCAGATATTCCAATTCTAGAAAAAATGATATTGAGCCATGACATGAGATTTCCAACAATGTGTTATGTGCAACCAGCAAAGCCTCAGATCAGCCTGCGCATATGCACAGTCTGATCAGAGCCTTTGCTAGTCGCTGGAATTTTCTATGAGTGTTATTCTATGACTGACCAAACAGTATTTGGAGCTTCTATCCTTACAAGGAAGCTGCACAGGCTGGTCCGAGTCTACACATGTCAAAATACCACATTGTTGGAAATCACATGTCGCGGCTCATATGTTAAATTGTTACAAGTATATGAACCCTTTCCATTCAGGATACCTGCAAACAGGCAATGTAGAAAAGAGTGGCGGCCCAGATGAAATAAAGAGAATACTAGGTGAGAGTCTTTTGATATCAATTTAACCAGGCAAGGCTTTGAGAATGCTTGTTGACATTGCAAGGCTTGCCGAGCGATTCAACATGCATTCATGAAGCTGAGCCTGGTAAGCTTGATATCAAAAGACACGACCCTGGAAATCTATTTATCAGCTTACCAAGTTGATTCTCTCTTAAAACTAGCGAATATGACGTAATGATCGATTTTTTGTGTTGATTCAGCGTCATTGGTGACGTCATTCAAAAAGTGCAACGTCATCATGACCTGATAAAGGCACATGCTGTGAAATAGACAACGTTTATCAGGCAACTTGCAATGCTGCAATTAATATGAATGGAAAATGATAAAATGCATTTCTTCAGGGTCTGCACTGTCTGCAAAGGTAAAAACAAGTCTTCACAACAGAAATACCTCAAGATTTAGAAATTTCTACCAGTGATCCCTTTAAATACAAAATGGGCAATTCAATACTCATTCTATAAACAGGCCTTCAGATTTATGGTGGGCCCGGGTCATTGTCCCATGATTTCAAAATATGGCCCATAACTTTCCAAAGCAGTGGGCCTAGTGGACCCATCCTTTTTAGTTGTGAAAAAATCTTACTTTAATAAAAATATTCATCTTACAGTGAGTCTAAGAACTCCACAAAAAAGTTGTCAATACAGTAAAACATGTCTTAAGCAGCCACTCAAAAAAAGACGAAACAAAGATCTTAATAACAAATAGTAGTTTAATGAAGGTCAAAAGGATTGCAGAATGCTCCCCTTGGAGCATTCTGCAATACTTTTGACCTGCATTAAGCGATAATTGGTCTTCTCTTTTAAGTGGCCACTTAAGACAAGTTTTACTGTATAATCAGCAGCCAATATACATATATGCATACAAGTGTCTGTGTCAGTGTCCAGGTAAAGTATACTACCCAAATGTCAATTGTGGGTAGTTTGATATGCTTTGACCCATCATTTCAGAAAATGACCCACCATTTTTTGCTCTATGGGACACTTCGGCCCACCAATCTTGAAAAAAATCTGAAGCCCTGTATAAACATGCCTGGGAAAATCCATCAGAATGAAATGGTTCAACAGAATTTCAGGATAATAAATCACAAAAATATGACCAAAGACCCAGTGCATGAGATTTTGGTCACAGCCTTCAAAGCTTAATAAAATGCTTTGTGCCTAAAAAAGGGGTCAACAACCATTTTAAGCCTAGCAGCCCCATAAATAGAACTTTTGTAAGCAGTAAAGACCCTGATAAGATGCTGCTTGCAATGTCAATGTTTCATCACAGTCTGTACTGTTTGCAATGATGAAAAATAATATAAGCTAATGAATACTTTAGAAAACTGACCTGTAACCCCTTAATTAATAACTGATAATCCAAAATGAATTTATTCTTAAATTGGTGTTTCTATTTAACTCATTGCCTACCAAGTGTCCTCTGCTCATAACCTTTGCAAACAGTTTGGACCCAGATCAGGCCTGACAAAATGTCGGGACTGATCTGGATCTAATCTGTTTGACACTCAGATGGTATTCCTGAAAGAATTTTTCAAAAAAGTTGATTTTGAAAAAAAAAAAACAGCAGACGACAAAAAAACATGAACAATTTCCCAGCATGCAATGAGTTAAGCATAATGGGTTAATAGCTACTTAGAAGAGAATAAACATTATTGTATCGGTTAGTTAGTGTCCTTTAAGGAGCTGAATGAATATCAGTCCTTTGACTATTTTTTACGAGCTGGTGGTGTCTTGCTACGCTGTCTATTCCTGGATGGCTCAGAGGTGATCACCTGCTGTCTGGTGCGACTGATCGTCATCTGACTGGGGTCTATACGAGGTTTGCTAGGCTCGGCTTTCCCTTCATCTTCAACTGGTCCTCTCTCAGCTATCTCATGGGCCTCTTCTATCATTGCCACTGACTGAAATTATAAGAAAGCCACTTTATGTTTAACCCTTATAAGTCAAATGGAACTCCCTATCCTTATCAACTGGACCAGTCCATTTCCATTTTAAGGGTTGTTGGTATTTTTATTCAAATTTTAATAGAACATTCTGTAAGCAAATAGTGGAGACCCTGGTCAGATGCTGCATTCTGCAGCATCTGATCTGGATCTGAACTGTTTGCATATGTCCAACAAAAAGGATGCTAGGCTTATATTGGTTAAACAGAACCATTAATAACCAACCAGGACCAACCTGAGTGCAATAGGTTGACAGGCAATAACAATCCAGTTCCATTGTTGTACAATCAAACAAATCAAATGATTCCATTTTTGCTAGACTTTCAGATGGGGGTTGAAATGCTGTCCCCACATTCGAATTCACACATGCATTCTCCTCATAAATTAATTATCAAACTACCTCTTAATGATGGAATCAATTTTAAATCTATCTTGTAATATGAGACCTAAAATTAAGGTATGTAGATTAAGCCTTGAGCTTTTAACATTTCGGAACTATTAAAAGTTTAAGTTTCAATATGTTTAATATCTTATTGATATTGTGTACAAACATTATGCTCCATGTTTATTGAATGCTTTCCTTGATTATCAGTTTCAGGCTTAAAAGTATAGAAATGTTGGAAGTAAAATTCAAGGGCCGATACATGGCAATATAATTAAACAACCCATACTGCTCACCTGAGTAGTTAGCCTCACACTTTCAGAAAATATTTTTTAAAGTTTTTTTATTATTATGAGTTTATTATAAATGAGTCTATGAGAACAAATGACCTCCATGGATTTGCTAATTTGGACCCCTGGGGCATGATTGGCAGGGTTTACATAGGGGAACACTAAGCATTGCAACATACTAGATATATATGCTGAGGGCTCGTGGATTTACAGAAGATGATGATTTTTAAAAAAAAAATTCCCATGATAAGTCTATAGGAGCTAAAGAGCACAGGTGTGTGGCCAATTTGAACCCAAATGTATAGATGGCAGGATTTATTTAGGGGACCATAAGCCTTTGCTATATACTAAATATATAAGATGTGGGTCTCATGGTTTCAGAAGAAGATTTTTAAAGTTTTTCTCGTTATAATTCTATGGAAACTCTTGATCAAGAGCTTGATTGGCAGGATTCATGACGGGGATCACTAGAAATTGCTATATACAAAATAATAGCTGTGGGCCTCATAGTTTCAGAGAAGATGATTTTTAAAGTTTTCCCCATTATAAACCTATGGGAGCTATATGTTGTCATGGCAACCAGAGTTCCAATCAAATCAGACCAAATACCTCATGCAGCATTTCTCCTAACCTGATGATACTCAAAATAAAATTTGACCAAAATTGACTAAATGACTTTAATTTAGAGATATATTACTTCAAAAGAGTGGACCGATGTTGACAATAAATAACCCCGGACACAGGCCCATGGACTTACTAATACTTCAATTGAGTCTCCAGCTCAGGTGAGCTAACAACTATTTAGTTGAAATATCACTACAACATTAAGACAGGTAATTTAAAAACAAAAGTTAAGAGCACCAGTTATAACACACAATTCATAAAACATTCAAAGTAGCTAACATATTCAACAGCCTGAGCATAAACAAATCTTTCAAAAGTAAATTGACAAGTCTGTATGAATGCCCAAATTAATCTGAGAATACATATATTATAAATGTTCATAGGCAGGCTTTAATACTTATTCCTGACAACACAAGTTGCTTGAGTCTGTGATTGTAGCATTTGTAAGTCATTATCATTCTTTTTTTTTATAAAATATTTTCATTTCCAAACAAACACCTGTCTTTTCATTCAACCCATTAGAGCAAAACAAGCCACAATTTAACAAAAAATACCAACAAAACACTACATTTTATGCCTATCCTATGATAAACAATCATAAACATTTTTTATCACACACTATCCTTTAAGCTAGCATCTACCGATAACGTTTTGATATTTATTTTAGGGTTTCTGCCAATTCTGGTCATAAAGACCTATTGGTATCATATGATATTCTGAAATCAAAATAATACTTCAGTGGTGTATGGCGTGCAAGGCTGTTGCATGAACTCATAATGAACAGATCCAATCAACAAACTGAATTAACAAAATCTGCAATTTTCAGACATGTTGGTTGCCTGATTTCTTTTACTTTTTTTGTAAAATGCAGTTACTGTACAACTCACAAAGAGAACTCAATAAATCTAGTTTGCTTTAAACTGTTGGCCTAAATGAGATATTTTCTCTCATAATATTCTGAGCCAGAATTATCCCTGTATATTGTGTGTGTCCATTAACCCTTAAAGCGCGACCTATATTTTGCAGCAGACAAAAATTTCAAATTTTGCTGCTTTTTCAAATATAACAAATAAGCAATGATATTTCATGAGAATCCTCTGCTGGCAGAGGATTCTCATATAATATCATACCTTATTTTTTTTTTAAATTAGGAATGATGTCGCATAATTTGTCATCTGCTGCAGTCGTAATTGGCGCATAAAGGGTTAACACCATCAATCAGCACCACAACCTATTCTTTTATTATTTAATAAGAACAATATTGCTGTTATACATTGAAAAGATAACAAAACAATGACTACGAGAATCTGGTTCCCTTTTGACACATTTTTAAACATCAAAGGCTTAGCTATGTCCAGAGCTCCAGATAAGTCAGTTTCAAGTAATTAAAGTGAGTCCTACCTAAATATCATGAAGCCCAAAATATCAAAATGTTCCATCACACATGAGATTTTGGTGCCTATTGCATATGCGCAATAAAACTCATTTAAATACCTATTCTGGTATATCAAACAGGACTAGAGGGTTTTTTTTGGACTTAAATCTTTATCTACCACTAGGCTTTGTGTATCTCAGCAACATAAGTTCTGACAAGTCTGTGCAGTAGTATTTTAGTAGTTCAGTAAAACCTGTCTTAAGAGGCCACTCAAAAATAGACAAAACAAAGGTCTTAATGGCAAATGGTAGATTAATGAAGGTCCAAAGTATTGCAGAATGCATTCTGCAATACTTTTGACCTGCATTAAGTGATAATTGGTCTTGAACGCCAATATTTGGTCTTCTTTTTTGGTGGCCGCTTAACACAGGTTTTACTGTAGATCTATAAGATTATCATGAAACATATTCCAATCTGGAGTACTGGGATTATGAGTTAAAAGCAACACAAATGAATCACTGCCACGACAAATGTACACACTGGTTTCCAGCCTCCCCAAGGGCTAAATTCAGCCCCATCAGCTATGGAAGCTATTTCAGCCTCCAGTTCTGAGGTATAGCCATCCACCTAGAAAAGGAGTCAACTAGAATAATGAAAGTAAGAAAGAGGGCAAAGATATAAGTCACATCACAGGTTTAGATAAACAAAAATTTTCAGGTTAAAAAATGTAAATATTTTCTTACCCACCAGTTTTAACATATGTTTTGGGTGCTCAAAAGAACCGTCTAGTTGAGACAGTTCTTTTGAGTACCCACAACATCTGTTTTGGTTGAGAAATAAGAAAATTAAATTTTCGTTACACACTCTTAACTAAAGTCCTGAGTGACATAGATACTATATCCAAATATGAATTACGGTAAATGTTCTAAAATTTTGAACGCTTTTTTCTCATTCTATTCTCAAATAAAATGTTGGTTATCAGGGCTGGATTTCACAAAATGTTTGTCAGATTAGCAAAATAGGGAAGACCCTGATCTGACTGCTTCTTTAAAAGCAGTCTGATCTGGGACCTGCACTGTTTGTCAAGACCTTTTTGGCAGGCAACTAGTGTTCAAAATTTTAGACTATCTAAGGTAATCATTACATCAGATCCAAATACTTTTGTCTGCTATTACAGCGAATCCAGGGAGAGATCCATACAAACCATTATGAAAGTTTCTTCCAAATCTCTTAATTATCTTCCAATATTCTTTTCAAATTCAATGGTGGATAGGAAAGTTGACTCTAAACCTTTGAAAGAACCTTAGAGCTGATTTCATTTATCTTCATTTCAATCTTCATCAGTGATTGGTTTACAAAACAAGTGTAATAAGTGCTTCACATGTGACCATAAAAGGAGCCTGTTGGAAATGAAAATACTTGTCTAGGTTCTATTGTAAAGAGATTATGAACATAGATTTTGATGAAGATAAGAGGAAACTCCCAACAAAATTATTTCTCAAATATTCAAGGGAGTTATCAACCTACCCCTAGCCTAACCAAACATCATTGTCATATCTACACCTTGTAATAAGCAAAAGAAACACATATTAAAATGTTTTCTATGCTTGCCAGTTAACTTTATAATCCTTCAATGAATATGAATGGTGAGTTCATAGTTTGACAAGAGGTTTAGAAGAAACTTACATGATGGTTTGTATGCATCTCTGTCTGGATTAGCTGTAAGTTCTCCTTCAAACATACACTTTAAAAACAGCTATCCAGCTGGACCTCTAGAAGTCTAGTTTTAAGTCTATACATTTTTTTGTTGGAACAACGAAATGTGTAGATGCCAACAATTGTTGGCATTTTAACATTTATTAGCAGGATTATCTCCCTGTCTTAAAACAAGAAAAAATTCTTTATTTGTCAGTATTTTAGTTATCACGATCTGTTGAAAATTTCATGCTCAGTTGAGTTGAACTTGAAAACAGTTTTATAACCTTTGAGGCCTGACGATGGATCACGATCAGTACTCAATTTGCCTCACTTGAACTCAGCAATAAGAAGGAAATTTTTGTAAAAAAATCACTATGTCATCATGAATTTCCTTGGAGTTCATTTCTACTGTATGAAGATATCTGAATTCCATTTTTTGTCCATTTTAACAGATAATTGCCACCATGATCTATCAAAATATGTCATCGTCCCATGTAAACACAGCAGATTTGGTGGCTAAAATCAAAAATGCCAATCTTACAAGCAACCCTTTATAGTGATTAGAAGACAAATAAAACACAAAAATATCAGTGGAAATGGGATATTCTGGAATAGCTTAATGAGATAAAGCAATTATTTATAGACTCATATTGTTTTTTCAACCCTTTGTATATGGGAAAGTCCTAAATGGATAATTTGACAAACATTGAGAACCCAGATGAAACGCCACAGAATGTGGCATTTCATCAGGGTTTTCACTATTTGCTAAGATAAAAACCATTGTAAGGGACTGAAGTACATCTCAATTTAGAAATTCCAACCTGTGACCCCTTAATATGTACAATGAACTATCCCAGGCTCGTTGTATCTAACCAGGTGGAAGTGAATGAGTTTGTGTTTAACATCTTACCAACAGCTAAGATCATATGGAGATGGGGCTATTGCTTTGAGTCTGATCTAAGAGACTGGAGGAGCCAAGGATCGAACTTGGGACCCCTGGGTACAAGGTGAGTGGTTTATCCTTTTCACCATGGTGGCTCTTCTAACCAGCTGGAAGTTTGTTTGTTTGATTTGATTCTTTACATCCCATCAACAATCTTTCAGTTATAAAGGGACGGGTCTTCCTGGGTCAAACCAGTACTAAGCTAGGATTAATGTTCTTGCTCAAGAACACAACGCAGTGAAGCCGGTGAGGCTCGAACCCGCAGCCCTTCGGTCTCGAGTCAAGCACTCTACCACTGAGTCGCTGCGCTCCCTACCAGATGGAAGAAGTCATTTGTATACTAAGGGTTTAATATGACTATTATACAAAGTAAACTTACAAAGACATAGAAAGTAGCAGCTCCAGCAGAAACATCTCTGACCTCATCTAACTCGTGTCTGTCCAGTAGTTGCCGTGCTCTCTTAGCGGCAGCCATATTGATCTTACTAGCATCACACTCTAGACACCGTCTCTTTAAACTCTCCTTGCCGGTCTTACCAACCAGAGCTTGTACTGCCTTCCAAGCCTGAAACATATATCACTACATGTATATATATGTATATGTCACTATTGATGATCTTACTAGCATCACACTCTAGACATCGTCTCTTTAAACTCTCTTTACCTGTCTTACCAACCAGAGCTTGTACTGCCTTCCAAGCCTGAAACATATATCACTACATGTTTATATATGTATATGTCACTATTGATGATCTTACTGGCATCACACTCTAGACATCGTCTCTTTAAACTCTCCTTACCTGTCTTACCAACCAGAGCTTGTACTGCCTTCCAAGCCTGAAACATATATCACTACATGTTTATATATGTCATTGTAAATGAGCAAGTACACCAGATTTTGGTATTTATCACATGTGTGCAAATGCCTCTAATAAATGCCTATGATGATGTATCCAGCAAACTTGCATTATTAACTTGTTGCCTAATGAGAAATTTTTCATGCTTTTTTGCTGTCTGCTGATTTTTTTTAAATCAACTTTTTCGAAAAATTCTTTCAGGAATACCAACTGAGTGTCAAACAGATTGGATCCAGAGCAGGCCCAAATGTCGGGTCTGATCTGGGTCCAAACTGTCCGCAAGTTATTAGCAGACAACATAAGTGGATAAAGAGTTAATAAGGAGTGTTCACATGCAATATCAAGTCTTATTTGATGCTAAAACATAACAATTTCATGTTTAATGTAGGTCTGTCGACAAATTCCAAGCAAAAGCATACCCTGCCTTTTGTAAGGGTGGGAATATAAATTTACTAAAAATCAAGAAGATACTGACGCAAATGAGTTGGTTGCACCTGGTTTTTTACTCTTTGTATACTGGAAACCTATAAAGGGGTATTTTGACAAACAGTGAAGACCCAGATGAAATGCCACAGAACACCACATTTTACTAGGGTCTGCACTGTTTTCAAAAATAAAACCAATCCTTAGAGACTGAAACACATCTTAATTTGAAAATTCTAAACAATCATCTATTGATACCTACAATGAACTATCCCAGTTTATTGTACCAAACCAAATGGCTGAATCCATCAGTATAAAGAAGGTTTAGATCAAGTGGATTCGGAGTGGGTAATTATCATAAGAATTTCCCCAATCTGACAACTCTTCTTAGAATTTCTGAATGAAAGTAAATAATAACACATTACTGAATTTCACATTTTTCTACAGCATTTTGATCATTGGCCTTCTTCAGTTAAATGAAACAAATTAAAACTATTTATACCGATATTAAACTTACATTGAAACCTAAAGTAATAGTTGCAGCCATGTAAAGCTATTTCAATTTCTTCTATTTAAACCTGAAGCAACAGCATCTAACCTGTTGCCATAGTATATTGTATTTAAATCCAAAACAAGTAGGAATCACATTCGATAAATGATCCTAATTGAAATTTTTTCCCTTCACTTTAAAAATGCTATTGGTCAAAAAACTTAAACATAGAGTAAAATTTTCCCCTGTTAGCGTCTCTAACCTTAGTCTCTGATTCTTTATGTCCCAGTATGAGGAATGTTGCTGTCATCACAGTATGTACAACTACTGGTGGATTCTGGTAACTTCTTATCTCAGCCACCGTTGACTGCTTCAACTCCAAGATCTCTGAACGAATCCTCTGTATCTTGCGTAGTCTGACCAGTATCTGATTGGCTTCAATGAGTTCCTTTGCCATTTGAACTTCGAAGCCATTTCTCTTCACGGTCTCTATTGCCTTTTCTATCTCTTCAATTTCTCTCTTTGATATAGCTCTTCTAAGATCTAAAGAAAATCAACATCATATTAGATATAAGATAACATATATCATACTAGATATAAGAGGTTTAAGCCTGAAATTGAAATTATTTTCCATTCAAAAAGTCCTAACCCTAAACCCTTTGCTCCATAGGCTATTTTAGATCATGACATCATTCTCTATTTTCAGACAACATTGAAAAAATTCAAGAAAAAATTAAGCTAAGTTTTGAATACTCTTGGAAATATTATGGAAAATGGAGCATTTGCTCAAAAAGAGCAAATGCTCCATTTCCATAATATTTTCAAATACATGATATTTCAAAGGTGTAAAAAGGCATTACTATGGAGTAAAGGGTAAAAATACCAATCACAACAAATGTTTACTGTTTTGTGTGCTGAAATGTTTTTAAAGCCTCTCGGACAAACACTGAAGACCCAGATCTACGCTATGTAGTTAATAATGTCAAGCAATTATATGCAGCAGGCAACTTAAGCAGACATTTTGAGATGCATTTTTTGAAATGGTAAGCATACATTTTAGCTTCTCAATAGAACTGTCTCACTGAACAAATCGCTATCAACCATAACTCTATTATTTGTCAGGAATTGCATTATGAGTTCCTTTTCCATTTGAAAAACGAAGCAATTTCTCTTCACAGTCTCTACTGCCAATCACTCTCTTTGATATAGCGTTTTTAGATAAAAAAAAATCCAACATCAAATTGAGTATAATATACATAAAACAAACCTAGGTCAAGATAAGCTAAAGGTTTCAGTCTAAAATCAATCATTCTTAACATACAATTTAAGTGCTCAAAAGAACTGTCTCATGAATATAAACATTATCAACCACAATTCTCTTCATGGCCTTTTTCAAATTCTTGACCAAATGTCATCTGACACTCCCTTTTGCTCTGACATCCTGGATTCTAACAAGGAGTTCATGTATCGCCTGTTAATGACTCAAATTCTAGCAATGTAGCCTGTTTTTAATACTAAACTTTCACAGATGAAATTTTGTCTGCATCCTAGTTTTCAGTAATTAAACTAAGAGTCAGTTCCTCAGAATCAAAAATAACCCCTTGTTTAAGCAGGTAGCGCCTGTTTAACTGAATCTGCAATGCCAAAAGTTTCAAGGGGCGTCCAAGCTCAGTCCTTATCTTCAACTTTCTACTATCTTATCAATTGAGCTGGTGTCCAACAAAGGGCAACAATAGGTACAAGTTAGGCCAAATAAAAAAATACCTGTGTTTGGGGTAACCGACTCTACCTAAATTTACTGGTGAAACGTAGATAATTTTCAGGTTTTTTGGAAAACAATATAATTTTATGCATTTTGAAAGGCCTTTCAAAATGTATAAAGTTATTTTTTCCAGAAAAAAAAATAATTAAAAAAAATATGTGTACATGTACCTAAAATTTTCAGACACGATTACCTGAAACACATTTATTTTTTATTCGGCCTTAGCATGTTTGCCCATGGGAGACGTAGATCAGCTTGCATATCTCCACAGTCTGATCATTCTTTGATGGAACACTCTATGGGTAGCCAAGGGTCCAACAAATCTTCAGACTCTGATTAGACTGTGTGGATGTGCAGACTGATTCAATCTTTGCTGTACACACATGTCAACTTGTACCTTATGCTGGATACCAGCTCATAATTCAGTAAAACCTGTGTAAAACGGCCACTCTCAAAAAGACCGAAAATTAATTGTTTTTCAAGACCAATTATCGCTTAATGCAGGTCAAAAGTATTGCAGAATACTCTTGACCTTCATAAAGCTACCATTTGTCATTAAGATATTTCTTTTCCCTATTTTTGAGTGGCCATTTTACACAGGTTTAACTGTACTTACTATCTCTAGACACAAGTTCTTTCAATAATCTTTCTGCCTTTTCTAACTCCATGTCCTTATCTTCCACTTTCTCCTGTTCAAACTCAGTGATTGTGTATTCTAGTTTGTATTTATCCTTTGCTTTAATAGCAACCTTCAAGCGGTAGCGGATTCTCTTGTGCTTCACATCTGAAATACAGTACATGCCCCAGGATAAGTAAAATTGGGGATTAAAATCGTTAATAAGTTCTTGTCCATCAGTATTAATATTTGTTTTGGGTTCTCAATACACTATTTAACCGAATCATTGAGACGGTTGTTTGAGTACCCACAAGATATGTCTCAATAAGGAAAATACAGTATGTGGTACTGTCCTGCCAGCAAAGAGTGACAGTGACGTCATGTTTTGTTTACTACGTTATCAGGGCATTTAGTGGATAGGATTAATACACAAGTGATCTTTCGATTCACGTTAGCTCAAGTTGAGTGCAGACGATCGTGTTGTACTTAGCAATTGTGAACAAAATATAAGCCACTGTCACTTTTGGTTGGCACTATAGTAGTGTTGATAGATTTTTACATGATATTGTTTTTATTTACTAAGACATTAATGTAAATACTGAATGAAGCAAACTTAGATACTGATGAAAAGCACACAGCATTATTTTATCTTGATATTCATTCACTGTTTGCCAAAGTACTCATGTTAAAACATTTTATTGGTATTTAGATATGCTGATGTTTAATTATTAAAAAAATATCTTACAAAACCTCATATTTGGTCCAAAATGACAATTTCTCTATGTTATGCCTATTTCAGTGGCCATTTTCTGTTACTATAGCAGCATTAAAGTGTATGTTCTTGACTTTTAACATTTTACTTGAATCAAAAATAAATATTTCATTATTTACTGATTTAATTTTCACAGATCATTTATTCATCTGCTAAATTAATTACAGGACTATTTATCAACTCTATGCAAACATCTGGGTGCAGCAATCTTACAGCAACAAACGTCCTATTAACCTGAGTTTATCTCTTTATGCAGGTCAGCTAAATGATTGAAGCAGAACATTCAGTCAATTTCTTCATTTCAATATTGGATAATGGATATTCTGTTTTAATTACAATCAACAGTCAGATCAATGCAAATTATAATGTTACTGAACTGTCGAAAGAAAAGTATTTTATTTTTCAATATGTTTCATTTGATTTGACAGTGCCCAAAATGAAGAAATTTGTTACAAAATATATCCTCTGCTATAGTAATAATTAGTGCTTTAAGGGTTAAATTTTAGAAATAAATATTAAATATCGGCCAGGTATCAAAATATACTTATCAATGCACCCACTGCTAAAACTATTATTCTGAAACATTGTTATTTTTGACATTATCAAGGATATATATAACTTTGTTTGTGTTGTGTGTAAGCAGATGGTAGTGCTTCCAGTTTTCTTGTGAAGAGCATTCACAAACATTTAATGAGGGATTATTCCTGCCATACTGTAAGCTTTATAATAAATGCATTTTAATCTAGAATGCGCAGTCAATGGGACTCCATCGCAAATCCCCACGCTTAAGTTTTCGACCCCCCAGCACCCCAAGTCCCGCCCCTGGGGCATGATTCCGGGGCACCAGAACGAAAATATGTTTTCTATCTTTTATTTGTGAGAACACACACAAAGTTAGGTATAAAAAATTGAAATTAACATGGTAACCGAAATTTAATGATATTTGACCTTTTGACCTCTCCCCAAGGTCACCAGTTTGACCCTAGGATGAAGTTTGTATTTGCATTTTGTTCTGCTCATCATCCCCTTCGATTTGATATGCCACATGACCATGTTTGAAAAAACTATTTTTTGACCCCCCTGGGCACCCCCAGCGCCCCATAGCCACCACCCCTGGGGCAAAAACAAGGTGACAGAATGAAAATCCCGTCTGATATGTTTTTTATCTTTCATTTGTACAGCACAAACAAAGTTTGGTATAAGAATTTTTGAAATTGACATGTTAACTGAAATTTAATGATATATGACCTTTTGACATTACCCCAAGGTCACCAGTTTGAATCTAGGATGAAAATTTTACTTGCATTCTGTTCTGCTCGTCATCCCTGTCGATTTGATATGCTACATGACCATGTTTGAAAAAAAAAATTTTTTTTGACCCCCTCGGCACCCCTAGCACCCCAAAGTCCAACCCCTGGGGCAACAGAATTAAAATCCCATCTGATATGTTTGTATCTTTCATTTGTGAGAACAAACACAAAGTTTGGTATAAAAATCTTTGAAATTGACTTTGTAATTAAAATTAAATGATATTTGACCTTTTGACCCCTCCCCAGGGCCCCAGGGGGCCGGGCCAAAAATAAATTTGCTCTTGCACGCCCAATTCATGTGAGTAACTCACACACCAAATTTGGTTGAATTTCGTCCAACGGTTTAGGAGAAGATAGCATAACGGACAGACGGACGGAGACTATTACAATATCCCCTTCGCTTTTTAAAAAAAAAGCGTGGGGATAAAAATGTGCGAATTTTCCCTTTAAAGGTTGAATAATTACCAGAAGTTAACATTTTAGGCTATTGTTCTAATGTATACTCATAGGCAGCGGAACACTTATATCTCTGTGTAGTGTAAGGATGACCTATAGACAGTGCAGACATTATTACCTCTGTGTAGATTAAGAATCCTCTCCTCCTCCTCATCTTTAATCTGTTGTCTCAGTTTCTTCAGTTGGTTCTCATACTTCCTCTCAGCTCTCTCTGTCTCCTAGATACACAGTTATCTCTGTGTAGTGTAAGTATGACCTACCTCTGTGTAGATTAAGAATCCTCTCCTCCTCCTCCTCCAACTCTCGTCTTCTCTTCATGTCCTTCTCATCTTTAATCTGTTGTCTCAGTTTCTTCAGTTGGTTCTCGTACTCCCTTTCAGCTCTCTCTGTCTCCTAGATACACAGGTAAAGTCAATGTTAACCATTTTGCACTGTCAAATTACATAGTTTAATGTTCATTATAGTGTAGATTATAACAATTCACCATGAGTGTCCATGTAGGATAGAGATATCTCACCCAAGGGGTCGGAATTTTATCCAGGGACGAGGCTTGCCAAGTCCCTGGTTAAATTCTGACCCCGAGGGCGAGCTTTCTCTAGCCTACATGGACATGCTCATGATGGGTTTTCTCCCACTTTTCAAAGGTTTTTTGTCGGAACATAAAAATTAAAAAAAATGAAAATTTTAACTTTTTACTGGTTGGATTTATAACATTTCTGAGTTTACGAGTGTTTTTATCGGGTATTGAAATGGGTGTAAACATAGTTTGCACCTTGTTATTGCCTGGAACACGCGCTTGGAGCTTTAGTTAAGTTTCTATTTGCAAAATAAATTCCTGCTTGGCAGCCTACGCTCTTAGCACCACATTGCCTTTATCGTCACACATTGCACATTCGATGACGTCATAAACGTTATATGACGTCAGTAAGTAACACTTATCCTTGCGTGGTGCCTTTGAGTTACTAAAGCGCAATATATTAGCCTTTTAATTATTGTTTTACGGAATAAAACAACATTTTACTCTCCCCATGTAAGAAAGCAGTGACATGTTCATGTAAGATAGAATTTTATCTTACATGGGCAAAGGTGGGAGAATATATTTTCTTGTCCTTTGGAATCATGGATTCCATTGTGGAACTTTGAAACCATTAGAGGGTCACTGATGAGGCCTAAATGGCCGGAACTAGCTAGTCTGGCCCGAAAACTTGAATTATCTGCAATTTCAATTCTTTTGTGAATTCTTTGCTTCCAAAGGATAACCTTTTTCTAAGAACATATTTAACCTATAATTTGCACCAGTCATTTTTATCTTTTCTGATTTTTCAGATAACAAATAAGATTTTTTTCTTTCATATGAATTATTTCCTAGCATTTGTGCATTACAAGTGAAGAGAGATGTCTTAAAAAGAGCCAGCACAAGAGATTTTAATACTTAGGCCAAAGAAAAAAATATATGTGTTTAGGGTAACCCGACCATCCCTAAATTTACTGGTGAAACCTAGATTTTTTTTTCATGTTTTCTGGAAAAAATATAATTTTTTGCATTTTGAAGGCAAAATGCCTTTCAAAATGCATAAAATTATATTTTTTTCCAGAAGTTCAGACCTGTTATCCGTAACACACTTATTTTTTATTTGGCCTTATCACATATGCACAGTAGCTTCTAATAAATGCCCATGCTAAAGTATCCAGCCAAGCTAGACATCTAAATGTTGGTCTGAGCTTTCATCTACATCCCTACTTTGTGTATGCAAGCAGTGAAGGCTCTATCAAGTGTGTGTGCAGACAAGCCAGAGAATATATACACTCATCTGAGCCTTTGCTGCTTGTTGATGAGATAAGTACGGTAAATGTTCTAAAATTACGAACACTAAAAAATAATTATTTTTTTCCGTTGTTCGTAATTTTAGAAATTACGTTTGTGAAAAAATGCTAGTGTTCGTTATTTTAGAATGTGGGCTTTATCATGAGCAAAAACGGTATATATGCATGTCAAAATGTGGTAGAAACGTGGTGAAAACACGGCGATATGATTCTGTGCCATCTCTTCTTTTTCACTTTTCTTTAATCTTATTAAAACCGCCGCTAAATTCATGCGGAATGAGGCAGTAAAATGTCCAGCGCGTGCGGTATTCGCCAAGTCGAGAGCCAGGCACGTGCATATTATGTCACTCAATTTACTTACAAGTCATAAAAGTCCAATGATTTAAATATTCGATAAGCCGGGTCTCCTATGTTCACTCGTCTCGGACTACCGATGAATCACTACACTATTTCGTTCTTCCACGCTTTCGCTCGCTCTGCCGACTTCGAATTCCAGCCAATATTGTACCTCAGACCCAGTAATTTTGGGTCCGAGATTGTACTCAAGAATTGATACCGCTAGACATATCGTACGATCAGATTTTTTTGCAAAGATCGACACAAAACTTTGAAATACGTAGACGAGTTTCCAGAGTAAAAAAACAAACAAACTGACGAAATTCAAAAAGAACACATCTCTCTCTCTCTCTCTCTCTCTCTCTCTCTCTACTTGTCGATCCGTCGATGCAATGTTTACTTTGACGTGCCTGCACCAGTCTCTCTCTCTCTCTCTATTTGCAAACACGGTTTGGATCCAGATCAGACCTGAAGGGTATTCAGGAAAGAATATTTCGTCAATTTAAAAATGTGTGCATGTGATAAAGTACTTAAAGTGTTAATACTGTGGAATGTCCGACTTTGCCGTACAAAAGCCGATGCGCACGATAAGTTTGGGTTTTGGGTCCTCATCGTAAGATTGATTGACTGACCCAAACATTGTGTTTCGATATTCTAAGAAACCAAGCCAAAACAAAAGATTTGTGTGCAAACACCGTGCAGTCTCTCTCTCTCTACTTTTACGACCTGCTATCAAAGTTTGCAAACGAAGATCGTCCGACGTGCCTGATCAGGGACAAACAAGCATACCAAGAGTTATAATCTAGTCCGACTTTGCGTCCGATGATCACGGAACATTTCCGACAAGTAGCTTCTTTCAGATGCATGCCATGGGCGGATCCAGAGGGGGGACAGGGGGTCCGCCCCCCCCCCCTGAAAAATCACAGAAATATAGGGTTTCCTTGCAATATTGACCCGGATCCCCTAAAAATCACAAAGCTACGAAGCCAGCATTCAATGGTAGGCCATTGACACGCCAGCAGAACGCCATTTTAAAGGCGTTTCGCTGATGGGCCGATGGTGGTCCATTTTTAGTGGCATTTCGGTCCTCTCTCACTACCCCCTCTGACAAAATGTTCTGGATCCACGCATGCATGCAGTGCGTGTGAACCGGCTCGATTGAAATTAAACTGTAGACGGACATAATTTCATGATATTTTAGTACTTACAACGTGCGACAAAGGCTCAGACGAGCCTGCGCAAGTCTGCATTCTCAAGTCAAGCATTGATGGCTCTGGTATGTCAAGCATCACCGCTTTTATGTTGAATGGACTAATTGTGTGTCTCATGACTCAAACCACAACTTGGAAAAAGGCCCTTTTGTATATAAGTTTGTATAGCAAACTAACTTAGCAAATTTATTCAGTTGTTTAAAGCTGTGGTTTGCACGGCCCTTTTTTTAAGTAGTAACATCTACTGTTACTTTCAAATGTTCAATTTTGACGACCAGGCAGCGTATGACCTAAGTCCTTCATGGTGAACATAAGCTTAGATGGGCGTTTTCTCAAGGTAAATGTAACTCCTAATCCTTGCCCGAGGCATGTCTGTTTAATGTCTGTGACCATGTTAATGACCGTTGCTGAAGAATTCCGATGGATCGAATGCTACTTATAGGTAAACATTTCGCCAATGAAGTTTTAAAAATATTTGAGCCTGCACTGTTTTCCGTCGATACTAAACCAATAACATACATGAACTTTTTTTGTCACGTTCAAGTAGAAAAGTCCGTGCTTTTAATGCGCTCTTGCCTTTGATCTTATCTGAAAGCATGTATCGCACAATTAGCAGACAAAAAGTATAGTCTAGCGCTCGGCATGCGAAAAAGAACGTCACGTGCCAGATTACCCATTTAAGTAAAATGGAACCTTCCAAATGTCGCTGTACGGTATAAGTAAATCGAGCATAAACGGACATCGATTTTCTGCCGAAAATAACTTGTGTTCGTAATTTTAGAAAATCACTTTTCCAAAAAAGGTCAGTGTTCGATTTTTTAGGATGTTTTGAAAAATATTTTCAGCGATAATTTTAGGTGTTCGTAATTTTAGAGTGTTCGAAATTTTAGAACATTTACCGTACCAAAATCTTGAGTACTGCACAGGTTTAGAAAAACAAAAAATATTTCAGCATATAATTTTGAGACTGGTGCTTTCAGGGTTTACAAAGTGAGTAGTGATGGATATATTAAGATGTTTAATGGAAGCTAGCCTTAGCCCTATTGCAAATTAGTCATCTGGACACCAATACATCAGGCTGGCGATATTGCCAAACAAATTAGGATCCTGATCAGGTGGCTTCATCATTTGCCAGCTGTCTGGATACACACTGTTTTCAAAAAGGACAACTCTAAGGTTCAGTAGCACAAGGGTTAACATTTATACTCTACCTCCAATATTTTCTCAGCATCCTTGTACTTCTCTTCCTCTTCCCTCCTTCTTCTTTCTTCTTCCTCTCTATTCTGTTCTTCCAGTTCTCTAAGTCTCTGTTCTTCTCTCTCTCTTTCCTACAAAAAAAATAAGGCGTGCCACGTCATTTCCAACAATGTGGTATTTTGACAAGTGTATACTCAGATGAGCCTGTGTAGCCTCCTTTTAGGCTTAGAAACTCCAAATGATGTTCAGTCAGTAGCTTAACACTCATAGAACATTCACGCTACTAGCAAAGGCTCTGATCAGACTGCACATATGTGCAGGCTGATCTGAGGCTTTGCTGGTCGCACATATCACACTGTTGGAAATCTCATGTCACGGCTCAAATTTAAACATAATAAGGCAACTTCATGTTACTAAGTACTTTAAGTTACATCTGAGCCTTTATGGTAGGCAACCAATAAAAAAAGACATTGGTAATTAATGTAATTCTCAATCAAATGTAGCCTATCAACAAACACCATGCACATCTTTGAAAACCTGTAAATGGATTTGTTAAGTTAGCAAAGATAAAAACGTTTATTAGTTGCAAAAGGGTTGACTGTCAAATTCATATAGAGGGGCCAGACAGTGAGGTAAAAGGACCTCTGTTAAAATTGAGAAAAAAATTTTGACAAAATGTTGAAATTGGGAAAAATATCAACAAAAAAAGTTATAGCTACAGGGATACAGACTAGCCTTTTTTTCTCCAGGAGAAAGCTTGGCCCGTAAAACAATTTGATTGGGGGCCAGCCCAAAACTAAGGGGCCCAGGATTCAGTGGAAAATTAAACTAATTGCAACACTATTGCCAAGCATTGGCTTTACTCATAATTGAAGTCTGAGACCCTCAAAATCTGTATTCCTGCAATTATTTAACATACTAATAATATTTAGAAATAGTTGAAGCAAGATTTTTAACCTTCAAACAACTAGTGTTAGATTGGGCAAGGCTTCATGCTTTTACATACTACCCTTTTTCAGGGCAAGCTGGACCCCTAAACATTTATTTTCAGGGGCCCAGCCCAAAATTTAGGCCATTGTGTGACTGGGCCCCTGAGCTACAATTCAGAAACAAAATTTATTCTCAAAATGAAGGGTTTTCTAGGTAATATTAGGCCTCTTATTTTGTTAGTCTTTTTTATGCCTTTCTTCAACTTAAACGGTCAGTTTCAAAATTAGGGATCAAGAGTAGTGTGTACTCATAAAAAGAAATTTCTATTAGGGGGAAACAAATGCAATTTGAGAAAATGCTCATTTTTGACAGGTAGGCCATAAAGACTGGTTCCTTAGCAGTATGAAGATCAAAATAGTACAAACCTCTTCATCTCTCCTATTCTGTTCTCTCCTTCTCTCCTCTGTAATGAAGTAAAGGAATGTAGGAGTATAAAAGAAACACTTTTTTATACTTTAAGGATTAACCCTTGTCCTGCTGAACCATTGAAAACTTTTCTTTATTCAGATCTCTGAAGAAGCCATCCGATCAAGATCGACACTGTTTTTCACTCTGCTTGTAAATACATGCTTATAACTGAAATGCTGCAGGTTGACCCTTTTTACCTCATAGAGATGCCTTTTAATGCTTTTTCAAACAGAGTAGACCCTAGATCAGGCAGCTCTTGTAAGAGCTGCGTGATCAGGGTCTACTCTGTTTCCTTATAGGAATATGATAATATCATATGATATATCTGATCATACACTAGTGGACCTGACAATTAATTTTATGTACCAACATGAAAGTGTTTTTTTATGTAATTATTCATAGTGGGTGGAGCCTAGCATGAATATTCATGAAGGAAACGGTTTACAGGATAAAAAATGGGGGGGGGGGGGGGGGGGGGGGGGGAGTATAGTACATAAGAAAATCCAGCATTTCAAGGGTAAGCGTAATTTCTTTTAACTTTACCCTATTTCTTCTTGCAAAGAAAAGGTTATAACTGACCACCCTTAATCCTACTCCACCCAGAGTTGCCAGAATACTATAGAAGTTTGGTAATTTTGAGAGCAAAGAGTTAAGGTTACTGTTAATTTGGTGAATTGCTAATATTTTGAGTTTTCATTACAGTATTAAATGGTTTGTTTATAGCTAAAATATTCAGACCTAGCATTTTACAACACCTATTCAAAATGTGTACAAATCCTCATGACTATGTGATGAGTTAAATAAAATGTATAGCCTCAGGCTGTCCACAGTAACTGGGGCTATTCTTTATACTGTTGTTCCCAAAATGTTTGTATGGTAATAGTTTTATCATTACCAAATCACCATGATAAACAAAAGAAACCACAAAGAAGATTGTTTTAACTAAGTTTAGTCTGTTCAAGCAGTTATGATCAATGCAGAAATAATGAAATTAAAAGCATCCAAAAGTTTTAAGTAGCATGTGATATATTAATTAACTAAAATTGACTGTCTTTGGATTAACACTCTTTGAAAATTGAATCAAACTGACTTTCAGCTCATGCAGCTGCAAGCTAAACATAATTTTAAGACATACAAAAATAATCAATAAGTCGGTAAATACAGTAAAACCTTGAAAATTCAAACTCTGATTTTTCGAAATTCTTGCTAATTCGAAACAGAGTTGGGACACACTGGTATCAGAGAATAGGACCTATTCATTATCTATTTTCATAACTTTCTATAATAACATATGTTTTGGGTGCATAAAAGAAACATCTCCTTGAGATGTTACTTGTACACGCCCAAAACTACTGTTTGATAGGAAAAAATCTGATAATAATCATTTTTGGGGGCTCTATATTTTTCTGTCTACCGCCCTATAATTCAAACTACTGATTTTCTAAATAAAACCTCTAGTCCACAGGACTTCAAATTTACAAGATTCCACTGTAGAATGTTGGGTAAAACAATTGTCCAAAGATCATCACTAAACATCGTTTAGCTCCCAAATGATTCCAGAAATCTTTAAAATGGATTTATTTAACTTTTTCACCTCTCGGCCATAGAATAATTGTAAAATTCTCAGAATCAAACAGAGTGTGACTGATGAAAATCATATGACCCAGCATTTGAAATTTTGGTACTTATCATTTTGTGGCAAAACAAAGGCTCAGACAAACCTGCACTAATGTGCAGACTCATTAGAGCCTACACTGCTCACATACATAAAGTATGGAAATAGATGAAGACTCCGACCCAAATTCAGACCACTAGGATATTAGCATGGGCTTTTTTTAAAGGAGGCTTTTGTGCATACGCAATAAGTACCAAAATCTCTTGAACTGCCCCACATTTTGATTTACCTTCCTCTTCCATCATACGTCTTCTTATCTCATCTTCCTGTCTCGATTTTTCCTGAAATATCAGATTAACCATTAAAGCGCCACCTATAATTTGCAGCAGATGACAATTTCAAATTGTGCTGCTTTTTCAAAATCAACAAATGAGGCATGATTTTTCATGAGAATCGTCTGCTGGCAGACGACTCTCATGAAATATCATACCTTATTTTTGTCAAAACCTAGGAAAGATGGCGCAAAATTTGTCGTCTGCTGCAGTCGTGATTGGCGCTTTAAGGGTTAACTTGGTGACCTACTATGGACAGACAGACAGCATGCAAACGGTTCACATTGATGTTTCTAAACTTTCTTACACTTATATGTGTTGTTCTTGTCTTTTCTTGGTTATCTGACACACTGGACTGCTGACATAAATCCTGATTAATCAACTTGTACTTAAAGTTGCTGCTTGCATTGCAATAAAATTGGAACATAGGAGTAAGCAGACCCTGATCAGAATTCATCCTGATCTGGGTCTACACCAGTCCTGAGTTGCCTCAAACTCTGTAGGAACACTAGTGTTCTAAAGTTTACATTATTACTCTCCCCTCTTCATGCATTACATGTCCAGCTATCAATAGGTATTTTCAAGTGAACTGTAAATGTTCTAAAATTTTGCACACTAGTTGGCTACAATTTGCCAAAAGAAGTCTAGATAAACAAGACAGACGCAGATCAGACTGCTTCAGAAGAAGCAGTCTGATCAGGGTCTTCCCTGTTTGCTATTCTGACACATGATTTTTTGAATTCCAGCCCT
Source organism: Loripinus fragilis (assembly GCA_964019695.1). NCBI lineage: Eukaryota > Metazoa > Mollusca > Bivalvia > Lucinida > Lucinidae > Loripinus > Loripinus fragilis. Next base: position 5,689,806 of record OZ026518.1, on the reverse strand, counting down.
GATGACCATCATTTCTATAAGAACAGAAAGAGAAAAGTGTTCAAAATTTTAGAACATTCACCTTATGGCTAAAGTCCATTTTGATGGTACCAATAATTAGGGGAATGTAGGCTTCAAGCAAAATATCAGCTGTCAGAAATATACAATCCCTTTTTTCTGTGGATGCTACCAAGTTTCATTGGAACACAATAACTATTCAGTGGAATGCCCACTTTCAGTAGAATAACAGCTTTCAGAAGTGTATGACTGTTTCTATGTGGAATGCAGGGATTATAAGAATCTTTCATGGGTGTGAGGGTAAGATAGAAAAATATGTTGCAATGATCACCATTTGGCATCGTGAGGCTTAATAACACGATTAATTGTGATCTTGAGGGACAAGTTTTTCAACTCACCCATCACACAAATTATTGATTTTTACTCTTGCTAACCATTCAATTCCACATTTCATTTTAAAATAAACTAAATGCGGAGATGTGATATTACTGATGATGTCACTTTGACATGACAATGACTTGACGACCATGTACCTGGCTACCACAGTACAGCCCACACATGACAGCCTTGGTAAGATAAATAGAGAATACTAGGTGTCTTTTGATATCAAGTTAACCAGGCAAGGCTTTGAGAATGCTTGCTGACATCCTGAGGCTTGCCGAGCAATTCAACATGTGTTCTCAAAGCCGAGCCTGGTAAACTTGATATCAAAAGACGCAAACCTGGCATTCTATTTTTCAGTTGCCCATTGTTTCACTCTTCAAACTAGCGTTTGTTAAGAAATGTTCGATTTTTGAGTTGATTAAGCGTCATTTGCAACGTCATTCAAAAAGTGCAACATCATCATGACCTGATAAATGTACACAACGTTCATCAGACAATGTGCAACAATGCAGATAATATGAGAGGTAATATAAAATAATATAGGTAATTGCACAGGTTTCATATTTTGTACATTTCATGCTGTTGTACAAATTTAAGCAGAAACACTGAGCTATCCAGAGTCAACAGTATAAGGGAGATAATTTACCCCTTCTTTCCTCCTTTTCTCATCATTTCTGAGCTTCTTCAACCTCTCTTGTTCTCTCAATTTCTCGTCTTCTGCTAATCTTTGCTTCTTGAGTTTCTCTGGAATGTAAAAAACTCAACATACAGTACAGTCCCTTTAAAACATACTTCATTATAACATAGGTTTGGATATAACATGGTCATGCTCAGTGATTCATTTACAATTTTTGGCTTATGGGTCCTGGGACTCTCAGTTTCCCATATAAATGAGTCCCAACTGCAAACCTTTGAGTCCAGATCACTATTTTTCATGATAAGTCTGCAATATCATTGCATCCTGGGACTCACTGAAATAAAAACTTTGCATCCCAAGAAAAAATTATGCGCAAAAGATGCAGGATGGGCAGGTAAAAAATCACTGCATGTTGTGGCTCCCAAACTTTTTGCCATGGAATTTTACAAAGGAATTAAAGGAAAATGACCATAAAATGGTCATTTTCCTATAATTCCTTTGTAAAATTGTCTCTTAATAACACAATTAATTCAATTATAACACAGTCCATTCCTATGGACACAAAACATAGTGTTAGAAAGGGACTGCACTGTACTGCCAAGAAATCTGCTTTCAGAAACAGGATTTGGTCAGTCACAAGTCTTGCCTCCTTCACATGTGACATAACATGACACACCATTGGTTAGTCAAAACTATGTCTTGTTAAATATGTTTTATACCTTTGGTTTCAATGTTAACACACATTTTTAAAGTAAAATTTACGAACCAATTAATTGGAAAATTTCCACCTTTGCAATGGTCCAGATAAGCAAAACAATTTGAGCTTAAAATTTTGATAATTTTCTTATCAATCAGTTTTTGAACATTTGTTTTGGGTCCTCAAAAGAATGCCTTGTTGAGTCTTAAATTTTCCACTTTCCAACTGATGAACACTTTTATACCTATTACTGTAACACGTGAATTTGATAAAGATCCCACAGAATATTAACTAGCTATCCTCCAGACGACATGTTCACATTTGAGCCCAGATCTGATAAAAGGGTCCTTCGAGCATTTTAGCAGTTCAAAAACGTCTAAATTTTCAAGATTTTGCATGTTCTTACAATGCAGTCATATTGCTTCAAACATGTAATACAATCAAAGGCGCAAACAGTTCTGATAAAATTAAGTGATATGTATAATGCATGTTGCAATGGCAACAGCTGTGAATTAGGACTACACACTTCCTTTAAAACGGGGTACCTCATTTCAAATGCTTTTGTGAACATGAGATGTGCATATGTGGGCTATTTGTGCAGTCTATGCAATTGTATACACTTCAAATTTACAGAAACATGGATCATTCTTGAAATATTGCTCCTAGTATCTTTGTATTAGCGTCATATGTTAAAATAATGGTGGTGGCGTCAGAACGTCATTAACAATGTTAAGTGAGGTCATGTTTAAAACGCATGATCTATCTATACCAGTTTAAACACTCATGCCTTTGTTATTTGTAAAGATAATCTCTTCAAATTTTCTGTAATAGTTCACAACAGCTAGGTATTTCTTTCTCTGTAAATATCTCACTTTTGACTTTTATTGCCAGATCTTGGCTCATTTATAAGTCTATGGTGAAAATTTCATTGCTGAAGGGCAGGTAACACCAAAAAGATTTTTCAAATCTGGCCAAAATTAACCCTCTTTATGCATATAACTCTTGTTACCAGCATATTTGATGAATATGCATTAAAAATAAGAACACTAACATTTTCTCCATTTAAAGTCTGTGACAAAAACAAATTTCTATCAAACATGTCCCAAGACCTAATGCAGTCCATCCCCTAAAACAAAACAATGTTACATATAAAATTTGAGTAAAACTAATAACTGCATGGTCTATGAAAAATCTACTTTAGAAAAAGTTGGACAACATAAAAAGATCATGAAAGAGTGTCGAAAGACCATTAATCCTATATTAAGCCTTTTTAGACCAGAAACCCCCTAAAAGGGTACTTTGACAAACAGTGAAGACCAAGATGAAATGCCACTTCATCAGAGTATGCACTGTTTGCTAAGAAAAATCTTCAGAGAAAGAAATACAATACTTGTTTGAAATTATAACCTGTGACATGGGCAGATCAAAAGGGGGGGGGGGGGGGGTGGGGGCATGGACACCCTTGAGAAGCAATTGGACCCCTTGGGTCCAATGCTTCTCGAGGGAGGTCAGTAAGGGCCCTCTGTGAAATACATTGATGATAAATAATAATAAGCAAAAAGTTGTCAGGACACCCTTGACGGAATTTTTTTGATTCGTGCATATGCGAACCCTCAATATGATATCAGGGGACAAAAATTCCACTCGTCTGCTTGTAATTACCAGTGAAATCTAGAAAGGAGGAGTAATTCACCCCAAAGCATTCATCCTACAGAACTACTCGAGGAAGTCATATCACATATAACTCCCTCATACACTTTTAAAGGACATTTGCATGTGTTTGCAGGATGAGTGATTATTATAAGTCACTCGTCCTGCAGGACAAGTGCAATATTTAAATAGTTTTGTCCCCTGATTACCATTGGCCATCCTGACCTTATTGTATGTAGCTGTATGGAAAATTCCATTGGTCTAAAAAGACTTAGTGTTAAAAAACTGAGATTAGTAAACAAAAATTTCAAACTGCCATTGTGTACCTTGTCTTTCCCTCTCCTCCTCTTCTCTGTCAAGGATAGAGTCTGTTACACTCTTAACATTACACAATAGCACCTCAATCTCAGGAAATGATACCTTACCACCAGGCACTGCCCTGTTACTCAGAAAATGGGCCCATTTCCTCTTAGAGAAGTTCTTCCCATGGACAGCCTGAACCAACCACCTGAGTAAAATAAAAAGTATGGATTTTCAAAATGGGAGGTTTATGGGGTCAGTAAATTTGTTCTAAAAAAATTAAATTAACTCATATAAGCCTTAGCAAACGTCCTTTTAATGAGAAATAGTAAATCAGTGCAGACCCAGATCAGACATTGCAGTGTCTGATCAGGGTTTTCACTGTTTGATTACAGAATGTTCTTTTGAAATTTGGAAAAAATGAAAAATACCACCCAACACCCCTAAAATTGGAAATGGGCATGTCCTACAAATCAGGATAGACATGTACATTTGGCTTAAATGGGTTATGATTTGAATATATGTAAACCAAATTGTGTTTCACAATTTGCTAGTATCCATCACAATATTTCCAGTTTGAATATTTGTGTACATAAATTTTATATACAAAAAATCATTTCCAGAAGACCTTGCCTTGAGGTTATAAAACTTTTTTCGTGCTCAACTGAGCACAAAATTTATCCTGCTCATTAATTTTAAAATGCCAACAACTGTTGGCATTTAACATTTATTAGCAGGTTAAATATCATACTCAGTTTAGCTTTATATGCTTGGAGCCTGTTCTTGAAGATATGATGTAAATATCCATGTATATCATATACAAATAAATATCATATACAAATGTAAATATACATATACATGACTCAATATACGTATGTACAGGTGTTGGGTGTTTATGAAAGACTCACAACTCCGAATACTCCAATCCTTTATAACACTAGATTTTGGCTCCATAGGAAGACCCTGTTATAAGTGATCCATGTTATAAAGGGACAATTTTACGAAGAAATTATAGGAAAATAACTATTTCCCATAATTATTTTGAAAAATTCCATGTTAAAAAATTTGGGAGCCAAAAAATGACTGTCTTATAATCAAATCCATGTTATAATGAGGGCATTATTATTAATTAAGGGACTGGACTGTACCTTGCCTGGTCCTCTGTAATGGTGTCTCTCTGTTCCCTGTCGAGTAAGGAGAATTCCCAGCGAAGATCCTGAACCAAGAAATAGCGGCGATCCATCTCTTGTACCAGGTCATAAAGCTCACTCTGTGTACATGTGTCCCCGGCACAGACATACTTAATGCTGGCCAGTACCTATAAGACATGATATATTGTGTTACATATGGACCTTATAACTAAGTGAAAAAGCTTCATTTTGTTGCATGCAAACAACAAAGGTGCAGATCAGCCTGCACAGCCCTGCAGTTCTGATCAGTGCCTTTGTTATTCGCTTTCTGGGAAGAACAAAAGTCCTACTAACTCTATGCAAAATTTCAATATCCTAATTAATCTCTTTAGCGTAGCAGAACGGTATGAGTCATACTTGTTCGTTAACTCTGGAGACAGATTTTCTTGTGTTGCTGCCCGTATGAGCCTTTGTGTAGCAAACCCAATAATTTGACCGTGCGTCCTGGCCCCAAGGTTATAGATCAGCAAAGTAAAGCTCTAACTTTGAAAGCTATGAGTATGTGAATTTTTCAAGAGAGGTGAATGGGCGCCGCCATGTATATTACATAAGGATTATAAACACTGTATGGTTCCCTGCGCAAACCAATGTCTTAAATACGGGTCACGCTAAACAATTTGAAAAGTATACTGCTCAAAGAAAGAAAGGACTAAACTGAAGCTATCAGAAACCACCATACAATATGGAAACAGACGCTGAAAATAATCGTAAGAGAAAGGAAATTAGTAGTGTAAGTGAACTTGATACGAGTGGAGCTACTAATAATCCGCAGGAAGAACAGAGTCGGAAACAGAAGAAAAAGAAGAAACCCAAAACTGACGCTGTAGTGAGTGAGTCAACAAACCAAGAAGAGTCGCAGTCAAAAGGGGCACCGTCTTACCCAAATCTGGTAAAACAGCTAGAAGAAATAAATAGAAAATTGTCAAATGTACTTAGAAAGGATGATGGTTTTCTGCGAGAATTGATAAAAGAGATGTTTCAACAGATGAAAGAAGAGTTTTTAGGTTCTGTCAATAAGCGGATAGAAATACTAGAAGGAAGATTGTTTGAAAAGGATCAGGACAATGACAGACTTCTGAAAGATATTGAGAAACTCAATACACAAATAGAAGAGAAAGACTTAAAGATAGAAGAGCAGAAAACAGAAAACAAAAAGCTTAGTGATCAGATAGAAACAGTCAATCTTAATATGTCAGCAAAACTAAACGAAATGGAACAATACAACAGAAAAACCAACATAAGAATAAACGGTATACCAGAGGTAGGAATAGAGACTGCAGAAGATACAACGCTGAAGGTTATTGAGACTATAAACAATACATTTAAAGGCATAAATCTGCGAAGCGAGCATGTTAATATAGCCCATAGATTAGGCATGAAAAAGGCAAATGCACATCACACTAAATCCCCTAGACAGATCATTGTGAAATTTCATTCAAGGATGAAAAGGGATGAGCTTTTGAAGAGGCGAAGAGAACTAAAGGGCACAAACATTTATATCAGTGAAGACTTGACACCGATAAATCAACATGTATTAGCCTGTTTAAGGAAGAAGATGCCGGACGAGATTGAACAATCTTGGTCTAAACGTGGACGCTTATACTACAAATCCAAGAGTAACAAGGACAACATAAAAGAAGTTGAGTACAAAGACTTCCAGATGTGGATTGACTTGCCATGGCCAACAAATTAGCTCTGATGAGCTTGATAGTAACAACAATTAAACAAAAAACAATAGCTGTTGGTGTGTAGCTAATATTAATCAGTACGCGCCTAAAATCACCAACTTTCAAATGATAAAAGATGTAGATCATGAGCAGCCGCAACCAAAAAAGCAGCTTGTTCATGATTTACACCTTTTAAGTCCTTTTGAACTACATCCAACATGATGCACCGCTGTGCAGACTGATCTGAACCTTTATTGTCTTGCATTGTATTGTTTACCAGGAGCGCAATCTGAGATGTGTACCTTTTTCACATTGATATGCAGAACATAATAAAGAAACTGATCGGACTGCGCTGCTGTGCAGACCAATCCGAATCTTTATTGTTTTGCATGCAAAAAGCTTTGCAAGAAAGAAACGACTTATATTCAATTACACCAAAATCGGATAATCAAACTACCTTTTCAATCCGAGAAGTACACCAATCTCACTGCGCTACACGGTAAATAATGTGCTGGCCTGACTGCACAGGCGTGCAGACTGATCTTCCCATTTATTGCTTTAAAAACAAACCAGTTGACTTGTTTTCTCGAGTAGAAGGGGAAACTATTTATCCATTTGATCACTTTTACCACTATTATAGATGGATATCAAATAAAAAGGCGCGGATCAGGCTTCGTAGATGCGCAGGCTGATCTTCATCTTTATTATTTTATTTTTTGTATACTAGAAGCTGTTTTCGATGTGCTGTGGTTGAAGAACTTTTTTGAACACTATAGACAACTGTAGAGTATACAAAAACTCTCGCTTGGCATGAGATTCTTGTGCAAGTGATATGTAACGCGTAAAAAGGGTCCAAATACACTATAACAGGCCGGGGAGCGGTTTTAAAACGTTTTTGTAAACAAGAAGGGTCCAGATCGGGCGGCTCTCGTGAGAGCTGCCTGATCGGGGTCTACTGGGACATGAAATATCTGATCATACACAAGCGGAACTTGTGTTATATGCTCGTGCGGCGGCTTTAAAACGTTGTTGTAAACAAAATAGATCCGGATCAGGCGGCCTTCTTGAAAGCTGCCTGGTCAGGGTCTACTCTGTCTTGCTTATGGGGGTATGAGATATCTGATCATACACAAGTGGACCTTGTGTTATATGCTCGTGCGGCAGCTTTAAAGCGTTTTTGTAAACAAAGTAGATCCGGATCAGGCGGCTCTCGTGAGAGCGGCCTGATCAGGGTCTTCTCTGTCTTGCTTATAGGGATATGAAATATCTGATCATATATGCTCTTGCGGCGGCTTTGAAACGTTTTTGTAAACAAAGTAGACCCAGATCAAGCGGCTCTCGTGAGAGCTGCCTGATCAGGGTCTACTCTGTTTGCTTACGGAGATATGAAGTATCTGATCATACACAAGTGGAACTTGTGTAATATGTACGGCGGCTTTTAAAAGTTTTGTAAACAAAGTAGATCCAGATCAGGCAGCTCTCTTGAGAGCTGCCTGATCAGGGTCTACTCCGTTTGCTTATTGGGATATGAAATATCTGATCATACATACGTGGATATGAAGCAAGTGGAACTTGTGCTATATGCTCGTGCGGCGGCTTTAAGACGTTTCTGTAAACAAGGTGGATCCGTATCGGCCGGCTCTCGTGAGAGCTGCCTGGTCATGGCCCACTCTGTTTGCTTATAGGGATATGAAATATCTGATCATACACAAGTTCAACTTTTGCAATATGCGCGTTCGGCGGCTTTAAAATGTTTTGTAAACAAAGTCGATCCAGATCAGGCGGCTCGCGAAAGCTGCCTTGTCATGGTCCACTCTGTTTGCTTAAGGAGATATGAAATTAGATCATATACAAGTGGATATGAAACAAGTGGAATTTGTGCTATACGCTCGTGCGGCGGCTTTAAAACTTTTTTTGTAAACAAAGTGGATCCAGATCAGGCGGCTCTCGTTAGAGCTGCCTGGTCATGGTCCACTATGTTTGCTTATGGGGATATGAAATGTCTGATCATAGTCAAGTGGAACTTATATGCTCGTGTGGCAGCTTTAAACTCTTTTGTTAACAAGGTGGATCTAGATCAGGCGGCTCCCGTGAGAACTGTCTGATCACGGCCTCCTTTGTTTGCTTATGGAGATATGAAATATCTGATCATACACAAGTGGAACTTGTGCTATAAACTCGCGCTGCAACTTTAAAACGTTTTTGTAAACAGCGCAGATCGGGATAAGGCAGCTCTCGTGAGAGCTGCCTGATCAGGGTCTGCTCTGTTTGCTTATGGAGATTTGAAATATCTGATCATACACAAGTACAAGTGGAACTTGTGCTATATGCTCATTGGTGCCTTTGAATCGTTCTGTAAACAAGATGGATCCAGATCGGACGGCTCTTGTGATAGATGGCTCGTCACGGTCTGCTCTGTTTGCTTAAGGAGATCATACACAACTGGAACTTGTGCTTATGCTCGTGGGGGGCCTTTCAAGTGTTTTTGTAAACAGGGCGGATCCAGATCAGGCAGCTCACGTGAGAGCTGCCTGGTCATGCTCTGCTCTGTTTGCCTAGGGACATGGGAAATATTTTGGCATAGGTGCTATATGTCCTTGAGGCGCCTTGGGAGTCCTTATGTAAACAAGGCGGATCCAGATCAGGTGGCTCTCGTGAAAGCTGCCTGATCAGGGTCTGTCCTGTCTTTGCGTATGAAGAGATGAAATATCTGATCATACACAAGTGGAACTTGTGCAGTACGCTCGTGCTGCGGCTTCAAAAATGTTTTGATCTTTGTAAACAAAGCGGATCCAGATCAGGCGGCTCTCGTGAGAGCTGTCTGATAGGGGTCTGCTCTGTTTTTCGTTAATGGAGATATGAAATATCTGATCATACCACAAGTGGACTTCTGTGTTATATGCTCGTAGGGCGGCTTTAAACGTTTTCGTTAACAGGGGCATATGGATCTTGAAATTGAAGGTTTGATCAAAATGTTAATGGAGTTTTGAAGGAAAAGCTATTTATGAAAAGTTTTCCTGTGCAAACAAATAAAAAAAAAAACATTTATAAGGTTGAAACTATTTTGAGACGACACAAGCCGACATGGAGTAAACCTTCTACCTCATAAAGACACATTTAAACGGTTTTGTAAACAGTGCAGATCCAGATCAGGCAGTTCTGTGAGATGCCTGATCGGGATCTGCTCTGTTATGTTTACGGAGACTTGAAATGCCTGATCATATACAAGTGAACCTTATAAAGTAATTTCTTAATCGATATACGAACATATAGGTCAATATACATGTATAAAATTATTCATATTGGATGGAGCTTTTTGATTATGAAAAACTTTTTCTGTGCAATCAAACAAAAAGAGCGCGGTCGTGTGTGGTTGTGTGTGCGTATGTGGTGATTCATCAATTGAGCGCAAATGCTCATCAATTCGGCGCGGAGGATGCCATCAATTGGGCGCAGGATTTCTATAGAGGTCGGAGACCTTGCTCGTCGATTGAGCGCAAAGATTTTGGGCAGTTACATTTGGAGGTTACACTGAGGTACCGTTCAAAGTTTCATTAAAAGCACATTGATTGGTTGGCTATGAAATGCCTCTGCAGCGTTGCTCGTCCTCCTCTAGTTCTGCCATAAAAATGCCTTTTCCTCACGCTCGGTTGTTGTACGAATAATTTCACCAATCTGAATGAGAGCGACAACAAACTGACTTAGTAAGAACTTGTTAGGCCCGGTATTTCATTGTGCACACAAGCTTATGTTGCCCGTTTACTACGGGTAGGTCCCATAAAAAAAAAGTCATATAGAATCTGCGCTCGGTCGGTGAAAGGGTTTTTACGCTCGGTCGGTAACCTGGAAAAAAATCATTTGTGCTCAGTTGATGATAAGCCGCGTGTGTGCGTGCGTTTGCGTCATCTCCTTTGATATACTAAAAGGTGGTGCCACAAAATGATAACTCATAGGTATCAGAGCTCTCACTAGGATTTTGAAAACAGGAGTCCAAGAGCCCTCGTTGCCAAAAAGTGGGAGTCCCACAATACAAAAGAATATAGCCTCCTTCAAAAAATAGGAGTCCCAGCACCAAAAATGGGAGTTCAGAACTGCAAATTGTCAGTTAGTGAGAGCTCTGGGTATTATAAACTATTTATGTTAAATAAATTTGCTACCAGTTCTACACTGAATAATTGTCAGTCAGGTGCATAACTTCCAAAAGTCGAAAAATATATCACTTAAAGCAGTTAACTTTTTTTAGCAACAAAAACAAAAGTAACCTGTTTGAGTGAAACTGTCTTTTTTTCATCTGCATATTCCGGAGTTACCGCAATTTTCACGGCCATGTGGGTAATAGCTTTACGATTATGCAATAAAATTGTGTACGCATCGTCTAGAAATTTGTACGCGAGGTCATTGAAGATAAGAAAAATAAACTACTTTTTAACTTGAATAAGTTATATTTTTGACGTCCTAAAATTTGACCTTGGTGTAGATAATTTCAGATGTAACCTAAATAAGTTACTTTTGATAGCCTCAGACACAATTTTAACTTCTTCAAGTGATATAAATTGTAACTTTTACAGGTTATGCCCCTGACTGATTGCCTTGCTAAAATTAACATATCCGGCAGTTTTTTTAACAGGCACCGCATTTCGGCTTGGTATAAATATTTAGTTAGAAATTTTGATTTTGCGGAACCGTGTGTGCTGGTAGGAAAACCGATACAGTACGAGTTGTTTCCCGTACCCCATACCCTTTTGTTTCGTTTCGAAAAGGGCCGGAAGAAGGGTAAAGCAATCTCGAAAATATATTAATACCGTGTGTGTGTGTGTCACGAGAGTAGATTTTATTTTCAAGCATGGGCATTTATGGTGGAAACTCATTAACTTGATATCAATCGGCAAAAAGTTGGTATGCATCGGACCGTATTTTTGAAGTACTCTTGTAGTATCAAGCTATCGGGCCACTGTACGGGTGGGAACTTTAAGACTCGCACATGTATCTATTTCAAGAGAGAAGTTTAGGATATATTGTTATAACTTGGTTTAGATTTAACATGGCTCACAAATTGTTTGATTCGAGCAGACAGTTACTCATTCATGATATGGCACCTTTACAGTGACCCGAGGGCTTGGTAATAAGGAGTTAGATCTTGTGAGCCTGAAGGAGCTCGAGTTAGTGAGATTCAATGGCATATTAGTGCCTACATATTATGTATATATTATATATTTGATGGATATGACGTTGGTATATGCACCTCATTATACACGACAGCCCTGTTCACCTCTTTCATGTACCTAGATGTTATCTAGGATCTATGTGCTTCTATTTTTTCTCTCCTCACTGTCGCCTTTTGGTATTCGATACACAAATGCTTACCACCAAGACATTAAATGAATCTCTCTCTCTGCTCTTACAATGTTAGGGGTTTGGGCAATAAAACAAAGCGAGAGCAAATATTCGCATGGCTAAAATCAAGTAACCACGCGTTCTGCATGCTGCAAGAAACCCACTCGGGAGATAACACTCATGACTCATGGAAACATGAATGGGGTAATGACGCTTTTTGGAGTGGCACTAGCAATAGCAGTGAAGGTATTGGGATCTTGATAAATCCGACAGTTTCATATACTATTCAAAAATATTCTGAATTAATTCCTGGTAGAATGCAAATTCTTGAAATAATTATAAATGACAAAGAAATCAACTTAATAAATATCTATGGTCCAAATAATGATGATGTAAATTTCTTTGAACATTTAGAAAAATATTTAAAAGAAAATGACGAAAAAACGTTTATAATAGGTGGTGATTTTAACACGGTACTGAATGAAAAAATTGATAAAAGAAATGGCAGGATTGACACACACAAACGCTGTAGAACGGTGATCAATAACATTATAGACGCGTATAGTCTCACTGATATCTGGCGAGACATGCACCCAGACTTAATGCAATATACATGGCATTCTCACCACACACCACCTATATTTTGTAGGTTAGACTACTTTTTAATTTCAGAAAATTTGAGAAATTCTATTGTTTCCAGCAGACATAACATTGGATATAAGTCAGACCACAGTATAGTCTCCTTAAATATTGATCTAATAAACCTTACCCGAGGACCTGGTTATTTTAAACTTAACAATAGTCTTTTATTAAATGAAGATTACCAGGAAATAATTAAAAATAGCATCTCAGAAATAGCTGAAATAAATAAAGAAGCAAATCCAAACACAAAATGGGAACTTATAAAAGGCACTGTTAGAAACGAAACAATAAAATACGCAACATACAAGAAGAAAGAGACAATTAAATATGAAAAAACCTTGACAAATGAAATTACACAATTGCAAAAAGAGCTGGTTGATTCATCTGATGCTAAGAGAATTAATATATTGAAAGATAAGCTAGATGAAAAAAGCAACATACTTGAAAACTTAACTGAAACGAAGTTAAATGGGTTAATCATGCGATCAAAAGCAAACATAGTCGAATATGACGAAAAAAACAGCAAATATTTCGCTAGTCTAGAAAAAACCCGATCTGAAACGAAATTGATTTCAAGATTATCCATTAACAACTCAATAAGCACAAATCAAAGGGAAATAATTACAGAAATTCAATCTTTTTATAAAAATCTCTATAACAAAAGACAACAGAACAACTCAAAATTTAACTTTTTTGATGAGTCAATAAATAAATTAAGTAATATCGACCGAACTAAATGTGAAGGACTAATTACAGAATCAGAATGTTTAAATGCCCTAAAATGTATGAAAAATCAAAAGAGCCCTGGCTCAGATGGCATTACAGTAGAGTTTTATAAAATCTTTTGGAACAATATTAAAGAATTTTATGTTAACTCTATAAACTACTCATTCGAGACTGGATCGCTTACAGAATTACAAAAGCAAAGCATAATCACAATTATCCCAAAACAAAACAAAGATCTGACAATACTAGATAACTGGCGACCAATTAGCTTGTTAAATGTAGATTACAAAATTGCAACTAAAGTTATTGCAAATCGCGTTAAACATGTAATAACAAAAATAATTCACAACTCACAGACAGGATTCATAAAGGGGAGATACATAGGGGAGAATATTAGATTGCTTTTCGAAATTATCGATAACGCTGAAGAAGAAAATAAACCAGGCTTAATTTTTTTCTCCGATTTCGCAAAAGGCGTTTGATAGTATTGACCATACATCAGGCCCCCTAGTAGACTCTCATAAAATTAAAGGTTTTTATTAAAGGCTATTTAAGGCAAAATAAAGGTTGTTTCATTGAAATTCTAATAAAAATAAAGAGCAAATTAGCGTCAAATTTCTAGCATTTTTATTGGATCCGTATCTTTAAATCCATGTTATGATAGATGATGGTACGTAAGTGATGCAGCAAATCCTTAATAAGTTAGCCAATTAACTTATAGCCCATTTATCACAAATCAATAGAAATAACTCTTGTTGTTTACTCCCTAGTTTTAAAACCTCACTTTGAACTTAAAACTAGTGTTGAGGAGTGTTGTATTGAGAAATAAATACATATTTATTAATCTCTAAGTGGGGTACGGGGGTCCTCCCCCGGAAAATTTGAAAATCATTAAAGCAGGAGAAGCCACCTCTGGTCATTTTCTAATGGCAATTTTACCTTCAATAATTGAACAATTTCAAGGGATATTTGTCCCATTTATATTGTATTCCCTTTTTAAATATAAAATTTAGAAAGATATGCATACGAGAGGCTTTTGTAAAGTTCTTTGCATGGTCTTTTATCTCTGTAACCGATTTACAAACCCTATCATATGTGGTATCATTTTAAAGACTTATCTTTCCTCTATGTTATGGCACAAATCTAAGGAGGATATTATAATGCAGATACGAAAAATATTATTGTGAATACATGTACTGTTTGTATACTGGAAAATGCAAAATTTCAGTGGAAAATATAACATATTACCTTTTTGAAAAGTGTGCAGAACATTTACAATAGTTCATGAAATTAGATTTTTTTGTACCATTTGATAGGCCACAATCTGGTACAGTTATTATACAATTGATGACCAAGTTGGATGTTTCTAATATCTAACTACTGGAACAGCAATACCAAAACCGTCTAGAAAAGTGCTATTTTTTTTTTACTAAAAATCACATGTCACAATGCACATATTTTGAAAATTTATTACCGACAGTAGTTTAAAAATGCCTTGCATTGGTATTTTTTGTCAAGCACACTTTATGCTCTTTGTATTGAAACCAAAATAACTTTTGTAAACCAGAACATAGGGAAGATAACTCTTATAATCTTCCCATGGAGCAGAGTAAGTTTAACTATGAGCTTACGTTCTGGTTCATTTTAATTAAAACAGTGGCAAACAAAAAAGTAAAAAAACCTTGAGAGTAGAATTCAATTAACTTTGTGATGATTAACGCAATACTATGAGAAGTTCTTATCCCATCGACAAAATGGGAGGGGTTAAGTTACCTTACCCACTTCTTGAAAAGTAGGGGAAGTGTTATTAGGAATAATTTTCTTGAATACAGAACTAAACAAGCCACACTTTTTGCACGATGAAATGATTTCTAATGCATTGTTCGCTACAAAAAAAGCAAAACATATACTCAATAGGAATTTTTCGTGCTCCTGTAGTGACACAATTTACAGTAAAAGTATAAAGAAAAATCGAAAAAAAGTCTCATTTTTGAAAGTTTACTATTTCTCTATTAGTCAACATTTTCTGAATATAAAGGTGGTATTCGTGCAAGTAGTGATCGCATAATATAATTTAATAAAAAAATAAGTTGGCACCAAATCGTTAATTTGTCAAATCAAGATCGCAAATAAGGTCCCCAATGTTCCTGTGTTTTTTTTCCAAGTATTTTGCTTAAAATTTCTGCCAGTATATAAACCCGCTGCACGTGCATGACAAGTCCTTTTTCGATAAAAATTTAACCATCAAGTAGCCGTTGAATTCTAGTTTCCAAAAATGTATTATTTGATAGCATTTTATCAACGGATTGCGGAGTTATGATGCCATGCTAAGAACTTTCCAAATGTCCCTCGTATGTCTGTATTAGCCTTGTGTATTGATATCAGTGTTCAGATTTCACAACCTTAGACAGTGACATTAGAAAATCAGGACATTATTCAGAAGTCAATAAACCCGATTGATGATATCCTTTAATATTTACAATCCCAGTTAAATATTGCAGTTGGTAGCATGTCCAACCTAATGTCGGGAGTTTAGCAGGTTCTATTCCAGGGGTGTAAAATTTCCAAATAAGTTACCTGCCCTTCATGTCCCCAATTTTCTCCGAGATGCTGTATATTATAAAAGTACTACTCAAATTACTAAAACTTTTACTCTCCCTGTATAACATTTTACTCACAAATGTGAGCGGGCAAGTGGAATTTTACACCCCTGTATTGCCAGGTTGGGCACACTCTTTCACTATAGATCTCAGTTACAAGTGAAAAAAGAGCACTGAGTACATGTACTTGTAAAAGAATTTGGGTTAAGCCTGCCTAGAAAAACGGTGGTAAGGATCTACTAGTCATTCCAACATTACGCCAGCTGTTTAACATGGGTGTAAAGCAAGAAAACAACCCAAAAGCATTTATAATATTTACCTTACCTCACTCTTTTTTATTGCTGCCTTATCTGAAGCCTCAGAAAAATTGAGCTTAAGACTACTATAAGAGTCACCCTGGTGCAAGAGGTAGGTAGACACAATGGTCAGAGGATGAATACAGCTTTCTGAAAAGCTTAAGATGTCACAGCCATTATTTTTCAACTTACTATAATGAATAGACTATTTCTGTTGTTCAATCTGATCTTGCAAAATTTAAAGGTTTATTAATCAAAATAAAGGTTATTAAAGGTTTTTCAGACAAATAAAAGGTTTTAAAGGATTGCAACCAAATTAAAGGTTTCTAAAGGTTTTAAAGGTTCCACTAGGGGGCCTGCATACATATATAATTAACTGTTTAAAACATTTTAATTTCGGTGAAGATTTCATAAAGTGGGTAAAGTTATTTTACAATGATGCTAAAAGCTGTGTCACTAACAATGGTTACTTATCAGACTTTTTCCCTGTTCTGCGAGGCGTTCGTCAGGGATGTCCCCTTTCCACTTATCTCTTCATCATATGTATTGAATTACTTTCAAATAAGATAACAACTACAGAAGACATAAAAGGCATTACTTATGCGAATTACGAATTTAAAAAGTCTCTCTTCGCCGATGACGCATCTTTTATCCTAGATGGTTCACTAAAATCTTTCGAAACACTTGTTGATATATTGGATAATTTTAGCTACATTTCTGGACTAAAGTTAAATTCAAATAAATGCCAAGTCTTGCGAATAGGCAGCATGATCCAAAATGAAGTTGTATACTTAAATAAAAGAAAATTTAGATGGAGTTCAAAAGAAGCTAGCGCACTTGGATTTACATTTTGCACTGACAAATCTCATATATTCCAAGCAAACTTAGAACCCAAAATCATACTCTTTGAAAAATGTTTAAAACAATGGCAACATAGAAAACTAACGCTTATGGGTAAAATCACAGTTGTAAAAAATTATGCTCTTCCAAAATTGATATATGCCCTTTCGTCTCTACCTAACCCACCCATTGAAACTGTAAAAAGAATTGAAAAACGTATGTACGAATTTATATGGGATGGCAAACCTGAAAAAATTAAGAGAGATATACTCACGATGGGATATGAAAACGGGGGTTTGAAAATGATAGATATAGACAATTTTATAAAAGCGTTAAAAGTATGTTGGATAAAACCGATGATAAAGGCTGATAATGATTCAATATTAAATAGAATATATATCTACAATCTTCGAGCATATGGCGGTAATCTTTTGTTTGAATGTAATATCTCTGAAAACGACATTTGTAAATTTACGCAAAATATATTTCTAAGAGACGTTTTATCTGCGTGGTGCAAATGCACAGCAAATGCAGTAATATCAAGTTACAGACATGAAATTTTGTGGAACAATAGTCATATAAAGGCAGGTGCAAATACAATAATGTATGCAAATTGGTACCACAATGGAATTAAGTTTTTTAAGGACATATATGATGACGTAACAAAAAGGGTATATTCATACAATAGATTACGGGAAATAAAAAATCTACCTGAAGGCGATTTTTTAAACTATTACACTTTGATACACAATATACCATACTCTTGGAAAACCAACATTAAAAATGAAAATGAAAACACGCCAAAGCCAACAACAATACTTAATCAATTAATGAAAACCGAACACACTAATAAATATGTATATAACTTATTACAGAAAAACAAAATACGCCCAGAAAAGAAATCAGAAGTAAAATGGAAGGAACAATTTAACGAAGAAAATCTTGATTGGAAATTGATATACACGACCTCCTTACAAGCAAATAAGGACATTAAACTTCAAAATTTTAATTATAAATTCTTAATGCGCATTATTCCAACAAACAGATATCTATTAAAATGTAATATTGGGCATACAGCATTATGTGATTTTTGCTCAATGGATATTGAAACACTAAATCATCTATTTTGGGAATGCATTCAGGTACAACATTTTTGGACAAATTTATCAATACTCTTGCAAGAATATAATGTACACATTAAATTTAACTTAAGATATATATTGTTGGGGATAACGGGAAAAAATCTAACAGAAATTCAATTAAAAAACTACATAATTTTGCTTGGGAAATATTTCATTTTCAAAAGTAAATATCAGAAGCAACAACCAAATTTACTACGCTTTAAATCATATTTATGCCAAAGAATCAATATAGAAAAACAAATTTATTTCATGAAGGACAGGCTTGCCCAATTCAACAAGAAATGGGGTAATCTCAGATCTTTGATAGAGTAATGAAAAATCAATGCACCCAAACACTCTAAAACATAAAAAGGCGACAGTTCTCTCTCTCTCTCTCTCTCTCTCTCTCTCTCTCTCTCTCTCTCTCTCTCTCTCTTATACCATATTATTTTTATAAGGAAGAAACAGATGTTTGAAAATTTCCAGTGCGCTTCCTGCACATTTTTTTTCCTTTTTGTTTTTTTTTGTAATTCTTTTACTTTTTCTTTGGTTAAAGCAAAATTTCCCCTTTTTTGTTTATTCAAAATTATTTCTGAACATATTGTGTAGAAGATACAATTGTAAAGTACCAGTACATAGACAGCATATATTTGTGTTGAATAGCTATGTTAAGACGGTTATATATCGTTATACATGTATATGTTAGATTCCATTTATGATACATGCATGTTGAGATATGCTGAAAATGTATATGTTTCAGAAATAAAATAATAAATAATAAAAATAAAAAAAGGTTATAGATCCTTTTTCATGCTTAACTCAACTGAGTTTGAAATTTATCATACCAATAAATGTTAAAATACCAACAATTGTTGACATTTTACAATTCATTAGCATGTTAACTACAACATCTGAGAGTTTGAATGCAAAAAAGCCCTTATTTTTCAGCATGTTTAAGTTTTATGAGCAGTTGAAATTTCATGCTCATTTGAGTTGAGCATGAATAAAGTTTCATAACCTCAGGGCCAGGGATAACTCAGAGCAGCCTAGAAATAGATCTAAAATGTTTTAATAAAGGGTATAATATAAAGTTGTGCACACATTATGCTTATTGGGTCAAATACAGCATGTTACCTGAGGATAGCTGATTCCACCAATTCTTAGGTCACCATGTAACATTTGAACTTCAAGAGCAGATAACTCTCCTTTTCCATTTCTGTCAAACTGGTTAAATACATCTTTCAGTACTGCCTGTCTGTCACTTAGTTCTCCCATGGCTGCATACAAAATAAATGAATAAATATTCCAGTTAAAAAGCATAGGCTGTGACACCTACTCAATCTAGACAAATAGATCTGAGCAAACAGTGCAGACTCTGATCAGAGAACACCCTGGTAGAGCCCCATCACTGATTCTTCCAGGGTATTCCATTCAAGGCCAACACAGTTGCATTTCAATCACTAAAATTGAGCCGCGACACGTGATTTCCAACAATGTGGTATGTGCGACCAGCAAAGCCTCAGATCAGCCTGCGCATACGCATAGTATGATCAGAGCCTTTGCTAGTTGCTTGAATATTCTATGATTGTTAAGCTACTGACCAAACAGCATTTGGAGTTTCTAAGCTTAAAAGGAGGCTGCACAGGCTTGTCTGAGTTTTCACTTGTCAAAATGCCACATTTTTTGGAAATCACATGTCACGGCCCAAATCTTAAACACCTCACCAGGTTATCAAATGGATACAATTATAAATACAGTAAATGATAAATATTTAAGCTAACTAGCCAGAATCTTGGGTAGTTGGGATTGTTAATTTCATCCAAAAGAAGTATGTATGCAATATTTTTGCAGATGTTCAAAAATATCCGCTCATAATTATTCATTACATCATAGTCCTTGAATTTATGAGCATGCATGAAGATAGGGCTTTTGTATTTTCTTTAAAAGCCATTTGATAGTTGCATTTATTCATGGTAGACTGTATTTTGTATTGGTCATTTTGGACACCCACAATGAATGGTCATGGGAAACAAATGATTTAAAACACGATTTATAATTTAACATTAGATGAAAAAAACAACAACCCTAGTTTGAGTTAATGCTTATTAAACCAAAATAGACTATAATAGTCTATAAAAGATACACTTAAATAGTCTATAAAAGTATAAATTACATAGCCCTATACTTTTGGCCTTCCTTAAAAAGATTTTTTTGTTTGCCCTCATCTGACGGACTCACTGAAAATGCCACCTACCAAAAATGTTTTTTGCTGTTTCAGATAAATAATTTGTTTATTTTAATTTTAGACATTTTTCTTTATTTTTACTGTCTTTTTAAAAATCAGTAAAAATAAATAAATACCTACCTATATATACCTACTCATCTGGAAAATTATGAGTAGGGTGACAGCTAACAATTTTTTTAAGGATGGCCATTTCTATTCTTAAGGTTTGTGACTAGCTGCTGTGCTTCTAACATCTAAGTCAAGTCAATAGTTTATGGTTTGATGCTTTACCCCCCAGTCAGCAGCTATGGTCATGTCCGAATGGTCAGTTCACTTTACCACACTTTTTTTCCTGGGCAAGCTTGACAAAGTGGTTAACCAGTACTTCATGCACATACTTTCGCTTGTAGCTGACAACAACTCGTCTTGAATCAGTGGAAGGAAGCGCTAATTAAAAGCTAGGAGAATGGCTATAGGAATTATATCATGATCAATCTCCCCAAAAGTATGGGACCCGGCCAGGATTGAACTTGCGACCCCTGGATCTGCAGTCAGACATGTTATCCACTGCGCTACATGTCCAGGTACACATGTAATAGGTTATGGTCATTGTAGGAGAATTTGCTAGGTGGAAACCAGTACTAAGCACTGAGGATTATATAAAGTGCCTGAGTATTTATCTGACTTTACACGCAAATCAGAGATAAAATATTATAAAATATATAAAATTCAACCAATTTTACTCTAAATTGCTGAATTGTATGGTTATTTATTCGCTAGAAACTTGAAAGTAGCTGGCAACTTTTGTTAGATGAATAGAATAGAACAGAATAACACTTTAGCTTGTTGGGGACG
The DNA here is from genome assembly GCA_964019695.1 of Loripinus fragilis. NCBI lineage: Eukaryota > Metazoa > Mollusca > Bivalvia > Lucinida > Lucinidae > Loripinus > Loripinus fragilis. The sequence continues at coordinate 5,668,646 of OZ026518.1, read as the reverse complement.
TTGTCATGCATGTGAAACATACAAAAAAAAACAAAAAAAAACATTTGATTGCATATATGAGGTCCGCATCAAGTAGTCAACTAAATTGGAATAATGAGGGCTCTCTCTAAGTTGTTGTTGTTGTAAAGGGAAATAATCACACTAGAATATCCGGAATGACAGCTGCGACCAGAGGTCAGCAGATCGATAAACTTGTACACAAATAAGCAAATGGACAGAAATGTAAGTACCTGAAATACAAAAAGGATTATTTTCTTACCATCTGGTGCTTAGATAAGCTTTGTTTTGGTTGCGGATTCTGAATATGTACTCAAACGTTTTACGATTCAGCACAATGTCTGTTTCAGTGGCCCGAAAAAGTCGTCTGCAAAGCTCTCGCACTGCCAAGCACGCGCGAATCGGCACTGAAAATAATTGTCAAATATGCGTAATTGATTGCTGGTGTAATTAATGGGCTTTTAATTTGCATACTAAAGGCAGCAGAGGGCTAGAACTGCCGAGTGTACGAATCTGTCTACTGTACGAATCTATCTACTGTCACTCTAACACAATGCTTCCGGGAGACTTGAACCTGTGACCACTATCTCCAGTCAAGCATCCCACCACTGAGCCAATGCACTACCTTACCAGTCTGTTGAAGGTGTAATGGCTGTTACAAACTTCATACAATATTATTTTAGCAAATATTTGTTGGGTTCCTTGTTCAGATCAGCCGCGAAAACTAATGATATTACCTAGAATACTGTAAATAAACGTTTTTTGACATAAAAGCGCTCTAAATTGGATCTTGAAATATTTCTTTCAGTCAGAAAAATGTGTTTTCTGTAGTTTTCATTGCCCGTACTTCTTGTGACAATACCTAAATCCTGATTTTTTTTAGCTGTTTACATTAATTTCGCATGGCAGCCATTTTTCAACAAAACGAAACCAACGCAGGTTTGTCAGACTCAATTTCATTGGTCAATATCGTATCTTTATCCAATCAGAGCACGTTTGACAAATTATGCAGTGACAGTAGCCTCATCTTCATACAGCAACATGGCAGATGTTGACAGGGGAGGAACAAAATCGTTTATGAAATAAATAATTTCCTCCAACTGAAGCCTTGGAAGCCTGTGATCGTTATTTATTTAGAATGAATGCAGAAGTAGAGAATCATATTAGGCAAAATCATGCCTGGAACAAGCTGCCAGCAAATGTTAAACAGGTGACTTCCTGTTTTGCAAGGGAAATGCAAACTGAAACTAAATTTTACATCATTATCAAGGCTACATTATGTGATATTTTACAATAAAAATTATTTGCGCCAAAATGAAGCCGTCTTGCCCCGGGACTAAAAATAATTCCCAACTCTCGTGTATATGCTGAAAGGCTGTGCGACGTAAATATCCAGATGATGTCGGGGCCTGATGCATTCATCTACATCTAATCGTTGAGTAACTTCTGTCACAAATTTGACCATTACGTTACTTCTGCAGGAGAGAAAAGAAAAAGCAATGAAAATATAGGAAAGCACGGAAGAATAGTTATAGAAAAGGAAGAAATTTAGAGAAATTCAAAGTAACATTTCATAACTTTTTTAAGTTAGAAAGTGTCTCGGAGTCTTGTACTGGACCCCTAGACTAAGTGACGCCTGTGAGGATTAGCTCAGGGGTCCAGTAGTATTTTAAACAACCACTATACATCAGTGGTTTATATCTTAAATAATGATAATTCAGTATGAAAATACCACATGTTGAAATTGTATGGATAACACACCATATCTTGCCAAGAAAATACCATGGGAACTTACTCTCGCGAACATCTTGCGCTTTGGGAGGTTGATTTACAAATGAAGTTTAACGTTGCCATATGTCATTCTATGAGAGTGTTACGGGTGAAAAAATGCTTAACACCTTTGTCCCGGATGGTAGTGTTTCCCCTAGCCAGTTTTAGCATGGCGCCACGCCATGCCCCTTTTCTCTAGCGCAATGCCCTTTTTCCCAGCGCCATGCCCCTTTCCTAAAACTACATAAAATGGCCTACATTTTGGTAAAAAAATCATGAGAATCTGACAAAAACTAAGGAAGTTACAGTTTTTTTCAGTTTGAAGCCTGAAGTAGCAAGGAAGACACCTGCTGTTACAATATTTTACTCAGTGTTAATCCTTTTACAATGGTCACTAATTAATTACCTGAGGCAATTTTGACACATCACTTTGATGACAATACCCCAATATAAAGCAATTATTAAAAATGAAGTGTGAATTTGAACCACTGAACAATTTTAAGGCACAAGTAAAATTGTCATAACAAATACTGTATAGAAAGGCAGACTGGTTAAAAACTTAGGAAGTGATCTTTGCTATTAAACCAAAAAAAATGATTCCCATAATAATGTGATTCATATAAATTTTATGAATTAAAAAAAAAAAAGCAAGTGTGTGCTCATAAATAGGTGTCCAGAAACTGCCATTCAACAGTCAGTTTGAAAATACTAAAATTAGTCTAAATTAGAAGTGTAGTTTGCATTTAAAAAGGACAGATAACAGCTGCATAATGCTTAGGGACATAAATTTTTATTTGGCAATATCATATTCAATTTCCAACTTGGGCTTAAAAGTGCCCTCTCAGCCTGTCGCCGCGCATTCAAAAGTGCCCTCTTAGCCTGTTGTCACGCGCTTAAAGTGCCCTTTTTTGAAAACTTTACCATGCCCTTTTTGGGGGCTGGGGGAAACACTAGATGGGGATCCAAATGGGCTGCCATATCCGAAAGCAGACACTCTAGTGACTACCAAATCTCCATAAAAGCCGGTTTGTACTGCAAGGCCTTACAAGTACTGATAAACTTAGCTCTACTACAGGTAAAAGACGTACTGCATGCGGTATCTTAGCGGACTGTCTGGCTATGGTTCCAATACAGTGGGTGCATTATTAACCCTTGTCATGCTGAATGTTTTTATGTACTACACTCCTCCCCAATTTTGATTATGTTAACCTGCAGCATATATAAGGCCAAAAAAAATATGTGTAATATAGGTTACATGAAATTTTAAAATAGGGACGGTAGGTAGGAAAATATTTTTATTTAGTTAAAAATTTTTACATAGGGAAGATGGGGAAACAAGATGGCCGACCTGGGAAATCCCTTGGAAACCACCTAAATATGCTTAAAAACTCAGGGGTCAAAGGCAAAAAATTGGCACTGTCAGGTAACCTGAAACACACAATTTTTTTTTTATTTTAGGCCTAATATTCCAGTAGTATAAAAACATGTATTTACAAGCAGAATGGAAAATGGTGTGGATCCTGATCAGATGGCTTCATCAGAAGCCAGCTGATCTGGATCTACAGTGTTTTCCAAAAGGCTAAATCTGGGTTGAGCAGGACAAGGGTTAAAACATTGAAATCAGTGCATTTTGCTTGGAAATGATTTTTTTTCTCACTTCAGATTCTTGGTAACTCATCAAGAGAGTATGATAAAGCTGTTGTGCAGTTTAGTGTGAACAATCAACTCAGACATAAAACCAATCTAGGTAAGCATAGGTCAAGATAAGGATTGTTTGTGCACCTAAAATTGCATTTATTTCCTTACCTATCAATTTAAACATGTGTTTTGGGTGTTCAAAAGAATCGTCTCAATGGTTCTTTTGAGTACCCACAACATATGTTTTGGTTGAGAAATAAGAAAAATAATTTTCAAATACGCACTCTTATCTGGAGGCCTGGGTAAGTGAATAATAAAGACTGCTCTTTTAGTTCGGTGCTCAGACATTTCGGCCACGGACATTTCGGCCTAGGACGTTTCGGCCTGGACATTTCGGCCACGGACGTTTCGGCCACAGAAAATGCCGAAGGTGGACGTTTCGGCCATAGCCATAAATTTTGGGTTTGGGATTTGTGCATGCATAAATGTGTGATGCATTTCATAATCTTTTGAAATCAAATATGCATGTGAATACTTACAGTTGATTCAAAGGTGCATGATAATAAGAGTATGCTATTTTTCATAGAAAAAGGTTAATTATGGTGTATATTATACAGCAGTAAATGATTATGAAATACCTGTATAAAGTACCCACTACCTGAATTAATTTATATTTTTTGTTTACAACAATTTTCTTGTATCTTTGAATCTACTGTACATAACAATTGATGAATGTTAACTACTTTCATGCTGAACCTGGCTTTATCTTTTTTTCTTCAAAGCATTGCAGGTCCAGATCAGCCAGCTCCCTACCTGATCAGGATACACACTGTTTCCATCTCTGCTTGTAAATACATGCAGTTTAAAAACTGATAAAAATTTGGTAGAAATACGATTATTCAGTAAGAAATGCATCACACATTTATGCATGCACACACCCCAACCCAAAATTTATGATTTGGCCGAAACGTCCACCTTTGGCATTTTCCGTGGCCGAAACGTCCGTGGCCGAAATGTCCGGGCCGAAACGTCCTAGGCCGAAATGTCCGTGGCAGAAATGTCCTACATTCTTTAGTTCATAGTAATAGATTTTAAAAATATTTTTTTTACAGTTATTATTGATAAATATCTATGATTCTAACACTGGTCACCTATATAGCCAATGGTTAAATTCAGTAACTTATTGGTTGACAAATCACTACACAGACTAGCGAGATGTCATTTGGTCGCCATTTTGATTTTTCTTGATGTCGTCTATCACATACAGCTTTATAGTATTGACATTAGACGGCATAACATTGTTTTTACAACTAATGGATGTTCATACAAATTTGATTATGTGATTCTGTCCAAACAAGATTTACAGGAAATTCTAACGCTCTGTCCAAGATGGCTTGATCTTATAGACTGTGGAGGAATTGTTAATATTTTTTCAATCTTTTTGTGTGTTAGAATCAAAACAGATCTATGCTGGCATTGATTTGTTGCTCAATATATCACTGTATATCAGTCAGTCTGATTTCACAGGTTTAGATAACCAAATTGCTCAAAAGAACCGTCTATGAGACCGTTCTTTTGAGTACCCATAACAAATGTTTTGGTTGAGAAATAAGAAAAATATTTTTTTGTTACACACACTTAACTAAAGGCCTGTATTTATCCACTTGTGACTGACAGACAGACAGACAGTGATATATTAAGCAACCAATCACTGCGAACGTGAATCTATTCCTTAAACATTCCAAGCCTGGAAGTGCTACTATTAACACAAGAAGGAGATTAAGGACATGACTTAAGATAGTGGAGATTTTTATCTACTAAAATATTAACTTGTTGTATACTATATAACTTTGAATGCTTTTTTGTCATTTTTAACTTTATACTCGTTTTAAGACTCATTTCATGACAGTTCATTATATACTAAAAGACAAACATTAAAGTGACTACTAAGTCTGCAATTATTAACATTTTCCGAAAAAAATGTTTCTTTTTAAATCATTTGTAAAATTAGATTTAAGTTAAGCTTTCACAATAAATCTGTTCACTACAGCTGCAAACTGCACGGAAAAGTGAATTATCTTATAAAAACAGGTATTTTTACTCTTGTTAGTAATCATTTGCTTCCCTCCAGAAATTCTAGACAGTTAGTTTTTAATATAAATGCTGTTGTTTTGATTGTTATAATTTGTTAAGGTTTATGAACCTGGTAGAATTTATACCCGACTTTTAGCTATATTACTGAAAATTAGAAACATTATTTCGAAAAACTAAAGATTAGAAGTTACAGACTTTGCAGCTTTAAGAGGTGTGGGACACAATTTCTCTGAACTTGCTTGATAAACTGTACGGGAATCTGTGTCAAATTGACACATATCTATTCAAAATTGTTGCTTATATGAGCCTATGCTTTGATCTACTTTCAGTGAAGACAATCCGTAAAGATGAGAAGCGTTACTATGAGGATTTACTGCAGTACAGTCAGGAACATCTGATGTTGTATCCCTACCATCTGTCTGATGTGATTGTGAAGGGACTGAGAGTGACCCCATTTATCTATTACATCAATATGATGTCAGATATTATGTCTCAGGAGAAAAGTTATGACTCCCTGCCAAACTTTACTGCTGCCGATTGTAAGTATGGAAGATTTTCTTAAATTTTGAAAACTAGTTGCCTACCAAAAAGTCTATACAAACAGTGCAGACCAAGATCAGACTGCTTCTGAAGAAGCAGTCTGATCAGGGTCTTCCCTATTTGCTCTGATATCTACTACATTAACATGATATATTATGTCACAGGATGTGATTTCCAAGTTGCACTGGCTCAGTGAGTCTATTCATGTGTAAATGCCACATTGTTGGAATTTCATCTCTGCCAAACTTTACTGCTGCCGATTGTAAGTATGGTAGATGTTCTTAAATTTTGAACACTAGTTACCTAGCAAAAAGTCTATTCAAACAGTGCAGACCAAGATCAGGCTGCTTCTGAAGAACCAGTCTGATCAGGGTCTTCCCTGTTTGCAATGTTATCTACTACATTAACATGATGTCTGATATTATGTCACAGGAGAAAAGTTACGACTCCCTGCCAAACTTTACTGCTGCCGATTGTAAGTACATGTTTGGTAGATGTTCTTAAATTTTGAATGTTAGTTACCTACAAAAAACCCCTAGACAAACAGTGCAGACCAAGATCAGAAGAAGCAGTCTGATCAGAGTCTTCCCTGTTTCCTCTGTTATCTACTACATCAACATGATGTCAGATATTACATGTATGTCTTAGGAGAAAAGTTATGACTCCCTGCCAAACTTTACTGCTGCTGATTGTAAGTACTTTTGTTTCTTGAAACCTGGCATTTCAGATAACTCGAAATGACAGCTAATTTGTAGGTCTAGATAAACAATATTATGAATATTTTCTTATTTATCAGTTTAAACATTTGTTTTGGGTTTTCAAAAGAAACCTCTCATTGAGATGGATCTTTTGAATACCAAAAACATATATTTTGTTTGAGCGGTAAAAATAATTTTTAATTACACATTCTTAACTAAAGGCCTGTTAATTCCTAATAAGTTTGTGATACAATAAATTACAGAAGGCATATTTGGTTCATACATATTACTACAATAGCAACTTGATCTGGTAGACTACCACATCACGTGGATGAGCTCATATCTTAGGATCCCACAAGAGATATGAGATCATCCAAAACATATGAGTCTGATCAAGTTACTATTGAATATTTTTTATCATCCATCAATTAAACATGAGTTTTGGATGCTCAAAAGAACCATTCTTTAATCAGTTGCTTTAATGTACCCACAACATATGTATTAGTTGAGAAAAAAGAAAAATAATTTTCAATTACGCAGTCTTTAACCCTATGGTTAACAGTTTTACTTAAACGCTATATTTTCAGGTCTGCGGCTACTGGGAATAGGAAGGAACCAATACATAGATCTCATGAACCAGTGTAGATCCTCAAAGGTACCTTCGCAATAACTCATATATTTACCATATTTAGTCTGCCATGTTATCTCATAAATACCATACTTACCATGAAACTTGAATAATTTAGATGATTGTTTTGTTTTTTGTTGCTTTACGTCCCATGTCAACAGCTATGGTCATTGCGGGACGGTCAGTTCACTCAACCACACTTTTTCCTGGGCAGGCTTGAGCAAGCTGTTAACCAGTAATTTGTGCACATACTTTCGCTTGTAACTGACAACAACCCTTCTTGAATGAATCAGCGGAAGGGAGGAGAATGACTGTAGAAATTATTCCATGATCAATCTCAACGAAAGTATGGGACCGGGCCGGGATCGAACTCACGACCCCTGGATCTGCAGTCAGACACGCATCTGTAGCCAGACACGTTACCGACTGCGCTACGCGGCCCGGTTATAATTTAGATGAAAAAATAAGTAAAAGATGTGAGATATTTTCTCAGCCACACCTGCAAAACAACTCCATTTGACTGATGAAACATTGTCACAGTACTTTTCCTTTCAGGATATAGGTTTTGTTATCCTTTCAGCCTTAATAAGCTGTCTCATCAGGACTAACACTGATTGTCTAGATTTCTCGTGTATCACAAAACCTGTCTTCGGAGGTTTGCGAACAACAAAGGCGCAGACCAGCCTGCACATTTGCACAGTCTGATCAGCGCCTTTGTTATTCACGTTTTGGAAAATCCCATATCTAAGCTAGCTGTAGGCGGAATTTCAATTTTATAGCTAGTCTCTGTAGCTGATTAGACTGGTTTGAGTCTCACTTTGTCGGAAATCCCAAAGACAGGTTTTCTCGTGGTGAGGCCCATATAATGCCACTGTCCAAATATACCTGACTCACCCCTTCGGCTTGAATGTTTGTGTCAAACTTCAATTGCAATGACACAGATTGAAATTTGCTGCCTGCTTGTAGAAACAGACCTTAGATTAAATCTGCCTGATACATGAAATTGCATGCAAACCATTGGTATTTTTATTCAGAAGTAAAGAAGTTACATTAATTTGAAAATTTGAAGTGGGACGAACTCTTTCATTGTCAAGTGTGAAGTAAGCTTTAATTGAATGGCAAGGGTACAAACAGTATTGACTGTCACATGTGAATTTGCATGGTAATGATATAATCTCCTTTTGTGACAATAATCACTGTTGTATTTTAAGACACTCATTAAATTTGCTGCTTCTAATAATAATATATTTATGAAAACTAGTACTCACACAGAAATGGCAATAAACCTGTTTTGTATTGGACATTGCAGAAGTTCTTCAGAAAGAAACCACCTAAAGAGCTACTACCTACAAAGCCTATAGACACTGTTACTATAGATGCCTGGTGGATGGTCAACATTGGCTACATTACAGAAGATGATATCAGGGTAAACAATATCATTGTCATACATTCTAATAAGCAAAGTTTCGGAGCATAAAATTGTTTGTAATTATTTTCTTACCCATCAGTTTAAACATGTGTTTTGGGTGCTGAAAAGAACCGTCTCCTTGAGACGGGTCTTTTGAGTATCCACAACATATGTTTTGGTTGAAAAATGAAACAAATGATTTTCAATTAGTATGCAGTCTTATCTGGAGGCGGGAGCGCAGTGGCTCAGTGGAAGAGGGCTTGACTCGAGACCGAAGGGCCGCGGGTTTGAGCCTCACCGGCGTCACTGCCTTGTGTCCTTGAGCAAGAACATCAATCCTAACTTAGAACTGGTTCAACCCAGGAAGACCCATCCCTATATATCTGAAAGATTGTTGATGGGGCGTAAAGAATCAATTCAAACAAACAAACAATTATCTGGAGGCCTGATTGATTACTGTATAAGAATGAGCCAGTTCATGAGATTTTGGTTCTGATCACACTATATGTGTTAACTCATTCTTTAAACATGTATGCATTGGGCCCCATAGAGCATTCATTAGTGAGTCCCACTGCAGATCCATGGGTTGCAAGTTTGATTCTGGCCCGTTCCCATTCTGTCATGGAGATTGATCATGAAATAATTGCGGTCATTCTCCTTCCGCTGATTCAAGAAGGGTTGTTGACAGTTACAAGCGAAAAAGTCTTTGCTGTATGCTCAACTAATAGCCTAGGCCATACACTTTCTTCATGTGCACGGAGAGGACTGTAATTAGATAATCAGGCTGGGCAGATGTCCAGGCTGCTGTGAGTCATTGCTTGGTGCAAAGATCAAATTGTTGGTTTAGCAAGCTCAGGCTCAAATACAGTAAAAACTCAAAAATTTGAACTATGATTGTTCCAAATACATATTAAATTTGGGACACAATGGATTCAGAGAATAGGGACTATTTCTGAACTATTTAAATAGCTGTCTATAAAAACATACGTTTTGGGTGCGTAAAAGAAACGTCTCCCTGAGACTTTTCTTTTACGCACACAAAACATTATGTTTGATTGGGAAAAACTGAAAATGATCATTTTTGAAGGGTTTTAAAAATACTTTTATGTCTACTTCCCTATAATACAAACTAATGCAAATCTGAATAAAAACCTCTAGTGTCGAGAACTTTGAATTTACAAGATTTGACTGTATAACTTACACATAGATTAAGCACATAATTAAAGAAATGTGTGGCAATGAGTTCATGTGTCTGAAGTGAACATATAAGGTAAATATCGTAATCCATATTGACTTTATAAATGTTGCACTGAAGTGCTGGCTGATCTGGACGTGGATAATCTGGTATGTTTAACAAACTAAGTAGCTGTTCTTCTCTGTTTATACTAGGTATGTTCAGGAGCAGAGAAAGCTCTGATAGACAGTATAATAGATATTGGACCCCAGACAGCCGCAGAAGTGGATCATAAGGTAGTAAATGGTAGGTATATGATCTATAGAGAGTATCTCCTTAAAATTGTATTGATGATTTATTCTACTACACTAGTATTATAATGCAAAAAGGTTTTGAATCCAAGTGCTTTCTCATTCATTGGTGAGTTTTGTCCTTGCATTATTGGCTAAATATGAACCCTTTTCAGTCAGATGGATTCTCCCAAACATGTTGTTGCAATAAGTATGGGACGGTCTATTTTGTGTTTTAAGGGGTCACAGGTCAAAATTTCTAAATTATGATGTATTCATTTCCTTGAGGATTGTTTTTATCTTAGCAAACAGTGCAGATACGGATAAAATGCCACATTATTTGGCTGCATGGCATTTCTTCTGGGTCTTCATTGTTTTCCAAAGTACCTGTGAATGAAAAGGGTTAACAATATAGGCCAGCTCATAACCATGAGATTTTAGTACTTATAGCATATGCAGACAGCCAAGGCTCAGACAAACCTGCTTATCTGAGCAGTCTGGCCAGAGCCTTCACTGCTTGCACACACAAAGTATGGAAACATTGAAAGTCTCTGATCAAATTCAGATTTCTAGCCCCACTAGATGGCTGTAAGTTCTTGTTTGAAAAGTGACTCTAGATGTATATGTGATAAATACCTATATTACACAAACTGGTATATAAAAAGATAGGAATAGTAGCACCATACACGCACCACATAGAAACACACTTCAAGTATACAGCCCCACATTTTCACCAGATAAAGCACTATGGTTGCAATCTCAGTGTTAGGACAGATTATATCAGTACAAAATTTGACTGTGCTATAAATTTGAACTTTATCTTTTGCTGCTTTAACCCTTTGTACAAATGGAAACTCCCATAAAGTTTGATACAATTAAATCAAGATGGTCCATGGTATATATTATGGGGTCACAGGTTATAAATTCCAAAAATATGATATTTCTTTCTCTGAAGATTGATTTTGTCTTAGCAAACAGTGTTTGCCAAAGTACCCGTTTGGGGGTTTCTGGTACACAAAGTGTTAAACTATGTTAATTTTGCACTATTTAATTTCGTAGAAGCATATCAGTTTTATTGTTAGAAGTTACAAATTTGAAATTGTATTTATTCTTGCAACTACCTATTGTATGTTTTGTATCTTCAGCTCTATACAGAAAGGGGTTGGTGTACTTGGATTGTCCTATTAATGATGATGATTGTATGTTTTGTTTCTTCAGCTCTATACAGAAAGGGGTTGGTGTACTTAGATTGTCCTATTAATGATGATGATTGTATGTTTTGTCTCTTCAGCTCTATACAGAAAGGGGTTGGTGTACTTAGATTGTCCTATTAATGATGATGATTGTATGTTTTGTATCTTCAGCTCTATACAGAAAGGGGCTGGTGTACCTAGATTGTCCTATTAATGATGATGATTGTATGTTTTGTATCTTCAGCTCTATACAGAAAGGGGTTGGTGTACTTGGATTGTCCTATTAATGATGATGACTGTATGTTTTGTCTCTTCAGCTCTATACAGAAAGGGGTTGGTGTACTTGGATTGTACTATTAATGATGATGATTGTATGTTTTGTATCTTCAGCTCTATACAGAAAGGGGTTGGTGTACTTGGATTGTCCTATTAATGATGATGATTGTATGTTTTGTATCTTCAGCTCTATACAGAAAGGGGTTGGTGTACTTAGATTGTCCTATTAATGATGATGATTGTATGTTTTGTATCTTCAGCTCTATACAGAAAGGGGTTGGTGTACTTAGATTGTCCTATTAATGATGATGATTGTATCATAGGTAAGTCAGTTAACCATTGTAATAGAGATTCAAACAAAAAGAAGTTCATGGATATGCAGGCTGATCTTCAAATTTTATTGTTTGCATAATGTAAACGGGCTTTCTAATTGCATTGTTAAAGGTTTTCAACAATTGGTTCTCTTTTAACCCTTAATGCGCCAATCGCATCAAAAGTCATCTGCTTTTCTCGTCTGCTGAAATGTTTAAGAAGCCTCTATAGCAAACGGTGTGGACCCAGATCAGACTGCTCCTATAGGAGCAGTCTGTTCTGGGTCCACGCTGTATGCTTCTATACTTAATTTGTCAGTAATGCTAGGCAATTATTAGCAGCAGATGACTTCAGCAGACGACATTTTCAGATGCATTTTTTTCTTGGCACTTTAAGGGTTAAGCAACACATGAAGAGCCTGAGTATTTTATCTAACATAGTAAGATGTTGACATCATTAACTCAAGTGTTGTTTTTGCCAATTAAGGCCCTACTTGTTTCCCACAGTATGCTTTGTTAATTTATGACTAAAGATTAAAAATCAACATTGGTGTCAAACACTTGATTTCAATCCATTTACAAAATTGATTTGTGCCGCAGTCATGTTACACCTAAGATTACCAAGATGTGCTTAATGGAATAATGGGCTTTGTTTCAGTTTTTCGTCCATTTTGACTGCGTTCAAAACTAGTAGCTATTCACTGCAAAAAATATACATTATTGTTAGATTTTGTATTTAAATGGTTACTTTGGGAATAGTGGCACCTCATTTGGGTAACATAAAAACAAACAGCATAATCCATAGCATCAGAACAAAACACAGTTTAATACTATAAAAATATAATATGGACAACCAGAAATTACATGTATTGTTTAAGATTTCATCTGACAGTCAACTAATAACTAACATGTTTTATTTCAGTTCCCCCTCTGGAAGGCTTTGTTATGAACAGAGTACTTGGAGATTATTTAGAAACACTGCTATACAAAATATTTGTTTCTATAGATGAACATACAACTGTATCAGAGGTAAAGAAACCATATTCAACCCCTTAATCCTTTGTATTCTAGAAACCCCTAAACAAGTACTTTTACAAACAGTGAAGACCCAAGTGAAATGCCGCATAATGTGGCATTTCATTAGGGTCTACACTGTTTGTTAAAGGAAAAAAATATCTTCAGACAAAACAATACAATATTTTTTTGAAAATTATAACCTGATATCCCTAAATATGTACAATAGACTATTCCTAGTTTATTGTATCAAATCAGAATGATTAATCCATCAGTATACAAAGGGTTAAAAGGCTACTTAAAATAACGGCAGCCATATCAAAAAAAAAGAATCAGCCCATAAAATTGTATTACTTACCCATGATTAAGTCCGCAGTAAATACTATATCATTCATCTCTTCCTCATCAAGATAATACAGCTTTCTCCACCAGTAAATCATGATGCTCAATACAGACTTAGTTGTGTCAAGGCAAGCATAAACACCTGTATCAGTCTGCACCAAACTGCTTGTAAATAAGATTTTTACTGGAAGCCTAGTAAGAGTGTTCTTATAGCCCAAATAGGCATACTGTAAACCACTTAATAATCGGGACTTCAAAATTTGGCGATTTTAAAAGACTGACATATTGGAATAGTTTAATTTTGGCAGTTTCTCAACTTAATGCCCGTTGATGTTATTTTTATTTTCGTAGGGGCTACTTTTAAAGGAAAGAATATGCTCCCTATAGGGCGCATATTCTTTCCTGTAATAGCTGCCCCTTTTAAGATGTGGTTTCCTTTACACTGAAACATACTCTACTGTTCAAAAGTTGTTTTGACAATATGGACCCAACATACTAAAGGTATGTGTCCATTAATTGCTTATTGTGTACGTGAAATCGAAACTATATTTCACAGTCTCATATTTTGGCGATTTTGGTTTATACCGCCAATAGCGTCAAATAATAATACCCGCCAAATATTTATAAGTGTTTTACAGTATTCTGAATACTAAGCTTACTATGGACATTGACGAGAGAAAACCTATCTTCAAGGTTAGTGATCTGCATTAAGCTGAACTGAACTGAACTTTATTAAATATAGTTTTTGCCCAGGCCATATGCAGATGGCATATAGGCCATAATCTTACTATAAAACATTTGTAGTAACATATTTTAAAACAATTAACGTAAACATGGGATTATGAAGCAATTTTTTATAAGAAGTATGGTTAGTATGCGCTGTAGAATGCAGACTGAGTGTTATCGTTTTACTTCACGGAGAGAACATTATCAATTACATAGGTTTCGATGCGCGACAACATGAAGAATAGTCCGCTACTAACGCAAAGCGCCGAGGCAAAGTCGAGTCGGGATGCTTCGATACCGGATCGACGCCGCCCATCGCTAAGCATTAGACTTTTTTTTTATGAAGGTTATATTCGATAGTTGGTTTGATGGTTGAATGTTAAAAAATGCCGTAGTCAACTGGCTTATTTACTTTTCACGATACAGTTGTCAAATGTGCTTCGATGCTCAAGTAGTTGATAATTAAATATTATATACTATCATGTGGTAATCAATGAAGTGTTCCGGGATAGTACATGGACAGTTGGGACCCAGCTGTGACGCCTTGAATGCTGCATGGCAGCGTGGTCCTCACTGTGTTCAGAAAGAATAACTGCAGATCGGGTTACCTCAAGTGACTAACTATAGTATTAACAACACGTAGTACCGAAGCCATTCATCCACAACACTGCATAGCTCCACGTGGGAATTGTGGAGACTTAGTGTAACCCCCTGGGTAAAGACATGGATTTAAATGTGGTTCGAGTGATTTGGATTACATTTAAACGTAAAAATTTTACTTTTTTTGCCCATATACTTTGAATAGCAATGGTGTTAATCGGAATGCGCACAAACACAAGCACAAGCGAATATTGGTCTTGAAAAAATATTTTTTGGTATTTTTTGAGTGACCACACAAGACAGGTTTTACTGTATTTTTCTTTTGTATTAGGTCAACACTAGCAGAATGATCTTTTCTACTTATTTATCTTTTCAGTTAGCTACAGTACTTCAAATAGACCTGAATCTAGTCAAGGTAATCTTTTGTTAATTCTATCACTTTTAATCTCACCTTAACTCTTTGCCCCCTGGGAAATTTTTCATGTTTTTTTTTCGTTTGCCGATTTTTTTCAAAATCAACTTTTTCGAAAAAATTCTTTCAGGAATACCATCTGAGTGTCAAACAGATTGGATCCCGATCGGGTCCGACATTTTTTCGGGCCTGATCTGAGTCCAATCTGTTTGCAAAGGTTATCAGCAGACAACACTAGGATACAAAGAGTTAATTCACACTTTTAGGATGGCACACTTCCTATAGTTCATTGTTCCATTCATTCCCATTAGCTAACCATACCTTTGACCCTAGAAATCTTTCTTTTTGTGTGGTACAGTTATTTTTTAGAGATAACAGAGCTTAGCCTAAGTCTTATTTGGTTCCTAACACCTGTCATCTGCTGATAACTTTTGCAAATAGTTTGGAACAAGATCAAACCCACAGAATGTCAGCATGATATGGATCCAAACTGTTTTACTCACTGATGATAATCCTGAAAGAATTTTTCCAAAAAGTTGATTTTGAAAAAAAAAATAGCTGGCAACAAAAAGGCATGAAAAATTACCCAGGGGGCAAAGAGCTAAAGAAAGAACCAAAATGTCGTTTGCTGCAAGTATTAGGTGCAGGGCTCACCCTGTCATTAGCCATTGTAGCCATTTGCTACTAAAATTGTAGAGTGGCTACAAATATAAGTCATTGGCTATAAAAGTACACTATAGGTGGTTCAAAAATTACATATCTGTGAAAAAGTGTATTTTGAACAGCTTTTTGATTTTCCAATATTGCATTTATTAATCCTTCTCACTTTATTATTGTGCAATATTTAGCTCTTTGAATTCTGGATTTTTTTCAATACCATTATAGTGTCAAACAGTTTGGATCCAGATCAGGCCCGTCGTTTTGTTGGGCCTAATCTGGTTCCAAACTGTTAGCAAAGGTTATCGATCGGCAGATGATAACAGTCACGTTTAGCGGGCAAAGAGTTAAATACAGAACAGGTTCTTGATACTACTTTCTGGCTAAAAGCTTGGCTAAAGTCAAATTCATTTGGCTCCAACTTTTTTCCATTTGGCTAAAGTGTTGGCTACACAAATTCTGAGCCAGGGATAGCCCTGAGGTAGTACCTTAATGTTTTTAAACATTACATGTATTGAAAGATAAAGATTGTGTTGTTTACAGTGTTTTCTGTATTGACAGAATGCAGTATCCATGTATTGTCGACTGGGGTTTGCCAAGAAGAAAGGGGCGGAGCTAAATGATGAGGATCTACATCCATCATGGAGACAAGTCAAACCACAATCAAAAAAGTTGGTACAATGTATTGTTACTCCTTCAAAAGTCATTACCATAAATGTTCTTAAATTTTGAATACTTTTCTCTTTCAGTTTTCAAACAAAATGTGGGTTTTCAGGACTGGAATTCACAAAAGGTTGTCAGCATAGCAAACAGGGAAGTCCCTGATCAGACTGTTCCTTCAGAAGCCGTCTTGCTCCTTCAGAAGCAGTCTGATCTAGGTCTGCCTTGTTTGTCTAGACCTTTTTAGAACATTTACTGTAGTTGTTGATCAACAGAGGATATTCAAATATTTGGAATGAATATGGCATTTTTCATTAAGTGAAGTCAAAAATGTATATTTTATGTCAGAGTGGCATACACATGTTTTAGCTTCACTCTTTGAAATAAATGCCATATTCATGGCAAAAATTTGAATTGTCTTTTTATTATAAAATACAAGTTTACAAATATTTTGCACTTATGATGTCACACATAACATCATTTTTATGATGACATTTATTTAAGGGTGTCTGTCTTAAACACTGAAATCACCAACACATTAGGCTCTAAGCATACAAAATACTGTACACAGTGTATTAATTATCTCTAATTCAATTTCAAGGTTCTTAAAGCCCTTATTGACTGTAAAGAATAGAAATCATGTTATGTCTTTAAACAGATTAGGTTGAGAATCTGCACTTTTGATGAAAATAAAATCTGAGTTTTTTTCACTACAAACCTTCTGTGCTGTAGTAAAAAAATGTTATATCAATCCACACTCTTGTAAAATGCTGTATAGGGGATGCATACATAAGATACAAACCAATTGTCAAAAAAAGTGGAGAACCTGATCACAGTTTTCAGTGTGTATAGAGTTGGACTGTTGGTTTTGATTATTAATTATTTTAATGTTATCTTATTCAGAGTATCTCAGGATCAGCTTATTCTAGACTGGGGTGATGCATTGATTGATTTTAATGACATCCCTGCACCCTCACCTGTCAGTAAAACACCGGAAGAGTCCACTAATCTAGTCAACTTGGAAAATGCCATGGGTAAGTCAATATTCTCCAAAGGAGTTTTTTTATACTTAAAATATCTACATTAAGAGACTAAGTTTTGTTTATAGAAGTCTTTACCTCCCCATATATGGGCCTAGACTTGAGAAAAGATGTCTTCATGGTTTCCAACAAAGTGAAACTCAAACCAGCCTGCTCAGCTACAGAGACTAGCTAGAATATTGAAATTTTGTGAAGAGCAAGGTTGACTACCATAAATAACAAAAGCCTGACCAAACTGTGGATGTGCAGGCTGTTCTGCACTGTTGTTGTTGTTCACATGCAACAGTCGGATTTTCTTGCATTGAGGCTCATAGGAGGTCATTTTTGTTGCCAGTATTAAAGATTGGATCCAGTTTATCTCAGATTTTTAGGTTGTATACAATCTCTCTCCATTGATATCTTGGTTGATGGTATCTTTCATTCAATTGGAAATAATCAAAATGGTCATTGCATTGTAACCTAAATAACTTGCATACTTGATATGCTAAAATATTATCATGTTCAGTGCATGGTGTTATATGTACTACACTCCAAGATATGTCATCTTATGATGACATAATCAATGGCTAAATGGCAATCAATTTGAATTCTGATCAGTTGGAGAAACAAGGTAGTTTGGTTATACTCTTTTCTTTGAGAGTCCAGGTAAGAGTGTGTATTTGAAAATAATTTTTCTTATTTCTCAACCAAAATGTATGTTGTGGGTACCTCAAAAGAACCATCTCAATGAGACAGTTCTTTTGAGCGCCGAAAACACATGTTTTAAGTGACGTATAAGAAATTAATTATAATTTCAACCCTTAAAAACTTGCTTCTCTGGACATATGGGATGGAATCACACTAAGCATATCCATGGATTGCCTATTTGTTTCAGAGAACAGTCAAATTGGTGCTGCCAAAAGAATAGCATTTTTGTTCGACTCGACTCTCACAGCATTTCTTATGATGGGAAACCTCTCACCAGTAAGTACCTCTGACTTTTATCCCTTTCCTCGCTAGCGGTGACATTTCTCATTTATTAATAACCTTTGCAAACAGTTTGGATCCAGATCAGGACCGACAAAACGTTGGTCCTGATCTGGATCCAAACTGTTTGACACTCTGATAGTGATCCTGAAAGAATTTTTGGAAAAAAGCTAATTTTGAAAAAAAAGTCAGCAGACGACAAAACAATGAAAAATTACCCAGCGTGCAAAGAGTTAAACCTAATAGAATAAGAATACACCTATGGCATCTCTTGTTGGGTATTAATTCAAAATAACCCTCATCACTCTTTAAGCTTTCTAGATGGGAAACAACCAAATAGACACTTTTCGCAAACAATGAAGACCTAGATGAAATGCCGCAGAATGCAGCATTTTACCTGTGTGTGTACTGTTTGCTATTAAATCAAAATCCACCTTCTGAGAAACATAGTACCAGATAGGGATAGCTTGTGCACCTAAAATTGCATTTATTTCCTTACCCATCAATTTAAACATGTGTTTTGGGTGCTCAAAAGAACAGTCTCATTGAGACGGTTCTTTTGAGTACCCACAACATATGTTTCAGTTGAGAAATAAGAAAAATATTTTCCAGTACGCACTCTTATCTGGAGGCCTGAGAAAGGAATGCAATATTGTTTTGAAATGATTACCTGTGATCCCTCACTCTTTACAATGGACTAAGCTCACTTATCTGAATTAAACTTTATGGAATATTCCATTCATCTATAAAGGTTTTTAAGTCATTTTTGCAAGATTGTGAGAACCAATCAAGAGTTACGCCATTTGGAAATAAAAATGTATGATCTTGGCCAATGTCTGCTCTAATATGTATACATAAATTTCTCTCAGGACAAGACTATAGTACAATATATACCTATATTTACAATAACACATGCCATTATAATTTGTACGCTTTGTAACACGATGTCTGATTGGATAACGTCAAAAATGTGTGACAGTATTATGTATATTCTGCGATATACTGTCAAAAACAGTTTGACCTCATTAATTACGTCGCATGTCGTTTGATGACATGTGGCATTATGCAGCTTATAGCACTCCATTTGAGAAGAGACCACAGAAATGTATTAGAATGGGGATAACCGTATTCAAAATTTTCATTTGGGAAGTTGGATATAAGGTCAGAAATCACATTTTACCGCTCCCCTTGCGCGTCACGGTAAAACTTAATTTCCGACCGTAAATCCGAAGATCTACCTCCCCAAATGAAAATTTTGAATACAGTTATTCCCTAATTATAACACAGATTTGGATAAAAAACTGTCATGTTTTGGCTCCCAATTTTGGAATTTTACAAAGGAAATTGTAGGAAAAGAATATGAAATGGTCATTGTCGCTTTATAGTCTATGTCGAATGGGCATCCCGTGTAAATTTTGTGACGATTTTTGGCGACCTATACCAAAATAAACAATGGGTCATATGTAACAATTTAAACCAGTTCGCCCATCTGAGTTCCGCGTCTGGTCCGAGTAATGACGTCATCAAAATGGCGGCCATAGTGCTACGTATGTACAAATATAAGACATCGTATTTCAAGCAATAGTTGGGGGAGAATTTATTGCTAGAAATGATTTTTCGTCTTTATTTAACTGATTGGACGTCAAACAATACGAAAAAGATGTGTTCCATTTTTCCAGACACCTAGAGTCCATTTTGGGCTCCCAAATCGATAAATTTGACCCAGATCCCATTACTTTTGTTGTAATCCTGTAGAAAGTTCGTGCTAAAATTAAGTGATTTTTTGTTCTGGTTTAGTTAATTTGGGGACATTCTATACAAAATATCAAGTGAATTAGGTTTTTATCCATAGAATGGAAAAAATCTATTTTTGGGATCCTTATTTCATTGAAATAGGCCTAGAGCCGAATTATGGAGCTGGTATCGTACACGACATTTGACCTTATAGTCCATGTCGAATGGGAATCTCGTGTAAATTTTGTGACGATTTTTGGTGACCTATATCAAAATAAACTTTGGGGCATATGTAACAATTTAAACCAGTTCGCACATCTGGGTTCTGCGTCTGGACCGAATTATGACGTCATCAAAATGACCGCTTCAGTGCTACTTATGCACATATATACATAAGGAATGAGATTCAAAGCAATAGTTATGTGGGAATTTCTTGCTGGAATCAATTTTTTGTCTTTATTTGATCGATTTGGTGTCTTTTGATACGACAATGACGTGTTTCTTTTTTTCTGATCCCTGGAACCCGTTTTTGGGCTTCCGATTCAATAAAATTGACCCAGAACCCATTACCGTATTTGTTATCCCGTATGGCATCATGCTGAAAATGAGTGTTTTTTTTGTTTCCTTTTGTTTATTTGATTGTTTGTTTGTGCTTAACTTCCCTACAACAGCTAAGGTCATATCGAGACGGGGCCAATGCTTAAAGTCTCATCTGAAAGACTAGTGAAGCCGGGGATCAAACACACGACCCCTGGTTTACAAGGCGAGGAGTACAGCGGTTTCTTTGTTTTGATGAATTTGAGACCATACTATATAAATATTACTGACCCCTGGAGCTTTTTTGGGATACTTTTGTTTTGGGTTTAAAGTCCTAGTCAATTGTCATGGCCATGTCGAGATGGTCAGTTAACCTAACAACGCTTTTCCGGGGCAGGCTTAGACTAAGCAGTACTTTTTGCACACGCTTTCGCTTGTAACTGACAATATCCCTTCTTGAATCACTGAAAGAAGGAGAATGACGATAGAAAATATTTCATGATCAACCTCCACGAAAGTATTGGGCCCGGATCGATTAACGATCCCTGTATCAGCAATCGAACTAATTACCGATTGCTCTACAGAACCAAGTCATTATGGGCTCCTATTTTATTTAAATTGATCCTGAATCTATAAATTCAGTTTTTGCCCTATTTGATTGTTTTGGAGCCATACTATATGAATTAATGATTGCCGGGCTCATTGACCTGGTCTATCAGTCAGATGCATATGAGACATTCGCAGGGGTTTGGGTGAACGAGGGAAAATGGCATTTATCTTAGGGGAGCAGAGGAAGAAAGGCCAAATTTTGAGGGGAACAGAGACAATATTGAGGAACAGTAAATATTAGAAAACAAAATTTGAGGGAACAGAGAAACAAGCCAATTTATTTCAGAGGAACAAGGAAACTTGTACCCCCCTGAGAGGGCTTCGCATATCACTTAGGCGACAGAATACCACCAAAGTAATGGCATACAATATTACTCGAAATTCGCCATTGTAATACAAGCTATGATGTTCAAACAAATGCTAGTGCATGAGTTATTTGTGGTGAGAAGTGACGCAAGCAGATTTACTGCAACCATTTATTACTCTTTATTTGGAGATAATGTTGTTATAATAGGAACATAAGTGTCACCTTATCATCTCAAACATGATTTTCGTGTTTATGAATGTTTATTGTATTCTTGTTACTTTCCCATGTGGTATCCTGGGTCAGGTGTGGTACTTGATTGTATCGTTTCCTGATCTTTGCCGTCTTTCTTACTTTCAACGACAGTTGTATAGTCAGAGTTGGCTCCTTTGTGGATATCCATATGATGCTCTGATACTGAGATCTTTTGACACTCTGATGAAGAGAAAGTTTAGTTTCCTACGAAACATCCAATATCTTAACCTAATAAATTTCCAATGGTTGTTCCTGGCTGACAAGAAGGCATATATATTGTTCGAGAGCATTCTTAGTCCCGTCTTCCAATGGGACATGGCGAAGTTTCCTGAAAGCTTCATGGACAGTAGAATCAGCGTTACTGAAAGCTTTCCAACGTAATATTTTACCTTGCCGGACATTAATCCAGTAAAATCAGCATCTACTGACAAAAGTGAACGTAAAGATTTTTGCATGCTGACTTCGGCTGATCTAGACCTTAACCTATAACCATCGCATCAGCAAGTTCGCTTGCTAAGTATATCTCATCCTGACCTTTGACAATAAAGATCAAATAGGCAAACCGAAACCCTTTTTTTCAGCTACACACCATAAGCAATTAGTGTGCTAAATATGAACACCTTCCATCAAAAATGAAAGAAGCTCGTGTAACGAGTTGTAAGACAGGTTTCAAGTATACTTGACCTTGACCTTTGACTCCGAAATTATATCAGTAATCTAAAACCTTCGTTGTCATCTAGACTTCATAAGCAATCAGTGTGCTGAATACGAACACCTTCAGGCAAAACTCAAGAAGGCAGTTGGAAGGGCAGCTATATCACTAACCGCAGAACGACAGAGTGGTTGGGCCTGTAGTTGTCGAAGTGACGGCGTCACCGAGCGATTAGTGCTCCTAAATGTGGATCACAGCGTCCAGGGTTCGATTACTACTTGACCTACTCATCACCTCATTGCACTCAGCTTTTTAGCCATCCATCCATTATCATAGCATGACTAGAATACTGTTTAAAGGACATAAAATGGCAAGGCAAGCAAGCATGTCTTTGGTTGCTGAGAGCAAAAGTCATTAGCCCCATGACTGGTACCATGAACGGCCACGGACATGTGTTCTGCGCATTTTCCTTAATTTAATCCAATATGTAACCAGAGTTAAATTAATATCCGTCAAGACTTGGCATGAAGTTAGGACACTGACCTTGAACCCGTATAACGGAGACATTTGTTCTGTACACCTTCTCACCGAAGAAACCATTTTAGTTTAGCAAATTTAAAAGAAACATAATGCAAACATGAAATCAAATGTTCAAATTATTGACCTTCAACTGTGACCTTGAGTTGGCATGGATGAAGCGTAATGTTTGCATACAGTCTCAATGAGTTGAATATTTGACTAAAATTAAACTGAAAATCCTTCTGACATAAAGGAAGGAATTCAAAAGTTCAAACTTGTAACCTAAAAGTTTTACATAGAGCTTTAGCCACAGTGTTGTCATACATTTTGCATATCCTCTCACTGAACCTGACCTTTCACCTATATTTATGAAATAATTTGAGGGTAAAGGAGATAGGGTGCGGACATAGAATTAAAGGCTCAAACTTGTGGTCACCACTGGGGACCACGACCTTGTGGTCATGGTTGAGTTACACGCTTCGCACATCATCTAACTTAGACAAATATTCGACCAAAAATAAATATTGGGTGGACATGAAATTCAATGTTCAATCCCATTACCTTCAACTGTGACCTTGGCATTGAGTTTGCATGATTGAGCTATATGTTTTGCACACCCTCGCTCTGAGCTGAACATCTTATCAAAGTGAATTGATAATTCTTCAAGGGTTTGAGGAGATATGGAGCATACGCGCAATTCAAGGCTTAATTCCATTACCTGTAACTGTAACCCTGACTTTGAGTCTGCGTAATTGAGTCATGGGCTCTGCACACCGTCTAACTGAGGTGAACATTTGACCAAAACTTAGAGATTTTTTTTAAAGATTTAATGAGATACAAGAGTTATGGATAAACGGATGAATAGTTGTTGTTGCACTTGTGTTTAACGTCCCACCAACAGCTAAGGTCATATGGAGACGGGTCCACGGCTTTAAGTCTCATCCGACAGACTGGTGAAGCCGGGAATCGAACCTGCGACCCCTGGTTTACAAGGCAAGCGGTTTATCCACTACACCACAGCGGCTCCTAAACGGATGTATAGACACTTCAGGTTGGTGGATTTATGAATGTGGAGTTTGCTTTAAGAGCTGTTAGGCAAATTTTAAATATATTTGACCTTGACCTTTGACTCCAAAGTCATATCGGTGATCTTATTTTTTTTGTTGTAATCTACATACCACAGGCAACCATTGTGCCAAATATGAACACCCTTAGTCAAAACATAAAAGAGGAGTTCGTGTTACGAGCCATAAGTCGGATAGATTCTAAGTATATTTGACTTTGATCTTCGATTCCAGGGTCACATCGGTGATCAGATCTGAGACCTTTGTAATAATCTACAATCAATAGCCAACAACTGTGCCAAATATGAACACCCTCGGGCATGTACACTATTGTGTAAGTGTAGTTTATATTAACAATCTGGAGCGGCACGAGCACTAAACTATAAAAGACTTTGTCTGGCTAACATACTTTAATACATACATGTATACTATGAATATTCGTATCAAATAGCGCGATGACCGCCATTTTGATTACGTCACTATTTACCCCAGAAGCACATCTCAGATGTGTGAACTGGATAAAATCGTTGCTAATGCCTCAAAGTTTAATTTGATATAGTTCGCCGAAAATCGTCACGAAATTTACATAGGGCCAAATTTTGTTCTTTTCGACATATGCTACAATGTGACTCGTGCCCTATGCTCATGGGAAAGATGGCCTATTGCATTTCGAAGTAGAATTCTGTGTAAAGATTGTTTCTGTTTAAAATCTGGAGCAGTACTGGCATTAAATATATTAACAAAAACGTTTATTTTGCCAACATACTTTAATTTTTCTTAAATACATACGCATTATAATTGTGCGATGGCCGCCATTTTGATGACGTCATTACTCGGACCAGACGCCGAACTCAGATGGGCGAACTGGTTGAAATTGTTGCAAATACCCCAAAGTTTAATTTTATATAGGTCGCCAAAAATCGTCACGAAATTTACACAGGACCATTTTTTTGGCCCATTCGACATAGACTATTATATCAACTTTATAACATGGGCTATATCTATGGACCCCAAGTACAGCCTTATAAAAAGACTACAATAAAACCTGTGTAAAACCACTACTAGTCCGGTAGAAAACAATAATGACCCGGAACTTGATTTTAAAGTTTTTTTCTTCACGGATTCTTGTTGTTCAGACATTGTACATGATGAATCCAACTGATGCCACTCTGGCATCATTGAGCGTTTTGAAAAATTAAAGATGGCGTCCAAGATGGCCGTCAGTTATGCTCCTAACACCTATCTGACCAACAGGTTCGATAAAAAGAGCTCTAATTTTGACTTTTTATGGATGTTTAGAGGTTAAATGATACAGACAATTAAAATGGAACATTGATTCGATTCAGAAGGTTGAAATATTAAAGATGGCGCCCAAGATGGCCGTCATTTAGTCCCCTAAGACTTATCTGACCAAAAAATGCAATAAAAAGCATTTTAATGTTGACTTTGTATGGCTTTTTAGAGTCTAAATGATACAAATGATTAAAATGGAACATTGTTTGATTCAGGAGGTTGAACTATTTATGATGGTGTCCAAGATGGCCGCCATTTTAAAGCAAAATCCAACTTGAAATCAGAATCACAGTTAATAACCTTTTTTCTGATAGTTTTCAACAGTAGTTGCATTTGGCGAATTTGACTGGCATGATGTTGTTGTGTTTCAGCATTGTAAAATATCCAAGATGTCGTCCAAGATAGCAGAAATAGCAGGGTGTATATTGTGGAATCACATGGGTTTTTATTATATACTGCACTGAAAAAAGTAACGGACTTATTTTTTCATAATGGTAATGTTTTTTATGTGTCTTTGTTTTGGTAATCATATCCATCAATCCATGCACTACTTTCAAGACTACTTTTGGCTGGATCTGATAATACAAACCTTAATATCATGTTATTCACATAAAAGATCCTACTTTGGGCAAACATTTTGTCGAGAAATAATGAAGTGATAAATGCCAGGGTATGCTAAACGAACGATATCACCGAAAACTCTGTGACAGCGTGCTTGCTCAAAGCACACACCTTTTTTAATCAATATGCAGAAAAAAAATCAGCTTGAAAGTAGTTTATGGATGGATTGCTAAAAAATAAAATTACCAAAAAAAAGGGAAATACTATTTACTTATGGAGTGCAGTGTGTCAACAAACCAACGAGTAAGAGATATATCTGCATGCTGCAGATGTTAATTACCATCATGACTGCTGGTTGGGTGTAACCATTAAAGACATTCCTGCTGCTTAGGAGAAACTGTAAAATACAGGCCTGTTGGTCCAGTGCAGTTGTAACAACCAATACTACTATACTAGTCTGGTGCAAGTGCAACAGACAGCACAGATGGTTGGATATTTCTATAACAAATATGAATACTAGTGCTAGTCTGGTGCAAGTTTGTCAGACATAACTGCTGGTTAGGTGCAACTGTTAAAGACATGCCAAATGGTCGGATGCAATTGTTACAGACATGGCTGATGGCTGGGTGCAAATATAACATTCATGGATGCTGATAAGATGAAACTGTAAGAGACATGCATGCTGATTGTTTGCAACATATAATGACATGGCTTCTGGTCAGGTGCTACTGTAACATACATGCCTGATAGTCCGGTGCAATTGTGCTTATCAACCCATTGGTCGGGTACAAGCATAGTAGACGTAACTGCAGGTCTGAGGCAAGTGTAACAGACATACCTGCTGGCACAGCCCCACAACTACAAATGTGTTTGCAAATCTTACAATCTTACAAATACTTGTAATTGATGTGCCAAATGGCCGGGTGCAATTGTCACAAACATGCCTGCTGTTTCAGAGCAAAGTTTAAAGACATGGGTACTGCAACAGGCCTGATAGTCTCGTGAAGTTGTTACATATATAACTGCTGGTCTGGAGTCTTGCTTTCATACATGTGTGCTTAATCAAACATGGAAATGGTAAAGATGTCTACTGACCCTGTGGCAATAATGGCCGGGTTGCTGGTCTGGTACAAGTATAACAGACATGCACACTGATCCAACGCATGAGTTCCCAGCATTCCTGTTAGTCGGGTGCAATTGTAGCATACATTATTGCTGGTGTGATGTAACAAACACACATGCCTGCAGATCCTGCATCTTGGCAACAGGCATACATGTGTGCTGTTTCAGTACCACATAATTTGCATGCGTGCTGGAAAGAATGTCTGATGTGATGGCCTGGTGGCAATACATGGATGCCGTTCGATGAAACTTCAACAGATATGCCTGAGAACTTGTTACCATTCAATCAGACATGTCTCCTTTGAAAATCAAAGAGACAAGCTGCTTGATCGATGCCCCTCCATCAGACATGCCAACTTAAACTGTGAAACTTTAGTAGGCAAGACTATTGCTACGTTGTAGATGCAAGTTACATGCCTGCTGGTCCAGTGAGACTCCATTGCTATGTTGCTGCAGCTGCAACAAATATGTATTTAGCCTAGTGTAACTTCCACAAACACCACTGCTGTTCAAACATGCCTACTGGTTGAGTGATGTGCAAGGTGGGTGCTTGCTGGACCGTTGCCACTCAATCAATATGCCTGCCGATCTTTTACCACTCAATCAGTATGCCTGCCGATCTTTAACCACTCATTCTTGCATGCTTGCGGGTGTTATGTATCTCTATTTGCCATACCTGCGTGTATGGTGTCTCACTATCAGCCATGCCTGCTGGTGTGGAGCCTCACTATAGGCCATGCCTTCTGGTGTGGCCCTCATTATCAACCATGCCCATTGGTGTGGTACCTCACTATAGGCCATGTCTGCTGGTCAGTTGCCACTGCAACCGACATTTTTACTAGTTGAGTGCAAAATGAAGGATGGCTACAAATATGGTGCTACTTGTACAGAGGTGTCAACATATCAGACATGTTTGCTGACCTGGGCCCAAAATTACAATGCTTCCTTAAAGTTAAGGACGACTTAAGCGAAGGAATGATATTTCAAAATGGTACATTAAATGTTTAATAAATTGCCAGGATCGATGCAATACGTATGGTCAAAGACACCATTGTGATCTACAGAAAAAAAGAAACTATTTTGATTTTAATTAGTTCGAAACGTTATTTTAATCAATACTTAACTTAAGTCTTCCTTAATTTTAAGGAAGCATTGTAATTTTGGGCCCTGGTGCCATTTTCAGATATGCCTGCATTTACAGTGCAACTCTATTTTACACGCATACCAGGTTTGTTTATTCAGATATGTGTGTTTGTAAAGGCATCTGGTCTGTTACAAATCCATTATTATGCCTACATGAAGGGTGCCGTTCCCACGGGTTTGAAAAATTTGTTGGCTACGATATTGGACGCCATCTTAAATATGTCAAATGCTGAGTGATAGCATCACTGGGATCACAAGGATGATGCCTGTAATTCAAGAATCAGTAAAATAAGCATCATGTTTGCATGCAAATCCCTGGACTTTGTCAGTCTCAAGGAAGATTTTCTAATACTTTTTGTGCTAAACGGCCATCTTGGCGGCCATCTTGTCCGCAATCTTATTTTATTTGGTTACAAGCAAGTGTCATCAGTTAGATTCCAACTTCATAGCAACAATTTAAGAAAGAAAATGGGTTTGAGACATTATTTTCTGTATCACACAATTTTTCTCTTATAATTGTCCTCCATCTTGGACGCCATCTTGGATATATCGAAATGCTCAATGATGCCAGAGTGGCATCACTCGGGTTTTTCAAGGACAATGTATGCACTACCAGAATCAACAAAGAAAAAAAGTTTAAAATCAAGTTCGAGGTCCCCCTAAAATTCACCCGAATACTGCCGGACTATACTGTCAAAAAGACAGAAAATTGGTTTTCAAGACCAATTATCGCTTAGTGCAGGTCAAAAGTATTGCAGAATGCTCCAAGGGGAGCATTCTGCAATACGTTCGACCTGCAGTAAGCTACCATTTGTCATTAAGACCTTTGTTTTGTCTTATTTTTGAGTGGCCCTTTTACACAGGTTTTACTTGAACTGTATTTGTATAATGCAGGGTTTGAAGAGCCATGCAGTGACAATGTTTGAGGTAGGCAAGCTGAGTGATGAGTCATTAGACAGCTTCCTCTCAGAGCTAGAGAAGGTGAGTACCTAGAATTATTCTATTATAAGAGCCAGTGCATGTGATTTCCAACAATGTGGCATTTTGACATGTGTTGACTCGGACTAGCCTCTGCAGCCTCCTTTTAAGCTTAGAAACTCCAAATGGTGCTCAGTCAGTAGCTTAACAATCATAGAATACTCAAGCGACTAGCAAAGGCTCTTATCAGTCTGCGCGTATGCCCAGGCTGATCTGAGGCGTTGCTGGTCGCACATACCATATTGTTGGACATCTCATGCACTGGCTCATAATAATCATGATTCTTTATCCAACTTCTCATCATTATACTTATTTCATGTAGTTTGATTGGCAATGCATTGATAAAGTCAAGGAGCAGAAACCTCAGAACAACACAGGAATCCAGTTATTTAGGGATAACTTTATTAAAAACTTTCATTACAGTAGGTTTATTGTGGAATGTTAAGGCGGAAATTTAACTTATTGACTTCTACAGTGTAGCCATAAAACATAACACCTAGTCATAAAACATGATTTCTTTCTATATGTCCAGCAATATATTTCCCCAAATGAATATTTTGAGTATCTGTTATTCCCATTCTACTGCACTAGTAACATATTTCCTTTTAAAAAACAGTGAAATGTATGATATGCCCATAGCCAGGGGCTGCCAGCTGTGAAAAATGGTTTGCCAGCCAATGAAAAGTGACATAAAGTAATGACGTCAAGTTTTCGATAGTATATCTCAGGATTGACTTTCCCAAATATTTGAAGTTATCCAATCAGATGTGGCCTTACATTAATAGAGTAACTTTACCTATGTTACAATGCAAGTGACATGCCTCCAATTAAGAGTGTGCAATTGAAAGTAATTTTCTAATAAATTATGTCAAGCAAAACATTTGTGAGTTCTCGAAAGAATAATTTTTTTTGTGTACTTAAAACATCTTTGAAAACTGATGGATAAGAAAATGGCAATTTAATGCTAAAATGTTTGCTTATCAGGAGCTATGAGTACTGTACTCAGGCCTTAAGGTAGGAGTGAGTACCAAAAAATAATTTTCTTATTTCTCAACCAAAACATATGTTGTGGGTACTCAAAAGAACCGTCTCATTGAGAAGGTTCTTTTGAGCACCCAAAACATTTGTTAAAATTGACAGGTAAGAAAATATTTACAATTTTACGCTCAAAAATTTTGATTATCTAAATCTATGTATAATACTATGTCATGGTCTGGCCAAATGTATTTACAGGAGAATAATCCATTTTTATATGTAAGTGATTTCTTTATAAACTAACAAAAACAATCCATTTGAGGATAATCTTAAAGTTTCATGGGAAGGTATTCTCAAAATAAAGGATTCTACAGCACATTTCCTTTGAAATTGTCTAGTTCTTTTCTTTTTTTTGTGTTGTACAGTATGATTTTAGACAATAATTGTGATGAAATTTGATTCTCTTGAACATTAGTGTGTATTGGATCCATTGGAAATGGTTGAAAATTCTTTGAATTAGACCTCATATTTGAACAACTTGACCTCATGTTTTACCATTCTCCACTTTATATCTCAAACTGACAAAATATATTACTATTATTATGATCATGAACTAGTATATTGATGGTACAGATAAACAGAAACATGCTAAGCACTAAAAAGAAAGACATTAATTAATAAATAAAAATACCAGTTTTGAACAAGTTAGGAATAAATGCCTCTCATTTTGGGCACTATTTCGACAGTTTTTTTTAGTTCCATCATTTTGGGCTTTATTAAAACAGATTTCTTGTTTGAATCTTGAATATTCTAAATAGTGATCAATTTAAAGCTATCAAATGTCTATTTGATTATTAGGATACAAAAGGCACATTTTTAACATGCAAAGTATCTCGAAATCTTTTAACAATGTTCAGAGAAAAGTATTCTTATATCTCACTAAAATAGGCCTCTACATAAGAGCGTTTAATACTAAATTATTTTTCTTATTTCTCATCCAAAACATATGTTATGGGTACTCAAGAGAATGGTCTTGATGAGATGGTTCTTTTGAGCACCCAAAACATATGATTAAGCTGATGGCAAAGAAAATAATCACATTTTTATGCTCAAAAAGTTTGCTTTTAATAACTGGACCTTTTCTAAAACAAAATAATTCTTGATCAGATTTTGATTAACACCAGATCAGTACCTTAATGGCAAAATCTGTTTTTTTCACACTTAGTGTCTTCATGATAAGGCAGAGATAACACTAACAAGACTGTGTAACCAGAAAAAAAGAAAGACAAGCTAATATTCCAATTACTGGCTAACCCTTAAAGTGCCACCTACAATTTTCAGCAGACAACTTTTTCAATTGTTTTGCTATTTTTACCTCACCTGAGTCAATGGCTCATGGTGAGCTATTGTGATTGTTGGTTGGATGTCCGTCGTGACTTGTGCGTCGTGTGTCATCAACAATTGCTTCAAAGGACATCTCCTCCTAAACTACTAGCTGGATTTTGACCAAACTTGGCAAAATTGATTCTTATATGGCCCCAGTGTTCTGCCAAGACTTTGAAACCATGGGGCCAATGGCCCCTTAGCTATGAAAAATTAGGGCCATTTCCAAATTCTACTGGGCCATAGATAAACAATTCAGAATAACAAGTGTTAAGTATTTACTGACCTTTTATCAAAGGTTATTTATAATCTCTCAGCCAAGTTTTTTGAAAAGATCGCTTTTCAGTTGTTTTTTCTTTCAGCTGCAGCCGATGTTTCACTTTCATTGGAATTTTGAACAGATTTGTCCTCTGCAGTGTTATCTGATGGACAAACAGTTAAAGAAATTGTAGTAGATGATGTTTCTTGAAATTCGCCACTGTTGTTTCCGCAGTTTTTGTTTTTTTTGATTTTGCAAAAAAGTCTTTTCCTATTCGAAGCCATTTTATGATCTAGTGCAAAGGCTGAATGAAACAACGCATACGATTGGTCGAGACTTGCTCAGGTGACACAATGAACCAGTCAGGCTCGCGGATTCACCTGCCTAACGACCGCTTATTAACAAAAATAGCTGTTTCAGATACAGCGGTTACAAACTGATTTGTGCCGTTACTTTATCTATAAATGGACTATTCGGCCCCATGGAAAAACAGACGCGCACAGCGGCCCATCTATGGGAATTTCTCTGCGCCACATGGGTTTTTTAAGCGCCAATGGCGCAAGGGCGCGGCCTTTGCAGAACACTGTGGCCCTCTTTAATAATTGTTCAAATGGTTTTGGTCTGTTCCATATTTAGGTCACACAGGCCAAAAATAGATAATCAAGATAAAAACTTTAAAAATCTTATCGTCTGAAACCTCAAGGCCTTGAGCTTTGATATTTCGTATGTAGCGTCATCTAGTGGACCTTTATCAAGTTTGTTCAAATTATGCCCCTGTGACCAAAAACAAGTTCAGGATATTTTGGTACTTATCACATACTGTATGCATTGTCATTCTTTAACTCTTAGCAGGCTGGGTAATTTTTCAGAATTCTTTGTCGTCTGCTGATATTTTTTTTTCAAAATGGAAAGTTTTCAAAACATTTTTTAAGGATTACCATCTGAGTGTAAAGCAGTTTGGATTCAGACCAGGCAAGATACTTGGCCGGCCCTAATCTGGTTCCAAACTGTTTGCAAATATTACCAGCGGACAACAAAAGATGCTACTATTGGGAAAATAGTCAGTCAAACATGCATGCTAGAGGTCTAAATTTTGGCCAAGGCCCTTATCTTTGTCCTTACTTTGTGTGTGTGAGCAGCCAAGGTTCAGACAAGCCTGCACATCTGTGCAGGCGTGTCTGAACCTTGGCTGCCCCCTTATGTGATAAGTACAAAAATCAATGTTTTTCTTCTGCATTCTTTCTTTGCTGGTAAAATTACAGTTGGTTGCTGTGTTTTTTTTACTTGTATAACAATTTGACAGTTTATTAAATTGGAGCTAGAGAATGAAAATGCATTCATGGACAAAGGTGATTTTAATGTATGACTTTTAATGTTTGTGAATCAAGAAATGTAAGCTACATAATCCAAGATGATTAACTGTTTGTAATTTTTATTAAAGTATGATCTGGGTGTGTTCTGTTTCTATGTCCCACAAAAAGGACAGCTCCCATTATAACCAATTTTTTTTCCAGGTTGGGTTTGAAGCTGAAGGAGAGGCAAGACGTTATTTTGTTCATGCTCTGATGTTGCGAGACACAGTACGCTTTCTCCGTTACAACAAGAACTTGTGTTCTGATATGGAGTCTGGGTCAGCAGTAGACTTGATACGCTGTGAAAGTCTGCTCAGTCTCGAACCATCTACAAGATCTCGAGTACTTAACAAAAACTATAGGTCAGACATCAGAATTGCTACAAAATTCGAGAGAATGTTTATATGTTTAGTTACTAACGGTGAAAATTGCATGTTTTGATTATTACAACCCCCACAGGGGTAGTGTGGCGGCTCAATCGTAGAGTGCTTGAATTAAGACCTAGGGGTTGGTGGTTCGAGCCTCACTGGCGACACTGCTTTGTGTCCTTGAGCAAGACACATTAATCCTTGCTTAGTGCTGGTTCAACCCAGGAAGACCCGTCCCAACATAGCTGAAAAATTGTTGACTGGGATGTAAAGAATCAAATCAAACAAACAACCCCCACAGGTACCAGCTTAGTGAATTTCCATCTATTATGAGTTCATTGTATGACAATTAGGTCAATTATCAAAGACACACTAAACTAAAAATTGTGTCACAACTGAGTCTGACATTCTTATTTTTAGCATCACCAATTTCTTAATTGTACATTGAAAAACCCAGCACACTGAGAGGAGGCTGAGCATAGCAGTTGTCAAAAACCTGTAATGCCCAGGGGGGCAAATTCTTTCCTTTAGAAGTGGCCATTTTATGAGAATGGAAAATTACATTAACAATCCTTATTTAAGAAACTTCCAAAATTAAACTATGCCAATATGTCAATCTTTTGAAAACCACAAAATAATTGATGCCTGATATAAAATGTCTAACAGTATTTATAATTTCTATTACAGTTTACTAGTTTCAATGGCACCATTAAGCTATGAAATCCAAGCAGTAAGCAGTTGTACACCTCAACATATAGGTCCAGCTATACCTGAGGTAGGTCTCTAGACACCAGGTTATATATTATATTTACTGGTATCTATGGCACCATTAAGTTATGAAATCCAATAAATGTTTAATTTTTGTATAAATACCTATGAGCAAAGCTGTTTGAAGCCTTTGTCTTATGAAAGAAAATCTGATTATTTTGCAGACTCTTTTGTTAAAAAATCTGTCATACAGCTATGACAATGTTGCATATAGCTATGATATTATGTCATTCAAAAGTTTACAAGCTGACACCATTTTGTATAATGAATCCAGTGTAAGTAAAAAATGATAATTTTATTTTGCCTTAATCTTTACCTACATCACTACAGTAAAGCCTGAACTAAACTTTACATATGAGCACTGGAGGTGCACAACACTGCTAAAGAATCAAAGAAAACTGTGCACCTTATGTACACAGAGGGTGGGTGCCCACTTTAGTTTTGACTCCACTGTACTTTGTGTGTGTGTGAGCAGTGAAGGCTCTGGTGAGTCTGCGCATTTGTGCAGGCTGGTCTGAGTCTTCATTGCTCGACAATGTGACCAGTACTAAAATCTCACATGCTGACTTGTATAATTTTTCAGGTAAATTCAGTATGGTTCAAGTTGTACACATATTATCTCACAGGCTCCGGTCCTCCTTCACTCCTCCTAGTCAAAGGAACAAAACTACGCAAACTTCCTAAAGTGCTTTTGGTAAGTCTTGGATATTAAGAATTTTCCGCAGTAAAATAGAATAATTAAAACTTCCTTATTGCTGGTATCCGATATGCATAGATTTACCATTCTATACAAACTGTTGGGGAGTTTATCTATAGGTCTGTATTTTACCCAATAAATTGGTCCCAAATCTATGGCTGGGCACCAGACTAACCCACAAGGGAGATGTCATATCCACGGTAAAATTAGCTGACAAAGATCCTATTTTAATCAAAACAATGGTATTTATAGCAGTCAAAGGATAAGTACTTCTTTCAGGCAATTCATTCATGAATTTCAGATGCGAGACCGTCTCGCATTTGGTCAGAATTCCGGCATGATCCAGAAAAATAGCCTGAATCTTGCAATTCTCTTAAACAGTGATACTTCATATTCCGCTCTGGATCATCGAGGCCTTTTACACACTCAGTGAATACACAGATAATTCTCTGTTATCCCTACGTATTTTGGTGAATTTATAACTTGCAATATCTTTAAAACTGCTCAAAATTTTGCATTGAAATTTTCAGTATCGATTAGGACTATAATTTTCTTTTGATACAGAAAGCGTTTATAAAATAATCAGACACATTTACGGACATATTATTGATTAAAATTTCAGGAATTTGAACGCTTTTAAATAAGTGTCTTCGTTATTCTCACCGAGTATCTCAGCGGAGCTCTTCAGCCTTAGGTTACATAATGCCTAAAATACCCGGATGACTTAACAATAGAATGGCACATCCTAGAATAATCACTGTTTCAATCCTTGACTTTTTATGCTTTTCAAACTTGGTCACACTTTTATTTTTGCACTGTGATTAATGTGTTTCATATTGATTGGCTCAAACTAAAGACAGTTATACTAAACTGCAAACATTTTTTCAAGAACATATCCATGCCCAGGCAACACACAAAGTTTTGTGAGACGACTTGTTGCAAGTAGTTTCATTTGACTACCATTTAGTGCATAATGCACCTATCATTGTTTTCTCCCAGAGGGGGAAGGAGGGATACCCATGGGGAATTACACAATTTTGAAAAATGGGGGTCTAATTCCCCACCCTTGGGTAAATATGCAATGTCTAAAATCTCTTGAATGGGCCTTCAAATTCATCATATATTGTTACGTGCCAGGCATAACTAGAAACAAATTCAGGAAACCAAAATTTAGCTATTTGGAAAGTCAGCACTTTTAAAATTTAACAAAATTTATTAAAACAAAACAAAATTATCATTTACAATAAGCATTGGAAAGTAGTTATACAATCAAAGAAAGTCTAATTTACAATGCCTTGTATGTCCAAACTGTCCCTCAGAATATTTATCAACACAAGTCTTTCAACAGTTTCTGATCCCCAGATTTTGAACATAAATCCAAATGAACACGAAGTCTGAATCAAAAACTGAATAATCCAAAGTAATCCAGAATGAATAAGTTAAACACTAAATATTCCAATATAGAATTCCAGCACAAAAGGTTTAGACTTTTAAAAGGTGAAATTATTTCAAAGATGCCTTTATGAAAAATTTACTCTTATATATACTGTTAAAGTAAGTTCCAGAATGATCAGGCACCAAGTATGATATCATATGCTAAATATAAATAAATGCATGGGTTCTGGAAAGTTCTCCATTCTGCTGGATGATTCCACTGATTTCCAGAACCTACTCAAAGCTTCTATTGGCATGGAAAAGAAAATTCTAGAAAATTCCCGACTTTTCTGGAAAGTTCTAGATGATAAGTCATCATTCTAGAAAAATCTTATAACCAAATAAATACTTTGTTTACAACAACTTATTTACCATCAATGTCTCCAATATCTGGGTCAGCAGAAACTAAGTAAACAAAATATGAAACAGATAAACAACATACATGTTACAATATATGACGTAATTTAGAAATTCCAGATGAAGTATCTAAATTCCCACCCCCTTGGTTAAGGAGCTCTATCTAATTCCTGGGGGCTGGGATCTGTTTGCAGTCTAATTCCCCTTTTATCCCCCCCCACACACATGGAAAATACTGATAGTGCATAATTTTGAAAAGATTGATAGTTCTGAAGTATTACTATTAAAAGAAAACTCTTGGTCAAAGCACAATCAACTCTTCTCTTTTCATGATTATGACAGATTGTTAATAACAACATGGGGTCATGACCCTGGTATCATAGTAACATCTAATATTCTGCTGACTCTTCTCTTTTCAGGATTATAACAGATTGTTAATAACAACCTGGGGTCATGACCCTGGTATCATAGCAACATCTAATATTCTGCTGACTCTTCTCTTTTCAGGATTATGACAGATTGTTAATAACAACATGGGGTCATGACCCTGGTATCATAGTAACATCTAATATTCTGCTGACTCTTCTCTTTTCAGGATTATGACAGATTATTAATAACAACATGGGGTCATGACCCTGGTATCATAGCAACATCTAATATTCTGCTGACTCTATTCTTTTCAGGATTATGACAGATTGTTAATAACAACATGGGGTCATGACCCTGGTATCATAGTAACATCTAATATTCTGCTGACTCTTCTCTTTTCAGGATTATAACAGATTGTTAATAACAACCTTGGGTCATGACCCTGTTATCATAGCAACATCTAACATTCTGCTGACTCTTCTCTTTTCAGGATTATGACAGATTGTTAATAACAACATGGGGTCACGACCCTGGTATCATAGCAACATCTAATATTCTGCTGACTCTTCTCTTTTCAGGATTATGACAGATTGTTGATAACAACATGGGGTCATGACCCTGGTATCATAGCAATTCTAATATTCTGCTGACTCTTCTCTTTTTAGGATTATGACAGATTGTTAATAACAACATGGGGTCATGACCCTGGTATCATAGTAACATCTAATATTCTGCTGACTCTTCTCTTTTCAGGATTATGACAGATTATTAATAACAACATGGGGTCATGACCCTGGTATCATAGCAACATCTAATATTCTGCTGACTCTATTCTTTTCAGGATTATGACAGATTGTTAATAACAACATGGGGTCATGACCCTGGTATCATAGTAACATCTAATATTCTGCTGACTCTTCTCTTTTCAGGATTATAACAGATTGTTAATAACAACCTGGGGTCATGACCCTGT
Source organism: Loripinus fragilis (assembly GCA_964019695.1). Taxonomy (NCBI): domain Eukaryota; kingdom Metazoa; phylum Mollusca; class Bivalvia; order Lucinida; family Lucinidae; genus Loripinus; species Loripinus fragilis. Next base: position 5,630,506 of record OZ026518.1, on the reverse strand, counting down.
TATCATAGCAACATCTAACATTCTGCTGACTCTTCTCTTTTCAGGATTATGACAGATTGTTAATAACAACATGGGGTCACGACCCTGGTATCATAGCAACATCTAATATTCTGCTGACTCTTCTCTTTTCAGGATTATGACAGATTGTTGATAACAACATGGGGTCATGACCCTGGTATCATAGCAACATCTAATATTCTGCTGACTCTTCTCTTTTTAGGATTATGACAGATTGTTAATAACAACATGGGGTCATGACCCTGGTATCATAGCAACATCTAATATTCTGCTGACATTAAATGATGCTCTATCACATTCTGCTATCCTTGTGCAGGTAAGTGATTTTTATACCCCACAGTTTTTTTTATGTGTTTTATATTTATTTACTTTATCTTTTTGGGAGAATGGGGGGGGGGGGGGTAGTAGGGTGGTTGGTATACTGTTTTCACATCCATCTGTCTGTCCATCCATTCATTTGTCTTTCTGTCCATCTGAAATGTTTCTTTTTTCTTTTTTATCTTAAATACATTAATATTTTTATACCCCGCCACACGTTAGTGTCGGGGTATTATGTTATACCTTTCGGTGTCTGTCCGTCTGTCCGTACGTCCGACTGTCCGTGCTCACCATTTCCGATCGATAACTTGAGTATTTATTCACGGAATTTCTTCAAATTTTGCATACATATTGTTATCGGCAATGAGTGGTATGGGATAGGTAATGGGCAAAATCCGTATATTTTTAACGGAGTTACTGCCCTTTTTCGTATTGAAAAAATGGTTTCTGGCTTGTTATTCCTTTACTGTTCATGATATCTGAATGAAACTTCACAGATATGTTGCACATCAAAGGTTACATATTGTGACTAAGAACCGTCACTCTGACCTTCCCAGTTTGTGAGTTATCCGCCCTTGATAGGTCTGAAAAAAGGTTTTTGACCTATTGTTCCTTTACTATATGGAATATCTGAATATAACTTCACAGATATGTTTCACATCAAAGGTAACATATTGTGACTAAGAATCGTCACTCTTTCCTTTCCCGTTTGTGAGTTATCCGCCCTTGATTGAATTAAAAAATGTTTTTTACCCGTAGTTCCTTTACTATGTGGAATATTTAAATGAAACTTTACAGATATGTTTCACATCAAAGGTTACATACTGTGACAAAGAACCATCACTCTTACCTTTCAAGTTCATGAGTTATCTGCCTTTGATTGATCTGAAAAATGGTTTTTGACCTGTAGTTCATTTACTATATGGAATATCTGAATGAAACTTCACAGATATGTTGATCATCAAAGGTTGCATATTGTGACTAAGGATCGTCACTCTTACCTTTCCAGATTGTGAGTTATCCACCCTTGATTGATCTGAGAATTGGTTTTTGGCCTGTAGTTTCTTTTACTATATGGAATATCTGAATGAAACGTCACTGATATGTTGAACATCAAAGGTTACATATTTTTAGTAAGGACCGTCACCCTTACCTTTCCAGATCATGATTTATCCGCCCTTGATTGATCTGAAAAACGGTTTTTGACCTGTAGTTCATTTACTATATGGAGTATCTGAATGAAACTTCACAGATATGTTGACCATCAAAGGTTACATATTGTGGGTAAGGATCGTCACTCTTACCTTTCCTGATTGTGAGTTATCCATCCTTGATTGATCTGAGAATTGGTTTTTGACCTGTAGTTCATTTCATCCGTCCATGCTCACTGTTTCCGATCGATAACTTGAGTATTTATGCACAGAATTTTTTCAAATTTTGCATACACATTGTTATTGGGGATGAGTGGTATGGGATTGTTAATGGGCAAAATTCGACCATTTTCGATGGAGTTACTGCCCTTTCTCCCTTTAAAAAATGGTTTCTGGCCTGTTATTCTTTTACTGTTTATGATATCTGAATGAAACTTCACAGATATGTTGAACAGCAAAGGTTACATATTACAACGAAGGACCGTCACTCTTACCTTTCCATTTCATGAGTTACCGCCCTTGATTAATCTGGAAAATGTTTTTGACCTGTAGTTCCTTTACTATATGAAATATCTGAATGAAACTTCACAGATATGTTTACCATCAAAGGTTACATATTGTGACTAAGGATGTCATATCACTGTCTATCTCAGTTCTGTTGCTATTTAAGCATTATATATCTCACAAAATAACTTTTGGTGCCCCCAGCAGTGGCGGGGTATTATGCAGTGCTTGTGGTGCTTTTATTAATTCTAATAAATTATTAAAAGTAAGACAAGTAAGTAATGAGATTTTGGTACTTAATAATTTTTGGTACCAATATCACATGCGAATAACAAAGGCTGATTCAAGTCTGTGCAAATGTGCAGTCTTCCTCTGGCCTTGGCAACTTGTACATGGAAAGGAAGGGCGTCCATGAAGGCTCAGACTTACTGTTAGGCCTCTAGCCTCATTTAATAGCTATGCATGACTGTTAATAAACAATGATTTCACAAATAAGTAAGTTCCAAAATCTTGTGAGCTTGTTCAATTAGCTTATGCTGTCATCTGCTGTCTTGTCTACTTATGTACTTAGGTAGCCTGCTTCTATGGTTAAACGTTTTAGGAGTACAGTTGAATATATGCAGCAGATGTAATAAGCAGACACCCTTATTTAGATATAAAACTATTGGCAGGATGAAGATTTACTAAACATCATGCAGTCATAAATGCTATGGCTGTAATGGTTTGGTCATCCAGAATTGACAAGGGTTTTATACATGTTAGTGGGCATTGCATTTATCTACTGTTGACAAGTGTAATACCGGGCCGCATAGGGCAAGTGGTAACGTGTCTGGCTACAGATGCCAATCTGACTGCAGATCCAGGGGTAGCGAGTCCGATCCTGGTCCCATACTTTTGTGGAGATTGATCATGAAATAATTTCTACAGTCATTTTCCTCCCTTCTGCTGAATCATTCATGAAGGGTTGTGATACCGGGCCGCGTAGCGCAGTCAGTAACGTGTCTGGCAACAGATGCGTGTCTGACTGCAGATCCAGGGGTCGCGAGTTCGATCCCGGCCCGGTCCCATACTTTCGTGGGGATTGATCATGAAATAATTTCTACGGTCATTCTCCTCCCTTCCGCTGAATTATTCAAGAAGGGTTGTTGTCAGTTACAAGCCAAAGTATGTGCACAAATTACTGGTTAAACGCTTGTTCAAGCCTGCCGAGGAAAAAGTGTGGTTAGGTGAACTGACCGTCCCGCAATGACCATAGCTGTTGACTTGGGACGTAAAGCAATAAAACAAAACAAACAAACAAACAAATGAAGGGTTGTTGTCATTTACAAGCGAAAGTGTGTGCAGGAATTACTGGTTAACCGCTTGCCCAAGCTTGCCCAGGAAAAAGTGTGGTTAGATGAACTGACCATCCCACCATGACCATAGCTGTTGACTTGGGATGTAAAGCAACAAAACAAACAAATTGACTAGTGTAACATATTATCTTTTCAAATAAAACAATAATTTTGTATTTTAATTTGGTGGAATACATTTATCAGTTCAAAACGAAACAATAAATGTAGAAACCAATAATAAAAATACTACCCTCTTTGGTGGGGGGGGGGAGGCTAAATGTAGTAATTAAGACCCCCCCACACACACACACACACTGAAGGGGGGGGATATATTGTTTTTGGTGTGGACCCCTCCGACATTAGCATCAATGTCAGCATTGGTGTGATGCTTTTTGTGCAAGATATCTCATGAATTAGTGTGTGGATTGGAATCAAATAAATAGAGGATCTCACATGAGTGCTCATATTTTATTGAATTTATTAAACAAGTTGGGGAAAAGAGATAAGATGTGAGGCTTGCCGAGCATTTTATCTCTTTTTCGCAGCGAGTTTAATAAATTCAATTAAACATGAGCACAAATGTTAGATTCTATTTATCATTTGACATTATACTTTGAAATTTCATTTCTGGCGTAAAAACGTCACATTTTTGTCATTATGTACGCAACGTTGTTATGGACGTCATAACGTTTCCCGTTAATCTATAAACCACTAGTGGTTTATCGATTTTATTGCATGGCGTTATTTTACTCCCAGACGCGACGTCATATGATAATGACAATTTTACGCTGAAGTATTTCGTTTATCTTTACCTGTGTGAATATTATAATTGCAGGCACATGGATGGCAGTCTGAGGGTAAAACTGTTCATATACCTTTCCCCTTAGATAAAACTACTGGTAAGCCACATACATTATATATATCTAATAAAAGGACCAAGTATTAAAACTTTTGAATGTATTATTGAAGAAATTTAATTTTATTGTCTTTATAAATGATCTGCAGCAGTTCTGGCTGTGAATGCCTATTCTTGCATGGGAATTCGTTACGCAAAGCTGTTTGAAGCCGCGAAATCCATGTTCAAATTATGAGATTCAAGTGCTGTTTGAACATGGCTTTTACTTTAAAAAAGCCTAAACTGGGCCCTGATTTGCATGCATGACTTTACACTGGAAAGCGTTGCAGTCGTGACTGATCATTTCGTCGACGCTTTCGTTCGCGAAGACGTTGCGCGTGTATATATGACGTTGTGGCGACAAAATGACGTTCGAATTTTTGACGCTGAAGCCATTTTGTTTTGATAAATCAAGTGTAAGAAAAGGGATATTTAATGTTTAAGCGAAGTTTTCAGCGCGGTTTATGCTGAAATCAGGTAAAATATGCAAGAATAACGATCACACAGGTTTTTTCATTGCATTAACACTTGCCGGGTCCCTCGGACGATGTTTGAACATTCGGCCTAACAGCCTCATGTTCAAACAGCTTCCTCAGGACCCGGCAAATGTTAATGCATGAAAAAACATGTGTGATCCCTATTATCTTGCATAGGAATTTGTTACGCAAAGCTGTTTGAAGCCGCAAAAATCCATGTTCAAATCATGATATTCACCTGCTGTTTGAACATGGCTTTTACTTGACAAAGCCTATCTGGGCCCTGATTTGTTTGCATGACGTTACACGGGAAAGCGTTGCGGCTTTGACTGATCATTTCGCTGATGCATTTGTTCGCGAAAATGTTGCTTGTGTCTATGATGTTGTGGCGACGTTATGACGTTCGAAAGTTTGATGCTGACACCATTTTGTTTTGAGAAATCCTGTGTAAGAAAAGGGATATTTTGATGATTTCGCGACATTTTCAGTGCCGTTTAGGTTGAAATCAGATAAATATGCAAGAATAACGATCACGCATGTTTGTTTCATAGCATTAACACTTGCCGGGTCCCGCGTACAATGTTTGAACACACGGCAGCCTCATGTTCAAACAGCTGCCTCGGGACCCGGCAAATGTTAATGCATGAAAAGACATTTGTGATCCCTATATTCTTTGAGCACACACTACGACGAATTTCAGTTATGGTGTCGGTGTTCTGCAGTCCTTCGCAAATTACATATAAAGCACTCACGGCACACCCAGTTTATGCACCCACTTAGGCTTTAATAAAGGAGTTATGACTGTGTCCTGTCAATGTCCTGCGCCTATTTGTATTGAGTAAAGATGTTGGGCATTAGATTGAGCACACACTGTGAGCCGGTAACCTTGATATACTTTTCATGCTTCATTGACTTTGAAATAAATCTGTCAACAATTTACATTAAAGAGTGTTTCTCTGCAGCAGTGAAAGCTGTTATTGTCTAACCTTGCATAGAAATTGTCCTACATACTAATCAAGCAGGCACTGTTACCCAGTGACCTTGACCTGCCTTTCATGCTCCACTAGCTTTGACTTAAGTTTGACTTTACCCTGTCAAGTATGACACTACACTCTGCAGAATTCTTGCCCTTATTACTTGCCAGAAATATGTTGTTGACTTGATACTCAAAAGTAACACATATTTTGATTACAGATAGGAAAATAAGCAAAAGATTTTTACGTATTATTCATAGGTCATTTCCTTTTACTCAGACTGTTGATTCCTTTTGATAATTTTTAGTGAAAGTTTAAAATCCATGTCTTTGAACTATCAAGGTGACTGTAGTATACATTTTGATGATTATAAAAGCAATTTTTCTATCTTCAAATCATTATAAATGTTATCAGGTAAGGCAGCTAGTTATTGCTTGGTAAAGTAAAGAGAAACATTTTTTTTTTATTTTTGCCTTATTGTTTTAGGCCTTTAGATAAGAATGTGTATTAAAAAATATTTTTTCATTTTTCAACCAAAACCTATGTTGTGGGTACTCAAAAGAACCGTCTCAATGAGACGGTTCTTTTGAGCACCCAAAACATATGTTAGAACTTATGGATAAGAAAATACTAGTATTTTTGCGCTCATATTTTATTTATCTAGACAGGGCTTTAGTTAAGAATGTGTACCAAAAAATAATTTTCTTATTTCTCAACCAAAACATATGTTGTGGGTACTCAAAAGATCCGTCTCAATGAGACGGTTCTTTTGAGCACCCACAACATATGTTAAAACTGGTGGGTAAGACCATATATACAATTTTACGCTCAAAAATTTTGTTTATCTAAAACTACGATAGACCTATTTTTTTTTCTCTGTTCTGCAGGTGCTTTCTCTAAGAGACACTATCACAACCACAGTGCCATAAAAATAAATATAAAAATTGTTTTATTTCTGTCTTATTGTTTCATGCCTCGAGATAAGAGTATGTACATGTATTTAAAAAAATCTCAACTAAAGCATATGTTGTGGGTACTTTCGAGCACCCAAAACATATGTTAGAAGTTATGGATATTAAGAAAATATTAATATTTTTGCCCTCAATTTTTTTATTTATCTAGACAGGCCTTTAGTTAAGAATGTGTACCAAAAATGAATTTTCTTATTTCTCAACCAAAACATATGTTGTGGGTACTCAAAAGAACTGTCTCAGTGAGACGGTTCTTTTGAGCACCCAAAACATATGTTAGAACTTATGGATAAGAAAATAATAGTATTTTTGCACTCAAATTTTTTATTTATCGAGACAGGCCTGTAGTGAAAAATGCATACAACAATTTTTTTTCTTATTTCTCAACCAAAATCTATGTTGTGGGTACTCAAAAGAACCGTCTCAATGAGACGGTTCTTTTGAGCACCCAAAACATATGCTAAAACTGATGGGTAAGAAAATATAAGCATTTTTGTGAAAAAATTGTTTTTGTGTAGACCTATGTTTTTTCTGTGTTCTGCAGGTGCTTTTTCTAAGAGACACTATCACAACCACAGTGCCATAATAAAACTGTGTAAACAAGTTGACCTGGAACATCTCTGTGGCTATGTAACACTTCTCAATACGGGTCGCGAGTCAAGGACGTTATGGAAACATGAAGAAGATGACCTTGACCTCAACACTAGTTTTAATTTTAGAGTCACAGACACAAGTAGTGTTCATTCTGGTGACAGTAATCTTTTAATTGATGCACCAAGTAATGGTTTGAAGGACCGGACTTCAGCTGAAGTGTTAGCATCAGAAATTGACCTTTTAGACAAGGAGAATTTTGAAAATTCTAATAATTCTAGCAGTGGTAAAGACCAGTTAAATCTGGATTTAAAGTTGGATGGTGGGAGTGTATCGGGAGATGAGAATGAACCATTGGTGGAAAATGAATGGAATTTGTTAGAGTGCTACTTCGGAATACCGCTCTTTGAGTCGAGTATAAATAAACAGATTTGTGAGAAGATTGTTTCAAATGGATTGTGCAATTCAGATAGGTGAGGCTAACTGTCATTTTCATTTCAAGATTAAGTCATCTTCATTAACTCTTTCTTTGCTAGTAGCGACCTTTGTTTTCGGCTGATAATCTTTGCAAACAGTTTGGACCCAGATCAGGACCGACAGAATGTTATTCTTGATCTGGATCCAAACAGTTTGACACTCTGATAGTGTTCCTGAAAGAATATTTGAAAAAAAGTTAACTTTGAAAAAGTCAGCAGATGACAGCAAAAGCATGAAGAAAATGACCCAGCATGCAAAGAGTTAAAGATTAGAATTTTTAAAATTTCATCTTTGTGATATGCAATTAACTCTTTACCCCCTGGGAAATTTTTCATGCTTTTTTGTCGTCTGCTGATTTTTTTTCGAAATCAACTTTTTCGAAAAATTCTTTCAGAAATACCATTTAAGTGTCAAACATATTGGTCCAATCAGTTTGCAAAGGTTAAGCAGACGACACTACTGGTATATTGCACCTCAAATGGAACAGTTTTTCGTTTTTAAAATTTTACATAAAAGTTACTTCACACTGAAAGTTTGCATGTGCATAGAAATAGTAAAACCCTAACTAGATTTAAATTTTGGCGGAGACTGATATATATTTTACGGCTCTGATGTCTTGTAAAAATAAATAACTTAGTTTTTGTTAATATGAAAATACCCTTTCAGTACCTATTTTTGTACTGTCGGTGCAATACACCTGGGTTAGACATACCAGTATTTGCTCATCTATGAAATGTCCCTTAGAGATTACAGCAGATGATTATCTTGTTGAAGGCATCAAATTGTGCGGCTTACCATGCAATCCAAGCTGCTTTTATAGGCCTACAGATAATTGCCTTTCTTTTAGGTTACCATTTTTGTGACAAGGTAGGAAATAATAATTAACTGAAACATAATTGACTTGGCTGATAAATGGCAACACAAGCCAATATGTAGCTACATTTAAAACCACTGAAGCATTGTTGTAAATGGTCTTATATTAGTATATACACGATTTGATGTTCAACTGATAGTCATTGATCCGTTTCGCTCAAGGTACTAGAGGGGAATATTATTTAGCCTAAAACATTAAGAATTTTAGAATTCCATCCTATCACAGCATTTATGAAAATGCATGCCAACTTCAAAAAAAATATTTTTGATTAGGTTTGTTTTGTTTAAATACATATTTCCAATTAAATATAAAATTCACATTTTAGATTTAATGTTATTGCCAAAAAACAGTGTTCCATTTGTAGGGCTATACAACAGTAGGAGGAAAAGAGTTATGTGTTTTTTACAAATTTGTAAAAAGGTTTCTCCAGAGTCATTTTTTTCATGGGTTCTTACTACCTCACAAAGTACTTGGAAAAGGAAGGTTGTCTTGAAAATTAAGTTGCCTTAACTCTTTGCCTCCAAGTGTCGTCTTCTGATACCTTTTGCAAACAGTTTGGAACCAGATTAGGCTGACTAAAGGATCTGATCTGGATCAAAACTGTTTGACACTGATTGTATTCCTGAAATAATTTTTCAAAAAGGTTGATTTTGAAAAAAAAATCAGAAGACAACAAAAAACATGAAAAATTTCCCAGGGGCGAAGAGTTAAAAAATGCAGGAAAAAATCAAAAGGGATCGAAAAGCACTTATGTTTCAATATTAATGACTTGAAAAAATTTTGTGAAATCATTGAATAATGATTAACCCTTTGTAACTGAATACCCCTAAATGTGTACTTTGGTAAACAATGAAGGTCCAGTTGAAATGCCGCTGCTTTGTTAAGACAAAATGGATCTTCAGAGAAAGAAATCCAATATTATTTTAAAATTATAATCTTCAACCCCCCACAATATATACAATGGACCACCTTAACAATATCAAACTTTATAGAAATTTCCATTGGTCAACGAAGGGTTAAAAATTCAATGTTAGAGTACACAAGTATTGAATTATCCCCAGAGTTCCATGTTTTGCCTTTATTAGGTGCAGCTTATGCTTGGAACAATGTTGTTTTGTTCACACCAGTTAGGGGGCAATCAAAAATGTAATCAACAATCGACGAACACGAATCAAAAATTGACAGAAACAGTGTTTTCAATTGACATTTGTCGCAAATGGGACGGCAAATGGCAATCGAAAACACTGTTTCTATTGATTTTTGATCTACCTTCCTTGATAGTGTTGGTGTTTTATTGCCGCCTACCCGGTGTGTTGTTATATGTGGCATTCTTTACCCTTCTTTGGTGGTTTTAATGAAACTATAAAATATGTGAAAACTTGTGTTTGGAATTTGTGATCATGCAAGACTCGATCCAGCTTGCTCAGCTGCAGAGACTAGATAGAAACGTAATAAGTTTAGCCATGATTATTATTTCCAGAGAGCGAATGACTCGACCTTGATGTCAGAACACCTGTCTTTGGGGTTTTCGGACAGACCAACCTAAGAGTAGCTAGAATCTTAGAATTAGTCAAGATATAATACTTTGTATTAAGCCAATAAAAAGGTGTTGATCAGACTGCACAGATGTACAAAGCCAATAAAAAAAGGTGCTGATCAGACTGCACAGATGTACAAAGCCAATAAAAAAGGTGCTGATCAGACCACACAGATGTACAGTCTGGTCTGCGCCATTGTTAATAGCTTGCAACAAAGTCAGATGTTTCACGTCACTGCCCAGATTTGTGCTCATGCTTAGGCTGGTAAGCTTCTTTGTTGTTTACATGGTCCAAAGTCAGGTTTTCTCTCATTGCATTGCAACCTATCGGGCCCCCAGATAAGAGTGCATAACTGAAAATTATTTTTCTTATTTCTCAACCAAAACATATGTTGTGGTACTCAAAAGAAACGTCTCGATGAGACAGTTCTTTTGAGCACCCAAAACACAAGTTTAAACTGATGGATAAGAAAATAATTACACTTTTGCCCTGAATTATTTTGCTTAACTGGCCCTATGACCTATACTGCCTGTGGGTAAATTCACTTGCACAATAAAATATGTTTTTGCTGGTAATAATGACATTCATTTTTGTTGTTGTTTCTTTCAGTTTACAAGAGCTACTAGGTTCAGGTAGAAGATTGTCATTAAAGTTGTTAAACTTTATAGCAAGATGTCAGGTAAGTTTGAGAAAAGAGGGGTGTCCATCAAAACAGTGATTATGATTAAACTTTAAATACAAAAAATGTTTTGTAGCCTTAAAAAATCAATAAATTCTATATTAGATATTTATAATAAAAATGTAATAAATTCTATATTAGATATTAATAATAAAAATGTAAATATAAGAGACCATATCTTAAAAAGTTATTAAAATCCATTTCTTGATTAATGAAATGGAAATGAAAAATAAGAAATGGAATTAATTTTTGTAGGTTCTGTTCAATGTTAAATTGATACCCTTTGGGTGTCACTTTCTTTGAACTGAACACAAGGTCTTCATTGAGGGAGCTCAGTGGTAGAGTGCTTGACTGGAGACCGGGAGGCCGTTAGTTCGAGCCTCACTGGCATCACTGCATTGTGGTCCTTGAGCAAGGCACATTTATCCTAGCTTAGTACTGGTTCAACCCAGGAAGACCCGTCCCTGTTTAACTGAAAGATAGTTGATGGGACGTAAAGAATCAAATCAAGCAAACAAAAAAACAAGGTGTTCATTTACGAACCTACACAAAAATTAAATGGGGTATTAACTTTGAACTGAACACATAGCATTCATTACCTCATGAAACTCCAAAAAATTAAATCCATTTGTAAAATGATTTGTGATTTCTATATGTTGCAGGATATGCCAGTGGGAAGTGATAAAGCACTACAGTTAAATGATACTCTGGACCAGACAGCCTCTAGTAGGGACCACTTTACTCCAGGAAAGGACCAATCAACACCTTATCCAACCAAATCACTCATATTTGCTGGAGGAGTTCTAAAATTATGGAACGGACAATAATGAATAACATAGAGAAACTAGCCTCGTTACCAGAAATCCTGATATTGTTGCACATGAGCAGCAAAAGTGCAGATCATCCTGGGCATTTGCCAGTCCGATCAGCAGCTTTGATACTGTAGATTCGGAAATTTACGCGATTATTATATTTTCACAAATAGCATTAAAAGACATATTAGTGATGTGAAAAAATCTCGACTAAGGCAAGATTTACCTATATCAATAAAGGACAGAGTGATTTTGCCATTTCGCGAGGGTTTTATTTTCACGAAACTTCGCATATGCGAAGTTTCGCGAAAATAAAGTCCTCGCAAGGATTTCCAAATATACAGTATTTACTCTCTGGATTGTACATTAACTAAGCTTGTTACATGCAAAAGTTTTAATCCTTCTAGCAATTGTGAAAAATGTATCTGAAAATGTTGTCTACTGAAATCATCTGAAGAATAATGCATATACGTATTTGTTAACATTATTGACTAATTTACAGTGCTGGTAAAGGAAAAAAAACCCCACATTTCTTGCTTTTGCGAGAAGAAAGCAAGCAGTCAATTTTCTATTTGGAAACAGCGCGAAAAAGACAGAGCATGAGATTTCTCTGTTTTTCTCTGCGAAACGCTGAGAACAGGTAAATTTAAACTTACCTTTTTTTCTCCCCTTAAAACAGTCTCCCCTTAAAAACAGTTCTTGCAGTGAAATTTTGCGGTGTTTCATTATGATATTGTTCCCTTTTGTGGTGAAAAAATGGCCCCCAATTGCAGAGAAAAGTATAAAATCTTTACCAGCACTAAGTATAGAAACAAACAGTGGACCGAGATCTGATATGAGTCTACACTGTTTGACCAAGAGGCCTATAGAACAATTCAACAGATGACAAATGCAGATGACATTTTTTGTGATTGGTATTTTAAGTTTTGATAAACTAGCTAGTCTCTGTAGCTAGAGCCTTACCTGGTTGTAAAATTTAATGTTGAAGTCTTGTGAAGAGGCCAAATTCATTTCTTTTTAAATTGTGTTCCCTAACTATTCAGACTATCAGAACTAATTACTTCTTTAGAAGTAAGGTTTTAGTCTACAGTAAAAACCCGTCTAAAATGGCCACTCAAAAATATACAAAACAATGGTCTTAACGACAAATGGAAGCTTAATGAAGGTCGAAAGTATTGCAGAATGCTCTGTTGGAGCATTCTGCAATACTTTTGACCTGCATTAAGCAATAATCGGTCTTGAAAGCCAATTTTTGGCATTTTTTGAGTGGCCACTTAAGACAGGTTTTACTGTATTTGTTTTATTGACTTTTAAGGTTTTTGAAATGAAAATGATGAGAGCGGTGGCTTAGTGGTAGAGTGTTATACTTGAAATTGAAGGATCACTGGTTTGAAACTCACCCGAGTCATTGTGTTGTGTCGTTGGGCAAGACACTTTATCCTCTGCTTAATTCTATTTCAACCCAGGAAGACAGGAACATAAAGCAACAACACAAACAAACAAAATGAAAATGATCTAAAATATTTTACATGTAAGCACAGTTTAAAAGATATGTGTCTGGTTATTTTGGGTCATGCAATAGGACAGCATAATTACAACAAATTGGAATATTTGTGAATGAGCTTGTGGCATTTGCTCAAATCTGGACAGGGTCTGTTCTATCGAAGAAACAAATAAACCAGCACATGTGATTTTAGGTAACTTATCACATATTGGCCTCATCGGGTTTTCCGGACAGGTCATACCCAAATCAGCCTGCTTAGCTACAGAGACTAGCTAGAAAATTGAAATTTCGCTTGCAGCAAGTTTAGATATGATACTTTTCAAAGAGTGAATAATAAAGGTGCTGATCAGACTGCGCTGATGCCCAGGCTGGTCAGCGTCTTTGTTGTTTGCAAACTCCGAAGACAGGTTTTCTCACAACGAGGCCAAATATGAATAGTCTCTTTTTAAACATACACACACAGCTACATAGTGGGACTGGAGACCTAAATTTTGACCTGGGCCTTCATTTCAGGTCCTTCTTTTTGTGGTTTTGAGCAGCAAAGGCTCATGCAAGATGCACAGGTTTGAGAGCCTTGGCTGACCACATATGCAATAAGTACCAAAATCTTATGTGCTGGTTCAAATATACTAAAGGACTTTGAAAACGCATCACCCAGGTTAAATTCTTTTTCCACACACCCTGAGAATGTCAGCGAGATAATTATTATTGCATATCATAGTCTGACCATCTTGTAGTGTGTCCTAGAAATTTTATGGTTGTAAATTTACTTTAAGGTATCGAAAAAATATCCGTTTTAAGACAGGGGTGGTCGATTTTGAAGGACACAAATTCAGCTGCAATTGAACACGCGTTAGTTTTGATTCCTGACTCAACGAATTTGCGTCCTTTGCTTCTTTCACGATTGCACATTCATCATTGAAGGATTAGAAATGAATTGACAGTTTGGTATGCTCAAAATTACACCCCTTTAAAATTACCAACATACCCCACCCACCCTGATTACTATAGTCTAGTAATAAAATTCAACGTCTTGGGCCTTTCAAAGTTTCGATTTCTTACGTCCGGTTTTATTGGGAGAGGCTAAGGGCATACACAAATGACAGATTATTCATAAATTACGCTTGTATCACGTGTCTTTTGTATTGTGCAAGTGACGTTAACGTAAATTTTTAAGACGTTCTCGATCACATGACAGCAGATCTCCTGCAACGATTTACATCAAAACGTCTTCCCCACATGCTTGTCAGTGTATGCAATCAATATTAGTAATGAAAGCGTGCAAAAAGGTAACTAATGGAGATGTTTCTAAAAAGGAGCTATAAATTGATGTTCAAATTTGACGTTTATTTTCGAAATTTTGAAGTTATCAATTACTTTTAATTAGAAAAAGTCTATAAACTCGTTTGGTAACATGGCATCATATACGCCACAGTTTAAACATAAAAATAATCAAAAAGATTCATTTATTTGTGCAGAAAGGTGCTGTATGCTGTATGTATCCATGTGACGTCATCAGCAGCGTCGCGTGATAGTGCAGTTAAATTAATTACTGATTCATACCAATTTTGGGTTGCACATTAAAACGTGCGAGTAACTTTTCAATCGCATATACGGTTTTCAAGAAAAGTGCAAAAATATGGTGATGCGTTTTCAAAGTCCTCTAGTATATTAAGATATTATCAAAGGTTTAGATAAGGATAGTTTGTGCACCTAAAATTGCATTTACCTTATCCATCAATTTAAACATGTGTTTTGGGTGCTCAAAAGAACTGTCTCATTGAGACGGTTCTTTTGAGTACCAACAACATATGTTTTGGTTGAGAATTAAGAAAAGTAATTTTCCAGTACACACTCTTATCTGGAGGCCTGTATTATGTTAACAATAATATGCATTTTCGTCATGGACCAATGTTAAATATAGTAGGGACCAGTCCCTTTTCAGGCTAAGACTTGTCTAACTACAAAGAAATGCAGGATTATTTAAGTATTTACTGGGTGCTTATGTTTCTCATAGTTAAGTGTTTTGTTAATGTGGTGCTTATGTGCTTTTTTCCCTTTAATTTTATTCCTGTGAGTGGACATAGAATGTGACTCATGATGTTCGCAAAAGATGCTTCATGGCAAATCAGGGTTGCACAGGCTTGAAAAGTACTTGAATTTAGAAGGCCTTTCTTGAAAAGTCCTTGAAATTTTAATCTGCCTTTAAAAGTATTGGAAAATCACTCAAAGGCTTTGAAAAGTCCTTGAATTCTTCTATTTTCTGTAGAACTTAACACTGTTGATAGAGATCTAAATCAGTATAAAATTGTTGTGCCTTTATTTGGTGCAGCAAATGCTGCACCAAATAAAGGCACAACAATTTCATACTCATTTTCTAGTACTAGTTTCTCCATTATCTCAATCTAGCATTTTTGAAGAAGAATTTTAACACTTCCATCAATATTTTTCCTAAACTTTTAGTCCTTGAAGACTGTAAAATAGTCTTGAGAAGTCCTTGAATTTTACTCAAACTTCCCTGTACAAACCCTGCAAATATGGCTGAGCTCAGGACAGAATTTGTAACATCTAGATTAAAATCCAGTGTGCAGCCAATAAAGTATATAGTTGTGTTATTGAGGAAGTTCCAACAAGTACCCTTACCATAGATGGGCCGGTGTAACAGTTTATCTTGCCCCCCTGGACAGCTTGCCCCCCGGGGGGCAAGCTGTCCCGGGATATCTTGCCCCCCACCCTGGTTATCTTCACCCCCGGGGGGCAAGCTGTCCAGGCCAGTTTATCTTGCCCCCCGCCAACACAAGTAAAAATATATGTATGTTATTTTGTTATTTTTCTGTATCATTTTAATGAATTCATGTCCTATACAAGTCTTAAAGTGAGAAATTGGTGCCTGTGGGGTTAATATTGGTAAAACTTTAACATCATCTTGAATAAAAATATCAAGATTAAGTGATTTTAAGCTTAATTATTTTGCTAATACTACTTATTTTAAACTATCTGAATGTGCTTATGTATCAATTGTTAACATAATTCAAGTCAAATTCAGCTGTTTTCTTTGTCGGATTGTTCTGTATGCTTAGTTACAGGGGTGGGGGGTAAGCTGTCCAGGCCAGTTTATCTTGACCCCCACCCACTTGGGTATCAAAGTAAAATTATTTTGCTAATTATACTTATTTTAAAGTATCTGAATGTGATGATGTATCAATTATAAACATAATTCAAGTAAAATTCAGCCGTTTTCTTTGCAGGATTGTTCTGTATACTTAGTTACAGGGGTGGGGGGTAAGCTGTCCAGGCCAGTTTATCTTGCCCCCCACCCACTAGGGTATCAAAGTAAAATTATTTTGCTAATTCTACTTATTTTAAACTATCTGAATGTGAAGATGTATCTATTATAAACATAATTCAAGTCAAATTCAGCTGTTTTCTTTGTCAGATTGTTCTGTATGCTTAGTTTCAGAGGTGGGGGGTAAGCTGTCCAGGCCAGTTTATCTTGCCCCCCACCCACTTGGGTATCAAAGTAAAATTATTTTGCTAAGTTTTCTCATTTTAACTATCTGAATGTGATAATGTATCAATTATAAACATAATTCAAGTCAAATTCAGCTGTTATCTTTGTCAGATTGTTCTGTATGCTTAGTTGTACAGGTGGGGGTAAGCTGTCCAGGCCAGTTTATCTTGACCCCCACCCAACTGAGTATCAAAGTAAAATTACTTTGCTAATTCTACTTATTTTAAACTATCTGAATGTGAAGATGTATCAATTTAAAACATAATTCAAGTCAAATTCAGCTGTTATCTTTGTCAGATTGTTCTGTATGCTTAATTGCATGGGTGGGGGGTAAGCTGTCCAGGCCAGTTTATCTTGCCCCCCCCCCACCCACCTGAGTATCAAAGTAAAAGTATTGTGCCTATTCTTCTTATTTTAAACTATCTGAATGTGATGATGTATCAATTATAAACATAATTCAAGTGAAATTCAGCTGTTTTCTTTGTCAGATTGTTCCGTATACTTAGTTACAGGGGTGGGGGGTAAGCTGTCCAGGCCAGTTTATCTTGACCCCCACCCACCTGAGTATCAAAGAAAAATTATTTTGCTAAGTTTTTTCATTTTAAACTATCTGAATGTGATGATGTATCAATTATAAACATAATTCAAGTGAAATTCAGCTGTTTTCTTTGTTGGATTGTTCCGTATACTAGAGTTACAGGGGTGGGGGGTAAGCTGTCCAGGCCAGTTTATCTTGACCCCCACCCACCTGAGTATCAAAGTAAAATTATTTTGATAAGTTTTCTCATTTAAACTATCTGAATGTGATGATGTATCAATTATAAACATAATTCAAGAGAAATTCAGCCGTTTTCTTTGTAGGATTGTTCTGTATGCTTAGTTGCAGGGGTTGGGGGTAAGCTGTCCAGGCCAGTTTATCTTGCCCCCCACCCACTTGAGTATCAAAGTAAAATTATTTTGTTAATTCTACTTATTTTAAACTATCTGAATGTGAAGATGTATCTATTATAAACATAATTCAAGTCAAATTCAGCTGTTTTCTTTGTCAGATTGTTCTGTATGCTTAGTTTCAGAGGTGGGGGGTAAGCTGACCAGGCTAGTTTATCTTGACCCCCACCCAACTGAGTATCAAAGTAAAATTGTTTTGCTAAGTTTTCTCATTTAAACTATCTGAATGTGAAGATGTATCAATTATAAACATAATTCAAGTCGAATTCAGCTGTTTTCTTTGTCGGATTGTTCTGTATGCTTAGTTGCATGGGTGGGGGGTAAGCTGTCCAGGCCAGTTTATCTTGCCCCCCACCCACTTGGGTATCAAAGTAAAATTATTTTGCTAATTCTACTTGTTTTAAACTATCTGAATGTGAAGATGTATCTATTATTAACATAATTCAAGTCAAATTCAGCTGTTTTCTTTGTCAGATTGTTCTGTATGCTTAGTTTCAGAGGTGGGGGGTAAGCTGCCCAGGCCAGTTTATCTTGCCCCCCACCCACTTTGGTATCAAAGTAAAATTATTTTGCTAATTCTACTTATTTTAAACTATCTGAATGTGAAGATGTATCAATTTAAAACATAACTCAAATCAAATTCAGCTGTTTTCTTTGTAGGATTGTTCCATATACTTAGTTACAGGGGTGGGGGGTAAGCTGTCCAGGCCAGTTTATCTTGACCCCCACCCACCTGAGTATCAAAGTAAAATTATTTTGCTAAGTTTTCTCATTTTAAACTATCTAAATGTGATGATGTATCAATTATAAACATAATTCAAGTGAAATTCAGCTGTTTTCTTTGTTGGATTGTTCTGTATACTTAGTTACAGGGTTGGGGGTAAGCTGTCCAGGCCAGTTTATCTTGACCCCCACCCACCTGAGTATCAAAGTTAAATTATTTTGCTAATTCTACTTATTTTTAACTATCTGAATGTGATGATGTATCAATTATAAACATAATTCAAGTCAAATTCAGCTGTCTTGTTTGTCAGATTGTTCTGTATGCTTAGTTGCATGGGTGGGGGGTAAGCTGTCCAGGCCAGTTTATCTTGCCCCCCACCCACTTGGGTATCAATGAAAATTATTTTGCTAATTCTACTTATTTTAAACTATCTGAATGTGAAGATGTATCAATTTAAAACATAATACAAGTCAAATTCAGCTGTTTTCTTTGTAGGATTGTTTGGTATACTTAGTTACAGGGTTGGGGGGTAAGCTGTCCAGGCCAGTTTATCTTGACCCCCACCCACCTGAGTATCAAAGTAATAATATTTTGCTAAGTTTTCTCATTTAAAACTATCTGAATGTGATGATGTATCAATTATAAACATAATTCAAGTGAAATTCAGCTGTTTTCTTTGTCGGATTGTTCCGTATACTTAGTTACAGGGGTGGGGGGTAAGCTGTACAGGCCAGTTTATCTTGCCCCCCACCCACTTGGGTATCAAAGTAAAATTATTTTGCTAATTCTACTTATTTTAAACAATCTGAATGTGAAGATGTATCTATTATAAACATAATTCAAGTCAACTTCAGCTGTTTTCTTTGTAAGATTGTTCAGTATACTTAGTTACAGGGGTGGGGGGTAAGCTGTCCAGGCCAGTTTATCTTGACCCCCACCCACCTGAGTATCAAAGAAAAATTATTTTGCTAAGTTTTCTCATTTAAACTATCTGAATGTGATGATGTATCAATTATAAACATAATTCAAGTCAAATCCAGCTGTTTTCTTTGTCGGATTGTTCCATATACTTAGTTACAGGGGTGGGGGGTAAGCTGTCCAGGCCAGTTTATCTTGACCCCACCCAGCTGAGTATCAAAGTAAAATTATTTTGCTAATTCTACTTATTTTAAACTATCTGAATGTGATGATGTATCAATTATAAACATAATTCAAGTCAAATTCAGCTGTCTTGTTTGTCAGATTGTTCTGTATGCTTAGTTGCAGGGGTGGGGGGGGGGGGGGGGGGGTAAGCTGTCCAGGCCAGTTTATCTTGCCCCCCACCCACTTGGGTATCAAAGAACAATCTGACAAAGAAAACAGCTGAATTTGACTTGAATTATGTTTATTATTGATACATCTTCACATTCAGATAGTTTAAAATAAGAAGAATAGGCACAATACTTTTACTTTGATACTCAGGTGGGTGGGGGGCAAGATAAACTGGCCTGGACAGCTTACCCCCACCCATGCAACTAAGCATACAGAACAATCCGACAAAGGAAAAAGCTGAATTCGACTTGAATTATGTTTATAATTGATACATCATCACATTCAGATAGTTTAAATGAGAAAACTTAGCAAAATAATTTTACTTTGATACTCAGGTGGGTGGGGGTCAAGATAAACTGGCCTGGACAGCTTACCCCCCACCTCTGAAACTAGGCATACAGAACAATCTGACAAAGAAAACAGCTGAATTTGACTTGAAATATGTTTATAATAGATACATCTTCACATTCAGATAGTTTAAAATAAGTAGAATTAGCAAAATAATTTTTCTTTGATACTCAGGTGGGTGGGGGTCAAGATAAACTGGCCTGGACAGCTTACCCCCCACCCCTGCAACTAAGCATACAGAACAATGCGACAAAGAAAACAGCTTAATTTGACTTGAATTATGTTTATAATTGATACATCTTCACATTCAGATAGTTTAAAATGAGAAAACTTAGCAAAAAAAATTTACTTTGATACTCAGGTGGGTGGGGCTCAAGACAAACTGGCCTGGACAGCTTACCCCCCACCCCTGTAACTAAGTATACGGAACTATTCGACAAAGAAAACAGCTGAATTTGACTTGAATTATGTTTATTGTTGATACATCTTCACATTCAGATAGTTCAAAATATGAAGAATATGCACAATACTTTTACTTTGATACTTAGGTGGGTGGGGGGCAAGATAAACTGGCTTGGACAGCTTACCCCCCACCCATGCAACTAAGCATACAGAACAATGCGACAAAGAAAACAGCTGAATTTCACTTGAAGTATGTTTATAATTGATACATCATCACATTCAGATAGTTTAAAATGAGAAAACCTTGCGAAATAATTTTACTTAGATACCCAAGTGGGTGGGGGGGCAAGATAAACTGGCCTGGACAGCTTACCCCCCACCCCTGCAACTAAGCATACAGAACAATGCGACAAAGAAAACAGCTTAATTTGACTTGAATTATGTTTATAATTGATACATCTTCACATTCAGATAGTTTAAAATGAGAAAACTTAGCAAAAAAAATTTACTTTGATACTCAGGTGGGTGGGGCTCAAGACAAACTGGCCTGGACAGCTTACCCCCCACCCCTGTAACTAAGTATACGGAACTATTCGACAAAGAAAACAGCTGAATTTGACTTGAATTATGTTTATAATTGATACATCATCACATTCAGATAGTTTAAATGAGAAAACTTAGCAAAATAATTTTACTTTGATACTCAGGTGGGTGGGGGTCAAGATAAACTGGCCTGGACAGCTTACCCCCCACCTCTGAAACTAGGCATACAGAACAATCTGACAAAGAAAACAGCTGAATTTGACTTGAAATATGTTTATAATAGATACATCTTCACATTCAGATAGTTTAAAATAAGTAGAATTAGCAAAATAATTTTTCTTTGATACTCAGGTGGGTGGGGGTCAAGATAAACTGGCCTGGACAGCTTACCCCCCACCCCTGCAACTAAGCATACAGAACAATGCGACAAAGAAAACAGCTTAATTTGACTTGAATTATGTTTATAATTGATACATCTTCACATTCAGATAGTTTAAAATGAGAAAACTTAGCAAAAAAAATTTACTTTGATACTCAGGTGGGTGGGGCTCAAGACAAACTGGCCTGGACAGCTTACCCCCCACCCCTGTAACTAAGTATACGGAACTATTCGACAAAGAAAACAGCTGAATTTGACTTGAATTATGTTTATTGTTGATACATCTTCACATTCAGATAGTTCAAAATACGAAGAATATGCACAATACTTTTACTTTGATACTTAGGTGGGTGGGGGGCAAGATAAACTGGCTTGGACAGCTTACCCCCCACCCATGCAACTAAGCATACAGAACAATGCGACAAAGAAAACAGCTGAATTTCACTTGAAGTATGTTTATAATTGATACATCATCACATTCAGATAGTTTAAAATGAGAAAACCTTGCGAAATAATTTTACTTAGATACCCAAGTGGGTGGGGGGGCAAGATAAACTGGCCTGGACAGCTTACCCCCCACCCCTGCAACTAATCATACAGAACAATGCGACAAAGAAAACAGCTTAATTTGACTTGAATTATGTTTATAATTGATACATCTTCACATTCAGATAGTTTAAAATGAGAAAACTTAGCAAAAAAAATTTACTTTGATACTCAGGTGGGTGGGGCTCAAGACAAACTGGCCTGGACAGCTTACCCCCCACCCCTGTAACTAAGTATACGGAACTATTCAACAAAGAAAACAGCTGAATTTGACTTGAATTATGTTTATTGTTGATACATCTTCACATTCAGATAGTTCAAAATACGAAGAATATGCACAATACTTTTACTTTGATACTTAGGTGGGTGGGGGGCAAGATAAACTGGCCTGGACAGCTTACCCCCCACCCCTGTAACTAAGTATACGGAACTATTCGACAAAGAAAACAGCTGAATTTGACTTGAATTATGTTTATTGTTGATACATCTTCACATTCAGATAGTTCAAAATACGAAGAATATGCACAATACTTTTACTTTGATACTTAGGTGGGTGGGGGGCATGATAAACTGGCCTGGACAGCTTACCCCCCACCCATGCAACTAAGCATACAGAACAATGCGACAAAGAAAACAGCTGAATTTCACTTGAAGTATGTTTATAATTGATACATCATCACATTCAGATAGTTTAAAATGAGAAAACCTTGCGAAATAATTTTACTTAGATACCCAAGTGGGTGGGGGGGCAAGATAAACTGGCCTGGACAGCTTACCCCCCACCCATGCAACTAAGCATACAGAACAATCCAACAAAGAAAACAGCTGAATTTTACTTGAATTAGGTTTATTATTGATACATCTTCACATTCAAATAGTTTAAAATAAGTAGAATTAGCAAAATAATTTTACTTTGATACCCAAGTGGGTGGGGGGCAAGATAAACTGGCCTGGACAGCTTACCCCCCACCCATGCAACTAAGCATACAGAACAATCCAACAAAGAAAACAGCTAAATTTCACTTGAATTATGTTTATAATTGATACATCTTCACATTCAAATATTTTGAAATAAGTAGAATTAGCAAAATAATTTTACTTTGATACCCAAGTGGGTGGGGGGCAAGATAAACTGGCCTGGACACTTACCCCCACCCCTGCAACTAAGCATACAGAATAATGCGGCAAAGAAAACAGCTAAATTTGACTTGAATTATGTTTATAATTGGAACATCATCACATTCAGATAGTTTAAAATGAGAAAACTTAGCAAAAAAATTTTACTTTGATACTCAGGTGGGTGGGGGGCAAGATAAACTGGCCTGGACAGCTTACCCCCCACCCCTGCAACTAAGCATACAGAACAATCTGACGAAGAAAACAGCTGAATTTGACTTGAATTATGTTTATTATTGATACATCTTCACATTCAGATAGTTTGAAATAAGAAGAATAGGCACAATACTTTTACTTTGATACTCAGGTGGGTGGGGGGCAAGATAAACTGGCCTGGACAGCTTACCCCCACCCATGCAACTAAGCATACAGAACAATCCGACAAAGAAAAAAGCTGAATTCGACTTGAATTATGTTTATAATTGATACATCATCACATTCAGATAGTTTAAATGAGAAAACTTAGCAAAATAATTTTACTTTGATACTCAGGTGGGTGGGGGTCAAGATAAACTGGCCTGGACAGCTTACCCCCCACCTCTGAAACTAGGCATACAGAACAATCTGACAAAGAAAACAGCTGAATTTGACTTGAAATATGTTTATAATAGATACATCTTCACATTCAGATAGTTTAAAATAAGTAGAATTAGCAAAATAATTTTTCTTTGATACTCAGGTGGGTGGGGGTCAAGATAAACTGGCCTGGACAGCTTACCCCCCACCCCTGCAACTAAGCATACAGAACAATGCGACAAAGAAAACAGCTTAATTTGACTTGAATTATGTTTATAATTGATACATCTTCACATTCAGATAGTTTAAAATGAGAAAACTTAGCAAAAAAAATTTACTTTGATACTCAGGTGGGTGGGGCTCAAGACAAACTGGCCTGGACAGCTTACCCCCCACCCCTGTAACTAAGTATACGGAACTATTCGACAAAGAAATCAGCTGAATTTGACTTGAATTATGTTTTAGATTGATACATCTTCACAATCAGATAGATTAAAATAAGTAGAATTAGTAAAATAATTTTACTTTGATACCCAAGTGGGTGGGGGGCAAGATAAACTGGCCTGGACAGCTTACCCCCCACCCCTGTAACTAAGTATACAGAACAATCCAACAAAGAAAACAGCTGAATTTCACTTGAATTATGTTTATAATTGATACATCTTCACATTCAAGTAGTTTAAAATAAGTAGAATTAGCAAAATAATTTTACTTTGATACCCAAGTGTGTGGGGGGGCAAGATAAACTGGCCTGGACAGCTTACCCCCCACCCCTGCAACTAAGCATACAGAACAATGCGACAAAGAAAACAGCTGAATTTGACTTGAATTATGTTTATAATTGGTACATCATCACATTCAAGTAGTTTAAAATAAGTAGAATTAGCAAAATAATTTTACTTTGATACCCAAGTGGGTGGGGGGGGGGGGGGGCAAGATAAACTGGCCTGGACAGCTTACCCCCCACCCCTGCAACTAAGCATACAGAACAATGCGACAAAGAAAACAGCTGAATTTGACTTGAATTATGTTTATTATTGATACATCTTCACATTCAGATAGTTTAAAATACGAAGAATATGCACAATACTTTTACTTTGATACTTAGGTGGGTGGGGGGCAAGATAAACTGGCCTGGACAGCTTACCCCCCACCCATGCAACTAAGCATACAGAACAATCCGACAAAGAAAACAGCTGAATTTGACTTGAATTATGTTTATAATTGATACATCTTCACAATCAGATAGATTAAAATAAGTAGAATTAGCAAAATAATTTTACTTTGATACCCAAGTGGGTGGGGGGGCAAGATAAACTGGCCTGGACAGCTTACCCCCCACCCCTGTAACTAAGTATACGGAACAATCAGACAAAGAAATCAGCTGAATTTGACTTGAATTATGTTTTAGATTGATACATCTTCACAATCAGATAGATTAAAATAAGTAGAATTAGCAAAATAATTTTACTTTGATACCCAAGTGAGTGGGGGGCAAGATAAACTGGCCTGGACAGCTTACCCCCCACCCCTGCAACTAAGCATACAGAACAATCCGACAAAGAAATCAGCTGAATTTGACTTGAATTATGTTTTAGATTGATACATCTTCACATTCAGATAGTTTAAAATAAGTAGTATAGGCACAATACTTTTACTTTGATGCCCAGGTGGGTGGGGGGCAAGATAAACTGGCCTGGACAGCTTACCCCCACCCCTGCAACTAAGCATACAGAACAATGCTACAAAGAAAACAGCTAAATTTGATTTGAATTATGTTTATAATTGATACATCATCACATTCAGATAGTTTAAATAAGTAGTATTAGCAAAATAATTAAGCCTAAAATCACTTAATCTTGATATTTTTATTCAAGATGATGTTAAGGTTTTACCAATATTAACCCCACAGGCACCAATTTCTTACTTTATGACTTATGGAGGATCTTAATTCATTAAAATGATACAGAAAAATAACAAAATAACATGTATATATTTTTACTTGTGTTGGGCGGGGGGCAAGATAAACCGGCCTGGACAGCTTGCCCCCCGGGGGTGAAGATAACCAGGGTGGGGGGCAAGATATCCCGGGACAGCTTGCCCCCCGGGGGGCAAGGCAACCGCGGTTGGCTTGCCCCCCGGGGGGCAACCTGTCCAGGGGGCAAGATAAACTGGGACACCGGCACATGGGAATTGGGTACTTATCACATACAATAATAAAATTTATCATATTACAGCACATCTGGGAGTGATATAACGCTATGCATTAAAATCAATAAACCACTAATGGTTTAAGTAATGATGGCCATAACATCACGAATATGTGGGAAAATGTTAGCGTTTTCCCACCAAAAAACATGATCTCAAGGTAATTTTAGGATCATGTGATAAATAGAATCTAATATTCTTGCTTTTGTATTATTGAATTTATTAAACTCATAGCCAAAAAGCGATAAAATCTCTCCCCCCCCAACTCGTTTAATAAATTCAATAAAATATGAGCACTCATGTACTTGAGCAAGACACTTTATCCTATGCTTAGTACTGGTTCAATGAAGGAAGACCCGTCCCGACATGACTGTAAAATGTTGACTGGGACGTTTTTGTTTGTTTGTTTGATTTGATTCTGTACATCCCATCAACAATCTTTCAGTTATAAAGGGACTGGTCTTCCTGGGTTGAGCCAGTACTAAGCTAGGATTAATGTGTCTTGCTCAAGGACACAACACAGTGACCCCCGTGAGGCTGGAACCCACGGCCCTTCGGTCTCGAGTCAAGCACTCTACCACTGAGCCGCTGCGCTCCCTTGACTGGGACGTAAAGAATCAAACAAAACAAAACATGTTGTGGGTACTCAAAAGAACCGTCTCAATGAGACGGTTCTTTTGAGCACCCAAAACACATGTTTAAACTAGTAGATAAGAAAAAAAATACAATTTTAACTTGACCTATCAGTGCCAAAATTCCATGAGCTGGCCCATGTTTTGTCCACACAGAGTGTGATGGTGATAAAATGGTAAAAATGCTATCAAGTCAAGATTTGATCTATTCCAAATTTTGATCTCAAGATAATTATATCTAAATATAGTAATTGTTGATGTATATATATATGTAAATATCAATCTGTTATATATAGTCTATAAAACAATTAGAGTTAAGGTATAAACACAAATCATTCCACTTATATTAACAAATCAATGCATTGATCCAGATAAGAGATCTTTTTGGCGTAAAATGGTGATTATTTTCTTAGCCATCCGTTTAGCATGTGTTTTGGTACTCATTGAGACGGTTCTTTTGAGTAGCCACAACATATGGTTTGGTTGAGAAATAAGAAAATTTTCTTAATTACATGCTCTTATCTGGAGGCATGGCAATTATTTTATTTACTGTATAAAACATTTTAATGTATCATCTATATTTATCTAAATCATTAAAATGGTATGGTTCAGAATCAGCCAGATTGACATGGTATAGCATTATTTAAATATGTCCCAGACACTGATATTGTTGATACCTAAAATATTTTTTATGCCCCAAACATGGTGGGGCATGTTGCTATTGGCTTGTTTCTCCTTCCACCTGCCATACTTTGATTGGCATTTCACTGTTTCTTCACAGAATGTTCTATTAGAATTTGAATAAAAAGAAAAAAAATACCACCCAACACCCCTAAAATTTGAAATAGACTCGTCCTACCAATAGATATAGGAAAGTTCATTCGGCTTGAATGGGTTAAAATTTGGTGTACTGATTGAGGATGAGAAGTTGACTACCCAAATAACTTTTGGAAAAATACTAGGAAATTCCAATGGAGTTATGGCCCCTTGTACCTTTTTGGTAAGATATCTTTAAAAAAAATTGAGCTTTTACATTTATATATAAACAATGATTGGGGATGACATGGACATTACTCGAGTAGCTTTTGGGCAAATCCTGTGAAATTTGAGTTGTGATGTCTTTTTGAAATAATTTACAATTTTTCCTTGTTAGGAGGGGAGCTGGCGTTTATTTTGAGCTAGAGCCCTCTTAGTTGATACACTGGCTAGGAATGATGTTAAGATTCTCTGATTAACTTAGGAGAGAATCATCCTTTTTATATTTAAAAAGTTATCACACATTGAAATGTACCTCTTTTTGTAAGCCCCCCTGCAACTTTGAAGCCATACAGTCATAAAATAAAATAAATTCCTCATGGAAAAGAAGTGGAACAATATTTGTTTTCTTTTTCAAGTTATTCCCCTTTTGGCATTATACCCCTTTTATAAAATTAAATAGAAGTCTTGAAAGCAGGATATCGAAACATATTCAAGGTAGTGCCTTTTTATTTTGTATACTGTTTAGAGTTGAGGGTTGATTAATGTTTGGTAATTTGATAAAATATAACAGACACAAACATTTATTGTTAAATATAGAGCTACCATACCTAACACATTTCCTAAGTTTTACTTTGAACAGCCCAAGTATTCAATTTAACATATTAAGCTAAAAATTACCATGGCTTAGTTGGAGGGATGCAAGGCTCGTGAAGTTGTGGGTACGAATCCCACCATTGGCGTGTGCTGTGTTATTGAACATGACAGTTGCTCTTCACTGTTTGGTACTGGTTCAACCCAGAAAAATTCCACTTGTTGTCAGTTACAAGCTAAAGTATGTGCACGAAGTACTGGTTAACCACTTAGTCAAGCTTGCCCAGGAAAAAAAAGTGTGTTTAGGTGAACTGACCATCCGGACATGACCATAGCTGTTGACTGGGACATAAAGAACCAAACAAATCAAATCAGAAAACCATCCTGACATGTTTGAAAAATTGTTTACTGGAATGAAAGCAGACAAAACTATATTTACTATACTGACAAAAAAAGAAACGCACCACTTAGAACTGTTCAACTCTCAGGAAGATCACAAGTGATAGGCCAGTTAAGTTTATATCAGTGCAAAGGTATGTCATGTACGGTTGCGTCACACGTCTTTTGCGATCTGGCGTCGAAATTGTGTTAAATAAAATTGGTAATAAACAAAGTGGGGTTCAAATTGTAAAGTCACAGGAAATAAGTGTTTTCATAATGCTCTCATGCAGGATAAGTTCAAGCAATTGGAATCATCTCAATGGACCAAATTGTACCCAGACATTTAATCTTTGCAAATTCTATCTTTAAATTCATCATACGCAATAATTGAACGCTAGGTACCCCATGCAATGTGACTGCCCTTTGGATAGTGATTCCACACTGGAGATAAACCTTACAAAACATTTAAAGATCTTAACATTGTTTTCATCAATTTAAATGGTCCTAACTGATGAAAATGGATTTTGGAATTACACAAAAAGCATCAATAAACACATTGGTTGTCTCACATAACAACAAATTATCGTTTTTATACTTTGCAAATGTAAAACATACTTGGAATTCCATGCAAAACAGTAGCGTTGAATTATCGATTCCAAAACTCGTTTACACATCCCCTTGATGTGTTTTGTGCCTACACAGGGAAAGTACAGATACTCACCTAAGTCACACGTAAGGTTTAGTAAGATTTGATCAGAAATGAATATTTCATGACAACTAACATTTTCGTATTAAAAGGAGATCTTAATGGGGAAAATCTTAATGGTGCGTTTCTTTTTTTGTCGGGTATATAAAAATCGGGACAGTTTGGTTTGAGCAAACAATTAAAATACATATCAGCCTGCTGTAGAAGCAGTCTGGTCAGGGCTTACATACATTCTTTGACAATCCAATGCTACAAAGGTAGAGAAAAATAGTGTGGATCCAGGCCCAGAGGTTATAAATCTTTTTTCATGCTCAACTCAACTAAGCACAAAATTTATCATGCTCATAAATGTTAAAATGCCAACAATTGTTGGCATTTTAATATTTATTTGCATGATAAATACAACATTTGAGGTTTTTAAAGCAAAAAATATCTTCATTTTTCGGTATTTTAGTTTTTGTGAGCAAGTGAAATTTTGTGCTCAGTTGAGTTGAGCATGAAAAAAGTTTTAAAGCCTTGGGCCTGATCTCTGAAGCCAGCTGATCTGGATCTTAACTGTTTTGAAGACAGGATATATTCAGGTTTAGTATAGTAAGGGTTAAGAATAATTGGCCCCAATTTTAGGAATATTCTTTAAAGCCCGTTTTTGGTAAGCTCAACGAAATATACACTTTGACATTACCTCACCAGCGACACTGTGCTGTGTCCTTGAGCAAGACACATTAATACCTGGTTAGTACTGGTTCAACCCAGGAAGACCCATTCCGACATAACTGAAAAATTGTTGACT
This sequence comes from Loripinus fragilis, assembly GCA_964019695.1. Classification (NCBI taxonomy): domain Eukaryota; kingdom Metazoa; phylum Mollusca; class Bivalvia; order Lucinida; family Lucinidae; genus Loripinus; species Loripinus fragilis. The sequence continues at coordinate 5,600,700 of OZ026518.1, read as the reverse complement.
GAGACGTAAAGAAATAAATCAAACAAAATACTTTGACATTGATAGTTTGTATATACATGTATTTTCCTGTTCCATTCTAATGGATCCTGTTTTAGGAAGATTTCTTTAAAACCTGTTTTTGGTAGATGAGCAAAATAATAAACACCTCAACATTGATTGATTGTATACCGAACAAAAGTGAAAACGCTACACTACAATTATCTTTATTCTAAGAGAAAGTATAGGACAAAAAGTATTTACTAAAGCTTAAAACTGTTGCCCAGACATCCAGCAAACCATTCGTCGAAACTCCACCAATTTGTCTCGTTTGATGTATGAGTTATGCTCCTTTAAGTGTTTTAAGCTTTATTCACTGAAATTTGTGATTGCGCATGCGCAAATTAAAATTGTTATGCTTATCAAAATTGGTCTTAATTGTGTTGCATAAAAACACAAGAAAACTGCTTAATCACTTAAAACAAGCTCAAAAATCAATTTCGAAATTAGCAAATTTGTAAAATATTGAAAATTATCTCCCTTTGACAAAAACAAATAGGGAATATTAAATGTTAGGTAATTTTCGATTTATCACGGTTTTCGATAGTTTACTTTTGCCAAATCAGGTAAACCTCTCAGCACATTGTTTCTACCATTTCTCGACTAGTAATGTCCTCATACTTAGATGCACGACACATTGATTTTCCTATGGAGATTTCAGTGTTAAATTTTTAAACTTGGCAATTTGATGGAAAATCCGCTTTTTAAGATTGCTTTTCTAAACGATCAAAACACACTTCAGATAAATCCTTCATATTTTTGGTTGTCACATGTCTAGACGACCATTTCGTGCAGTCGGATCTCGTGGGTAGTATATTTCTGAAGGCCTAAAGTGTGTTAGATTTCCGTTCAAATTGGCAACCTGAAAAAATGGACCCCTGTCACATTTAAATGGCTTTCATGTGTTTCCTCATGACAACATACGTAAAACTTTTACTGTTATGCATTACCCAGTATTTGAACATTAAGATACACTTTCAATTGCATTCTTGGTTTGCATAATTTTGTATATAGGTGGCAAACAATTCAGGTGTAGCGTTTTCACTTTTGTTCAGTATATATACAGTAAAACCTGTCAAAATGGCTACTCTCAAAAAGACTAAAAATTGGTTTTCAAGACCAATTATCACTTAATGCAGGTCAAAAGTATTGATCACTTAATGCAGGTCAAAAGTATTGCAGAATGCTCCAAGAGAGCATTCTGCAATACTTTCGACCTTCGTCAAGCTACCATTTGTTATTAAGACCTTTGTTTGTCTATTTTTGAGAGGCCACTTTAGACAGGTTTTACTCTACATGTATTTACCATTCTTTAGTGCTTTGCCTCATTTTAATGTATGACATTATAATAGCATATCCTCTATGTGCAATATGTTTTGTTCTTTTTTGATTTTACTGGCATGTAATATAAACCTGGAATACAGTCCCTATGAGAGAGAATTGTCTTAACAGTATTTCTTCTTTTTTTCAAATAAGACTATACCTGCTTATGTTGCTCAAAACAGGAAAGTGAAATTTCATGATTTCAAATTTCAGCAATTCTGAGAAAGTAATTTAGAAAATAACTTCCTTTAAACCGTCTTCTCTATTGACTCGCAGAAGTGCTCAAAGTGAGCTTTTGAGATCAGTCAATGTCTGTTGTCGTGCATCCTCAACAATTTACTTTAAATGGCAACTCCTATACCACTGGGCCAATTTAACTAAGCTTCACAGGAATGTTGCTTAGGTGACTCTCAACAAAAATGTCTAAAATAAATTTGATCTGTCAAAAAATAGGGGCTTATTCAGGGTAACAGAATGCATGAAGATCTTCCATTCTGAAACCCTTGGTCAGAATTCAAAATAATTTGGTAGAAATAGTCACTGGGTGACCTACAAAAATAACTGCAGCAAATTTGATCTGTCCAAAAACATGGCCGCCAGGGGGTGTGGCCAGTTTCCATTATGTATCTATGGGAAACTAAAAGACAGGACTGAAACAATTTGGCAGAAATTATCACAAGGTGACCCTCTACAAAAATAGCTGAAAGGAATTTGATCCATCCAAAAAAATGGCCACCAAGGGGCGTGGCCAATTTTCATTATGTACAGATGGGAAAACAAAAAGACCAAAGGGCCACAGACTTGAGCCTCACTGGCCTCACTGCGTTGTGACCTTGAGCAAGACACACTAATCCTTGCTTAGTAATTGTTCAACCCAGGAAGACCCGTCCCGACATAATTGACGGATTGTTGACTGGGAGGTAAAGAATCAAATCATACAACAACAAAAAATCTGTCAAAAAACATGGCCAACAGGGGGCCTGACCAGTTTCTCTTATTTACCATTAACCTATCTCATGTGAGCAGTTGCTCAGTGTTAGAGTGCTTGACTCGAGACAGGGGCCGCGGGTGCGAGCCTCACCGGCGTCACTGTGTTGTGGTCCTTGAGCAAGACACATTGATCCTAGCTTAGTACTGGTTCAACCCAGGAAGACCCGTCCCTTTTTAACTGAAAGATTGTTGATGGGACGTAAAGAAGCAAATCAAACAAACAAACATACGATTATGGGTCATCTTGACCCTCTTGTTTTATTTGGTGCCTTTTCTAAGGTTTTAGGCCAATAGAGTTTTTCATAAATTTTGACATAATTCTTACTCAACATGGTCCATTGGTCTTATAGAGAGGTTGCAATTCATTTATACAGTTAATATTGTATTTCTGTTCTTGAATATTGTTTTTGCATTAGCAAACAGTACAGATCCTGATGAAGTGTCACCTTCTGCGGCATCACTGTTTGTATATTACATGGGGTTTCCAGGATTATTCCTGAATTCCGGATTTCAGGATTATTCCTGAACTTAGGATTTTGAGGCTAACTTCATAGAAGTCAATGGCCCACATTTAGAATACAGTAAAACCTGTGTAAAATGGCCACTCTCAAAAAGATCGAAAACTTGTGTTCAAGACCAATTATCGCTTAAAACAGGTCAAAAGTATTGCAGAATGCTCCAAGGGAGAGCATTTTGCAAAACGTGTGACCTTTAAGCTACCATTTGTCATAAAGATCTTTGTTTTGTCTATTTTTGAGTGGCCGTTTTACACAGGTTTTACTGTATATTTCACACAAAATTTCCTCATAGTGTTATCCGTACCAAAACTTCACAAAAAGTCTGTTTCTATGATAAAGATTGCTGCAAGAGTTAAAATAGGTTTGTTTTTGAACATGAAACAGGACTCAGGTGAGTTATCCAGGGTCTCATTGCCCCTTTGTTTCTTTAACAAATCTTTTTTTATCAAGTGAAATTATTCCCATTGTATAGGAAGGAGTTCAAAAGGACAGTAGTTACCAGTACTTGTAAGATTTTAATGATGTGTTGAGATAGAAAATAACTACATTCATGTCATGCCTAGTCTAATTAAACAAGTTAGAGCAGCTTTATAGAACAATAAAATATTTGTAATGATATTAAAGATGTGCGTTATTTTTTATGTTGTCTTTCATTTTCCATGTAAAAAAACTAGCCAGTAGTGGACAAAAATCTGACGGTTTCATATTGCAGATCAGCAAATTCACTCCATTTCTGAACCTCCGTTGATTGTATTCTGTATAACACTCCGTTGGTCCTGTATTTCGGAACCTTTGTTGGTCAACTTTTGTTGGTTGTCTGAACCTTCTCTGGGTCACCTGTGTCAGAACCTTCTCCGTGGGTCACCTATATCTGAACCTTCTCTGTGGGTCACCTATGTCTGAACCTTCTCTGGGTCACCTATATCTGAACCTTCTCCGTGGGTCACCTATGTCTGAACCTTCTGTGGGTCACCTATGTCTGAACCTCCTCTGGGTCACCTATGTCTGAACCTTCTCCGTGGGTCACCTATGTCTGAACCTTCTCTCGGTCACCTATGTCTGAACCTTCTCTGTGGGTCACCTTTGTCTGAACCTTTTCCGTGGGTCACCTATGTCTGGACCTTCTCTCGGTCACCTATGTCTGAACCTTCTCTGTGGGTCACCTATGTCTGAACCTTCTCTGGATCACCTGTGTCCGAACCTTCTCCGTGGGTCACCTATATCTGAACCTCCTCTCGGTCACCTATGTCTGAACCATCTCTGGGTCACCTATGTCTGAACCTTCTCTGGGTCACCTATGTCTGAACCTTCTTTGGGTCACCTATGTCTGAAACTTCTCCATGGGTCACCTATGTCTGAACCTTCTCTGGGTCACCTATGCCTGAACCTTCTCGGTGGGTCACCTATGTCTGAACCTTCTCTGGGTCACCTGTGTCTGAACCTTCTCCGTGGGTCACCTATATCTGAACCTTCTCTGTGGGTCACCTATGTCTGAACCTTCTCTGGGTCACCTATGTCTGAACCTTCTCCGTGGGTCACCTATGTCTGAACCTTCTCTGTGGGTCACCTATGTCTGAACCTTCTCTGGGTCACCTGTGTCCGAACCTTCTCCGTGGGTCACCTATATCTGAATCTTCTCTCGGTCACCTATGTCTGAACCTTCTCTTGGTCACCTATGTCTGAACCTTCTTTGGGTCACCTATGTCTGAAACTTCTCCGTGGGTCACCTATGTTTGAACCTTCTCTGGGTCACCTATGTCTGAAACTTCGCTTGGTCACCTATGTCTGAACCTTCTCACGGTCACCTATATATGAACCTTCTCCGGGTCACCTATATCTGAACCTTCTCTCGGTCACCTATGTCTGAACCTTCTTTGGGTCACCTATGTCTGAAACTTCGCTTGGTCACCTATGTCTGAACCTTCTTTGGGTCACCTATGTCTGAACCTTCTTTGGGTCACCTATGTCTGAAACTTCGCTTGGTCACCTATTAGACGAGTTAGGCTTATATATGTTCTTATCTTGTCCACACGGAAGATCTAATGGCCGTTACGTACATATTACTACGAGTCTTATCTGATGTTTATTTTTGTTAATTATTTTCTTGTTTGTATCTTCTGTCGCATTTGTAAACAGATACATCAAAGAAAGAGATATAAAAACACATAGATAAAATAAGTCGGTTCGTGATATTTTGGTACTTATCGCATATGCGCGAACACCTTTAAAGGCCCATGCTGGTGTATCCAGAGAGGCTATAGATGTCTTACCTATTGTCTGAGTCTTCATCTATGTCCATACTTTGTGTACATGAGAAGCAAACGCTCTGGCGAGCCTGTGCATTTGCGCAGGCTCGCCTGAGCATTCGTAAATCGACAGAGCGAGTACAAAAAACCTCATGGACTGACTAAAATGTCTATCTTGCCCCGGGCGGAACAACGCAGATAATGTTTTTGATGGTGTTTTATGTCATTTCGTCAACCTATTCACTGTTTGTAGCATTTTTGGTTGGAGTTCGATATCAATCTGATTTAACTGATTAGGCTTTTTAATATAACTAATAGTGTTTATGAGAAATAATGACGAGCCACGTCATAAGAAATGGTCCCTCTTCAAGTCTGTGCCGGTATGACTCGAACCAGCCTGCTAAGCTACAGAGGCTAGACGGCACATTTGTTGTTGAAACATAGCATTTCTTGTGACGTGGCTTGTATGTGACATTACGTGAAAAATCATGTGTTTCAAACAACCAGTGGACTGTACTCTTATTGGAAAAAATAAATAATTATTATCATCATCATCATCATCATTATTATTATTATTATTATTATTATTATTATTATTATTATTATTATTATTATTATTTCTTTATACCTTTGGATAAAGACTATGAATCAACAACTCTGTTTTGTGGCACCCCGTAGAAAAGCATAAGCGTGTCAGTTTTGGTGAGCCCAAATGTATGTATGGCAATAGCATCCTTTGTCGCCTAAGGTTTTGTGGTTAAGGATTCCCTACAAATTATTTTTATGGATACGGAGACTTCTTTTACTGCTATTAAACTGCATATAAAATGGGCTTCGACGCGAGAAAACCTGACTTTTGTGAGCGAACATAAAAGGCACAGACCAGCCTGTGCATCCGCGCAGGCTGATCAGCGCCTTTGTTGTTCACTTTCTGGAAAGAATATTAGCTGAATTTTATACAAACAAGATTTCAATATTCTAGTTAGTCTCTGTAACTGAGCAGGCTGGTTGCGGCTTTACCTGGTTGGAAACACCAACTTAGATACCTACTGAATAATGTCTTGTATAATTAGGAGAGATTCCCTGGAAATGCAAACTCAATTGCAGTTTGCTGGACATCTCTCATATTTATATGCTTTAAAATCACGAATTAATATCAAGTACATCGTCACACAAAATTTGTTTGGGCAAACCTGTATTATAACAACTGATCGCTAAAACAAACAAAACACGAAGCGCCATTTGCCATAACGAGCATATAGTCACGTTTTTAAGTATTCAAAACAAAACTTTTCTTAAATTATAAATCTGCTTGAAAACCCTCCCTCGTTCATTCAGCTACCGCAATGTGTCATTTTAATCAATTAGTTTGTCATTAGTAAGGTTGCCCCGAAGATGCGGAAGTCAGTAGGGCGACGTTCTCTACATTTATTTTAACGTCAGTAAGAATGTGTTGATATTTTGACGTTTACTACAGTGATGAACGCTAACATTGGGATTAATATGTAAAATAGTGGATTTGGAAAATGAGAACCAATATATTAGTTATAGTGTGTATTGTTTTTATTTTGGAATTATCTGGCTATGTTGAATGTAAGTAAAACATTGGCACTCCCCATCCCCCACCTTAGTCCGAGTTTTCTCTGACGTTTTAGTGGATTTTCTTTATTTTGATATTTGCCACTAGTGGCAAATATCAAAATATAGAAAAGCCACTTGAACCCGCGTGGTGTAGTGGATAAGCGCTATGCCTTGTAAACCAGGGGTCGCAGGTTCGATTCCCGGCTTTTCCATAAAACCACTTTCGGTTGAGCCTTCGGGAGTTCCCGTCATATAATAAACACACAAATCATACACCCTCCCGGCCCAGTACTGGTTTCTACCCATGGAAAAGCCACAAAAAGTTTTAAACATCAGAGAAGGCTCGGATTACCCCCACCTCAGATCGAGTTGACCCTTCAAACCTCACTTTTACGTAGTAAGACATTATTTTCAAAAGGTTTTCACACTATCCCAAGCGGACCATCATCGACGCGCTATTGTGGCCCGACAGTGTGTGCTGGTTGATATTGCTCTCAGAGATACCAAAAATTCCGAATAGTTTTGGCTTTGTCCGCTCTGAGGGAAATAGAGTTAACTTACTTTATTTACTTATAATAGTTCTGCACAAAAAATAAGACTAAGCGAAAAAAGGCTAAGAAACAAAGGTTGTGGGCGGATACTTGTTAAAGTTTCAAATTGAGTCACTCATAGAGATGTTTCTAATGAGTACACGCAGCCTATTTTTAGCAGAATTAAAGAAAATACGTACCACATTAATTTTTGGGTAATTGTTAGAATGCATTAAACAAGACGCGGACTGTATCAACTTTTGAAGGAATCGAACCACTGGTGACAAAAGGCCAACAGATGAATAACATGTGTACATACGTCCAGGCCCTAATTGCCCTGTAATACGTGCATGAATATTGTAGCACACCGGTCTGCTGGACCTAGATAGGCACACACAGCGGGTCCTATTCGAATCTAGTTTGGACATAAGACGCCACTATTTACCCGCAATCGAGTCTCACTGGAGGGCCGATAGTGGCCCGAGGTTTATGCTTACTGTGTTGTTTGAGAGAGAGAGAGAGAGAGAGAGAGAGAGAGAGAGAGAGAGAGAGAGAGATGAATGGTAATTAAATATTTGCCACTATCTGAGGCATGTTTTATACCTGTGTTTAGATGTCCTGTTGATATCAATCAACCTGTCAGTGACGGATGGGATGGTATAACCCACTGAAGCAAATATTTTACTTATCTGCTATGCATGTCTGCTTCAAAGAGTGCGTGACTGACAGATCCTTATATGGACTTATACCACCCTTACCAACTTTAGCACGAAATATCTCATGATGTGCAAGGTCTACACTGATGTAGGTGGTATAAAATAGTTATACAATGTTTGTCCACCTGTACGTAAGATAATCCACTCGCTAAAGCTCGTGGATTATCTCCACGTATAGGCGGACAACCCCTGGTATAACTATTACACAGTCAAATCTCGATAAGTCGAAGTCCTCAGGACCGGAGATTTTACACTGAATTATCAGCAGATCGAATAAACGGGAATTAATTAAATAAAATCAACCAACTCCATACTAAACAAAAACGTTAAGAAAAATGCGACAAAAGATCTAAAACATTGAAAGACTTTTAAAGTTCAAAATAGAATAATGTGTTTATTTTTCTTTATAATGATGCTTTATTTGGGTGTGTAGCGCCCATCATAGCTTAGAAAATCAATGTCAAAGTTGACTGGTCTTCACGCCATATTTCGCAAAATTTCAATTTACGAAGCAAACATGGGTTTTCATGTTTTCGCCAGGTCCCTCGGGAGATTTTTAAAACCTAGGACTACAGATCTGGTGGTTATAGAGGGACACTGATCAGCCAATCGTAATTGGCCTGTTGTCCTGCCTTTGTTGTGCTTAAACAATGCCAGAACACTTCTCACTAGAATCAGCAGACTTTCTTTCGTTTGAACAATGCTGTGCGCATTGACTTGCTCCTGTGCTCATTAGACATGTCTACAATTTGAAAATGGACAGAGGCCTGAGAGGGTCCACCGCATTATAATGGCATCAAGAAATCCCCAGCCTCTCGACGCAGCGTTACAAGAGATATCGAGGCTGATCCCTCAGCACCATATCACCAGAATTATTCAGAATGTGTAAAGCCGGTGCTAGTCCTAATTTGCCGCTGACTTGGGACACACTCGTTACTGAATGCATTCTCATCAACCAAATTAAATGTTATGTTTAAGGCTGTCACGTTTTTCATGTGACATTCAAAGGAAAAGCATTTCAAGTTTTGAAAACTTACATATTATCCCTGTGTTTAGAAGGGTATATTCTGTAGACATTTTTGCGAAAATGACTTTGACCCCTAGGTTACTCGACACTGTGCCACAACAAAGGTATTAGTGCTGGTAAACTTAAGAACACATTACCTTCAACCGATGACATGTATCTAAATAAATTTAAAAAAAGAATAATTGTTTGTTTGATGTTCTATGTTGCATGGTCTTCTGAGATTTCCTTAACTTTTTATGTTGAGTATATAACCCCAAACTTCTTATTTTCAGTATTTCCTATCAAAAGTATACATCACTGAGAACATATGACGGTTATACACAATGTACCATGGTTTGTCCGCCTACACATGGAGATCATCCACGAGCTTAAGCGAGTGGATCTTCTTACCTACAGGTGGACAAACATTGTATAACTATTTTATACCACCTACAACTGTGTAGACCTTGCACATTACGAGATATTTCGTGGTAAGGGTGGTATAAGTTTTGATAAGAAATTTTTAAAATAGTTAATAATAAGTAAGTGAGTGTGAAAGGCCCTTTTAATAGTTAAGAGTGCGTAACAAAAATATCTTATTTTTCAGCCAAACATATGTTGTGGGTACTCAAAAGAACCGTCTCAATGAGACGGCTCTTTTGAGCACCCAAAACATATGTTTAACTGATGGGTAAGAAAACATTTACAATTTACGCTAAAAAATTTTGTTTATCTAAACCTGTGGTATGACCAGGAAATGCCACAATCACAGGCTGCAGACCGACCCACGGCACCGTGAGAAAGAGACACATAACACTAACACAGCTACAACACAATTAGAGTAAAAGCAACAGGCTCCAAAATTCTTAGCAAGGACACAAAGAACCACGCAAAAAAAACAAGGACACAACACAATACCAAAACAAGGACACAACACATAATGGATGCAACAAGAAACAATAAACTGCCTTAGATCGGATAGCAGCCTATATGCAACGGGGGAACATAAATGTAGATTCTGCTATTTTTAATACCCCAAAATTGTTTAGCTTAGCAAGGAGAGGAGGTTGTTTCCTAATTTATGCAATGCATAATTACAGAGATACAATCAAATTAAATCGACATACTATGATGAAGCAAAGAAAAGGAGTCTTGACTCACAGACAGTCAGTGCTAAAGAAAACCTGGGTGGACCAAACGTCAGACACCAACCCACCGATGAAAGTTTTATGTCAGGGTGTATCCTTCATTTTATACTTCAAATTTTCAGAGTTCTAATTATCGACTATTTACTGTAATAGAAACCCCAGCAATAGCTCGTGTCGCGACTATTCACGGGTTGAACCAGTATTAAGCAGAGGATGGTGTTTTATTTCATTTGCCCCTTACCCCCTACCCCATGAGGCGAACCAGCGACCCCTCATTCTCAGCCAGGCACTCTACCACTGAACCACTGCGCCACTCATTCAAGTCAGAGCGATGACTGGTGCTCAGGCTCACACGAGTATTTGCTGGCTGTATAAGTAGTTTTGTAGACTCATTTCATAGGTGGATGATCGTCTCATTGATCATCTGTATTTAGCATGTTTTGAGATCCACCACTCCATATTTGAGAGCACCGTATCTCAGTTGGTAGAGTGGCATAGAGTGCTGACGAAATCTTGCTGGTCGCGGGTTTTCAATTCGGCAAGACACTTTATCTTCATTGCTTAGGATTGGTTCAACCGATGAAAAACGTCCCAGTATGACTGAAAAATTGCACTAAAAGCATCCACCACTGCACAGTCAATCTTGAATAGTTCTACACAGACAGTCTGAATATTTGCACGCGTAAGTTGGCCACCTTTTTACAATATTGCGAATACTACAAACGTCGCAAACAATCGATTTCGGCCCAGCTGCAATATCATAATTCATAAAGAAACCACAAAATATTGTATATGATTCAACACGTGGTTAAACTCAGTTTTTGCAAAATCTTACACATGTACTAAATATGTCCCTGTCTAACGTACAATGCCATGCAAGAAGATAATTAATTGCATACGTATTCCGAAGGAGAAATGGGTTTATCCGTCCGTCAGTCCGGGCAGCCACCCGGTACATAACGGGGTTATGTAATCTGTACGGCCGTGTTTAGTGAGGTTAGGGTTAGGTTAGGGCTAGAATAGCTTGGTGTTATGGGGTTAAAAAGAAGCTTGTTGGGTTAACGTTCTGGTGTTAACCCTATAAATTCGTAATGGCAACGGACCATTAGGAACCTTAGAAACGTCCGTCCTGTAAGCTCATCTGTCAGTCCGTACACGCATTGAGTGGGTACTTTGTGAACGCAACTCCTCGTACAGTTTTATTCCGATTAAGGTTCATGGTCTGAAAATGTGCATGTGGTTTGGACATTATTGACAATTATTTTCTTCATTTTATTCAAAATTGTGAACTTAGTCATTTTGGCATCTCAGATGAAATGAGTGGGTACTTTGTGAGGGCAGCTCCTCCTTCAATTATATTTTGACCCCTCCCCTAGCTAATGCAAAGGCACACTTCTTTGTACAATCTCCTGTAGCTCGAACTGCTCTTACTAGCTTAACAACTGGGTTCTCATTATCAGTACAGACAATGCACGAACGTCGACAGACGCTTGACTGACCAGTAATAATATCTATCTTTTTGCAAGCATAAACAACACACATGACAAGTGTAGTTTGTGTGAGGAGTGGCGTTGGTGTTTTACTCCTCATTAAATTTTACCAGACACAATTTGGTTAATTACGTGTTTAATCGGATAGGGGCTCGGGTAAAACTGTTCTTACAATATAAATGACAAGCAGCACCATTTTTGCAAGAACATGTTTAACAATTTAGATCAAAGAGACGCATTTTAACACTTTTGCAAATAGAGCAGACCCAGATCAGACAGCTCTTGAGCTGCCTGATCAGGGTCTACTCTAGTTGCTTGTAGAAATATGATTAAATATGATCCTACACTAGTGGACCTGACAAGTAATTTGTTTGAATGTGAAAGTTTATTATATAATTTTTCATAGTGGGTGGAGCTTAGCATGAATACACCGACCATTAAATTACATTAAGTTTCATTTGCATTATAAGATTTAACGATGCCAAATACTATTTATATATCGGTTCCTTTGTATTTCATTTTCAGGCCAGTGTCAACAGGGCCGTTATGGAGGAAAGTGTGAGTACGAGTGCCACTGTACACCAGACACGAGGTGTGACCAGATAACAGGGATATGCCCCTCAGGATGTGCCGATGGCTGGTCCGGAGAACCCTATTGTCAAGCTGGTAAGAGCAAGTTGAACTACAGTAGATTGTACCAAGAATTTAGCCTTTGAATTGTCTGGAAACCGCACAGAATTTGGTTTAAAGTCTATGCTAACAGCCATGTGGGCCCTCTTGCAAGAGAACCTGATTTGGTTGTATGCAAACAATAAAGGTACAGGCTCAGCATGCGCATCCGTGCAGTATGATCAGTGCCTTTGTTATTCGCTGTAGCTCATGTGCATATTCAATAATCAAGATAGTCTTTGTAGCTGAATAGGCTGGCTGCAAATCCCAGAGATTTTCTTGCTCCTGGCCTATCAAAACACTTTATCTACTAGTACCATCTGCTGATAACCTTTGCAAACAGTTTGGACCCTTGGAGGCCCGACAAAACACCGGGCCTGTTCTGGATCCTAATTATACTCTGATGGTATTCCTGAAAGAATTTTTCGAAAAGGTTGAATATGAAGAAAAAAATCTGCAGGCCAGTTTAGTTTGGTTTATTTCACAAAAGCATGAATAATTGCCCAGTAGGCAAAGAGTCAAAACCACAGACATAAAACTTTATAACATTACAGGAAGTATAACTAACATGGCCTATGAACGTGATACATGTCACACAGAGGCAGGTACGCGGGCCTGCGTGTCAATCGCTGTTCACTAACATGCGATAAACATGTTGGTTTGTGTCGAACACTTGACGTCTAGTCGCACTTGATAGCTACACATATACAGATTTTAGCCCTTTTCATTTTAGATATCAACAAACAGGTACTTTGGCAAACAGTGGAGATCCAGATGAAATGCCACATTATGCGGCATTTCATCAATGTCTAGATAAAACAAATTTTCATGACAGAAATGCATTATAATTTAGAAATATAATTGTGAACCCTTAAAGTACAAAATGGACAATTCCATACTTTTCTATCAACATTAAAAGGGTTAATCATCATATGCATACATCTTGATATCAAAATTCTGACCACGAACCTTCGAGGAAACACTACTATATATTACGTGTCAGGATGGACATGTAATAGTAATAACATGGTCTGTCCTACCACCTGTATAAGCGGACAACCATGTATAACTATTTATATACCACCTATATCAGTATAGACTTTGCATATTACGAGATATATCGTGCTAAAGTAGGTGAGGGGGTAGAAAGGGAAGAAGGCTTATTACTGTTGAACAAATCCGACTATAAACTGGAAGTTTGCGGAGATACAAGACAAAATTATCTTTAGTGTTCACCATGATAACATATTCGTTTGAAAGAAAATGATAAATTTAGCAGGAATAACGCGTATTTGTAAAATAGTTGTAAAGGTAAAAGGAGAGAAAACAACTTCTCCTTGCTTACTACACAAACCGTTTTACTGTTTCAGAAAACGTAGCCCTGAAGAAAACAACTTATCAGCATGGTACCTATCTAGGCTGGAACGCCACCCGAGCAGTTGATGGTAACCCGGACCAAGACGGAACATACGGGTCCTGTGCCTGGGCCCACAATGATGAAGATGTGTTCAAGACCTGGTGGAATGTCGATCTAGACGAACATTTATATGTTCACTCTTTACAGATATACTTCAGAACAGATGGTAAGAAACATGACACACTGAAGTAAGGCTATTATTGCAAATTCTTCGTCGAGAGCCTATACAATACCAATATTGAACATATCGCACCAAGATAGCAACATCAGCAGTAGTAGTAATACAGTAGCAGCATCAAATGATATGGCTGACACTACTACGTCTATTGCTTCTAATTTCATTATCGTTTACACCAAACATGCACATATTGTAATGGGTTGCAAATTAAACGTGTTCTGTTTGGTTAATGAGTTAACAGGCTGCCATTTGCATATAATTTTTGCAAACAAATATATGCATTATACTATTGCATATTCTCTTCCAGTGATACCTTTTAACCCTTTGTATACAGGATATACGTTAATGAGTACCTTTGGCAAACAGTGAAGACACAGAAGAATCGCCACAAATCATTGAGTGGCTAAGGTTAGGACTAATTCATGCATCTAGGTTTTCGCTGTGTGAACAAGTCATTTTGTTAAGTTTTTGCTTTAACGCAATAATATAAATATATTCATTTTGCGAAAAAAATCTTATTATTATTTAGGCATTTTCATTGCATAGCATCAGTAATCGAATGCTGATTGATTTGCTTCCAGATGCAAACTCTCAATCTCGTCGTGCCGGTGTGCGTGTGTACGTGTCTGATAGTATAGAAGAGGCTAAAAATGAGGGTCTCTGCTACATGGACCAGATGACTGATTTTGTGTTCCCTCCCGACCACCTCGTGCTAAATGATGCCAGTTTTTCTTGCACCAAGCGTGATGGACGATTTGTGATTCTCTACGTGGATCGACCTGCACAGACCCCGATAAGAAATTGTCCCGCTGGAACCCTGTATTCCTGTTGGGCCAATTTAGAACTTTGTGAAGTGGAAATATATGGTACGTTTGGTATCTAAAAAGCTAGACTGGCTCCAGTCCTTAAAACATTTTTTCATCAATGTGTCATATTATATACTTGTAGCCAGTCTTACTCTGATGGCTCTGTTTTAAAACAGAGCCATCAGAGTAAGACTGGCTACAAGTATATATGACACATTGACACATTGCCAGTCTACTAAAAAGCGAATTAGGAATTAATTCACATTTGTTGAATATTAGCTCTGTGGTAAAAAATATATGGTTCGAACAATTTATAGGCTGCTTTTAGGCGAATTAGGAGGAATTAAGACTTAAGTCACATTTGTTGAACTTTATTTTTGTGGAAAAGTCGTACAGTCAGCCAACTGGTGGTCTTTTGGTGCGTAGAAGATCACATAGTAGATGGTCAAACTCTTGCCCACAAGCGAGTATGTATACTTGGTTTACAATCAGGAAGGACTCAAACCAGGCTACTCTGCTACAGAGAACAGCCAAAATAATGATCATTTGGCTGCATATGACAGTGACTTGAATATGCATAGATCAGAACGCACAAATGTATAGACTGAGCTTTGCATTTTGCTGTTGGTCCATAACATAAGCCAGGTTCTATGTAGTTCATATAGCTTTTATTTGCACACATTTACATATTCACAATGGTCAATCTGATATACTAATGTGCCATACAAGAAGAAACGAAAACACCACACCAGTCCAGCCAGTATACAGTCTAGGATCACTCTAGGATCACTATATTATATTCACATATCATGGACCAGTAAGAGTTTACTTGAAAGTGGTCTACTACTAGCCTTCCAATGAAACGAATGGCCTTTCACTCATGGGCCGACAGTGGCATGCGACTGTGTGTTGGCTGGGTTATGTAATATTTATACCATGGGTTGTCTGCCTGTACGTGGAGATAATCCACGAGCTTTAGCGAGTGGATTATCTTACGTACAGTTGGACAAGCATGGTATAAATATTTTATGCCGCCTACATCAGTGTAGACCTTGCACATCACGAGATATTTTTTGCTAAAGGCGGTAAGGGTGGTATAAATGTTATACATGTATGATGGTTATTTTCAGCATGTACCAATGGCACGTACGGAAGATCTTGTGAGAATAGATGTCATTGTGAAGATAATGTCCGCTGTAATGCATTGAATGGAGCTTGCCCTGGCAACTGTGCTCTCGGCTGGGAGGGAGAGACATGTAGTTTAGGTAAGTGGTATATTAACAGTTAATATATTTTCAGAAAGGATTTACAAGTAAAGTCTGTATTTAGTAACCAGTAACAAGGACTTCACATGACATGTACCCAGTGACTTAGAAAAACTTTTTTCTGGGCTGTCTCGCTTGATACTATTACTCACTACTATACAGGAAAAGATCAGCTCAACACTCTAGGCATTTCAACGTTTATATTTTTTTATTTTGTGATTCACATTATCTAAAGATACATAAAACAACATTAAAACAACCAATGTTATGGATAGTATAAATAAAATAAATCCTTTTAAGCCTAGCATCCATTTTAGGGGACATTGGCAAATAGTGAAGAACCAGACAAGTCGCCACAAACAGATTATGCACTGTTTGCATACAGAATGTACTTTTTAAATTTGAATAAAATTGTTGAAATTACTATCCCATAACCCTTAAATTCAAAATTGATTCGTCCATTTGATAAGGGTGGGAAATCCCATTAGGCATAATAGGTAACAATCTTTAGAGGTAGGCTACAGTGTATATACAATTACTTTTGGTTTTACTAACAGCTTGTCTTAGCGGTCGCTATGGTACCAACTGTAACTCTAGCTGTGGCCACTGTCAGGATACAAAGACATCATGTGATCGAGAGACGGGAAAATGCGCCCCTTGCCAGGCAGGATGGAAAGGAGAAAAATGTGATTCTTGTAAGTAAAAGAAGTGGAGGATTAGGGTAGAGTCGGGTTAATTCTGACGATCGGCTAAATTCGGAAAGCGACCTTGTTTGTTTCATATTTTGATTATTGGAATAAAAAATAAATTAACTAAGCAAGCAGTGAAAATCCTGATGAGACGGCTCATAAGGAGCCGTCTCATCTGGATTTTCACTGTTTGCAAATGTATGCCCTACTTTACCTGATGTCCGAAGTTACCCGACTTTACCCTAATATATAAAATCAATATTTTATCAACTCAAAGGTCCATTGAATCGAACATCTTTTTTTAAGTGACGGTGAAGAGGGGAAAAAAATGCTGAAAACCCCATTAAAATTCCAATGGTGTCAAAAGTTATGCAAGTTTTAAAATTATGCAAATTTGCTAATAAGCTCCGCCCACATTATTGTTTAGATGTGACTGGCTTCTCTGTCTTAATTATTTTAACCTAGATAAGCCGAATCTTGTCAAACCTTACCTCATAGAGACGCCTTTTAACATTTTTGCAAACATTTAACTGTAAGGGTTCGGTAGCTTTGAGCAAATACAGCTTTAGACATTTTGTTGGACAACAATTTTATTCGATTCCTATGGGCACTTATTGTGCTCAACTGGTTGAAGATTTATTCCTGTTTTAATATGAGAAGGACTTTATGATGTCTCTTTCTGATGATAAGCAGGCTGATGTTAATGATGCGTTTAACACTACATCCAGTTTTATGTACAAACGTGAAAGTTTCCTTATATAATTATTCACAGTGGGTGGAGCTAAGCATGAATATTCATGAAGGAAAGGGTTAACAAAAAATTCCTGGAACTACAGTAGTGTTATTAGTTTGACATAGTACATGTAGTTGTTTGAGTTAAACACAAATATTATTTCAATCATCTCTTATTAAAAGATAACATGACGGTATTTTAAAACATTGTCTCATTGATGAGCTCTTTCGATCCTCTTTTTTCCGTTGGGAAGGGGTGGGTATTAACGTTTTAAAATATCAATAATGTCAGTTAATTGTTCTAGCAGCTATTTTCCAGGCATGCTTCCTAGCAGATAATGAGGATATTTTTGCCAGTATCTGTTTTATAAACTCACTCCTTAATTACAAAGTTATCATTTACATTAAGATAAAAAAGAGGGTAAACTTCCACCAGTCACGCATGAGATAGCTACAATATTCTTATTAGCAGGAACATATATGAAAGGCATAGGCTTGCTGGGGTACAATGTTCACAGAGACTTTCCTTGGTAATTTTTACTAATACTCAAAGTTTTTGTTTTACAGCTTGTGAAGCGGGAACCTATGGTTTAGGATGTTCTAAGACATGTGGTAACTGCATAGGCACCTGTAACCCAGAGAACGGAGTCTGTGCTCTTGGCTGTAAGGATGGATGGATCAATTCACAATGTACAGAAAGTATGAAATATTATATGGTTGAATTATCATGAATTATCTAGCCTACAGGGTACATGATCTAGAGAATAAGGGAACTATATCAACGTCTCATACAAAAAGGCAAATTGCTGGTTTTGTTGAGCACAAGCTCTCGAATGGTGTTAAATATTAGAAAGCCTCAGTCAGAAGCTACACATTTTAAGAGTAGGAAACAATAAATATTATTATTAATTGAATACACTGCATAGATTTCTGTATTCATGAAGGTCAATCAATATTGACTTAAGGTCAATATCAATGGTTTCAGTTCAGCTGTATTAAGCTGATGTCAAACCACTATGATACAGACACATTTATTAAGTAAAAGTATTAAAAATCAAGTAATTTCTTATTAGCCCAGTTACCGCGGACCTGGAACTGGGCAAATGTGAAATGACTTGATCAATAACATAATATGATAGACCACAATACAAAAATAAATTACAGCCCTAATAAAATCAAAGTTTGTCACAGCTTGGAAAAATGGATTTGGTTCATAACATTGGACTGGTAAAATGTTATAACATCTTTAAGGTCCATCAATGTCTAATATACTATTTGTTCAACTACAGAATGTATTGAAGGATTCTATGGTTTTGCTTGTCGTTCAACCTGCGGTCAATGTAAGAATGATGATGTTTGCAATCACGTGACTGGAAAGTGTCCAGCAGGATGTAAACCTGGATACACTGGGGAAAAATGTGAACAAGGTAACAAATCGGAATTTCTAGATTTATTTAAACCAAAAAGACATTCCCATCTTTATCATTTGGACATGTTTCTTTCCTATTAAAGATTTGTTGGGTGTTTTCTCCCATATTCTTTTTCCAAATTCTAGATAGTACATTGTTTAAGATAACAGTATAGATCCTGATCAAATGCCAAAATTAGCTGTATCTTATCCCTGCGTTACTATATGCCTATGTCCAATAAAAGGACGCTACTCTTATTTAGGATACTATAGCCTACTAATACATGAAAGACAATCCCGTCCTTTTGGCATTGTTATCCACCAGGTTTACTGGTATTAAGTACAATAAAACCTGTGTAAAACGGCCACTCAAAGATAGACAAACAAATATCTTATTGACAATACTTTTGACCTGTTTTTATAGTTTGTCTTACAAACCAATTTTTGATCTTTTTGAAAGTGGCGGTTTTATACAGGTTTTACTGTTTTAACAGTCTTGCCCGTGTTATTTTATAATGTATTTCTTCAGTTTTCTTAAAACTGTTCTCTTCCTTTGCCTATTGTGAATCCCCTGTAAAGACCACACACTTCACAAAAAGTTTTACAATACTTTCATGTCGTCTGTCCCCATGTGATCATCATGATACCAAATGACTAGATGTATCTACTTATTTTATGTAACTTTTGTATTTGTCTTTTAGAGTGTTCTGCTGGCACGTATGGTGATGAATGTTCAAGTAAATGTGGAGGGTGTAGTAATGGTGCAGTATGTCATCACGTCACAGGCAATTGTCCTGCAGGATGCAGCGATGGTTGGACAGGGATTTCGTGTTTACAAGGTTACCTTTTTATTATCAATATTAGAACTAGTGTAACAGTTGGGCCCGTCGTGAGAAACCCTGACTCTATTGTATGCACAGAAAAATGCACAGACCAGCCTGCGGACACGCCGCTCTGATCAGTGCCTTTGTTATTCGGTTATTGGAAAATGTTACATATTAACTGGCTACATGGAAAAGTTCAACATTTAAGTTATCTTGGTAGCTCAACAGGCCAAATTGAGCCTTACTTTGTCTCAAACCCAATTTAAGACAGATTTTCTAGTATTGAGGCCAAATTATAAGCTACATTTGTTCCCATGATTTGTTTCATAATTGTGTCATCGCAGACGTATAAGTGGAGCTACTAAATGTAATACTTTTGATTAATGATGCTTTTATAGATAGATAGGTAGATAGATAAATAGATAGAAGATAGATAGATAGATAGATAGATAGATAGATAGATAGATAGATAGATAGATAGATAGATAGATAGATAAATATACTATCTGTCAGTATGAAGTATATTTCGAATTGAAAATGCATGTACAATTCACTCAAGTAATATACGAAAGGGTCATCATTCCACACATGCAATTCTTTCGAGAAGTTTGAGAGGTTAGTTACTGCATAAACTTTGCATTGAATTTCTGGTTTAAGCCATAATTATACAAAACTTTATTTTCTAAATATAAAAGTTTATAATCCATCATTTGTCATATATTTTGTAATTGTTATTTTACCATATTAAGTACACTTCTTAAGAATAACATTTCATTATAAAAATTTCAAATTAAGGCTATGGTAAAGCTGCACTATACATACATCACTTGTAGACTATGGCCCATGCAGCAGGTCATGTAAAATACTTCTTATGTTTCTAAGTTTCTAAATGGAAATAACTACATTGTTTTACAGCTTGCACGAATAGTACATATGGAAAAGAATGTATGGGAGAATGTGGAATCTGTCAGAATAAGTTACCATGCGACCATGTGACTGGTCTTTGTATTGGTGGTTGTGCAAATGGCTGGACCGGAGAAAAATGCAAAAATAGTAAGTCAATAATTGTGTCAGATACTTAATGTATTGGTGAGCAGCCAAAGCTTAGACAAGCCTAGACATCCATGCAGTGTTACCAGAGCTTGCACTGAGCGCATACAGAAACTATAGAAGATAAATAAGGCTCAGGATAAAACGTATACCTTTAGTTCCTCAAAGTATGTTTGAACACTTAATTTACGTTTATGCAATTAGTAGCTATGCAAAATCTAATGAGCGGACCCATAGGCACGTTTCCAGTTGAAGCTTGCATTCTACAATTAGCTCTCCATTATGCAAATCCTGACAGATTGACAAATTTGGGACAGATTCAGAGCAGAGGTGTACTTTTGCACAATTTTCATCATTAGTTCCTGTCAAAAGTTTTGATGGTGCGCATTTTGTATACAACACATAGCTATATAAGAATGAACCAAGTCATGAGAATTTGGTACTTGTTTGTATATGTGTAAAGTTACTCTTTAAACTTGCACAGATCGCTACCTGATGAGGTTTGCAGCCTAATTTGGGCTAGTTCAGTCAATTTTTTATGCGATGGGGGAATAATCTTGCCAAGAATGTGCGGTGTATAGGTTTGTCTGAGCCTTTGCTGCCCACATATGTAATAAACCAAAATCTTATGAGTTGGACAAAACGGTTCTTTAAGGTGATATGCTATTAACATACGGTAAATGTTGTAAAATTTTGAGCACTTTTCTCATTCTTTTCTAAAATAAACTGGTTATCTGGTCTGGAATCCATAAAATGCTGACCAAAATAGCAAACATGGAAGACTCTGATCAGAAGCAGTCTGATCTGGGTTTGTCCTGCTTGTCTAGGCAGGCAACCAGTGTTCGTTATTTTAGGACATTTACCGTACCAAAAGCCCATTAACTTGAAAAATAAATCGTTCTGAAATAGAGAAATAGTAAGTTCAATTTTATCATTCAATTCAAGCTAGTTTATTTGACCACCTGATGAGGTTTTTAAAATTTAGTTTTGAAGTTGCAATGAATGTTCAACCTGATTCCACGTTCCATCAGGGGCAGACTGAATGGGTAGTATTATGTTTGATTAATGTCTGCTGGATTAAGTATTTATGGTATATATGATACTTTATACTTTAGGATGCCCACCAGGACATTTTGGTGAAAAGTGTAACTACAACTGTGGAGCATGTTTGAATGGCGAGCCATGCCATCACGTGACTGGTGTCTGCACCTCGGGCTGTAAGGATGGTTGGTTGGGTAAACATTGCAGGGAAGGTAGGTCTATAAACTGACAATTGAAATACACACTACTGAACATAAGGCAATTGCTAGAGAGTTTTTTTATAACATTATTGTAAGACACAATGTTGAGACTATAGTAGATACTAGAATATGTTTTTCATCATGGGACCCAACAGATCAGCAACATCTACATTATGCACAATATTACTGATATTTGCACAAATAAATAATAATCCACAATTTGATCATTTCTTTCACTTTTGCCAACGTTTTGTCATATTGTAGCTTACATTTTCTTAATCTGAATGAGCCAGAGAAATGGTATTATTAAGAACAATGCTTGCCATTATCATTGTGTTGGAAGTGAGAGCTGGTTAATTTACTTTAATTGTCTTCTTACTGTCATGTGGTTGTTAATGCTCTGGGTCTCTTTCTAATTATTTTTAAAGTATATTTCTTCGTAGCAGCTAACATGAGATGCTGCGTTGTGCAGTGCTTTGTGTCCTTTCTAGTTTTGCAATCATCTTGATTAGGAAGAGAGAGAGAGAGCTGTTTGCTTAAATTGTTTTTTCTTCCTGGTGTCTTGTGACTGTTATTGATCTGTGACTCTTCCTCACAGTGCCCTCGGTTGGTCTGAAGTGTATGATCGTGGTATTTCTTGACCATACTCATGTTTTTTAATGAAAAATTGCTAAAATAAAGACATTGCCTAATTTTGTGTGTGCATTTTGTTGGGTCGTTTTTTGTGGTTAAGTTAAGCTTTGCAATCGTCTTACAGGTGTTAGGGGCGACTCTTTGCTATTGTTGTTTGCTTCCTGTTGTGTCTTTGCATGTGTTCTGTGTTCCTTCCTTGCAGTACTGTGAGTTTGTTTGTTGTGTCTGATTATGGCTTTTTCTGGCCATACTCACTTTTTGTAACATATTGAAATACACAAGATATATGCAAACTATTTGCAATAAAGAAATAAAGAGCAGAACAATGGTAATTATTATCTCTGAATAATGACACAGCGTTATATACATAAGGATTGTGTTGAATGGTGTGCTGTATGTACACAGGGTGCATGCTCATTAAGCCATACACTTAAGGAAGTAACATATGATTATTTTGTTTTGATAATTAAAAAATTGAAAATAGAGCAAAGCAGATATTAAATATATCCAATACCCTCGCTTGACCGTTCTGTCATATCATTATTATTTTTTATCTTTAAGCATGTGGAGATGGTTATTATGGCCGGAACTGTGAGCAGTCTTGTGGCTTCTGTAAGAATAAGACAACATGTGATCATATTGATGGTTTGTGTCCACATGGGTGTGCAGATGACTACTATGGAGAGTTTTGTATGCTATGTGAGTATTTTCAGCACCATTTTTGTCTCATCATATTGCATCGTTTTGAACTTTAAAGATACTGTGACAGACACATGGACATGCTATTTCTTAACCTGGGTATTAAAATGACATTATGTAACACCATTTGCCAAAACAAGGCAGTGTATGCACTGTCTGTTACAATATGAAATAGAAATACTCACGTTGTAATACCTAAAATATACAATTCAATCCATGCAACTATCCAAAGCCATGCCACAATTTGTGGCTATCAGACTATTTGACTAAAAATGAAGCAAAGAACTATATCCCTAAATCAGGACCAAACACAAAATCCCCACACATAATTGGAGCAGCAACAAACACCAAATTAACAACAACCAAATCTCCCTCTTAGAAAAGACAGCATCCTGTTGCGAAATACAGCAGTTGTTCAGCTTACATGGAAGCTTCCTAACTTTTTAATGACTTAATCCTTTCCTTCATGAATATTCATGCAAGACTCCACCCACTATGAATAAATGAATAAATAAACTTTCATGTTGGTACATAGAAAAAAAGAAATTACTTGTCCGATCCCTTGTGTAGGATCAGATATATCATATTTCCCATAAGCGAACAGAGTGGACACTGATTAGGCAGCTATTGTAAAAGCTTCCTGATTTGGGTCTGCTATGTTTGCATAAGCGTTAAAAGTAGTCTCTATGAGCTTAAGGGTTAAACAACACATTGTTATTCTTACAGCATTAACTGTTCCTGACACAGGCAAAAAACAGTCATCTGGTAACGCCAACTACGATGTTTCTGTTTTGATTGGAGGGGTGATGGCAGGTGTAGTTGTTGTCTTCGTTGGCATTATGCTCTTTATCATATTGAGAAGGTAAGATTTTGAACTGAAAATATTAAAATAAATCAACCCATATAAGCCTAGCGTCCTTTTTGTGGGACATAGGCAAGTAGTGCAGACCCAGATCAGATAACGATAATGCGGCATCTGATCAGGGTCCCCACTATTTGCTTGCAGAATGTTTTATTAAATTTGAATAAAAACGAAAAATACCACCCAACATCCCTTAAAACATAAATGGACTAGCCCAATTGATAACGGTTAAAAATTCCATTTGGCATAAATGGGTTAATATGACCAGAAAATAGATCACAGATTACAGGTCATCCTATGACACCACGAGGAAAAGATGCACTAATACAAATAAACTAATGAATTATATAG
This sequence comes from Loripinus fragilis, assembly GCA_964019695.1. Lineage (NCBI taxonomy): Eukaryota > Metazoa > Mollusca > Bivalvia > Lucinida > Lucinidae > Loripinus > Loripinus fragilis. Next base: position 5,576,292 of record OZ026518.1, on the reverse strand, counting down.
AAGTAAAAAAACAACAACAAGTGAAGCAACTAGCTATTTCCTTCTCTGTGGTGAGCCAGGATGGGCATACAAATAAATAAATGTAGGGGTGATCATCCACAACATGATTCAATTCATGGATGGGCTTGCTGAATTGTTTTGCTCTATGATATAAGTAATGGATATTGATATGCAAGTTGAAATATTATAGCAGATTTATATATTGGATTCATAGACGCTAGTTCTGAACCCTTATTATTGCAACTGCGTCTCACCATTATGTCTGAGAATAAGATAAATAAAACTGATCATTACCATCTAACCAATCTTCCCAAAATGAAGGCATATTTTTACTATGCATTGCATGAATTATATGGGCGCGATACAACCTGTCTTCGGGTTTCCAAACAAGCAAGTCTCGAACCAGTCTCCTTAGCTACAAAGACTAGCTAGAAAATTTAACTTCGCTTGTAGCAAGTTTAGATATGATCCTTTCTAATAAACAAATAACAAAGGCACTGATCAGACTGTAGGGATGCACAGGCTGGTCTGTGCCATTGTTTTTCGCAAACACAGAAGACAGGTTTTCTCCTGCCTCAGCCCATATATATATTTACTGCTGATTACATATTTTTCATTTTTTATTAGGAAACGGCACACACCTACAGTCAAATCCAGACGTTCCAGTAGTCGACTAAATACTCATACAAACGTCGAGTTAGTCCAAGATGAGGCAGCAGCTCCTAGTACCTGTTCTCATCAGTCACCTACACCGAGCAGGACTTCAAGCCATGCTACTATCAAAAGCCATGCTACAATCAAGTCCAACAACACCCAGCAACACTGTACGAAAATAAATTATTCACATGTACACTATTGTTTGGTCGTCAACGCCAGAAAATTTTTGGGTTTACAACCAAATAACACTCAAACCAGATAGCTCAGCTACAGACAATAGCTAGATAGGTGAAATCATTCATGTAGCTAGTTTACCTTTTATACTATCCAAAGGGTGAATAACAAATAGTCAGAGAGCCAGCAATACTTTTAATCAAGTGGTTGAGGCCAAAAGGTTTGAAGGTGTTTTCTTATGTAGAAAAGTATGCTAAATTCAAAAATTAAACTCTTAAAAAAATTGGCTGGTACACTAGCTACATGAATGATTTCACCAATCTAGCTATTGTCTGTAGCTGAGCTATCTGGTTTGAGTGTTATTTGGTTGGCCTCAACCACTTGATTAAAAGTATTGCTGGCTCTCGGACTAAAAATTGCCAATCAGACTGCATGGATGATTGTCTGATCAGTGCCTTTGTTATTGTATCATAAAGCAATTTTTAAATTTTCAATCTAGTCTCTGTATCTGAGGTGACTGGTTTGAGTCTCATTTTGTCCTAAAACCCATTAGACAAGCTTTGTCCCCTTGAGGCCGATATTTTAGCTGTCATAATTTCCAGACAATGAACATTAAATGCACTGATCAGACTGCATGGATGTGAAGACTGATCTGCACATTTGTTTGTATATGACACAATTTTCGCTTGACATGACATTAATGTAAATTCTTGATATTTTAACAGATATGTTAATTCGTACAAGTAAGTGGAAAAGTTGAAATGACATACCTTGCATGAATGATTAAAAAAAGATGGAAAAAACAAGGAAACAAATGAAACAAAAAAGCCAGTAGACACATAAACAGTATACAGTTGTTCTTGGATTTTATACAAACTTTTTTCTGCTGATAACCTTCACAAACAGTTTGGATCGAGATTAGGACTGACAGAATGTTGGTCCTGAGTTGGATGCAAGCTGTTTGACACTCTGATGGTATTCCTGAAATATTTTTTTGAAAAAAAGTCAGTTGACGACATTAAAAACATGAGCAATTACATTGCATGCAAAGAGTTTAAGACCAACTGCTTACCTTAATGTTAATTTGAATCCGCTGTCTATGCAGAAAGTTAATGAGACTTTTTTTCTATTTCAAGTATCCATAGAGGATCAAGAAGTATTGTATGTTAACATGAAGAAGAATAAGCCGATACCACTCCCAATACCAGTGCCATCTCCCAAACTCTCATCCTTTCAACGTCTCAAACTGGACTTAACAGATGGAGGTAGTCACTTAAACGAGTCGTACACAGATGAACCTACATACTACAACACAAAGGAGGAGTTGACAACGGTTCATTCCGGGGTACCAATTGACCAGTTCAACAAATATATTCGAGAAAAAGAACTTATGAAAAATGGATTCAAAGATGAATTCTCAGTAAGTAGAAATTCAAGACTGATTCTCTACACAGTCTATAACTTAGCCATGGTATGAGAAAACCAACATTAAAGCTGTGTGTCATGAGAAGACTCACATCAGCCTAGGCATGAGTTCAGTCTGATCACAGTCTTCGTTGTCTACATGAAGAACGCTTTATGCACACCCATTTTCTGGTTTCATCATGTCATGGCACATATAAAACGCTTTTTATATGTGGGCCTCATCGCGCAACAAAACATGTCTTTGGGGTTTTCAACAAGGCGGGACTCAAACCAGTCTCCTCAGCTACAGATACTAGCTTAAATATAGAAAATTTTGCTTGCAGCACGTTTATATATAAACCTTTTCAAAAAAGAATAGCAAAGGCGCTGATAAGACTACCCGGATGCGTAGGCTGGTCTGCGCCTTTGTTGTTTGCAAACCCCAGACGACAGGTTTTCTAAAGTCAAAACGCATTTAAAATCAAACACCATAATAAATATACATCTTATGACATTGCTGAAAATTTTACACACGATTATTTCATTGTCTTTTGATTAACCAACTTCTTGTATATATCAATACATTTTGTATTTTTCCATCTGATTTAATACAATAAGTAGCCACAGGTTAAAATGTACTTCAGCTTCAGAAGATTGTTAAATCTTTGCTCAGAAAAAAATTGGAAGAATTTTGAAACATAACTTGGTATTCAAATATGTAGCTTCTTATTGCAAGTACTATTTTCATAACAGTAAGAAATATTAAGCAATCTAACCATACAGTACTCAGACCTTATAAAAATATCAAACAATCTAACCATATAGTATTCAGACCTTAAGGACTTGCACGTTTGTATAAGCCCACACTGATTCTTTTGGATATTTACCTATATGCACTTCTGATTTTAGTCAATCTAGCCGTTTAGTTATATTATTGTTATGAAATCACAGTGAGGATGAAAAACAGTGGGGGCCCTTGATCAGTTAAATTTATAAGAAGCAAGAAGCTGACTGATCTGGATCAACATGGTTTTCAAAAGGGGGTTTACTATTACAAGGTTATGCACACAGTGCACATATTAGGTCGAATACACTCTATGGATTTATTTTTCTTTTATAGCAATATCCACATGGAATGAAATACCCACATGAGGCTGGCAAACGACCAAAGAACAAATTTAAAAATAGATATGCACAGATGTTTCCTTGTAAGTGTTACATACTATTACCTTTTTATACACCCACTCACAATAGTTTGTAAATTGAGTGTTATTGCTAGTTTCTAATGTATACTATAAACACTCTCTGGGATTTTAACACTAAATACTGTTGCCATGTTGAATTACCAACGTGTATCGTTTTGTGTCGTTTTGAAAAATAGTATGTGAAAACTTTAAGTTTAAATCCATAGCAAATTAGCTCTCTCTTAAATGTACGCTTCTTTCCTGAACGCAGCGACAATAAGAACGTTGCTCAAAAAGGAAAGGCAAATTGACAATAAAACGAAAACATCAAAATTATTCTAAACATTATAGACGTAAAATTCATAGGAAGCAAACAATTTGAAGACTGCGAACAGCACATCTTTTAATATTTTTCATATATCTTTTAATATTTTTATATCAAAATTCAATACATAATTTTATAATCAATGTTTCCATGAACTAAATACAGATACATACATATTTTAATTTTGTATTTCTCAGATGACCATGGACGTGTTGTATTGGAAGAAGACCCATCAGAGCCAGACTCAGATTATATAAATGCTAACTATATTGATGTGAGTGTCCAGTTTCTTACCTGAAACTAGTTCTTAAACTAAGAAGTTTCTGAATGGTACATGCAGTCCTTATTCATAAAATGTTGTTAGTTTGTGTTGACACTAAATTAAACAAATATGTATAAAAATGAAGAAAGGACACTAAAAACTAAACCACAAAACAAACTCTTGGCACAAACCTCCCACATTAGGAGCAGCAACGAAGCTCTTACACTCCTTAGGAACAGCTTAAGTTTGAAGATGAGTTTATTTATTCACAATAATTATTATTCATTTTATTGAACTTATTACCATACTACCAAGGTTTGGTATTTGTATTTACACACCATTATTACCTTTCACCAATACTTGTCTTGTTATCACCATGTTAATGTGTTTCACTATTTACTGTAACTTTCATTTCACATTTTGTAGTTCCTATAACCATTTTCCTTTATTATTACTTATACATCAATGTTTATTACATTTAATTGTAAATTAAACATGTGTAGACTGATAAATGGTATGTTGCAATCTGAAAGAGTATAATTAAACATACAACGAGATAGGCACACTTTTTTGATAAATATTGCCAAATGATCTTCATAATTGTTATTGGGTTGCTTTGTTTTTTGTCATTTTAGAGGACTTTTTATATGCTAATCATATAGTTATTGATCTTCTTTTCTATGTTTTAAAAATCATGACATTCATTGGGCAAAATTATTAGTATATGTGGTTAATTATAGTCCTTCAACTAATAAAAAATGAGTATAGTTGTATTTACATTTATTTCAGAGTGTTGACTATCCAAATTGTTACATTGCTACGCAAGGTAAGAATTCTTTTTTCAGTATTCATGTTTGTCAATTTATTGTATATGTAAATGTCCATTGTATATGAGTTTCTTTATAATTTGATAATGGACACACATATATTTTATTTAAAACAAGACTGCCATGCCATGTATTTAACAACGATATTTCTACACTGAAATGCACTAAATTGGGTACCATTGTGGCGTTTTGCTTGCTTTAATGGAAGGGTCTAAATTCTTGTGTTCATATATTTAAATCAAAACAATGATATTTGTTTATGGGATGAAAATATTAGCAAGTGCTGAGAACTTCAATTTATAATGGGTACACACTGCCAAGTAGCAGTATTCTGCTTAGCTATTTATTTGATTGCTGTAAATGTTCCAACATAACTATTTTATCAGAATAATCAAACAAAAACCAAACAATATATGTTATAGAAATTTAAAATAGACATTCTCTATAAAATATCATATTGAACACATAAAGCTCGTTAAGAAATACTATTTGATGGGTACTTTTCATGCACAGATCCAGAAAGCTTTGTCAGAGGGGGTCCAACTCTGGAGGAGGGAAGAGGATCCAAATACAATTTTAAGGAGGCTATCACGGGCCAGCCAGCAAAACGTCATTTTAATGGCAATCATTATGCAAAAATTCACTGTGCTAAACTTTCATACATAGTTCGAAGACGACAAAATTACAGTATATATCTCATTCATGTTTTGATTCAAGTTTTGATCACATAGCTTCATGTGAAATTCCGCGTGGCAAAAATGCATTAACAGAAAGATTCACCTTTTTCATTTTCAATTACAACTAACGGTAATTGGGCAAATAATGAGGACACAAATGAAACGTCACATAATCAGGACCTGCACTGTTTGGGAAAAAAGAGCAAATCTTCATGACAGAAATGCATTATAATCTATAAATTTCTGCATTTTTTCCCTTAAAATACAAAATGGGCAATTCCATACTTTTTCTAGCAACATGCATGTAAACATCCACTAGAATGCAAAGGGTTACTTCTACTTCTACTACTACTACTACTACTACTAATAATAATAATGATAATGATAATAATAGTAAGTATAATATAATCACTATATTTTCTATTTTAGGTCCAAACAAGATCACTTTGAAGGACTTCTGGCGAATGATTTGGCAAAACAAGTGTGGAAAAATTGTAATGCTAACTAACTTAGTTGAAGAAACCAAGGTGAGAAAGTATATTAATGCATCTGTTTCTAAATCAATGTGCCTCTTTTACATATTTTTCTCCAAATAATATTTTATTATTGATACTTAGGAATCAATTCAGATCCACTGCACAGCTAGCTGTTGTTAGTGTGGTTTGGTGGTTGCAACGTCAACAAACTCCTCATTTAAATTTTTAATACCTCCAGGTCTTTATATGCTTTTACTTAGTATTTAGGAATATAGTGCACTTTTTTAAAAACGAGTTTGTTCTAGACATCTATAAATGGATATGCTTACACGCAATCTAGTCCAAGATGGGATGAAACTGAATTTTGCATCAAATTGTGGTTTACACCATTTTCTTAAGATAATGCAAGGAAGTGCATTAGAAGTCACGAAGCAGGTGTTTGAAAGGTCTTTAACAGAACATGGATTGTCTTGTTACTTTCATCTCCATTAATTGTGGATATAATATGGCACCAGTATAAATGTGATAAAACGTGCTTATAGCTGAATAATAAAACTTTTTAGGCCACATCTGTGATGCATGTCAAAAGCATAGTATTATTTAAATTTAATGACTGCTGATCATTTTAATTGATCTAACTAGTTTAGAATATAACATCTTATGTCTATTTAGAATAAATGTGAGAGGTACTGGCCAAGTGATCCAAGTATTCCAATGACCTTTGGAGACCTTCAAGTCAACATACAACAGACCCAACAACTACCATATTTTACAATACGAGTAATGACACTTGGAAGCAATCAGGTACACCAGAAATATACAGTAAATGTTCTAAAATTTCGAACACTAGATGTCTGCTAAAAGACTTAGCATAACAGTGCAGACTCAATTCAGACTGTGTTGTAAGAATTAGTCTGATGTTTGTTTTCTGACAAGAAGTTTGCGAATTCCAGCTCTGATACCCAACATTTGATTTGAAAACAGAAAGAAATAAAGTGTTTGAAATTTTGGAAGATTTACCAAGCTACAAAATATTTTTGTAAATGGACTGGTACACTCACGCTATCTAAGGGTTTAGAAAGCATAACAAAAACGTGAATGACCCTTGAATCCTACAATCACAGATCATAGGTCAACCTATGAGACTATAATTTACAAAATATATTGTGTACATTAGATACGTTTTTCCAGATTAATAAGAGGTCACAGCAATTTTCTTTGTGCAGCATGAAGCTGTTAGAACTTCTCCGTATACTTGATATAGTGTTTATTATTTCATATTCGAGCCCTTCAGGAAGATTAGTTTCTACCTGGGGGCAGATACTGCTTGAGCCAGTGCTGGGGGAGTGGAGGGGATGTGGGCATTGGTGCACTTTCCAATTATTCTTATGGACAGATTCAATGTTTCAGAGTCTGCTATTTACAAGTTTTGTAGGAGCTCTTTATTTATATTTTTCATATTCTGATCCATCATAATGTTTGGGGTCTGGAATAAAGCAGACTACAGCTAAAGCTAATGCTACGGGTATGACTGTTGTTGCACTTTCAATCAATTCTAATGAACATAATCTGATATTCATAATTATTTGTATTTTCTCTCTATTTCTGAAGGACTTGTCTTTTCCAGAATATATCATGGAGGTTTATCATAAAACAAAATATCTACATGCTAGCTAAAGTAACCCACCTAAAACAACTAAATATGATAAGTAAATGCTGCAATCACATATGATGGACAAACCATGGCATCCAGAGGAAGGAATGCTTATATTTATAGATGATGCTACTGTTTTCAGGTTCCAGATGATGTAAGAACTATAAAACAGTTCCACTTTACTGCCTGGCCTGATCATGGAGTTCCTGATACATTTGAGATTATATCCTTCTATAAATGTGTGGCAAGAGCTGACACAAATTTACCAGGACCCATTGTAGTGCACTGCAGGTAATTACAGTAAAACCTGTGAAACAGCCACTCACAAATAGACAAAAGACAAGTCTTAATGACGACTGGTAGCTTAATGAAGGTCAAAAGTACTGCAGAATGCTTTCTTTGGAGCATTTTGCAATACTTTTGATCTGCATTAAGCGATAATCTGTCTTAAAAACTGTTTTTTGGTCTTTTTGAGAGTGGCTGTTTTACACATGTTTTACTATAAATGTGCATAAAGATGTTTTGTCACCTATGTATATTGTTTTTGTAAGAAAAACTGTGGTCATTTTATATATGGATTATCCTGTACCCTTACAGTTTGCTGTACTATCCTTAAACGAAGGATATCAAATTCATTCTATAAAACATTATTGTGTTTTTTTACCTTTTGAAGCAAATGGTTGTACTAAGAATAAGCGTCCTTGAATTGACCAGTTTACAATTTAACTACTTTTACAAATACATTAACATTTGGCCATAAAATAATGCCTTTTGACATAAATAAGTTTTGTATAAGGCTTTTATGTTATTATTACTATGTTGCTTTGTATTTGTTTATGTATTGTAGAAATAAAATAAAGATTAAACTAAATAATTTGTAATAAAGATTTTGATATATTTGCATCTGACCTATGCCAAAGGTTAAAATTAAAAACCAATATTCAATGAGTAAATATGTAAGTTTCATTGAAATATAATTTAAAATATACACATTAAGATATTATCATTGTTTTGTGCTTAACTCTGTACCTACTAAAGCCATCTGCTGATAGCTTTTGCAAGCAGTTTGGACCCAGATCAGGCCTGATAAAATATAAGGCCTGATCAGGATCAGTTTGGACCCAGATCAGGCCTGACAAAATGTCAGGCCGATCAGGATCCAAACTATCTAACACTCACATGGAACTCCTAGAAGAACTTTAAAAAGATGATTATGAAAATAAAATCAGGAGACAACTATAAAGCACACACAATTACCCAATTGGAAAAGAGCTAAAGCTAAACATGTACTGTTTTTTTAAGTGCTGGTGTTGGTCGAACTGGTACTTTTATATCACTTGACGCCCTATTCCGCTATGCCAGAAGAGCCAATCATATAGATATACCAGGCTATGTTATGAAGATACGACAGCAAAGAATGAATATGATACAAACTATTGTACGTATATATACATATTAACTTTCCACTTTTACTTACTATAAATTCCAAACATGATAAAACACTATTAGTGATGCATTTTATTTGTTTTTTATATGCAGTGTACAATGACCTTATAATGTAGCGACTGGCACTTTTAGTCATTGGCCAGCAACAGGTTTCTGCATGTCCTATTATTCTAAAATATTAACCTGGGCCTGGCCTTTATCAATTCACAGCTGATTGAGCATCTAAATATATCTCCAGCCTTCATCATAAGTACAAATACAGTATTGCACATGGTACTTTATACCACAATAGATGTATATACCGCAATAATGAACAATTGCCTATTGGCTGCCTGCGTGGCTCTGTGGGTAGAGCATGTGAATATAGCACAATTGTTTTAAGCTCTTTTTCATTATTTCGAATCCCGTACGTGACATTTATTATTGTAACTATTGTAGAGACTTTTGTTTTTATTTTCATTAAATTTTCTCCTTTTTGCAATATCCTTTCTCCATTTTATTTTTGATCTTTTGGATGACAACAACATTCTCTTGTGAGATCTGTTACACTGTACTTCAACTATTGCTTGTCACCTCTTTATTTTTTTAAGATACAAGTATGAGCTGCGACATGAGATTTCCAACAATGTGGCATTTTGAAATAAATAGACTCAAGTGAGGCTGTCCAGTCTCATTTTAAGAATAGAAACTCTAAATGCTGTTCAGTCAAGAACTTACCAGGCTTACATGTAGAATATTCAAGCAACTAGCAAAGGCTCTGATAAGACTGTGCATATGCACAGGCTGGTCTGAGCCTATGCTTGTCGCACATACCACAAGTTTAAAAATATCATGTTGTTGCTCATATACAGACATCCTTGCTGTTCATAAAAGAAATGCTTCGATGAGCTATAAGTGATTTATTTTGCTTTGGAGCCAAAAGCAGGTTTTTTTAATACATATTCGCAAACTAAACTTTAACTCACAGCATCAAGAAATTGTCAGTCATTACATTTTCAAAGAAAGCGTGAACTTACAAATTCTTGTGTTGATGTGCATTTCTTTGACATGAAAACAATGAAAAAATGAAATTAAAAAAGTGGGATCAGTCAGGATTCAAACCCATAATTTACGTATCTGGAGCTAAGTTGACTAACCACACGTCTATGTTGGAAAGTATAACTTCATTGAGTTATTGACCAATTTTATAGCAACTGCACCAAGACATTTATTTACGTTATTGCTTGGAAAATACCAATAACACACGATCCCTCACGAAAAGATATATCTTCAGTGTAAATACTGTAATAATTTATTCATGCATAAAGGTCAGGATCAGGTTAATATTTTAGAGGTATGCTAAAATATGATTATCCTAATTTAAGTGAACGCGTATACTCTTGCAAACTTTTCATGTGAATACAATGAAATGCAAAAGAATACATGCAATACAAAATGCATATATGTAAACTTTGGGTTGGGTAAAATTTTGTTATTCATTAATCAGATAAAAATATCTTCAGACAGAACATACAATATTTTTTATTATAACCTGACACCAATAGATATTTACAATAGACCACCCCATGCTTACAGTATCAAACAATAAGGAAAAATCCATCAGTATACAAAAGGTTAAGCTATCTGGATTTAAGTTTCCAGGAGTTCACACAAACACAAAATCTTGCACAAGCCTCCAATTACATGCAGTCTGATTATCAGCCTTAAATGTTCTCATAAAAAAGTAAGCGAGGATGACCAGGAAATGCCACAATTTCACATTGCAGACCAATCCACTGTACCATGAGGAAGAGACACAGAAAAGTAACAGCCACATTACAGCAAGAATACAATTTAAAAAGCAACAACGTGTCTCATCTTCAATGAGATTATTTTCAAAACTAGAAGGGACACTAAGTACTGTAAAAGAAAACAAGGACCAAACACAAAAACTCCCAACCACAATGAGAGCAACAATAAACAACGAATCAATAAATCAGAATCATTGTCTTAGAACGAACAGCAGTGGAAGCTACTAGAAACTTGGCTGCATTTCACTGGCGCCAAATCTTTGCCATAGCTTTGGTTGCTTTTAAAATAAAAATAGGTAATATACGACTATATAAAAATAAGGAATACATGCATTTATCTATTGTCTATGCTAAGTAGTCTGATTTGTCTTGTATTTCTGTTAATCTATCAGTTTGTATCATCTATCTTAACCCTTAAAGCGCCAATCACGACTGCACCAGACGACAAATTTTGCAACAATTTTCCTGATTTTCAGAAGAAATAAGGTATGATATATCATGCCTTATTTGTTATTTTTGAAAAAGCAGCAAAATTTAAAATTGTCGTCTGCTGCAAAAAAAAATGGTGGAGCTTTAATTATTGTTTCTACTACAGGACCAGTACCGTTTACTTCATTATGCTTTGCAAGAAATGCTGGCATTTGGTGACACCACCACATCGAAATCCAAGTTTTTAAATGAATGTTACAACCACTTGCATAATCAGAATTCCAGCGCTGTAACTAGGATTTTGGAAGAATTCCAGGTATGTATCTGCTAGACAATTTTAATAATTTATATGAATGAGTTTCAATATGTAATGCAAATTAACTCATAACTTAATTTACAAAATCCTTACTATCATGTGATATGTCTAAACTTTAAGAGCAGCAAATGTCATTTCGAATGGTGAATGATCATTAGTACTGGTAAACTGTTTAGTCAAGCTTGCCCAGGAAGAAGTGTTGCTAGGTGACCTGACCGTTTCGACATGACCATGCCTGTAGCCTGGGACGTAAAATCTTAAATGAATCAAACCAAAATAAAATGTTTCCTTATCTTTGCTTAATCTCCTTTATATATCTTGATTTATATGTTCTAGGAGATGATGCATTGATAAGTTAGGGGTCTTTTATGCAAACCAAACATCTATATGTCTTGATCCATATCTGAACTAAGGGTGAGGTTGTCACGCCATAAAACCGGTTTAAACCCTCCAGTAAAATATTTTTACTCACTGTTCCAAGGCGGTGCTTCTTTTGTGGATCATTTATGTTATTTCTATCTTGTTTTGTTATGCTTTGGTGCGTGTCTGTTTATTGATGCCTTGTGGTCACCTGCTGTGAAAGGGCTGACCTCTTGGCTCTCGTTTGTGATGTTCAATTGTGATTTGTCACTTTCCCATTGGTATCCTGGGTCAGGTGTGGTGCTTGATTGTATCGATTCCTCATCTTTGCCCTCTTTCTTACTTTTATGTGGATACTTTCAGAAACTTGAAGATCTGAAACCAAAACCTGGTAATGAACACTACCTTGCAGCCCTCAGGAAAGAAAATGTAGAAAAGAACAGAAACTTGAGCATTTTAGCAGGTTAGATTATGTTTGGTGTAACTTTTATCTGAATAAATCAATACCATAGCTTTTCGACTGCTATGGGTGCGTTTTATTGTATGCTGATGACCTTTGCAAACATTTTGGACCCTATCAGGCACGACAAAAAGTTGTGCCTGATCTGGATCTAAACTGTTTGAGACCCTGGTAATACTCCTGAAAGAAATCAGCAGTTTGCGAAAATTTCATGAACAATTACCAAGGTAGCAAAGAGTTGTGCTTTGAGCTTTTATTATACAGAGAGGCATATAATTATTGACTCCTCAGTATTTCTGCCCCTTAGACTGTTCACTTTGTACACATGCATTGCCAGTGCGTAACTTGCAAACTGTTTAATATTGGATAGCTTATAGGGGATGTTTAAGTGTATAGCCCGATAACCTTTGATAAATTCCTAAATCATGTCTGGGGTTATGACACTTTTTAAAATGAGAGCACGATTCTTTTGTCTAAGCATATAGTTGGGGGTACAGTTATTTACTTATACAATTTCTACATTTCAAACCTTTGCATATAATTGCGTGACACCCAGTCTGCTAGAGCACCAAAAAGATGCTCTCTGTATGTATATACACAGAAGAATCATGTCAATTTAAACTCACTGATTAGTACTGTCAACACAGAAAACCCCAGTTTTTTTTGTTTATAAAACCCATTTAACTTAATAATTGATGGTCTAGTTATGCCTTGAGTTTTTTCGTTGTTGAGTAATAAAACTATTGACTTGACAATGAATGGTTAAGAATATCACATATAGATTGTTCTGTATAGGTCTGTCGTTTTTGCTTTGATTGAACGACTTAATAAAGATGTTTGGTATGTAAAGCTTCACCTTACATGCCAACAATTGTAAGCATGATAAATACACCATCTGAGAGTTTGAAGCGAGAAAAGTCTTTATTTTTCAGCATTTTAGTTTTTATGAACAGCTGAAATTTCATGCTCAGTTGAGTTGAGTATGCAAGTTTTTTAAAATAATGAAACCAGCTTATGCTTTCCTGCCTACAATTTAGATATCCATATGGCTTTGGCCTTTCTAACTAATAATTTATTAAGACTGATAAAGTATTGATGTGGAACCTACCTATCTGTTGAACTTTTAATCTGACACCATCCATTATATGCCAATATGCTAATAAAATTGTATTATTATCAATCTCTGTTCTGATTAAAAAACCCTAGGGCATTTGCCACGGGATTTTTTTTCTTTCTGATGAGAACACCTCTATTTGTCATTAGGTCCTTTTCATAAATATTACAAAACCTCATTATGGATTGTTTTGGCTGTAGGACCAAGGATGTCCTTTTATATGCTCTTATTTTGATTGTTTTTCAACATTTGGCCTATCATTTGAAAGCAGTGCAATAGATGAAATACATTCTTGGTGTCTCCTGTCAGGTGTTATACTTGATTGTATCGATTCCGGTTCTTTGCCTTCTTTTCACTTTCTTAAATTTTGAAAATAGTCAAAACACCGCTGTGAGTTTAAGATATATTTTATATTGGCCACATTTTTGATAACAGTTTAGAAGGTAAAACACTTCAAATGCCTTGAAAAATTCAACATGGACAGCCCTTATATTTAAGCGACAGGCACACATTGCATATCTTGATATAATAATAATAATAATAATAATAATAATAATAATAATAATAATAATAATTGTAACAAAATGTACTGCAGATTAAACAAATGACAAGAGTTGTTTTCAGATTGAAGAAAGAAGAAAAAAGTGCCATTGGCATTGCCATCTATAATTTGATGTCCTTTATAATTGTCAATTTTATCTTAAAGTAGTTAGTGTGTTATTGTATATGTCAATATGAGTGTTGAACATGCGATGTTTTTATATAAATCACATGCCATTAGAATTGTTGAACATGCAGTATTCTATATATTTAAATGTTGTGTTTTACTATATGAGAAATTATAATCATTGTATATGAAGTATTTTATATATTACAGCGGACAAGTATCGACCATATTTATCCACGTATGTTCCTGACACAACAGACTACATCAATGCTGTAGTTGTGCCAGTAAGTTAAATATTACCTTCATAAACAGAGGATTTTACATTATTGTATATGTTTTATTTAATTTATTAAACAAGCTGGAAAAACGATAAAATGCAAGCCTCACATTTTATCGCTTTTTTGCAACTAGTTAAATAAATTCAATAATATAGGAGCACAAATGTTAGATTCTATTTATCACATGACGTGAAAAATAATTTTGTAATCACGTTTTTGTTATGAAAACGTCAAGATTTTGTCATGTTATTGCGTCATTTCATAACGTTACCAAAATCTGAAAAAGACTAGTGGTTTATCAATTTTAGAATAGGTGTAATATCACGTGACATGATATGATTAAAACAGATTTGAAAATGGGTTCGACAAGAACCACACAAAATGATGGATGTATGGTGTAAATAATCTTTATTTTCTATGTCTTATTATAGGCATTCAAAGTTACCCACTTCATAATCAGAAACTTTTGATAATTTGTGTTAGAAGCAATTTTGTGTTAAAATAAAAGCATGTATTTTTCTTGTTCTGTGTGTTTTTCAAATGTCTCAAATCTAATAGTTGCTAGAATGCCTTAAGGTTTCTTTTCTCAGATCTGCACTTTAATATGTTCTAGCAACCAAAACATTTGTTTTTGACAGGAAATAATTAAGATAGTTCATAGTTAAGCCCCATACTCGGAATCCAATATATTCCAAAATAAATTTAGACAATCTGATACTTTGAACTAAAGTTACTGCTCAAATATTGGATGTTTTACTGTACTATTACCATAAAAACGCACATTAATGCTTAATATGATTTGAATAACAAACAAAATTATTTGTGTGTTTGTTTGTTTGGTTTGTATTTTACATCCTAGTCAACAGCTATTGTCATGTTGAGATGGCCAGTTAATCTAACCATACTGTTTCTTGAGCAAGCTTTACTAAGAGATTGACTGGTACTTCATGCACATACTTTTTGCTTATAACATAATTATCATTTGTTTTCAGTCTCGAAACAGTAAATCTGGGTATATAATGTCTCAACTACCAATGAAGAACACCATCACAGATTTCTGGAGATTGATTTATGATCATGGTTCTAACATTATTCTCACGCTGAATGCCTTGGATGAAGATCAAGAGGTATCAAACAGTTTTACTCGTCTAAAAGTAAGTGAGTATGATTAGGCAATACCACAATCACAAACTGCAGACCAACACATGGCACCGTGAGGAAGAGCTACAGGACAAAAAAAACACAATAAAAGCAAAGCAATTAGCCCTCTCTTTGTTGTCAAAGTAAGTAAGGGTGCAAGATGATTGCAAAACTAGAAATGACATAAAGTAATACATGCGAAAACAAAGACCAACACAAAACCCCCACAAACAATGGGAGGTACATATAACAATAAATCAACAACATCCCTTTTCAGTCCAATGGATGGTCCATTATATATATTTATAGGCCACAGGTCATAATTTTCAAAGATATGGTATTTCTTTCTCTAGAGATCATTTTTGTCTCAGCAAACAATACAGACCCTGATCAAATACAACATTATGTTAATACTTAAGTTTAAACGCGTTTCTTTGAAATGCAGCATTGATTGCTTTAAAACATTCCTTAAAATACAAACAAATATTTGAATTATCCAACACTATCTATATTTGATACTACCTTTGTAGGAAACGTGTGCTTGGTGGCCATCCCTTGGTGACTCTGCCTTGTTTGGTCCATTAGTAGTAGAAACACTGGCAGTTGACACACCCTTGAAAGAAGTTACTGAAAGAACATTACGACTAATGAGAAAGGTATAGATATTTATTTGGGCCTCAGCGCAACAAAACCTGTCTTCAGGGTTTCTGAAAAAGCGAGACTCAAACCAGTCTCCTCAGCTACAGAAACTAGCTAAATTGAAATTTCCCTTGTAGCAAGTTTAGATATAACACTTATCAATAAACGAATAACAAAGGCGCTGATCAGACTGCGCTGATGCGCAGGCTGGTCTGCGCCTTTGTTGTTTTCAAACCCCCAAAGACAGGTTTTCCCTCGGGTTGAGGCCCACATTTAATCTCTCATAACAGACATTCCAGAAGAATTCACATCTTTTTTATTTCTATCTTTAATTGCATATGGGCAAGCATGAGTATTTGGTACTTATAGCATGTTCCATAAAACCTCCAAAACGACCATGCCTACATATCCAGTCAAGCTATAGGTCTACAATTTGGCAGGAGTCTTTACCCACATCCATACTTTGTATATGCTAGCAGGTTAGGCTCTTGTAAGTCTGTGCACATGAGCCTCCAGTGCTATACAATTTGACAAGAACCAAAACCTCATGTGTTGGCTTCAAGGTTCTAGGAGGTGATGTATGGATAACTTAGGGGTCTTTCATGCAAACCAAACATCTATGTGTCTTGATCCACATCTGAGCTAAGGGTGAGGTTGGCACGCAGTGAAACCCATTTCAGCCCTACAGTAAAATATTTTTACTGGTTGTTCAAAGGAGGTACTTCTTTTGTGGATCATTTGTTATTTATGTCTTGTGCTCATCATGCTTTCGCGTCTGTTTATTGCTGCCTTGTGGTCACCTGAAGGGAATGTGCTGACCTCTTGGCTCTTGTTTGTAATGTTCATTGTGATTTTGTTACTTTCCCATTTGGTATTCTGGTTCGGTTGTCTTCTTGATTGTATCTTATCAAACTTCATTTATGTTGAGTCTAATCAGGGACTTTGTTAATCTATCACATTGTTGACACTCATTTATAAATTAGGACACTAGCTTGAAGAGAAAGACGTTTGAATACTAAGTTAATTTCAATTAATAAATTTCATATTAGCAAATAGCTAAGCATCTAACCTGACTTCAATTGAGTGCAGTCTTATCAAGGACTTTGGTAATCTAATAAATTGTTGGAAAATGACAATTTGATTTCAATCAATAAATAACATATTTGTTATCATCTAAGTATCTAATCAGACTTCACAGTCCTGTGTGTTGGTCTGCAGTGTGTGATTGTGGTATGTCCGGATCATACTCACTTACTTTTCAATTATGTGCAGCTTAATCAGGGACTTTGCTGCTAATCTACCAAATTGCTGGAAACCACTTGATCACACTCATTTATAAATTGAACCTATACAATAAAGTTTATACGTATCATCACACTTTTCAAAATTATTAAAGAAAAAAATATCACTATTATTATTATTATCATTATTATTAGGAAAAAATAATTTCTTTGTTTACCATCTCAAAATTACTAATCATTGTATTTTTTAAACATAAAATAAAAAAAAATATACTAGTAAATAGAGTATCTTACATGACTGCTCATGTTTTATTGGATTTATCAAATGAGTAAAGGAAAAGCTGTAAAATACGAAGCTTACAACAAGTTTGATAAATTCAATTATACAGGAATATGAATGTTTGAAATTAACATTAAATTTATTAAAAATCGCCTTTTTGGTGTGAAAAAGTCAAGATTTTGTCATCTTTTACCCTACGCTATAATAGACATCATTACATAGCATTTCAAATTCTGTAGACCACTAGTGTTTACTGATTTTATCGCATGGCTTTATGTCACTCCGAGATGCGAGGTCATGTGATGAACATGTTTATGCTGCTAATTGATATCACTTCAAAAGTGCATTGTTTTCTTAATACAGTAGCACAACCTAGAATCTGTCTTTTACTTAGAATATTTTCTTTTCCCCAGGGAGTGAAGGATTCAAAATTATTGAATATGTTGACATTTAATTTCTGGCCAGCTGGAAAGGACCTACCTGGTTCCATAGAAACGTTTCTTGTGATGTTAGGAAGAGTAACTTCATACAGACGTTCGTTTGGGGATAATCCTGTAACTGTTCTATGCTTGTAAGTATCATGCTACCATGCCAAATATGGGCCTCGTCGCGAGAAACCTATCTTTGGCGTTTCCGACAAAGTGAAATTCGAATCAGTCCCCTCAGCTACAGAGATTAGCTAGAAAAATGAAATTAAGCATGTAGCAAGCTTAGGTATGGTACTTTCTAAAACTCGAAATACAAAGGCGCTGATCAGACTGCGCGGATGCGCAGGCTGGTCTGCGCCTTTGTTGTTTGCAACCCTCCTAATACAGGTTTTCTCGCAATGAGGCCCATATATGAGCCGGGACATGCATGTGATTTTTAACAATGTGGCATTTTGACATGAATAGGCTCACAGGAGCCTGTGCAGCCTCCTTTTTAGCTTAGAAACTCCAAATGATGTTCAGTCGGTAACCTAAGAGTCATAGAATATTCAAGCTACAAGAAAAGGCTCTGATCAGACTGCGCATATGCGCAGGCTGATCTGAGGCTTTGCTGGTTGCACATACCACATTGTTGGAAATCTCATGCACTGGCTCAAATATAACTTTCAAATGAATCTAAAATATAAGACAGTATTGAATAAGTTTTATAATCATACCATTGACTTTATGTTTTTGAACAATGTCCCTATTCGATGCTTTAAAGCAAAGCAAATAAACCGTTTAAGTAAGATCAGTGGAATAGGTTCCTCAAACATCAACTTTTGTGCTGGTGATTAGAATGATTGAACTTTCCATTAACTCTCATAAAACAACACCATTAAAACCAAACAATTTGGAAAAAGGAACATAAGAGTAAGAGCTAATTGCTGAACTTCATTTTGTTTTCTGTCATTGTTAATTTATTTTCTTCTTTGCAGAATCATAGGTTTGTCTGTCATATGTAATTTTGTCATTTTCTGGTCATACTCATTTGCGTTTTACTGCATTTTAGTATATCAAATTAGTTCTTTAATGTGACAAATGTACTGTCAACTTTTGTAGCTCAAAGTCCAAGTACTTGAAATAGTCACTTTGAGTTATCAATAGTGGGTATTAAAGTTTTGTTTGTTATTGATATATAATAGAAATAATATGAGCCAGTGCATGAGATTTCCAACAATGTGGTATGTGCAACCAGCAAAGCCTCAGATCAGCCTGCGCATACGCGCAGTCTGATCAGAGCCTTTGACAGTCGCTTGAGTATTGTATGATTGTTAAGCTACTGACTGAACACCATTTGAAGTTTTTAAGCTTAAAACGAGGCTGCATAGGCTCGTCTGAGTCTACACTTGCCAAAATGTCAAATTGTTGGAAATCTCATGCTGCGGCTCATATTTCCTTATTTCCTATCTAAATATATGATGTGGATATGTTTGAGCTTAGTCTCACTGCTATGGCTATAGTAAGTATTTACATCATTTCAAAACTCTGTGATGCGAGATAGAGGATCTTACATGAGTGCTCATGTTTTATTGAATTTATTAAACAAGTTGAGGAATGGAGATAAAATGCGAGGCTTGCCGAGCATTTTATCTCTTTTACGCAACGAGTTTAATAAATTTAATAATACAAGAGCATGAATGTTAGATTCCATTTATCATATGGCATTAAGATAACTTTGAAGTCTCATTTCTGGCGTAAAAACGTCATAAATTTGTTATTATATACACAAAGTTGTTATGGACGTCAAAACGTTTCCCGTAAATCTATAAGCCGCTAGTGGTTTATCGATTTTATTGCATGGTGTTATTTCACTCTCAGACGCGACGTCATATGATAAAATTATTTATTGTGGGTTAGTTTTTTGTATCATCTTTTGTAATTTCAGGGATGGTGCAACATGCAGTGGGTTATTTATAACCATCAGCAATCTAATTGATCAATTACACCAGGAAGACGAGCTTGACATCTGCAATGCTGTCAGGCAAATACAGATACGACGGCCTCAGTGTATTAAAGATAAGGTAAGGTTTGCCTCTTATACATTGGTAAATACGTGATAAATTGTACAACTGCTGAAATAGCTGAAAGATGTAAGGTATTCAAATCAATAACAAAAACTACTGCCTTGGCATAATTTATGAATCAGCATTTTGACATTTGCAAACATGTGTTTTCCTTTGACACCCTCCACACACTTTAATCATGGAAGGACAAACCAGTTCTTTTTTAAAATATTTTTAACACTTGAGCCAGTGCATGAGATTTCCAGCAATGTGCCTTTTTGATATGTGTAGACTCGGACGAGCCTCTGCTGCCTCCTTTTAAGCTTAGAACTCCAAATGGTGTTCAGTCAGTAGCTTAACAATTATAGAATATTCAAGCAACTAGCAAAGGCTCTGATCAGACTGCGCGTATGCGCAGGCTGATCTGAGGCTTTGCTGGTCGCACATTCCACATTGTTTGAAATCTCATGCGCTGGCTCAATTAATAGTCAACAATCAAGTGTCACTATACATATACATAAGCTTTTTTACACACCTTTCCAATGCGGTGATTCTTTTGTAGATCTTTTTTGTTATTTATGTTTCTTGTCTGTCATGCTTTCTTGTCTGTTCTTTGCAGCCTTGTGGTCACCTGCTGGAAAAGGGCTGACCTCTTGGCTCTTTTGTGTGTGATGTTTTCTTATGTTTTTGTCATTTTTCCATGTGGTGTTCTGGGTCATGTGTGACTCTTGATTGTGTCGAATTTTGATCTTTGCCTTCTTTCTTATTTTGTAGCCAGATACTGGTTTTTGGGTGGGGGCTTTGCAACCAGGTACATGCATTACCAAATATAGCCTACTTAGCGCCAATGATTTGCTGGAATATCGAAAGTTTGCGTGTAGCAATCTGGACATGATAGCTTCTAGAGAAGGAATAACACAACATATACATGCACTGTCCAGACTGTGCAAATGCAGAGGCTCATTTGCTCCTTTTTTGTTCATATGCGATAAAACCAGGGTTTCTTGTGACACAGCCCATATAGTGCCATTGGTTAGCTGGGTTTGTAATTTGAAGATTGACTTTGCGTCACCTTTCTTGTTCAGAACAGAATGACATATAGTCAGACACAGTGCAAATAAACGATATATAGTCTGGTATGGTTAACATGCCTCTGGAAAATGCATAATGAAAATTTATTTTTCTTATTTCTCAACCAAAACATATGTTGTTGGTACTCAAAACCCCCATTTCAATGAGACATTTATTATGAGCACCCAAACCACATTTTCAAATTAATGGGTAAGGCAAAAAAAAAAAAACAATTTAATGGTACAAATTCTTATCTAGTCCTGTGGTCAAGAAAAAGACAGTATTAAGCAAAGCACATCTGAGGCCAGCTCAACAATGCAAACGCTCATTGTTCTGGTATCAAACTTCATCTGAAACGCATAAAGCCTGACAATTTGCCTGTGCCTTTGCTCTTCACATGCTAAAAGTATAAAAGTAGTGAACTGCTATGTCTAAAATTTAGGCCTACAGAACTACTATATAACTGAATAGAATTATGTATTCTATTTAGCTATCTAACTGTGTTTTTCTGTTTAAAACATAACTTTAGATATATGCAGAATGTGCCAAAATTCAATTAGCTGGTCCTATTATTCTTTGTCTGGTCATGTATCTATTGTAATTGATTTTTTTTTATTTCAGACTCAGTATATGTACATATACCAAGCAATAAGCAGCTACATCGACTTGTATCCTGCCACATGCATGTAGATGGACGATCAACAACAGGCTTATGTGGATCTTCAAGAGTGTGGACAGTTTTACAATAAAACCTGTCTAAACAGACACTTTCAAAGAGACCAAAAATTGGTTTCAAGACCAATTATTGCTTAATGCAGGTCAAAATTATTGCAGAATGCTCCAAGGGGAGCATTCTGCAATGCTTTTGGCAATCATTAAGCTTCCATTTGTTATTAAGCTCTTTGTTTTGTATATTTTTAAGTGGCCACTTAAGTCAGGTTATACTGTATATGATACTCTAGACGAATAACCCTATAGGGCGTTTATAGTGTCAGATGTGATTATTCTAGTCATTTTCCAATGCTTTATGGTATAATAAGTATAAAAGTATAGTAAACCAAGCAGTGAAGTGGATGTTAAATGCAAAGATTCCAGATAATACCTAATATGTTTGAAACTTTTTCATGCAATATTCCTGAATACTGTAAAACGTTTGTATTTGGTGGGTATTTATTTTTTGGTGCTTTTGGCGAGACTCGCCAAAATGTGAGACAAAATACAGTTTGAATTCAGTTATACAATAAGCTTTCCATCGACACACACTGTTAGTATGTTGGTATCTGAAGCAAAAACAAATTGTGTATAAGTATGTTTCAACATAGAGGAAACCACGTCTTAAAACAGGCTACTGTTAAAAGAAAGAATATGCTCCTCATCCATTAAAAGTAATCCCTTATCAGAATCGAAAATATACAGTCAGGCATAAGTTAACCATCGTCTGAATAGTTTCCTTGAGAAACGAAGGAAGCTTTCCAGTCATGAATATTTTCATGTTTTATTTATTAGAATAGATAAATTGGTGACAATTTACAGATAATTTTGATTAGCTTATCATTAAGGTAAACAACCAGGCATGACAAATGCACACTTATCCCTAAAGCTGTCCGTCCCTATTTTCTACCCAATTATGGTGTTTTCAAAAACGCTTAGATATGTAAAGTGTTAGTGCCATATTGTTACAATATCAAAGACAAGTTCTGTCTGAAAGTTTCAGATTCATATCTCTAAAAGAATAAAAGTTATGGATGTGTAAAGAATGGCAAGTTATAAAGTGATAATGCAAAAAAATTACAAACATGCGATTAACTATCTCTATGATCCTCTATAACTGATATGTTACCTAGAGTTCGACAGCATCAGCTTTGCACTATTTTGAAAAATAGGTTTAGATTATTTCTGCGTTAATTTGAATTCAAAGAAAGCACTTTGGGTTAAGCTGTGACACTTTTTAAGGGTATACCCTAAAATAGGGGTTGGTGCATACAAGACGCCGTAGAAATTTAGCGAAATGACCAAATGGCATTCTGATAATTTTCAGCAGACCAAAAACAGACTAGGGTAACAAATTGTTATAAACTGGCTGTTCTTCTGGAGAAGACATTTTCCACAAAAAACGTCTCTGAAAAATGTTTGGGTGATGCTTAACCTATGTCTGACTGTATAGCTTTTAAGAGTACTAACTTGGAAAACAACCAAAGTAAACTACACCAATATGTCAGTCTTTTAAAGTCGCCAAATTTTGATGTGGGGAATATAAAGTGCTTTATAGTATAGTAGATAGAAAACGTCCAATGACTCTCATTGATGTTGAGAGTAAATCTATGATAACACACATTTTGACGTCAGTTGTTCAGCGCATCGAATATCTTTTAAAATGCATTAATTTTGTTGCCTAGGTAAAGGACTTTCTAAATTTGCTCTCAGTGTGGCAAAACGCAAACATGTAATATTGTATTGCTGTCTTTATTCAGAATTAAATGTCAGTGTACACTAAAGTTAAATGTTTATGGGGAGCCTCTTGGAATCATTATTGTCTCATTTTAAGATTAAACAATAAACTTGTTATTAGACTTTTATTAACTTTTTATATCTTGATTTATATGTTTTAGGAGATGATGCATTGATAAGTTAGGGGTCTTTCATGCAAACCAAATATCTATGTGTCTTGATCCACATCTGAATTAAGGTTGAGGTTGGCGCCGTTAAACCGGTTTAAGCCCTCCAGTAAAATATTTTACTGACTGTTCCAAGGCGGTACTTCTTTTGTGGATGTTTTATGTTTTTGTTCTGTCTTAAGTTTGCTATGTCTTTGTGCGCGTCTATTTATATGTGCTTTGTGGTCACCTGCTGGGAAAGGGCTGACCTCTTGGCTCTCGTTTGTGGTGTCTGCTGTGAGTTTGTCACTTTCCCATTCGTATCCTGGGTCAGATGTGGTACTTGATTGTATCGATTCCTGATCTTTGCACCCTTACTTACTTTTACCATACTTTAGGCCTGTAGCATCATATTTTTGACGTTACAGTAAATACATCAATTTCATTGCTTTTTTGACAGGTGAACTACGTTTCTATTGTAGTGTTTACTTTCTTTGACCTCTTTGACCTCTAAATAGGGTTTAATCTCAAGCAATTCTAACATTTTCATTCATTTGCCAGAATAAACAGAGGAGAAAACACTAACATTTTAGGGTAAAGTGACGTAAGATAAGAACAATGGAATGGATACAAATCGGAATATTGTTCCTTTTGTATGAATACACTTGCTTAAGAAAAGCTTAATTTCTTTGCAAGTACCATTAACTTGATTTTCTAAATGTGTTTTTCATAACATTGCGAAAGAGGCCGAGGGTCATAATTCGTTGCTTTTTCCAAATGTGTTTAACTCACATAAATAATCAGCCAAATATTAAATTATTCTAAATTTAGCTTTTTGTCATTAAAATTCTGTTTAAAAAAACAAAAAACCTTTTATTGTGATTCAAATACGAGTTTTAAGTTGTGTTTTTGCTTGGTATAGAATATTCCCAATAAACAGCTGAAAACGCCATTTCACTGGCGGGCAGATGGTGGCCCAACAAAGTATGCTGGCTAGTTAATCTGATAGACCTACATATGTGTTATTTTTTGAAGTTGTTGTTAGTGTCATATAAAATGTGCTGATGGTTAGGAATGTGGTTTTGACAGAAAGATGAGCGAGATAATTATTATATTTAGCGGCATATTTTAGGTTGGGAAATATTAACATGGATTCTTTGCAATAATAATACAATATTTGATAACCATATGCACATACACGTAAGGGTGTACAAAGAAGTTAACAAATGTAATAATGCTGGATATTTCTCAAAAATTATACACAACGTATTTCAGATTTCGTGAAGGAAATGCTAGCGATTTGTGATTTGTGGTAATAAATAATAAATGATAGCTTGACCAGCTCCAGGTGTTGAAAAAAGTCATACAAAAGAATGTATGCAATTGCTGTAGATATCTGTAGATAGTATTTTTAAAACAATTGTTTTATTTCTATGTTTCGTTAACATTTCATGTAAACTTTAAGGGCACACTTGTGTGTCTAGAATAAATAATTTAACTTTTTTCTATTTCTTTTCGATTTCTGTACTCCAATCCAGTATATGTATGATTATATTGACTAAATTCATCTGATTTCTGCCCACCTATCTATAACGTTTATTTGGTAAAGCTAGGATATTATTCTATCTTCCCTTACCATATAGGCTTTGTGTACGCTTTAAATACTTCCCATTTTGATGTATCCAATGAGTACACACACCCTATGTTTTGAGAAAAAGACCTGTCTAAAAGGCCGCTCAAAATGAGACAAAAAAAATTAAAAGAAGATGGTTGGATTTAATATTTTTTCAGCGCAATTCATTAAAATAATTAACTATTATAAAAAGATTGGCTATGATATTAATGTATTACAGCAGACTGCATGCTTGGTGGTCAACCCAATCACGGTTGGCAACTTTGCTTTCCTCTTTAATTGCATGCCGGTGGGTCCGACTTTAGACCCTATGACGGTTCCGACTTAAAGACTTATCTATTGATGAGATGGTAGTGGCCTGATGCTTCAGCTGTTGTCAGGCCCACCGGGATTTACCTGTTGGATTTTTTTTTGCTCCTGTATTCAGCTTTATATACTGTTGAGTCCTTATCTTTGCTTTATCACCTTTTTATATCTTGATTTATATGTTCTAGATGATTCATTGATAAGTTAGGGGTTTTTCATGCAAACCAAACATCTATGTGTCTTCATCCGCATCTGAACCAAGGGTGAGGTTGGCGCCGTTAAACCAGTTTAAGCCCTCCAGTAAAAGTTTTACTGACCGTTCTAAGGCGGTACTTTTGTATATCTTTTATGTTTTTTCTGTCTTGTGTTTGCTAAGCCTTTGTGCGCGTCTGTTTATACGTGCTTCGTGGTCACCTGCTGGGAAAGGGCTGACCTCTTGGGTCTCGTTTGTGGTGTCTTACTGCGAGTTTGTCACTTTCCCATTGGTATCCTGGGTCAGGTGTGGTACTTGATTGTATCGATTCCTGATTTTTGCACCCTTACTTATTTTGAAAAACAAGTTTTAGTCCTTTTTAGAGTGGCCGTTTTACACAGGTTTTCCTGTAACACAAAAATACGTTTATTCTTTGAACGTGTCAATAATATAGATTACTTCGTGTCGGTGAATCACTATTATTGGGATATTTAAATCTTATGAAATGCAAAGGATTCAAAGAAAATGATCGTTCTTAAGTATCAAGATACGCCATATTGCGCATTGGCACATACAGAAGAGCAGTGAAATTATATTGTGCAAATGCTATAGATTCTATCATATACTGCTTTTTAAGTCTATATTCAAGCTTCAATTCAAGAAGCATTACTGTGTTCTTGCTGTCGATATCGACGTTTATACGACTTTTTTGACGTCATGTGCCTGCTGGGGGCCCCTTCCAGTTTGACCTTGAACTTTGATCTGAATAGCCTATTGTCATATACACCCCACAAGCAATCATTGTTTTCAATTTTACACACTTTCAAGATTTTTTGCTTCCACAGATGCGGTCCAACAATGTGAGAGAAAAAAAAAGAAATAAAATATTTTTGCTTATTTGGAAAAGGTCAACATCACAACTCAAGACTGTCTGTGCGTTGACGGATATATTCAAAGGGAGCTTTTCATAAACTATTGCTCAGCTAAGATATGTCAAAAGTAACACTTCAGACACATGTATGTGAATTTAAAAGGGCAAAACAACACAATTAACCTTTAAAAGTCACATTTTCATTATTTATGATAATTGATAATAAACAGTTTCCTTGAATAATTCAAAAATTGAGCCAGCGCATTAGATTTTGGCTTGTTACATTGTTGAGCAACAAAGACACATGTGAGTCTGCGCATCACGCCAGGGCCTTTGCTTCTCTCACATATAAAGTATGGCTGTGGATGAGGACTCAGACCAAAATTAAGACATCTAACCCCCAGGTGTGGGCAGACTATAATATTTTCATATATACGAAGACTCAGACCATTTTTGGGGGTTCAAAATCTTGAATTCAAAATATTTTTGGGTTTTTTTTCAGAAAAATAACTACTTTTGGGGGTATGAAGATATTATGGATATTTTTTAGAGGTCATCATAAAATGGACTGGTTTTAGGGGCCATTTCAATGCAATTTAGGGTCTTTCTTAAGGTCAATGTACAGAATAGGGATTTTTGAGGGGTTGTTAAAATTTCAAATACTTGTTTGGGTATGCCTGATATTCCAGATATTTGTTTGGGGTAAACAGCAGATGCTTGTTCCAAGCCTACGTATAAAGAAAAATGAGAATACCCCCCCCCCCCCCCTGGTGGGATCTAACCCAACTGGATACGACAGCCTTTAGGACCAATATAATTTTTCATAAAGCTACATACAATTAAGTAGAATGGTCCATTGTATATACTAAAGGGTCACAGTCACAGGTTATAATTTCCAAAACAGATTGTAATTCTTTCTCTGAAGATCAAATTTTTCTGAGAAAACAATGCAGATCCTGATGAAATGCTGCATCATAAGGCATTTCATCT
The DNA here is from genome assembly GCA_964019695.1 of Loripinus fragilis. Taxonomy (NCBI): domain Eukaryota; kingdom Metazoa; phylum Mollusca; class Bivalvia; order Lucinida; family Lucinidae; genus Loripinus; species Loripinus fragilis. Next base: position 5,548,361 of record OZ026518.1, on the reverse strand, counting down.
GGGTCTTCACTGTTTGCCAAAAAGCACCCATTTAGTGGTTTCTGATCTGTAAAGGGTTAAAAGGACATGTGACCAAAATATGACGTGCTCTCCCTTATTATCACTACTGGTGAGGAGTACGCTTTTCTACATCTCCGCAAGCCAAGGGTACTAACTCCACTTCGTCCGTAAGGAACGAAGTGGAGTTAGTACCCTTGGCTTGCGAAGTTGGCTTTTCTATAGTGCGTTTAAAAGTCCATTACAGTAAAAAAAAAATCTCGAAACTCGAAAAACTCGTTAAAGAAAAATTTAATTTTTGGACATTCTCTTTTCAGAGAATAGAGCATATTTGAATAGGTTATTCAGAGAATAGAGCGTATTTGTATAGGTTATAGCTCATATATTACAATTATAAAGGAATTAAGTAGGAACGAGTGCAGCAAGTGAATACCATTATTGTAATATATGATCTATGACCTACTTATAGTTTTCCCCTCCCCTCCCATTGAAAATAGCCGCATTGACCACTTCACGGATTTACTTCATGATTTTACTCTTAATAGATATCACACATATTGACAAAATATGTGATTAAGTTGGTAAAAAACTTAAATTTCTGTGCCAAATGGCTGTGAACCACAGGAAGGGAGGGAGTAAACTATAAATGAACATTTTAACTAACTGTCTATTAAAACATATGGTTTGCTGCGTAAAAGAAATGTCTCCCTGAAGCCTCAATGCCGATTCTTTTGAGAATCAAAACAAATGTCTATCTGGACACGTGTATATCATGGATTTGGCAGTCGGTCGTCAAACGTCTTGAATAGTCCTAAAAGTTTCTTCTCTGCAACAGTTATCCTTGGTAAAAATTGACTGAAACTTTTCACTTAACATTCTGATGTCTTCTGGTTTACCTAATTCAGGATATTGTATTGTCTTTAGTCTGAAGATACAGCAGAAACCTAGTCTTGTTTTCAGTTTCTCTAGAGTTGGCCTTGTACATACATACACTAGTTGTTTATTTTTTTTAAACATTTTGTAGTATCTTCTCATCAATAAGATATCAGTTTTGGAACAATTTTCGATAAAATCTGGTGTATACACTATTATCACATGCCGACTTTTAGCCATTAACTTTTTAGGACTTCCCTCCAAATCTGAAAAAAATCAAAACGTAGTATGAAACATGAATCATGTCTAAACTGCAACAGATAACCATTATCCTCATGTTTTAAAATGGATGATCCCGGATGATAATCTTGACTACCATCCTAATCTAAGTGATCAATTTAAAACAATAAAAGGTTAGATATAACATAGATATCATGCGACAGTCTGCATGTCTGGTTGTAAATCCAATCACGGTTTATGGCTATGGTTTACTTTTGAATTGCACGACGGTGGGTCAGGCCTCAGATTCAATGGCGGCTTTGACGTAAAGCTTTAATCAGTTGGTTGATGTATGATGCTTGTATTCTGCTACACAACTAAAGCCAACTAAACCAGCAGCGCCACCTGTTGAGCTATTTCAGGCTGGTGTAAACCATTGTTGCTCCCATTGTGGGGTTATGTGTTTGTTCCTTGTTTTTTGTGCATTACTTTTTGTCCTTTCTAGTTTTGCAGTCATCTTGATGGGGAAGAGAGTGCTGATTGCTTTATTTTGTTTGTCTTCCTGGTGTCTTGTGATTGTTATTGTTCTGCGTCTCTTCCTCATGATGCTGTGGGTTTGTCTGCAGTGTGTGATTGAGGTATTTTCTGATTGTGCTCACTTGCTTACTTTCTAGTATTCAATAAATAATTATTTGAATAAAGCAAACAGATAGACTCACTTTAGAGCCTATTTATCCAGGACTATTTTGTTTGCATAAGTGTTTTGGTTTTGTTAATCAACAATTACGTATAGGTTTAGGAATCCAGGATAATAGGAATCGCGTTATGAGGAAAAGTGTTATTACTGTCAAAACATAGATGCATACTAGCCTGCGTATGATATACGGACAGTTTGATGAGCACCTTTGTTACTGAAATAGCTACACATACTATACACACACTGGTAAATGTATACGTCGATTTGGTGGTATTTACGCGTATGGTGGTACTTCATAGACCAGAAGTGGTAGATATTGGTGTTAAAACTATATAGAATAAACATGCCATATGCCTAAAGGACTATAGAATTAGATCATTTTTAAGTATTCAGTATGTGCATGGCGATTTCTGCAAGCATTTAGGAATAGATTCGAGTACCGATCGAGTACGTCTTTGCCTTATAAATCAAACTCTTGCTATGAGTCGGACTGCGATCGCGAGTGCATTTGTCTTGTGAACAATGACAAAACGCGCAGTGTTCCTTTAAATATTTTGAGCAGTGTATTTTCTTAACCAATTATTTTAAAGACATATGCGGCTATTTCCAATGCGCACCTTTTCCGCGTCTGCAAACGGGGAAAGTTGTCTGGGTCCTGTCTTTCGACCCTTAACGGATTTGGATCAATACAGCTTCCGATATTCTTATGTCATATCGGTGTTCCGACTTTTTCTTCACAAAATAACTAATTAAAGTGTGTTCGAAATATCTATTGACATCTTTTCAGAACTGATCGTCTCAGCACTAAAGACAGATAAATGTAGCTCAGTCGAAATCAAACGACGTACACAAAAACTCTGGTTACGAATACGATAGTGGCCGAGTCTATACTATTTGTATGGATATTTAGAGCGGCGCACGACCTGACCTCGTGGCCTAGTGGTTAGCGCGCCTGGCTACAAAGCCAGAGAACCAGGATTGATTCCCAGATGCGCACATATTTTCAGTGTGTTTTTTCTTTCTTTTTTAACATTGTAATGCTAAATTACTTCATATACTAGTAAAATGGCATCATCAAAACGACCGAAATGGTCATCCCCGAACTTTTTATATTGAATTACGCATGAAACCTATGGGGGTGGGGTTAAATTTGGCCCTCTAGAAAGAGAATTAGTTCGGTGACCCCAGATTTTTATTCTTTTTTCTGAAAGGTATTATAATAGTCCATGAATTAAAAATAAATTTTCAAGATTTTCAATGTCAGATTTTTTAATACATGATTTATTCTAAAAACAAATTCCATTTTTCGACGAATTGCCAAAATATATCATGCAGTATCTTGTCACAGCATGGGGTAACAAGTAAACATGCACATTTTCTTAAAAGTTTGAGGTCATGGGCAGTAATTTAAGTTAAAAGAAAGAAGCTGGGTGAAGATTACAACCGTTTTAGCTCGATAATTAGGACTAGTATTATTATTTTATATTTCTAGAAAATTGGTCAAATGCTGTAAACTTCAATATGAGATTCTGAAAAAATAAGCACGGTGACATATCCTTTTTATTTCATAAATGGATAGCCCATGCATAAAACAAACTGTATGCAAAGTATTTAAAATATTTCAATGTGGGAAGTATTTAGTAGCATATGTCCTTAAATTATGTTTTGGGTGCTCGTTGAGACGGGTTTTTAGTAACCACAACATATGTTTTGGTTGAGAAATAAGGTAGAAAATGTTACACTCACTTAACTAAAGGCCGAACTTACTAACCTTCATTGTTATGATCACTGCCTTGAGCATCTCACTTCTGTCCTCGTATGTCTAATCGTGGTTGTGTGTAGATGAGATAGCTTAATTTAGCTTGGTCTAGCGCTGGTAGGATAACCTGCTTGACACGACTGGTGTCCTCTTTGTTATTATGGTACCATACAACAATATTGTTATTATATAAAGTCTCTGTAAAACAAAGATATATCTAAAAAATTGGGGTTCAATAATATAAAAGTGTATTCCAGAATATACAGCCCCTTTGGTTGGGAGCGCAGTGGCTCAGTGGTAGAGTGCTTGACTCGAGACCGAGGGGGCGCGGGTTCGAGCCTCACCGGCGTCACTGCGTTATGGTCCTTGAGCAAGACACATTTATCCTAGCTTCGTACTGGTTCAACCCTGGAAGACCGTCCCTGTTTAACTGAAAGATTGTTGATGGGACGTAAAGAATCAAAACAAACATACAGCCCCTCTGGCAGGGTTTTGAACTCTGGAATACACGTTTATATTCTGGAACCCCCATTATTCATAAATATCAAAGGGAATACTACACATAATTAAATTACTTATTCACTGCACTGTAAACAATAACTGTAGCTAAACACCTAATTTGGTGGCAGCTGAAATGTCCATCACATTGGCAAGAAAGCCTTGACACACTGGAAAGCTAGATGTGCTGTGCTGCTTTGGACATTTCCATCTATATTACCCGTGCTAGATTATCCATAAATGTGATTTCCGTGCATCTTCTTGGAGAGGTTTGTGTTCAGACTTCATAAATTACTGTCATGAATGTAGCTGGCAATGAGCACAAGTCTGGATAAGCACATATTTCGAGCCCAAACTTGTTATTATTTTCTTACTAAGCATAAGACTTAATAATTATTTTGGGTGCTCAAAAGAACTATGTTATTCAAACAATTAAATCATATGAAAAAAACTGTGGGCTCTAAACTCACAAACAATCGGACCTAAATATGAGCTTAAATGAGCCACTGAGGACCACGCCAAAGATCCTTTTAAGTACCATGGGCGGATCCAGAGTGGGACAGGGAGTGTGCCCCCCCTGGAAAATTATAAGTGGGTATAGATTCCCTTAGAAATTCTGGTACGGACCCTTTTGAGAAGCAATTGGACCCCATGGGTCCATACGACCCTGTAAAAATACATTGATGAAAAAAATACGTTGACAGGACACTCTCCTTACCCATATGACGGAATTTTCTGGATCTGTGCATGAGTATCACCAACATATGTTTTGGTTGAGAAATAAGAACAATATATGGTCACTCGTCAAAGCTTAATTTAGAACAAGAATGGTTAGTAAATATACTCAGAAAAATAATTGAAGGATATTAGGATTCAATTTATTGCAATAAAAACTAAACTAATTATGCATGCATTTCATAGTTCCAGATATCTGCAATCAAAATGAATGTTTGATTTAGATTCACGCTTCAATAATTATTAAGTCACGCTTCAATAATTAAAGAACAGTACAATTTCCAATTGGTGCAACCATCTATACTGAAAAGCCATAAGCATTAAAAAATGATTCAAACCCATTTTTATCGTTTGTATTCCATAATGGCAGGCTCCAAAATCATGGCTGGATCTCAGCCAAAGGTATGACACCTAATTTTGTAGTTTTTGTTTGTGTTTTACTTCCTATTTGTTGTCATGTTGGCTGGGGTATGCCATTTCTGTGCATTTTTGTTGAAGAAGTTTTCGCGTTATTAGGTACAATTACTGATAAATGGATGTGAACACTTGTCTTTGGTCTGAAATAGAACATAAGAAATGACCAGGTAAAGGTTGCAGCAAAAAATATAAACTGTACATTTTTTGCTTGCGATCTTTGGGCAAGGAGGGTTGGTACATTTGGTGTGGTATTGTTTCGTACAATGACCAGTAAATTTTATTTTGTGTGTTTGTTTTGTTTGTTTGTTTTGTTGCTTTACGTTCCAAGTCAACAGCTATGGTCATGGCGGGACGGTCAGTTCACCTAACCACACTTTTTTCCTGGGCAAGCTTGAACAAGCAGTTAACCAGTACTTCGTGCACATACTTTCGCTTGTAACTGACAACAATCCTTCTTGAATGATTCAGCGGAAGAATGGAGATTGACCGTAGAAATTATTTCATAATCAATCTCCACGAAAGTATGGTACCGGGCCAGGATCAAACTCACGATCCCTGCACCTGAAGTGAGACTTGCATCTGTTGCCAGACACGTTACTGACTGCGCTACAAAAACTATTTTGCATTTTTGGTATTTCTATTAGATACGATAATGCCTTGTATGGAAATTATTTTCTCAACTGTTATATAGTCAAAAGAATTTTGATATCCTTCAATTGTTTTTCTGATTATAATTAGAATGGATAGATTATAGTACCTTGTTTAGTATTGCATCCCGAGCTCCAGATATGATGACTAGTCTTGCCTTTCCGTCGTTTCATAATGACATACGCTACAAGCGATGTTATAATGGCGGCGCCCAAGAACACCAGTGAGGCTACAATTAGCACCCACTTGTACTGGAAGATAACTTGTCCTGAAACACAATCACATTAGAATGCAGCGGTCTTTTATGGATCAGGTGTGTTATTTATGTTTTGTGTTTGTGTCTTGATCCATATCTGAACTAAGAGTGAGGTTGGCGCGCCGTGAAAACGGTTTAAGCCCTCCAGTAAAATAATTTTACTGACCGTTCCAAGGCGGTGCTTCTTCTGTGGTGCATTTATATTATTTCTGTCTTGTTTTTGTTATGCTTTCGTGCGCGTCTGTTTGTTGATTCCTTGTGGTCACCTGCTGGGAAAGGGCTGACCTTTTAGCTCGCTCTCGTTTGTGATGTCTAATTGTGAAGTTGTCACTTTCCCATTGGTATCTTGGGTCAGGTGTGGTGCTTGATTGTATCGATTCTGAGCCACTAAATTTAGATTTGGGTACCTATAGCTTATACGCCTAAGCATCCTTTAAAAACGCCAATTCTGGCTCGTCTGAACCTTCTCTGACACGCTTGCATAGTCACTTAGAATCCAGCTGAATCATTGAAGCTTGTCAATTTTAGATTCTAGGTAGGGGCTCAATACTGATGATGAGTACTCCACTAGGGGCGAATGCCATTTCAATTAATGCTGGATATTGAGACCTTGAGGTAGCCAAGGTTCCTACTTGCAGAGGTAGTTGCATTCTGAATGTGGCTGTTGAACAATAGGTTGTTACTGATTTCCACGCCCAGATACTTTGAGCATCTTTTCCCGACGGAGAAACTGTTTCCAAAACATAACCATGCAACAGGTACTTGCTTGGCACTGGAGTTGTAGACCTAGTAATGTGTATTATAAGACATTTACTTGGATTGAACTCCATATATCACGCCAACTACCATTGATGGAGGTGATCAAGGCCCTACTGCAGAATCTGAACTTCTTCTAAGCTGGAGACTGCCAAGTAAATGGCTGTGTCATCCGCAGACAACCGTACCTCAGACTTTGTTGTGCCAGGGAGCTCATTTATGTAAACGAGGAATAGAATGGTACCAGGGACAGGGCTTGCAGAACCCAAGATGTGACAGGTACAATGGTGGACTTTTCATTTTTGGTGACAACAGACAGTGTTCGGGCATATAAAAATGCTGAGTTCTTTTAGGGTGGGGTTCTTTTCTATATCCATATCTATGGAGTTTAAGAGCGATTCTCTGTAAAAATGGAGCAAAGTTTTTCACGCATAGTCTCAGATTTCAACGAAACTTTCTGTACTTGTTTACTTTCACCCAAAACCAAATCATTCATGCTTTATTCTTTAATTTTTACTTCCGTTACCATGGTAACCGAATCCAAAGTTTTTGACCAAAAAGTGCCCAAAAATCACTGAAAATAGGCATAAATTGCACAGTTGTAACTTCTAAATTAAGTAAGTCTTAAACTTGTGACAACTTGTACTTCACAGTATTGCTCTATGTAAAGTTATGGAGGGTCTGGTAATTAAATTTGGTATTTCTGTCTTGTAGCAATTGTATCAGAAAAGTGGGTGGGGTAACAAGGTACTCAAATTTTTCGTTTTTCGACATTTTTGAACTCATTTTGTTGCAAGCCGCGGTTACTCGGAATAATGTTCATGCTTTAGTTAGACAAACCTAGATATGATATGTAATGAATTGGAAAAAAATGTTTGGGAAGTTACCGTCTTCTTATCGTAACCATGGCAACTATGATGCTACCGTCTCGAAAAGCTAAAATGTGCAAATGCAGCTTGTAAGGCGTTTTTGTATTGCAGAACATGAAGATATCTGACACAATCAACAATTAAATGTTGAAATAATACTTATATTTTGCTTTTTTTGACAAATTAGTGGTGCAAGGGCCTAAAAGGGACCTGATAATAGCCCTTTTAGAGGTCTACATAGGGAAAAAAGCTTCTTATTTTAAATAAAAAATGTAAAACTCATGTATAAGTAGTGTAGAAATAACCTTAAAATATTTTCAAGGCATTGATCTTATAGCTAGCAGTTTATAGAAAAAAATATAGGGTGTTGTTTCAATATATGGGGTCCAAAAGGGGTTCAAAAGGGGGTAAATGAGGCGTCAAATTTTTTGACCAAATAGTGCCCGAAAATCAGTAAAAATAGACATACATTGTGCTATGCAACTTTTAGAATGAGAAACGTTTGACCTTGTGATTACTTGTAATTGGCAGTATTGCTCAATGTGAATACAAGGAGTGTATGGTTAATAATTTTGGTAATTCTGTCATATAGCAATGGTTGCAAAAGTGTGGGTGGGGTAACAATGTACTAAAATATGGTAGTTTTCGACATTTTTGAAACCATATTATTGCAAGTCAGGATTACTTGGAAAGGTTTGCACACTTTAGTAAGACCAAGCTAAATATGATCTGTAATAAACTGAAAAAATATTTTGAGGAAGTACCACCTTCTAATCGTTACTATGGCAACTCTGATAACACCGTCTCAAAAAGCCAAAATGGACAAATGCAGCTTGTAATGCGTTTTTGTATTGCAGAACATGAAGACATCTGACACAATCAACAATTAAATGTTGAAATAATATTTGTATTTTGCAAATAAGTGGTGCAAGGCCTAAAAGGGACCTGATAACAGGCCTTTTAGAGGTTTCTGTAGGCAAAAAAACCCATTATTTTGTAAAAATGTCAAACTCATGTATATGTAGTGTAGAAATTACATTAAAATAATTTTAAGTCATTGATCTTATAGCTAGCTTTTTATGAAAAATAAATATTGGGTGTTGTCTCAATTGAGGGGTCAAAAAGGGGCTCTAAAGGGAGTAAATGAGGTGTCAATTTTTTTTGACCAAATAGTGCCCGAAAATCAGTAAAATAGACATACATTGTGCTAATGCAACTTTTAGAATGAAAAAAAAATGACCTTAGGTTATTTTGTACTAGGCAGTATTGCTCCATGTGAATACAAGGATGATGGTATGGTTAATAATTTTGGTAATTCTGTCATGTAGCAATGTTGCAAAAAAGTGGGTGGGGTAACAATGTACTAAAATATGGCAGTTTTCGACATTTTGAAAGCATATTGTTGCAAGTTGGCGTTACCTGGAAAGGTTTACAAACTTAAGTAAGACCATATAATACATTGAAAAAAATATTTTTAGGAAGTAACCATCTTCTTACTAAATGAGTGGCCTTGGATAAAAGGTCACAGGTCAGCTGGACATTTGATACTTAATATAAAACCTTTAACTATTATGAATTCGGCTTAAACAGTTATAGAAAAATGGCCATTTAAGATTTTCTCCATATAAATGCATTAGGAATCAAATTTGACCTTGCCATAAAGTAGGTCACGGTCAACCTAGATTCATCATTTGTGCAAACCTGGTAGGGCCTACATCCCCAATGCTACATACCAAGTCCCGAAGCCAATGGCCTTTTGGTTTCAGAGAAGAAGAGATTTAAAGAGTGTTTACCATACATGGGCGGGTTGGCCAAGTTAGTCATGTGACCATAACAATTTGTAGAAGTTTTGGCTAACCAATCATAAGGAGTTGTCATATGAAATTTGTTTTCAACTGGCCTAGTGGTTATTGAGAAAACTATGTTTTAATATGTTGATGGGACTCCAATATGAGCAACCTTGGCTGAAAGGCCAAAGGTCAACCTTGACCTTTGAAACTTATTTATAGACACTAGATTGAACATATCAAGTGAGAATAATGACTTTGGCTTCCACAGTATTCAAAAATCAACTTTTCAAAAAAATTTCCATTCAAATGCATTTAGAAGCAAACTTGACCTTGACGTAAAGTAGGTCAAGGTCAACCTAGGATCTTTATTTGCACAAACTTGGTAGGCCCTACATCCCCAATGCTACATACCAAGTCTCAAGGTCACTGGCCTTCTGGTTCTGGAGAAGAAGATTTTTTAAAGGTTTTTACCATATATGAGCGTGGCGGCCATCTTTGCCATGTGACCAAAATATTTTGATTAAATTTTGGCTAACATATCATAAGAAGTCTTCACATGAAATTTGAGTTCAATTGGGCAAATGGTTTGTGAGAAAACTATGTTTTGATATATTGATGGGACCACAATATGGGCAACCTTGGCTGAAAGAGCAAAGGTCAACCTTGACCTTTGAAACTTATTTATAGCCATTGTTTCATTAGTTTTAACATATCAAGTAAGAATAATCACTTTGGCTTTAACAGTATTCAAAACATCAACTTTTCAAAAAAAATCCCATTTAAATGCATTAAGAAGCAAATTTGACCTTGACGTAAAGTAGGTCAAGGTCAACCTAGGATCCTTATTTGAACAAACTTGGTAGGCCCTACACCCCCAATGCTACATACCAAGTCCCAAGGTCATCGGCCTTCTGGTTCTGGGGAAGAAGATTTTTAAAGGGTTTTTTATCATATATGGGCATGGCGGCCATCTTGGCCATATGACCAGGACCATTTGAACAAACTTTTGTTCCCGCGTCCTAAGGAGTATCCATATGAAATTTGAGTTTAATTGGCCCAGTGGTTTCAGAGGAGAAGATGTTTGAAAATGTTGACAGATGACCTACGACGGACGACGGACGGACATCGGAGTGACTGGTATACTATTAGCTCACCCATGAGCCTTCGGCTCAGGTGAGCTAATAAAGAAAATTATTTTTTGGGAGAAAAAATTGCCCAAGTGGCAGTAGTGACCTTAAAAAGGAGACCACCAAAGATTATTCATGTGTAGCTTGACGACTCCAACCAGAAGTTTAGGAGATGTGATTTAAAGCAAATGTTGACTGACGACGGACATCTTAGGATCACAACAGTTCATTTTGAGCCGCTAAAAAGGGTCGTCTCAGAAGTATTATTTTCACTATAAAACCAATAACTCTGGTGGATTTTCGTGTAATTCTGAATACAATGTAGTTCGAGTTAGATTAACTCAACCAGTAACTATAATTATGTATTATTATTTTTGTGTTGGTAGGGTTATAAAAGACTAAAAAGCTGTTTAAAACTAAAAAATGGGTCGTCTCAAATTCTTAATAGGGATTTTTAACTTTTTGATAGCTGGTGACATAATCAAAGTTATTATACCTTCCTCGTATTTATAATCATTGCAAGACTGTCACCTATTTATTCAAGACAGCGTGCAACCATGGTGAATTACTAATCTCATCTGATCGACAACAGCATGCATTAAGAAATGAAATCCCAATTTTGAGGTTGCATCGAGTGATGAAAAACAGTTGCACAGTTACTTGTTCCTCTCTCTCTCTTTCTCTCTCTCTTTGACAGTATAATAGGTATATTTATTCCATTTTCCAGACTGGAATCTTAGCACTTTCCAATAATTTTCGGTCTTTCTAGTACTTTTATAAGTATGATGATACGTTTTAGAATGAAAAGGGTTTGCAGAAAAGGTATTTATGGTATTAGCTGCATGCGGAACCGTAAACGCAAACGTGTTTGATAATATGCAAAATAATGAGAAAAGTAGATCTACAGGTTCTGCATGCATAAATGTATGTGAATAAGTCACACAGTGCAAGAGGGTTTTAACTTTTGTTTAACCATAGACTCAGTGTTAAGAGTAGCTGATAGCTCCATATGTATTACAAATCAGCTAAAAGAATTACAGGTACAAATGTACGTGAGTTCTGTGATGAAAGAGCTATTTTAACGAATAACCAAAATTGCCCTGTTTTGAATCTCAAAATATAAGTCAACAACAACAACAACAACTACAAGTTGGAAAAACATTTTATGTTTGCTATGGCAACAGAAATAGAGTATGTGTTTTACTAACAGATAGTTTAGTATTCTATCAGTTTCATAGCATAAAACTGAGAAACTGTAATAAAAGATATATTTGCTTGTTGGTTTCATATATATTAATGACATATTGAAATACACATTTATGAAGAAACAACAACATGTCACAAAAACTAACGTTGCCATGGCAACAAATATATCACAATGTCTAATAAAATCACATACTATCCATATTTTTCTGTTTTAAAGCCATGAAATCAATTTTATTGGTAATTGGGTAGTTATTTAAATAGAGGGGTTGTAATACACAAACAATTGTAAGTTTTTCTGTTTATAGCTCTGGACCTAATAGAAGGTTATCTAAATTACTAAATTAAGAATTTAGATTGATTTTATGCCAAAATATTTGAAAGCTGTCGCCATGACAACCGAAAAACCAACAGCTGAACAAACATGAATGTGGTTGATTTTACCAAAATACATAAATTGTCAATATTTTTTTCACAAAATTTGATCCATATGTGAAACACTTCTATGGGAGATTGCTGCATGATTAAAGATAATTCGAGGGTCCTACTTACCCCACCCACTTCTCATGCAAGATAAGTATATTGTCGCAATTAAATAAGGCTGCTGTATTGAATTGATTCCATCTGTTGAAATAAAAATTTGCATTTTCTGACACAAACCACATTAATTGTGATGAAGATGTGAGATTTCAATACAAGTGAGAATGCAAGTTTGCCTAACTTTTGGGTTAAGGATTTTAACTAGTCTAAGTCAGAATTTTAAACACTAATATTACATAAAAGAATCAAAGGCAGCTTTCCTATTGGCTATTGTATTGTTATTTGTAAAAAATGTGATTAAGTAATTATATAAAGAGATTTATAATAGATACTATCATATCTTATAACAATAAATTAATATCATTGTGCAATAGAGTCATTTTATAGTTATCCTACATTTAGGCTTTCATTGCCATGGTTACAGACAGAAGCCGATTACTTCAAAAACATGTTTTTCATAAAATAAAAAATATATATCCTGCTCTAATATGTATTAACATGCATTTAAGTTTAAATGCATGATATAGTTTGTTGACTGTGTGTCAAAATGCCTAAAAGTCGTGTTTTTCAGGTCCTACTTACCCCACCCACTTTTCTTTATAAATAATTATGTTTAGATAATTTAATTAGAATGCATTTATCTTATTTCTTTATTTTAAGTCTAAATTTTTACAAATATCGCACATTGGTGATAAATAATAGCAATTTTGAGGATACTGGAAGGGCAAATTAGCCAAATGTGTTGGTTTTGATTTCAAAAACCATAATTTTTACCCCCTTATGATGCCCCTAAAGGTCTAAAAATAGCTTATCTGCAGCAGACTTTAATGTCATATATAAGAGAGATGTATGAGTAATGACAATATTTTATTTACAATAGACTATATCACTGTAATTCAGCAATAAATGAATTGTTTATGCAATATTTATCTTTTTTAGTTTTTCTACAGGTAACCTTTTGTTACCATGGTAACGACAAGAAGATGGTAACTTCCCAAACATTTTCTTCCATATTATAAAATTTCATACCCTGGCCCATAATATATTTACATGCGTGTATGTGAAAGTAGCCGCGCAAAGTTGTCGTGTTTGTGCAAAAATGCCCCAAAAGCGTAATTATCCGGTCCTACTTACCCCACCCACTTTCAGTGAAAAATAAGTATAACTCAGCTTTTTCGTAAGGCTGCTACCATTAGCTAAATCAGTTATATTAAGTCTGTTTGTTCAAAATAATTCCATGTTTGTGATTGGTAAAAGCCTTTTTTAGAGTAGTTTAATGGTAAAAATGTCATTTTTCATGTCATTTTTACTTCTTTTTTGCCCCAAATCTTCTGATGCTGTTGCCATGGCAACGGAGGTTGAATTAAATGAACTAGCACTTGATTTCTTGTTTTTACATGACCACTAACACTGTCAGCAAGTTTCATCAAAATCCGAGTCGGAGCGTGAAATGGTTCCTATATAACTCGCTCCATATTTACAGAGAATCGCTCTTAAGCAGTAATTTCTGGTGACTTAGCTTGTCAAACGCCTTTGAAAAGTCAAGTAAGACAAGACCAACTTGATTGCCTGCTAAAGAGTGCCACATCAGTAAATAGTTGTGCTTCGCAAATCGTTTACCGTACAACAAATTATACTTGTCCTGGTGGGAGACTACATTCGTAATAACAATATGCTCAAGCATTTTATATAGAATGCTGGTAAATGAGATAGGCCTAGGCCTGTACTCCAGTCCTTTGGTACTCTACCTTTGAAAAAAAATGACCTGAAGGATAGGAGCTATCTCATCACAGAGCCTTTGGAGAACCAGCCGCTTTATCTGATTAGGTCCTGCTTTTTTGTGGGAGTTAGAACATCTACAGTTTAACAACGCTGTTTGTAGAGACAGAGTTACGTTCCATGTGGGGTGTAGTACTAAGACATTCACCTGGTACTTGGGATGGGTTAATTGTACCACTACCAGAGAGGTTCTGTGCGATCATAGATTATATACCCCGTTTCAATGGTGTTTTTGATGTAAACACTGACTGAAATTGATTGTTGAGAAAGTTCGCCTTGCCAATAGTATCAAAGCACAACTTACCGTCCTTCTTGATGTAGGCAGTGCCTTTAAAGTCATGTTTTGAACTTTTTCAAAAGAGATAACTAAACCGCTTCTTGGAGGCAAATGTGCTTTTGTGGGGTCAGGGCTTGACTGTCAATTTGGCTCAGTCTGTTCTAGGCTATTTGTAAGACCCAGGATTGATTCAATATACTTGTTATGAGCCTGTTTGTGTTTGCTTTACCAAACGCATCGCAGGGTGTCTTAACCTCTTGTATTTATCATACAAACTGTCTTTTCCCCGGATGGTGCGTTTCATTTCTTGGGTCATACATGGCAGTGACGGCTTTGTACCAATTGTACGTTGTGGGACATACAGGCTGCTCGATTCCAGACTTTAAAGGTCATCTTGTGAGATGAATATATGGTTGTCACATTTCATAAACATACAGGAAAACGAATGATGAAACCATTTAAATATAGCCAATTGCCTTTGAATGCATTTATTCTTAATATAAGAGATGAATGTTGATAAATGTACGTCTTTAAAATATCAGTTCATTGAACCCATGGATAGAGACGAAGGTTAACTTTCAAAGTTTGCGAAATAATTAAAGAGCTAAATATCAGTTTGTGACAGGCTGAAAATTTACTCTGTTGTAAGTGTGCTCGCTTCGCAGTTGTAAGAGGCCGCTGGTTTAATCCTCACAGCGCCTTGCGTTTTCTTTTCTTTCCATGTCTACCATTATAGCATACCATAGATTTTACATTAGTTCGCAGGAAATGACTTCATATTAGCATTAAAGCTTTTATTTACTCATTTGCAGTATTATAATGTGTTATCTTTGTTTTTTTTAAAAAAAACAATCAAATTGTAAATACTATTATTTGGGCCATGTCACGAGACACCCTGATTTTGTTGCATTCGAACAATACCTGTGCATTCGCAGGTCAAATGGATTATTATCCCCACATCACTGTATGGGTGGGAGAAAGGTGAAAAATGAGCGAGACTTACTTTGTTCCCACGATCGAAGAGCCGATTGAGACAGGGCTCAAAAATCAAAGTGACAGTCGGACGGACAGCTAAATCGTAGATGCAATTTCGTTAGAAAACATTATTCGGTCTTATTTCGACGTTATGTGTTAACAATTTTATGGTAAATAATCACTGGAGAAACAAGTGGAGTAATACGAGCAAGAACACGAGCTTTTGGTATTATTGTCGACCAACAAATGCGTCGACTCTCCAGAGCCTTCGCTGCTCCCATACATAAATTATAGATGCAGATAATTACTCCGACCAAAACGTAGGCATCTAGCCCGCCCGTTTTAAAGGAGGTTGTTTCACATGCGAGATCTCATCCGCTGGCCCAAATTTCTAAAATTTCCAACACTAATTGCCTGCCAAAATGTCTAAACAAACCGCACAGACCCAGAAGCAGTCTGATCTGGGTCTTCGCTGTTTGATAGATATTCTGTAAATCATTATGGGAATTCCAGCCTCGATATTCAAACATTTTATTTGAGAACTGAAGGAGGAAAGTGTTCGAAATTTTGGTACGTTTACCGAGTTGATAAATTTACAAAATAAATAGATAAATACATAAGCTTACTGATTTTGTCTTCCTGTGTTGTACCATATGCTAGAGTGGGTGTTTGTCTCTCCTGACATTCTGAGCCCTGGTAGCCGATGTCACAGTTACAAAACTGGGTTCCGTTAGGAAACAGCTGACATGATCCACGTGCCCCGCAATCTAAACAACATTTATGTTCACAAAATAATCCCACCGCCCCCTCGTCACAATGACATGTATAAGCAATATAGGTGTCCTGATGGTCAACAAAGCAGGAACCGAACCTGCACAGTAGCCCAAGGGTGCAGGTTCTTTCAGTAAAGGTCCTGGGTATATAGTTCTTGTCACAAGCATGACGCCCGTCAGCCAGCCCCAGGCTCGACTCAGCTGTACCACCACCAGTTTCTTTGCTACCATTGTCTAATATAGTGTTGCCATTATCATTCCTTGAGCTCTCCGGTAGTTTATCACTTGTCGGTACTCTGACAGGAATATCCACCGGAAGATCATGTCTATCCACACGTTGGTCACATACAAGCCCCACCCATCCTTGGTCACAAACACATTCCCATATCAAGATGTCCTTGGTTCTTGTGCAATATCCATGTATACAGCGAAGTCCGTTGGTACACTGAGTCACTCCTAGGCCAAGTTCCAACACATGGGTTGCATGTACTGGTGGTATAAAGCTGGACTTGTGAAGTTTACTAATTTGTCCATTTATACCATATTGATTTATAACCCAAAACACAAATATCATAGAAACCATATCTCCGATTCGTAGCACGCTGTAAAAGATACGTGTAAGTTGACACCAAATGAGGTGGCAGCTAAGCTGCCATCGATTTAGTGTAAACTTATACTAACCTTTTCCTACTAAACCAACTTGAGGCCAACATTTCTCCGGTATTAAATGTGAAATATTATACCTGTTATTGCATTTTTTTTTCAGATCAATACAAGCAAGTTTACACCAAGATAAGTGGCAGATTAGCTTCCACCAAATTCGGTGTAAAGTTACACCTATCATTTACAGTGTAAGACAGTCATATGTTAAAACAATATCCTCTTCTTATAGAGCAATAAATCAAAATTCAGTTGTCGTTTCATATTAAGATTATCATGAATCATTTTACATCCTTACCGCAACATATGTTGTGGTTAATAGCCATTTCTCGTGCCAAAAACAAACCATAAAAAGTCGCCGTTTGCAAATGCTGCACATATTGACATTCAAGTAAGAGAAAATGAAATTGACACTGATCAGTCATCCGAGTCCACATTCTTTTTGCAATATTGGCTTCCAAAATACAACAACAGACGACACTGCAGACTGCTTTATTCGACGGTTAAAACGGATCCAGGTGTGAAAATGCACAGTTTATATGTCAGATTGAAAACGTAACGTAACATGTCCCAAGCGAATGTATATATGAGCCGTGACATGAAATTTCCAACAATGTGGTATGTGCGACCAGCAAAGGCTCAGACCAGCCTGCGCATACGCGCAGTCTGATCAGAGCCATTGCAAGTCGCTTGAATATTCTATGACTGTTAATCTACTGACCAAACATCATTTGGAGTTAATAAGCTCAACAGTGGGCTGTACAGGTTCGTCTGAGTCTACACTTGTCAAAATGCCACATTGTTGGAAATCACATGTCACGGCTCAATTATACATAATGAAAACAAATCTTTAATCTTTAACCTTACGTTTAACCTTAGGCCCCGATTTCACGTTGACGGTCGGAGCCTGTAAATCATCAGTATAGAAAACGGTATCATTCGTTCTCGATTGAAATAAATTACGCACAACGGCAAGTTGTACAAGAACGTCACAGTGTTTACCATAAAACTGAGTCACGATTTTTTTTTCACAATAATTGAGACGTATTGTTGAAATAAAAACCACAGTAAAAGAAAAGAACTCTTGAGCATAGCTACCTGTCTGACTTGAACGTTTCATGGTTTTCACTTTTTTGCGTACGATATGTACACGAAACGTGAAAGACAGGAGACATTCCAGTCATAGAGGTATATATACCCATACGTACCAGTCCATATTTAAAAAAAAAAAAAAAAAAAAAAAAACATGTACGCCTTAGCACCCTTTTTAGTGGACCAATGTAAATAGTGCAGAAAGCGGCGTCTGATCATAGTATTCACTTTTTGCTTATAGAGTGTTCAATTAAAATTATATTAATTAATCAACTGACCTTAATGTGCACAACCCATGGTGAACGTAGATTAATCATTATCCGGTGCCAGAAGGAATGTGTGGAAAGCATGCAGAATGATGTATAATTGGATCAAAATATACCATGTTGTTTAAGAGTTATGAGCATTTTCACGTACTGACCACGGACGGACCATTAAACGGACTCACACAGCGATTAAAGTGCATATCTGTTGGTCTAAAATGTATTTATAAGTACAGTTTAAACTGCACTTACGACCACCTCTCATAAGCGATTTCCCGTCTTAAACGACCGTTATGTAACACTCCAGACCGTTTTTTCAATGCTAAATGGCCTGTTTTCGGCGACCTATTGCCTAACATGACCAGCCTTGTCACCGTTTTGCATACCAGTGGCTGGACAAATTATGCTGCAAAATGTGATCAAAATATACCATGTGGTTCAAGAGCTACGAGCATTTTCACTAACTGACCACCACTGGCCAGACTGATGCTCAGCAAAGCCTCGTCCATCAAAAAAGGCTATAACACATGTTCCGAGATTTTACTATGGTTGAATTAACTTACAATGTTAGCTTTCTTCCTTGATTGGTATCAATATAGTTGTTGTAATCAATAGCTGACAAGCTGTGTATGTATTTTGTTGGCTTACACAATGTTCAATAGATCTTACTAAACTTCTACATGCTTAATATCATGTTTCATCTAAATTTAGCTGTAGACAGTGAGGACACATTTCTTTCATATATCATTTTATATATAAAAATAAAAAAAAC
Organism: Loripinus fragilis; assembly: GCA_964019695.1. NCBI lineage: Eukaryota > Metazoa > Mollusca > Bivalvia > Lucinida > Lucinidae > Loripinus > Loripinus fragilis. Next base: position 5,529,386 of record OZ026518.1, on the reverse strand, counting down.
ACATATAAGTATCAGAGAGATAAATGATATTATTAAAGCATTTAAGAAACATAATTATATCACTGAAATAAGCATTTTCTATAAGGGATGTTTACATATTCGATAAAACACTCTTAATTGAAATGGCATTTAATGTGCTTTGAAGAATGTAACGTATGTAACAGTAATAAAAGGTGCCTAAATGTGTTAAACTTATACTGCTAGTCACCTTATTTCAATTTCAAGGTAATATTGATAGGTAAGAATAAGAAACAATTTGATACATATACTATAGGATTTCCTATTATTTTAGGGTAACATATTAAAAACTGCTATTGCGCTATTGCAGGGTAACACCTTAACCCATAAAGAGCCAATATGCATTATTTTGTGGCTTATGTAATGTGCTTTTAGAAACTTATAGTGTATAAAACTTCCCCTCAGATATAGTTTGGTAGACCTAGTGATAGCACAGAACTAAATAGTAGTATATTTGAAAGTAAGTAACGTACATAACTGCAATATAATGGGCTTAGGTTGTTTGGACGCATACTAGCTGTTTGTTGGGTTTGATTAAGTGGTTTTAATGCAGTTAGCATGTCGATAAATAAGATTTAGGTATAGGTTTGAATTTGCACAATAGGATTTGAAGCTGTTAAGGGGTAACGTAGTCAACATGGCTGTTACACGGTAACGCCCCAACTGTCAGAGGTCTTACATGTGTCATTTTGCGTCTTATATAGTGTAGTTTTAGAAAATCATAGTGTACAAAATTCTCTCCCTGGGGGGGTGGGGGGGGGGGGTCTATTAGCAGCTCATGGTCTAAAGGTGTTTTTTTAAATCTCTGACTATATATATATATATATATATATATATATATATATATATATATATATATATATATATATATATATATATATATATATATATATATATATATATATATAAGTTAATCGTCATTTTCTTTGTTTCATCACATTATGTTAATTTGATTTGATAAGTTCCCTGTGATAAAACATTGCAAAAGTTAGGACCCCTCCAAGCTAGTAAAACAATTTGTGTTTGAAAACAGCAGAATCAAGGGTGAAGATTTTGCAGGTAAAATATATTTAAATCCCTCCCGGTGGCTTCGGCTGCTGCCCGTTCCGTGGCGGTGGTTTTATTGTTGTTGGTTCATCACCATTGTATATGAGCCGTGACATGTGATTTCCAACAATGTGGCATTTTGACAAGTGTAGACTCAGACCAGCCTGTGCAGTCTACCATTTAGCATAGAAACCCCAAATGAAGTTCGGTCAGTAGCTTAACACTCATAGAATACTTAAGCGACAAGCTTTGATCAGTCTGCGCATATGCGCAGGCTGGTCTGAGCCTTTGCTGGTCGCACATACCACATTGTTGGAAATCTCATGTCACGGCGCATATTTAAATCCCTCCCGGTGGCTTCGGCTGCTGCCCGTTCCAAGGCGGTGGTTCTGTTTTTGTTGGTTCATCACCATTGTGAGCCGTAACATGTGATTTCCAACAATGTGGCATTTTGACATGAATAGACACAGACGAGCCTGTGCAACCTCCTTTTGCGCTTAGAAACTCCAAATGATGTTCAGTCAGTAGCTTAGTATTCATAGAATATTCGAGCGACAAGAAAAGGCTCTGATCAGACTGCGCTTATGCGCAGGCTGGTCTGAGGCTTTGCTGGTCGCACATACCACATTGTTGGAAATCCCACACAACGGCTCAATTATGTTTTTTGCGTTTGGTTCTTGTTTTGTTTTATGCGGTACATAGTGTCCTTTTTACGTTTTGCAATCACCATGCTGTGTGTTTTTTTTCTGTCATGATGTTGTTATTGTTCTGTGTCTCTTCCTCACGGTGCCGTGGGTTGTTCTGTGGTCTGTGATAGAGGCATTTCCTGATCATTCTCACATATTTTAAGACTTTTTTATGTGTTTTTGTGACCGAAGAAATGTTGATCATTCTGTTGTTGCAATTCGTGACAAAACGAGAAACCTATACGCGAAGTTCGTTCAAGGACATATTAAAGAAACTTGACTTTTCGCTTACTGTAAAGGCGGCACCTCATGCATGCGAATTTAGGACTAGTCAACCTTAGGCATAGGTAAAAGCTGAAAAGGAGGCGTGGTTTTATTCAAAAGTAACTGTATCATCTTGTGCCACAACGTCAGTCACTATTTAGTCCTTAAAGCAAAATAACTGCATCTGAAAATGTCTATTTAACATAAGCAGGGAGGCAAACATTGTGGACCCAGATCAGACTGCTCCTATAGGAGCAGTCTGATCTGGGTCCACACTGTTTATCTATGAGGCTTCAAATAGTTTAGTGGACGACAAAAACATACATTTTGTGATTATGCGCTTTAATGGTTAATATTTGTGTGTTCAGTGTGTATACGGATAGGATTTTCATGAAATGCACGCACGTTTGCGCGGCTCAAAAAGCGTAATAACTCTTTACCAAATTATAAATAGAACCTGATTTCCCTTCCTTATCAGATGAAATAGCCGAACCACGCCCAGATATGAATTTTATACAGTAAGCGAAAAGTCAAGTTTTTTTTTAAAACGTAGCTGCCGGGGAGTTTTGACTGAGAGATGCAATAGTTATTGACAGCTACGAGACTCAAAGTACTGCGAATGTGTCATTTTTGTAAGACTCGGTCCTAGGTTTTACCCTGACATGGTCATATATCCTCACTGAAATAGTTTTCTTAAGAGTTTGGATGCACGTTCTGGCTAAAAGCATCGAGAAATTCGACGCCCGGATAAGTGCATGCTTTTATAATGATTAATAATAAATTATACTAAGCTTTGCATGATTTTATAATGATTAAGTAATAGATTATTCTAAGATTCTTTGATTTTAATTGCCGATTTGTGTTGGTAATATGTATTTTGTGATGAAAATAAGTTTTCACGAGAATGATCATCATAAATCCTTTCCAATATCTCCTTTGATAACAATAACCAAAAACCAAAATTGCAAAATATGCATTGTCATAATAGTTGTTAGATGTAGAATTAAATTTAAAATGTATAATACCCACAATGTACTTTAATAATGATGACTTTATACTTTAGTCGGTTCATTACATATTATAAACCACTACATGTAGATATTCACGGAATCAATATTTTGCGATGTTAAAAGACTGACATATTGGCGTAGCTTAATTTTGGCGTTTCTCAATTAAATACACTTTAAGTTGGTTTAAACAATATTTTATTCACAGTAACTTTAACATGTTATGATTTTTACATGCGTACAAAATTACTAGGATTTGACGTTAAGCGTTGAGCTTATATGATGTAATCTCCGTTTAGATATTCAGATGTACATTCAGGTTGCTGAATGAATGAGAAGTGAACAAAATAAAGGTATAGTATAGTAATAATCCTAAAGGAAAGAGTAAGATTGCCAGATTGAGAGAGAGAGAGAGAGAGAGAGAGAGAGAGAGAGAGAGAGAGTTCAAAAGATGAGGTACTGTATATAAGCACTGATCAACGCAAATCACGGTAATTTATATGTATAAGTATCATTCAAAGTCAGTAGCATATATATACTGCTCAACTTAAGTTTAGCACGGATTTTAATATGATGCCCCACTTTGAATGAACATGAAACTTTTTATTTGATGACATCAACATGCCTGGGGATCTTAAAATTTACGTTTTTTCGTGTCCGCCAGACAAAAGGTAGTGCGGTTAGGCGTCAGTGCATTGACGTTAAATTTGATGTCATGGGCATGTAAAGGATACACGTCTACATCTGAAATTGAAAATATTGGTTCTAATATAAAGCAAAAGGTTCTTAATGATGAAAAACGTTAAAAGCATCAGTTTGATACCCGTTTATGCCACGATTTGCCGTTACATTATGACGTTAAAATGGTATTTTTCTACTTCTTGACTTTTCAGCATCCTGAATCAAGTGGTCAATTAATTGTTTTGATGCTTGAGTGGCACAAGCATCCGGATCATTTCTTTTAGTTGATCCTTTGAAAACGTCTTCTTTAGATAGCGTTAACGCCTACATTTAGCATCAACTTCAGATTAACGTCACTTTTTCATGAATTAAATACCAAGAGAAAATCTTTTATAAACGTACCTTACCCTTAATTGTCTTTCTTTTGGAATCCTCTTAAACACGAAAACCCTTTCAATTAAGCATGCCTACACAACGAAAACAGTCCTGTTTTGACTTGTAAACGTCATTATAACGACGACGTTAGTTGTTATCAAGACTCAACTTTTGCTTCAAATGCTCATTGGACACAACCTTTATTTTTATCAAAATCGCTGATTCGACCAAGCTGGAAAACAAAGGACTAAAATATAAACCGATGCTGTATCAATTTTGTATTGCCATTAATGCAGTTGAAACACGTGTTTGACCCCTCTCTTGTTTAAAGTAATAAACGACGCATTAGAAATCCAATTTAAGTACACCAATTGCTTGCCTCAACTTTATCACATATCAAACCATCATTTCAGCAGATATTTTATAACTTTAAGCCATTTACTCAAATAAAAATCATTTTTTTTATTTATCCGTGCTAAACTTTTGTTGAGCAGTATACAAAGTAGCCTGACTCCTTTCTTTGACATTTCATGTCTTATGACTTATTACACGTATAAAATGAATGAGGATTAAATATTCCACACTTCGTTAAGAAATCCTGTGGTTTCGTTCTCATGACCTGTACCATGTTGAGTGCCATATAAGAGATCCTTTAAGGAGTATTCATGAATATTGTCAGGGAGATAACTTCTTGTAGCTAAAATATGCGGGGCAAATGAAAAATAGGTGATATGCACATTCAAAACCTCCAAAGTGCTGACGGAAGGGCTTTCAACTATAGTTTTGCATTTTGCAAGTAAAGCACTACATTGCAATCGCAGTCTGACGTGTAGGATTTGACCTAAGGGCGATCCTACATGAAAGTGATATGGGGACTGAAGCTTGTTCCTGTTTCAATAGTTTTTAATGCTAAAACAGAAGTCATCTCCCTTGCCTCATTTGGAAGTTTGTATGTTTGTTTTTGTTGCTTTACGTCCCATGTCAACAGCTATGGTCATTGCGGGACGGTCAGTTCACTTAACCACACTTTTTCCTGGGCAGGCTTGAGCAAGCGGTTAACCAGTAATTTGTGCACATACTTTCGCTTGTAACTGACAACAACCCTTCTTGAATAAATCAGCGGAAGGAGGAGAATGACCGTAGAAATTATTTCATGATCAATCTCCACGAAAGTATGGTACCGGGCCGGGATCGAACTCGCGACCCCTGGATCTGCAGTCAGACACGCATCTGTAGCCAGACACGTTACCGACTGCGCTACGCGGCCCGGTGGGCTGTTCCATGCTTTAATGGTAGATGGAAAGAAAGAGTCTGAAAATAAGTTAGAATTTGATCTGAAGCTCTGAGTATAATCTGCATTCCTGAGAGCATAGTTGTTTGTAATTTTTTAGAAGGTGGTAAGTTTATGCTTATTTCTCCTAGTTTCGAGCGATTCCCAACCGAGTTCCATAAATAATCTGTCAATGTTGCACAATTTGTCGCTCCTGTGACAATTCGTGCTGCTTCAACATGAACAGCGTCTAGTAGCTTTTTGATTCCAAAGAACAATTATCCCAAACAACATCGCTATATTCCAAGAGGGAAGGTATGTATGCAAAGGACATTTTTTTTCGAAAGATTTTCTCGAAACCCTAAATTTGAGAGCTCTTAGCAAGTTTAGCCCTTGACCAGGGTTTTTCTGAGATAGATTTGACATGTTCATCCCAAGTAGTACAAGAATTAGAAAAAGTTAGACCCAGGTGCTTATGAGAAGAAGTGTTCTTGATCATTGTACCATTCATAAAGAGGGGAGGATGGAATACATGATTGCGCTTGCGCGAGATTATCATTGACAGTGTTTTCATGGGATTAAAAGTGACAAGCAAAGCAGCAGCCCAGTCAGAGATAGTTTGCAGAGCAGTGTTGTTAAGAAGTTGGGCTGAGTGAAGGGGACAATTAACAACGATGTACAAACTTGTATCATCAGCAAATAAGCTGATAAAACATCCAATATGTTTGACAATATCATTGATGTAAATGAGAAATAAAAGAGGGTCAAGAATCAATCATTGTGAGACACCAGCCAAAATATGTACCCAGTCTGATGACTGACCATTAATAACAACACGTTGTCTACGCTTAGTTAAATAAATTGCAAACCAATTAACAATACGATTTGAACACCCCATGCAGCGCAATTTGTAAAGTAGCTCCTTGTGCCAGACTCTGTCGAAGGCCTTACTAATATCGCAAAATACTGCTCCTATTTCTTTGTCTTTGTCTAAAGCTTCACAAATGGTATGATATGTATGGAGAAATTGATTGGTGGTGGAGTCACCTCCCCTGAATCCAGACTGTAAGGGTGTTGAGAGTTGGTTTGTAACAATATAACTGTAGAGGTGTTTTTGCACACAGCGTTCCATCGTTTTACCAACAATACTCAAAAGTGATATAGGTCGGTATTTGCTAGGTAATGATTTGTCTTCCTTTTTGTAAATCGGAGTAACGTTAGCATCTTTCCATGACGAGGGGAAGTATCCTTTGTGGGTCCACAAAATGCTCCCCTACACAATATGCTCCTTTTAGTAGCATATTGTGTACCCTGCATACACAATATGCCCCGCTGGAGCATTTTGTGTACCCTGCATACACAATATGCTACCAGTGGAGCATATTGTGTAGGGTCGATACATATGTTATTTCAGTGATCGTCCGAGGGTACACAATATGCTCTTCTTGAAAACATGTCTCGTGGTATTTGCCTTTCTTTCTAACTGTCCTCTCGACATCCATCTGTCTATCTTACGAACCTTATGTCTAAAGCCATGCCCGCATCATAAATGTATTATAGTGGTCTTTAATCCCCATCAACAACATTTTGGAGACGTTGTCTCCAAATTTGGCTTCTTTCCCGACATGAAATCAACCTCTGGAAACCGTAGTAAGGAAAAATGGGGAAACGCCGGGGGTTAAAGGTAGAAATGTATCGAACCTGTATGAGTCGAGGACACCATGGACATTAATAAATGCTATACCTGTTCCATTGGAATATATAATATGTAGCCATCTTGATATCCTTCAAAGACCATCTTTTCCCATCCCTACGTCAGATTGAATCTAAACTTGATTTGAGGGATAGGGGCAACATGGACATTCAGAATTGCTTGAATCATTCGATTCTGATATCCAATTTGGCTCCCATGGCAACTATTTTGATTTTTTTTTTTTCAAAAGGCATAGCTCTCCAAACCATACATGTATTTCAGGTTATATTGAAACATGTTGGAAGGCATGGGACTGACATGGGAATAGAGACTTTCTGAACGCGGTTAATTCAGGTATTGACCACAGAAACATACAATGTTCTGCACTGACACTTACTAGTAAGCTGGCGCTCGCAAAGATATGAGACGTTTCATTATAAAGGTGACGAATCATTTATTGTATGTATGTTTTAAGATTATGATCAGAACTAATACTGAGTAAACTTGAATAATGTATTTTGACAATTTGTTTGCTACTGACAGTTTTATGGTGATGATTTAATGTAAGCACTTACTTCATATCCTTATTCTTAACATATAGCGTTATCTAACTTTGAAGAGTATACCATCACAATGATTCTACCTAAGTACCATTATACTGAACCGTACCTACACAATACGCTTCCAATAAAATAAAACTACTAAGGTAGCGTATTTTGTACCTAGCATACACAATATGCTCCAATTATCATAATACTACTGAGGTAGCATATTGTGTACCTTACCTACACAATATGCTCCAATTATCATAATACTACCGAGGTAGCATATTGTGTACCTTACCTACACTATATGCTCCAATTATCATAATACTACCAAGGAAGCATAATGTGTACCTTACCTACACAATATGCACCATTATCAAATATCACCTGTACCTTACCTACACAGTATGCTCCGAATATCATAATACTACTGAGGTAGCATATTGTGTACCTTACCTACACAATATGCTCCAAATTATCATAATACTACGGAGGTAGCATATTGTGTACCTTAACTACACAATATGCTCCCATTATCATGATACTACCAAGGTAGCAGATTGTGTACCTAACCCACACAATATGCTCCCATTACCAAAATGCTACCAAGGTAGCATATTATGTACCTTACCTACACAATATGGTCCTTTTATCATATTACTACCCCATTATCACACTACCAAGGTAGCATATTGTGTACCCTACCTACACAATATGCCTTATTATCATATTACTACCAAGGTAGCATATTTTGTACCCTACCTACACAATATACTCCAATTATAATAATAGTACTGGATAACATATTGTGTGCCTTACCTACATAATATGCTCCAAATATCATAATTCTACTGAGGTAACATAGTGTCTACCTTACCTACACAATATGCTGATTTTATCATAATGCAACCGAGGTAGCATATTGTGTATCTTACCTACACAATATACTCCCATTATCATAATACTACTGAGGTAGCATATTGTGTACCTTACCTACACAATATGCTCCAATTATAATAATAGTACTGAGGTAGCACATTGTGTGCCTTACCTACACAATATGCTCCAAATATCATAATACTACTGAGGAAACATATTGTGTACCTTACCTACACAATATGCTCCCATTATCATAATGCAACCGAGGTAGCATATCGTGTACCTTACCTACACAATATGCTCCCATCATAATACTACTGAGGTAGCATATTGTGTACCTTACCTACACAATATGCTCCAATTATCATAATACTATCGAGGTAGCATATTGTGTACCTTACCTACACAATACGCTCGAAATATCATATTACTTCTTAGGTAGCATATTGTGTACCTAACCTACACAATTGCTCCAATTATTATAATACTACTGTGGTAGCATATTGTGTACCTTACCTACACAATATGCTCCAATTATAATAATAGTACTGAGGTAGCATATTGTGTGCCTTACCTACACAATATGCTCCAAATATCATAATACTTCTGAGGTAACATATTGTGTACCTTACCTACACAACATGCTCCCATTATCATAATACTACTGAGGTAGCATATTGTGTACCTTACCAACACAATATGCTCCAATTATCACAATACTACCGTGGTAGCATATTGTGTACCTAACCTACACAATATGCTCCCATTATCAAGATACTACCAAGTTAGCATATTGTGTACCTAACCTACACAATATGCTCACATTACCAAAATGCTACCAAGGTTAAATATTGTGTACCTTACCTACACAATATGCTCCGATTATCATACTACCAAGGTGGTATAATGATAATGGGAGCATATTGTGTAGGTAAGGTACACAATATGCTACCTCGGTTGCATTATGATAATGGGAGCATGTTGTGTAGGTAAAGTACACAATATGTTACCTCAGAAGTATTATGATATTTGGAGCATATTGTGTAGGTAAGGCACACAATATGCTACCTCAGTACTATTATTATAATTGGAGCATAATGTGTAGGTAAGGTACACAATATGCTACCTTGGTAGTATTATGATAGTGGGAGCATATTGTGTGGGTAAGGTACACAATATGCTACCTTAGTAGTATTATGATATTTGGTGCATATTGGTTAGGTAGAGGTACACAATATGCTACCTTGGTAGTATTATGATATTGGGAGCATATTGTGTAGGTAAGGTACACAATATGCTGCTACCTTAGTAGTATTATGATATTAGGAGCATATTATGTAGGTAAGTCACACAATATGCTACCTGAGTAGTATTATGATATTTGGAGCATATTGTGTAGGTAAGGTACACAATATGCTACCTTAGTAGTATTATAATAATTGGAGCATATTGTATAGGTAAGGTACACACTATGCTACCTTGGTAGTATTATGATTATGGGAGCATATTGTGTAGGTAAGATACACAATATGCTACCTCGGTAGTATTATGATAATTAGCGCATATTGTGTAGGTAAGTACACAATATGCTTCCTTGGTTGTACTTCGATAATGGGAGCATATTGTGTAGGTAAGGTACACAATATGATACCTCGGTAGTATTATGATAATGGTAGCATATTGTGTAGGTAAGGTACACAATATGCTACCTTGGTTGTATTATGATAATGGGAGCATATTGTGTAAGTTAGTCACACAATATGCTACCTTTGTAGTTTTAATATATTTGGAGCATATTGTGTAGGTAAGGTACACAATATGCTACCTTAGTAGTATTATGATATTTGGAGCATATAATGTAGATAAAGTTCACAATATGCTACCTAGTTTTTATAATAATGGGAGCATATTGTGTAGGTAAGGTACACAATATGCTTGCTACCTTGGTAGTATTATGAAAATGGAATAGTATTATGAGAATTTGAGCATATTGTGTAGGTTAAGGTACACCATATGCTACCTTGGTAGTATGATAATTTAAGCAAATGATGTAGGTAAGGTACACAATATGCTGCGAGCATATAACGCATAACAGCAGATTTTCCTTACTTTTGATGTCCGATAACTGGTTTGTGCAGTCCGTGAACCCAATCAGTCAGAACACGTGATTGGCTATCTTAAAGTAAATCTACACTTTTCCCCCTTTAATTTGATCTAGTGTGGTCGATCATTGACATTTGTACGTTCATTTAGCTATACACTCCATTCTGATCTTCCACATGATTGATTTCAGAAAAAAATGTTTTATCTTTTGACCCACCCCCGAAGTCGCGGTGTGTCTTCTGGAACAATACTTGCTACCATGTTGCTGCATGCGTAAGTCCCTTCTATTGATATGCAGCATGACCATATTCAATAAATGAGTATTTGACCTTTTGCCACTACCCAAGGGGTTAGGGTGTATGTAAGGACGGAATGCTTGTTTTCAAGGTGCTCTACGAAACATGACTAATTTCAAGGTGAAAATGCGTTGACCTTTTGACCCCCTTCCTCAGTGGTCAATGCTGTCTCTGAGTGCTAAATAATTGCTATCATGTTGCTGTCATGTGCTGTTCCCTTAATTTTATATGCAGCATGACAGTATTCAGAATAAGTTTCATTTTGGACTCGCCCCTTCCCCTAAATCTACCCAGGGGATCGGACCCAGGCATCCAATAAAATATCCAGTCTGATATATTTCATATCTATTGTTGTTTTTTTATCTGTCTGCATACAAAGTTTCTGTAATAATATTGAAAATTGACTAAGTTATTGCCAAATTAATGTATTTGACCTTTGACCCTGCCTAAAGATTCAAGTGGGCGGGGTATTTATTTTTACATTTTACACCGTCATACTTATCTACAGGCTTTTTATACATAATAGCTTTGGGGAAATGTTTAGATCATTACTCTAAGAAAGCCATTAAAACTTTTGCATTATAAGTGCCAGAGCAAGAATGAGTTTATCAGTTTATCTTGACGAAACTTATACGATATAGAACTGTCATGTGCGGATCCAGGAATTTTCGTCAGGGGATGGGGGGGGGGGGTGGGGGGGGGGGGTCCAGGTCAATCTGACAAAAAAGCTCTGACAACCTTTTTTTAGTCCTCAGCTTATTTTACAGTCGCAAATGGTTAATTTCAAAGAAAACTATTATTTTTCAAGGTTCCCGAGGGGGTCCAACATTTTCCAGGGGGGGGGGGGGGTCCAACTTTTTCCGGGGTGGGGGGTTCCAATTGCTTATTCCTATAGAAAATATATAACTTGTGATTTTCCGGGGGAGGTCCGGACCCCTGCCCCCCCCTCTGGATCCGCACTTTGGACTGTCCATGGTACTATCCATTCATGCAGAGAATGCACCAAATCTGACTAATAGGTACTTAGGTATGTTTCTGGAAGGACAGGTGGACAGACAGACAGACAGACGGGTGCACAGACGGACGACGCCAAAACAATATCCCTCCGACTTCATCGGGGGGAAACCAGTACTGAGCACAGGATATTTAGTGTCATGTTCAAGAACACAACGCAGTGCTTCAGGTGAGGCTCGAACCCGCAACCCATCGATATCCGGTCAAGCACTCTACCACGACTGCGCTCCTCAGCTAGGGAGCATATTGTGTAGGTATGATACATGTCCTACACAATATGCTCCCGATTTTAGGGGGAGCATATTGTGTATTGAAACATGTATGGTGTTTATCTATTTCATATTTTGTTTACTTAGTTTCTGCTGACCCTGATATTGGAGACATTGATGGTAAATAAGTTGTTGTAAACAAAGTATTTATTTGGTTATAAGATTTTTCTAGAATGATGACTAATCATCTAGAACTTTCCAGAAAAGGCGGGAATTCTCTAGAATTTTCTTTTCCATGCAAATAGAAACAGTGAGTAGGTTCTGGAATTCAGTAGAAGTTTGTGGAATTTTCCAGAATAAGTAAACATAGCATATGATATAATAGTCTTTCTTGACCGTTCTAGAACTTTCTTAAAGGGTATATATAAGAGTAAATTTTTCATAAGGGCATCTTTGAAATAATTTCACCTTTAAAAAGTCTAAACCTTTTGTGCTGGAATTCTATATTGGAATACTTAGTGTTGAAATTATTCATTCTGGATTATTTTGGATTATTCAGTTTTGGATTCAGACTTCATGTTCATTTGGATATATCTTCAAAATCTGGGATCAGAAACTGCTGAAAGACTTGTGTTGATAAATATTCTGAGGGACAGTTTGGACATACAAGGTATTGTAAATTAGACTTTCTTTGATTGTATAACTATTTTCCATTGCTTATTGTAAATGATAATTTTGTTTTAATAAATTTTGTTAAATTTTGAAAGTGCTTTTTGCTGACTTTCCAAATAGCAAATTTTGGTTTCCTGAATTTGTTTCTAGTTACGCCTGGCACGTAACAGAAATTGGGGGCTCAGAGTCTGGGATTGAAATTATTTTTGCAGCAGATTAGTTTGAAATTTATAAGAAATTTTACTGTTTGTTGTTTAACTAGCTGAAGCCAGCAGAAAGCAAATATGTCATTCAAACTTAGTGATTTTACTGCGTCGCCTTCTCAGGAGCTGTTAGACTTGGCAAAAAGTCTGATCTTTTGGACATTGCTGACCATTATGGCCTACCCAATGTCAAAAAGACTATGTTAAAACATGAAATTAAGAATATTCTCATTCAGTTCTTTGTAGAAGAAGAAATATTTGATTCCTCAGCCACATCTCAGATTCTGGTTACTCAGACTGATTTGCAGTTGAGAGAATTAGAAATTAAAAGGCAAGTTGAAATGGAAAAATTAAGGTTAGATCGTGAACGTGAGAAAGAAGAGCGTGAAGAGAGATTGAGACGTGAAAAAGAAGAGCGAGAGGAAAGAATAAGACTGGAAACATTAGAAAGAGAAGATAGGTTGTTGAGACAAAAAATTGAAATGGAAGAACGAGAGAGGGAAAAACAAAGAGAAATAGAAAGAGAAAGATTAGAACATGAGAAATTAAAGCTTGAAGCTGAAGAACGCATTGAAATTGAAAAAGAAAAATTACAGTTTGAGTTAAAAATGAAAGAACTTGAGTTAGAAGGAAAATCTAAATCAAAACCTTTGCCTTTAGACTCTGGCAAATCTTTTGATGTGACAAAACACATCCGACACGTTCCTCCATTTCAAGAAAAAGAAGTTGACAAATATTTTTTACATTTTGAGAAAGTGGCAGAAAACCTGAAATGGCCAAGAGAGCACTGGACCTTACTTTTGCAGAGCGTTGTAATAGGCAAAGCTCGAGAAATTTACACTCAGCTTTCACTAGAACAAAGCTCAGATTATGACAAAGTAAAATAACTTATTCTTAAGGCTTATGAGTTGGTCCCTGAAGCTTACAGGCAGAAATTTAGAGATTGTAGAAAAGAACCTAACCAGACTCATGTGGAATTTGCTAGAACAAAAGAACAATTATTTGATAGGTGGTGCTCTTCAAAGAAAGTAGGTTCTGATCATGAAAAACTAAGACAGCTCATGCTTGTTGAAGAATTCAAATGGTGCATAAATTCTGATGTCAGGGCTTTCTTAAATCAAAAAGAAGTTGAAAATTTGGATGTAGCTGCTAGACTAGCTGATGATTATTCTTTGACTCATAAGACTTCTTTTGTTAACAAGCCATTTCCTAGGAAACCATTTAACCCTCAATTGAAATTTACACCTCAAACAAGACCATTTTCCCCTCAGTCAAAACCATATTCCCCTCAGTCAGGTCCAAAATCCAATCCCAGTAATCCATCGGATAATTCCAGTCATTCATTTACTCCAAAACCTAGATTTTCTGGTGAAAACAAAGGTCAAAGTCCTTTATCCCACCCAATATGCAATTATTGTAAACAGTCTGGTCATATCATATCTGAATGTATTGCTTTGAAAAGAAAGAGAGAAAAAGAAAGACAGGAGAGTCCTAAACCCACAGGTCTCACCTCTTTAAGGTTAAAACCACAGTCTTCTATTCAGGATGAGAATCCTATTTTGGCCAAAACATCTGAGACTGATGCTGTTATGGAGATTTATGAACCATTCTTATCAGATGGTTCCGTGTCACTAAATAGTGACTTTGCCCAGTCTACCCCTATTAAAATCTTACGAGATACTGGTGCTTCTCAATCCCTTATCTTGGCAGATACCCTGCCTTTTTCTGAGAAGACTTTTTCTGGGACAAGTGTCCTTATCCAGGGTGTAGAGTGTGGATTTATTAATGTACCGCTCCATAACATTTATTTGTCCTCAGACTTAGTTACTGGTCTCGTGGCTGTAGGTATTAGACCTTCTTTACCTTTTAAAGGTGTTCACTTGCTGTTAGGCAATGATTTGGCTGGAGATAAGGTTGTGGTAGACCCACTTTTGACCAGCACACCTTGTGTTGATCAACTGCCTGATCCTATTGAGCAGGAAATTCCTGACCTTTACCCTTCTTGTGCTGTAACTAGGGCAATGGCAAAGAAAGCCAATCAGAATTATGGGATGCAGGATATTAATTTAGCTGATACTTTGATAGGTCAGTCCTTTAATGATGAGCTTTCAAATTCTCTTTCTCCCAGCCAGTCTGACATTCAGACTGACTTTGACATTTCAAGGTCAAACATTGACCTTTCACCTTCAATTTCAAATGACCAGCAGTCAAGGTCACAGCTTTGTAAGGAACAACTTAGTGATCCTGAGATATCACCTTTATTTGATAGAGCTTTAGATGAAAATGAAATGTCACAAGTCCCTGTTTGCTATTATGTCAAAAATGACATTTTGATGAGAAAATGGCGTCCTCCTGATGTCTCAGCAGATGATGAGTGGACTGTTAACCACCAGATTGTGGTTCCTAGGGCTTATCGTTCTGAAATTTTAAATTTAGCTCATGAAACTCCTATGTCAGGCCATTTAGGTGTAAATAAGACCTATCACAAGATTCTTAATCATTTCTTTTGGCCAGGATTAAAATCTGATGTTTCTCAGCACTGTAAATCCTGTCACACATGTCAAATGGTAGGAAAACCCAATCAGACCATTCCAAAAGCTTCTTTACAGCCCATTCCTGCCTTTGATGAACCTTATAGCAGAATCATTATTGACTGTGTAGGTCCCTTACCCAAAACAAAGTCAGGTTGTCAATATCTTTTGACTATTATGTGTGCTTCAACACGCTTCCCTGAAGCCATTCCACTCAGAAATATCAAGACTAAGACAATTGTTAAGGCACTTGTGAAGTTTTTCACCTTTGTGGGACTTCCAAGGTCTGTACAATCTGATCAAGGGTCAAATTTTATGTCTGGAATTTTTCAACAAGTCATGCATGAACTTGGCATTAAACAGTACAAGTCATCGGCTTATCATCCTGAAAGCCAGGGTGCCTTTGAAAGATTTCATCAAACTTTGAAAAACATGATCAGATCTTACTGCTTTGACACAGAAAAGGATTGGGATGAAGGTATACATTTGCTTTTATTTGCTGTAAGAGAATCTGTACAAGAGTCTCTTGGGTTCAGCCCATTTGAACTTGTATTTGGACATACTGTGCGCGGACCCTTGAAACTTTTGAAAGAAAAATTTCTTTCAGATGATGATAGTTCTTTGAACTTACTTCAGTATGTGTCTGATTTCAAAAACAGACTATCAAAAGCCTGTGAAGCTGCTCGGTCCAATCTCAAATCAGCTCAAAGCAAAATGAAACTACGTTATGATGAAAATGCTCAGGATAGAAATTTTGAACCTGGAGACAAGGTACTTGCTCTTTTGCCCATTCCTGGTAAGCCATTGCAAGCTAGATATTATGGTCCTTATACTGTTGACAAAAAGTTAAGTGATTTAAATTACATTGTCAACACTCCTGGGAGGCATAAGCAAAAACAGTTATGTCATATCAACATGCTTAAAAAGTACATTGATAGGGATAGTTCTTTTATTTCATCAGTAAATCTAGTTAATACTGTCCCTCCTGAACAAAATCAAATGGACTCTGAAGATATGAACTTTGTAAAATCTGATCCCGCGTCGTCAAAACTCAAGAACTCTGATATTTTAAAGGATCTTGACCAGAAATTATCACATCTTAGTTCAGACAAGAGACTTGAACTGAAGCAGTTAATTCTTGAATATGAGCACTTATTTCCAGACATTCCATCCAAAACTGACAAAATTTATCACGATGTTGAACTTATTGATGGTTCAAAACCTGTGAAACAACATCCATACAGAATGAACCCTGTAAAACAACAAATTCTCAGAGACGAAGTGCAATATTTGCTGGATAATGACTTTATAG
Organism: Loripinus fragilis; assembly: GCA_964019695.1. NCBI lineage: Eukaryota > Metazoa > Mollusca > Bivalvia > Lucinida > Lucinidae > Loripinus > Loripinus fragilis. The sequence continues at coordinate 5,512,581 of OZ026518.1, read as the reverse complement.
AACCTAGTCAAAGTGAATGGAGTTCTCCTTGTATTCTTGTACCAAAACCTGATGGGACATTTCGCATGTGTACAGACTACCGTAAAGTAAATTCTGTCACCAAAACGGACACATTTCCAATTCCACGAATCGATGACTGCACCGATAACATTGGAAAAGCCAAATATGTTACAAAATTCGATCTGCTTAAAGGATTTTGGCAAATACCTCTGACAAACAGAGCAAAGGAGATCTCAGCATTTGTTACACCAGACGGATTGTATCAGTACAAAGTTATGCCGTTTGGAATGAAGAACTCCCCAGCGGCATTTCAACGCTTAGTTAACAGCTTGATATCTAATCTGGCTGGCTGTAAAGCCTATATCGACGACGCTATCATTTTTCAGCGAAGAATGGGAACAACACTTACAAACTATCAGAAATTTCTTCGACAGCCTTAGTGAAGCTAAACTAACAGTTAACTTAACAAAGAGTGAATTTTGCCATGCTAATTTGACATTTTTAGGTCATATTGTGGGACAAGGTCTGGTAAAACCTGTAGAAGCTAAAGTTGAGGCTATCTCAGATTTTCCCGTACCTTCTGGCAAAAGACAACTGATGCGCGTTCTTGGTATGGCTGGATATTACAGGAAATTCTGTAATAACTTCTCTGTCATAGCAGAGCCTTTGACAAACTTACTTGGCAAAAGGGTCAAGTTTGTTTGGACTGATAATTGTCAGAAGTCTTTTGAAAAGCTTAAAGCCATACTTAAAAGTGCTCCAGTTCTCTTAGCACCAAGCTTTAACAAAGAATTTAAGTTGGCTGTAGATGCCAGTGATGTTGGTGCAGGCAGTGTATTGTTACAAGAAGATGACAATGGTGTTGATCATCCTGTTTGTTACTATTCTAAAAAGTTTAACAAACATCAGAGAAATTACTCTACCATAGAGAAGGAATGCTTATCTCTCATCCTTGCACTTCAGCACTTCAAAGTTTACCTAGCCTCTTCAGTTGCACCTATTGTCATTTTCACTGATCACAATCCACTGACTTTCATTCATAAAATGAAAAACAAGAACCAGCGTTTACTCAGATGGAGTCTCATGTTACAAGAGCACAATTTAGATATCAGACATATTGAGGGAAAAGATAATATCATCCCAGATGCGCTCTCTAGGGCTTAGTTGCCACTGTACTGCTGATGTTGGGTTTGTGCTATTGCTCTTTATTGATCTGATTTGATCTTAAATTATTGTTTGGTACATAGTTGTTTATTATTGCAAAAGAAAGCTTTACTTTATAAAACTTTCTTTTCTTTGAGGAGGGGAAGTGTAACATGTATGGTGTTTGTCTATTTCATATTTTGTTTACTTAGTTTCTGCTGACCCAGATATTGGAGACATTGATGGTAAATAAGTTGTTGTAAACAAAGTATTTATTTGGTTATAAGATTTTTCTAGAATGATGACTAATCATCTAGAACTTTCCAGAAAAGGCGGGAATTCTCTAGAATTTTCTTTTCCATGCAAATAGAAACTTTGAGTAGGTTCTGGAATTCAGTAGAAGTTTGTGGAATTTTCCAGAATAAGTAAACATAGCATATGATATAATAGTCTTTCTTGACCGTTCTAGAACTTTCTTAAAGGGTATATATAAGAGTAAATTTTTCATAAGGGCATCTTTGAAATAATTTCACCTTTAAAAAGTCTAAACTTTTTGTGCTGGAATTCTATATTGGAATACTTAGTGTTGAAATTATTCATTCTGGATTATTTTGGATTATTCAGTTTTGGATTCAGACTTCATGTTCATTTGGATATATCTTCAAAATCTGGGATCAGAAACTGCTGAAAGACTTGTGTTGATAAATATTCTGAGGGACAGTTTGGACATACAAGGTATTGTAAGTTAGACTTTCTTTGATTGTATAACTATTTTCCATTGCTTATTGTAAATGATAATTTTGTTTTTAATAAATTTTGTTAAATTTTGAAAGTGCTTTTTGCTGACTTTCCAAATAGCAAATTTTGGTTTCCTGAATTTGTTTCTAGTTACGCCTGGCACGTAATAGTATGCAGGGTACACAATATGCACCTCGAGAGAGCATATTGTGTATGGAGCATTTTGTGGCTCTACAATCCTTGTTCAAGAGAGCGGTTGAAAATAATGGAATATGGGTGTGCAAGAATATGACAACTTTCTTTCAGTAAACAAGGGCTAATTGAAATTGGACCGCATGCCTTTGTTATATCAAGATGTTGAAAGACATCGCTGATGTCTTGAATTGTCATTTCTGGAACTCAGCATTTCGTGAAGACTTGTACAGTAAAACCTGAAAACCAAAGATTGGTTTCCATGACCGAGTATCGCTTTATGCACTTCAAACGTATTGCAGAATGCTCCAATAGAGCATTCTGCAATACTTTTGACCTGCATCAAGCTACCATCTGTCTTTAAGACCTTTGATTTTCCTATTTTGAGTGGTCGTTTTCATTGATGGTGTTCTGTACTTCGTGGTGACTGACTTAAGTTTTATGAATGCCGTTTGTCATGTTGTCACTATGCACTACGAGGTAACAACATATTGTTTTACGGTGGAATCTCGTAAATTCGAAGTCCTAGGGACTAAAGATTTTATTTCAAAAATTCGAATTATAGTGTGATAGACATAAGAATATATATCCCCCCTCCCAACCCCACACAAAAAAATATTATCATAAAGAAACGTACGCAAACAAAACATGTGTTTTCTTAAATAGTATTTAAAATAGTTCATAAATACCCTTTTCTTTAAATCAATTGTATTCGAAATTTATTTCGAATGAGCGAGTATCTCGAAAAATCTACGTTCGAATGTTCGAGATTTTACTGTATTATTGTTGTCATTTGTGATACTTTGTACATCCTGGCGACTGTAGTTTGCTTTAAGAGGGTTGGCATTTATGGTACACTGAAATCTCATGCACTGGCCAAAATGTACGCAATGGGAGACTAAGGGCATTTTAATTTCTAATGCTTCCATAACTAAGTATTCACTGGGCGCATATGTCACTTGTTAGTTTTGTCCTTCACTGGCCCATATATGCATGTGCGTGATGGTCGAAAGCCTGCAAACGGCAAATGAGGTTATTGGCATAGTAAATAACAAGAAATATCTTTAAAAAAAGATATAAGACGAAGTGAAAGAAAACATGTTTGATATGAGTAATGTGAGAAACTAAAAAAAAACTAAAACAAAAAAGCTTATTTCTCTACCACATGGTCATGTATATATTTGTGAATTTAGTGTTTTACAGTTCATTAGATTAGTTTATTATTTTTTATTAATACTAACACTCATACACCGAAATGTGGTGCGTCGATTGTCTGGCGGAATATAAATACGAATAGAAAAGAAAAACATTAATTTGTTGGCTTTTAAGGATTGCTGAAGATACGTTGTTTTGTTTCAGTTAGTTAAGTTCAGTAAAAATTTTGCTTTATGGTCCACGTAGACTATCTAATGATTGGCACCATTTTAGAACAGTGTGACTTGTGGCAATGATGTGATCTAATTAACCCCAATGAATTCAAAAGAACAGTTATATTCGGAAAATTGCTATTTACCGAAATCGAATAGATGTGTATTGTAAAAGGCCGCCATCGTTGAACAACTAGCCAGGTTCTGAGACGTCCCAATGTCAAAACGCCCCGAACTGGCCAATACAAAGAAAGCAGACGGCAGTGATTTGGACCACCGAGGGCTGTCAACTCAAACGGCAAGGTCATTCTGACTGTCTGTGTGACTGTATGCATGTGCGTATATCTGCGTGCGTCTAAGAGCGTGCGTGGCTGCCTGCCTGCCTTTCTGTCTCCCAGGGGGTGGTGGCGGGGCTTAGTCTATTTCTTTTTATAAACTTATCAGAGTGCCCCATCCCCTGGGGTCGGTCAGTGTTTCTGTCTGTCTATCTGTTTGTCAGCCCTGACATCCCATGTCATGGTCTGCCACGAATCTTCTTTCTTCTTTGCTTAAAATATGACTTGTTTCGAAAAACAATTTTAACAACAGCGTAGATCATGCTTTTTGTGAAGATTATACTTGTGTGATTTTAATAGGGGATATATGCAGTCAATGGAGGTAGTCCAAACATTTAATAGAACTTCATTATCTGACAGAGCTGCCTATAGGGTGTGGGACTTCGTGAATCCCCGCGAAAATTCAAGGCAGAACGCAAAAATATCATGTCCCTGCGCCCCAAAAATGCCAAGCGTCACGCGTAAAAAAAATAGTACTGAGCTACTTTAATAGTAGGATGGGATCTTTAAATATCCCTACGGAAGATCTTTCGCGCCATAAGTTGTTTTTTAAAAAAAAAATCGACGCAGACAATTCTTGAAAATTCTCAGGATTTAGCTATTATTCTTTCAGCGTCAACGTAAAAGTCATATTTAGAACTAATGAAAAAGTGCAAAAAATAAATAAACATTTCATACAACTAAATCTTTTAATAGATCAATTACCATTTCATGACATGTACTTTCTTCCATACAGATATCAAGTCAGCTTTTTAGGTCAACAATGAAATTATAAGACTTCGTCTAAATTAGTTATAACAAGGGCCAATTGACATGATAGATACACACATGCATACTTTTTATTTCTGAAATGCGTTTAACCCCCTTTTCAGCTGGAACGTCAACACAATAGACTGGGTGGGATCTTAGCGATACGCTCATGCGCAAAATGCAGCTCATTGTCAATAAAAGCACCAACAATTGAATCTGGAGTTGATAAGTGCATCATTCCAACAGTCTTATAAAGATATACTTTGCTATCTAAGTAATGGTTAACCCTTTCCATTCTGATCATATTGATACAATAAGTTTGGAATTGTCCATTTTGTATTTTAAGCGGTTGTCGGTGAAAGTTTCTATAAGAGTATGTATCTCTGTCCCATAAGATTTTTTTATCTAAGCAAACAGTGCAGAACCTGATGAAATGCCGCCTTATGCGGCATTTCATCTGGGTCTTCACCGTTTGCCAAAGTACCTGCTTATCGGTATTCGGAATGAAAAGGGTCAATTATCTTTAGGTGTTTGTATTGTTGCGAAATCGACAGTAAATATAATGACGGAACGGAAAGTCAATTTTACCCCCAGCCACCTGGCCACAGTGACGAGTTCGATCTAACCATGGACTACAACATTAGCTTAACCACAGAAGTAACTTACGCAAATAGCACGGGGATGTGGGAAACCTTGGAAACCCCATATAACTGGGATACCTGGGCTGTCGTTTATCTGATAGTAGGTATTATTGGGACAGTGGCAAATTTGATTCTGCTGGTTTTATTGCTTAAGACTGAAGAAAAGACAACATCATTTACAGTTATAGTCGGTTCAGTGGCGATCAGTGATATGTTGTTCTTAACGGTGTATTTTGTATATGACTGGGCATATTACACGTTAAACTATGATGTGACTCTTACAAACATATTTGGCTGTAAGACCATGCATGCTCTCTGGATATCGACATTATACATGGACAGTTTTCTGGTGATTAATTTGATAATCGAACGAGTAACTAATGCCTATTTTCCGCTGTTAATTAAACTATTCAGTCGCCGTAATACTGGACTTGTTGCTGTCAGTTGTAGCGTGATAGCAGCATTTATTTTTAATGTACACTATATGATACGATTTGAGTACGTTTCGTATCAATTACCCAACGATAATACAACATTTTACTATTGTGGCGTATATGATGAAGAATACTTTTACTACCAGTACCTTACTAGCTATACCATTTTGTTCTTTGTTGTATTTCTGCCGTCCATGGTCATACTCGTTGGAAATGTATTTTTGATAAAGGCTCTGTGTAAATCAGCCAATGTTTCTGTACACCAACAGAACCGGGAGAAAAGGGACAAGATCGTGTACGTAATCATGATAGGTACCATGTTTTTATTGCTGAACATACCTTATATAGTATATGCAACCGAATTTATCCAAGTTGAACAGCTACATGAAGACATAGCCATAACAATGCGGCTACTGTACCACAGTCTAAAATGCTTAATATTTATATTGTATAAGAGAAGTTTTAAAATGTGCTGCTTTTAACTAAAAAACAGAATAGGCCACTGGCTGGATATGGTTAATCTCCCTACCAGGGTGAATTTTGTAGACCATATTTTTCTTGAAGCCCAATGTCTTGCAAGGAATAAGCTGCAAAAGCCTGTTACATACGTTACCCTACAAAATATTTGATAATTTACACTCTTTTTAAGACTTCAGAAAAGTGCAAAAGATAACGTAAGATTTCCAAATTGGTTATATTTTCTTACTTAGCTATTGCTTGGCCACAGATATTGACATTTGAAAACAAATATAGTCACCCTCGATGTAGTGTATGTTACATTTTTTCATTGAACCCCCTTTTAAATGATAAATGAATCTAATATTTTTTGTCATAAATTCTATTGAAACCAGTTTATGTTCATTAATTTGGTATTATATTAAAGAATTGTTATTTAGCTTTTCAAAAATGCAATCATTACGTTTCTGTCTTATACACTTTTTGAGTTTTTAGATGTTGAACATGGAAGCTCCATACCACACAAAAAAATGGAAAAATATAATTCTCTAAGCCTTGCGCTGGATATAGACCCCCACCCCCAGGAGGAATTTTCTCCAGATACTACATTATATAAGCCACTTAAAGTAATATGTGGACTTCTGAGAGTGGCAGCGTTAGCGTGTAACATCATGTTATGTACGTTACCCACAAAATAACATTAAATTATCCTGATAATGTCTCCAACATGACATATTTACACTTTTTTTGAAGTCTGGCACAGGTTTACGAACTTCTTATAACACAGTTAAATAATTTTAGCATTTATTTTATAAATGTATTGAGTTTTTGCCGTTGTATATGTTACTTAGTGTTTCATATGTTATTTCCAAACATCTGTATGGCAGTTATTGACTATACACGTATTACATCTATCAGTGAATATAGCAAATCTATAAGGCTGCAATTCAAATGAATTGAAGTTCCTTATTATGGTGTCTTACACTATTTTACAGCCCAGGTTACACACCTTACTCTCCGAATACCATTAAACGTTCAAGATAAGGTCTACAGCACAACCTGCTTGTACTTATTTGCATGCTGTCACAGGCCCATCTGCTTCTTTTTACTCTGGCTTATTTGCTGAGGAAGTAACTCAAAACATAAACTACCATTAACCCTTTTTTCTCTTAAAGAGACATCAAATAAAGTTTACATAAAAGTAAGTAATGGTGCAAAGATCAGGAATCGATACAATCAAGTACCACACCTGACCCAGGATACCAATGGGAAAGTGACAAACTCACAGAAGACACCACAAACGAGAGCCAAGAGGTCAGCCCTTTCCCAGTAGGTGACCACAAAGCACATATAAACAGACGCGCACAAAGCATAGCAAACACAAGACAGAACAAAAACATAAAAGATCCACAAAAGAAGTACCGCCTTGGAACGGTCAGTAAAATATTTTACTGGAGGGCTTAAACTGGTTTAATGGCGCCAAGCTCACCCTTAATTCAGATGTTGATCAAGACACATAGATATTTGGTTTGCATGAAAGACCCCTAACTTATCAATGCATCATCTCCTAAAACATATAAATCAAGATATAACAAGGAGATAAAGCAAGGATAAGGACTCAACAGTAAATTAAACTGAATACCGGAGCAAAAGAAATCCAACAGGTAAGCCCCGGTGGGCCCGACACACAGCCAAAGCATCAGGCCCCTACCATCTCATCAATAGATAAGTCTTTAAGTCGGAACCATCATAGAGTCTGAAGTCCGACCCACTGGCGTGCAATTAAAGAGGAAAGCAAAGTTGCCAACCGTGATTGGGTTGACTACCAAGCATGCAGTCTGTTGCAATACATTAATGTTATAGCCAATCTTTTTATAATGGGAAATTATTTTAATGAACTGCGCTGAAAAATTATTAGAGCCAACAATCTTCTTCAACTTATACACCAAGTCACCATAGAAATCAGGTTCCGAAAGCCCTTGGCGCAAGAGAGATTTAAGTCCAACTTGGAATTTAGAAATCAAATCATAGTATCGTCTATAAAATTTTGAAAATGTTTTGCGAAGTTTATGATACCGATAGCCTTGTTTAAGAAGTTTCTGAGTTAACAATTTATTGCGAGTGTTGAAGTCAGCAACATAGCTAGATTGAAACATACAGTGCAATATGCGAGTAACAACTTAAAAGATCAAAGAAAACCCATCAGGAAGAAGTTATAGAGCTGTTTCTTGCCAAGCTAGCAACTCTTCGTATATTGTCCAAGGGTGTAAAGAATTTTCCAATACACCTTATTCATCCTCTATCAGATTCATCTTGCAGGGATTTTGCAATATGCTAGCTCTCTGGTAATGGCATCATTACTTTGTAACAACCAATTACATGTATAACCCATCAACATCTTTGATAATTTTAGTAAATGACATGATTTCTGAAATGTGCAACCATTAGGTAAGATTTCCAAATTGGCTATATCATCCAAGTAAGCTATTTTTACATCACAGATATGGTCCTTTGAAAACAAATACGCACCCTTATTGTTACGTATGTCACGTTTTTTCATTATTCCTATATAAATGATTTATGAAACTAATATAGTTTGATATTTTCTAATGTGAATGTGCTTACTAATTCATTTTGTATTAAAGAATGATTATGCACCTTTTGTAAACTGCAAATATTATGTTTCTATCTTTTTAAGGTTTGACTTGTTTAGTTTTGAACATGGTAACCCCATATTACACAAAATGTGAACTATAATTCTGCGGCTCTTTTGTTAGGGTATAATCAAGTTTTCTTTCAACCAGAGGTACTCGATTTCCATCCGATTTATTTTCAACACATTTTGTCCATATCTGGAAAGCCTCACTTGTTTTCATGGGAAAGACTTGATAGTTCAATCTTTGTACGTACATCTTAAGAACATTAAGCAGGGTGGAAGTAAGCTCATGTTCATGCCATTTAAAAAAGTCAGTATATGTGTTTGGCCGTGGTACTTTTTCAGAAACATGTTGTACTGCAGCTTATTCCCATTTACATAAATAGCACATGTTAGGGCTTCATGTCACTGATGAGTGCCTAGAGCAATTCTCTGTATGTTTTTACCCTGCTTAGAATGTAGATGAACCAGTGGGTAGGGGTTCTTTATCAGTTTGATAGGAACAACCTTTCCATAGTACTAACACATTGGCACATTGGTAGGGTCACATCTGCTAAACAGTGTATTACTGTAGATCTCTTACCCCATATTCTGGCCAAGGTTGTTGACAATGAGAAGGAGCACCTTTTGTTGCATACACCAGTGTTGAAACAAACACCTAGGTAATCCTCTAAGTCTTTATAGACTGCTGCTTATACATTGTATATATGTATCAGTGACAAAACGGCTAAAACAAGGTCAGATAGTGATTTTGAAATGGGCTTATGTTATACCCCTAAAGCATTTTCCTGCTTAGAGGAAATCAAATACAATATAAACCACTGTTCAGAGCTTGCTCCAAGCTTTCCCAAAATATATAACATTACTATGTTTCGAAGTATATAGCAAAAATACAATCCTAAATACACTTAAAAATTAGGCGGTTTACAACGTTATGCTGTTTCATTTGAAATTTGTTAAATTTGAAGATTTGTATTTCAAATATGTGTGTTAGAAACATATTTTTTATAATAAAAGAAATCTTAAATTTTACATATGAGCTAATGAAAAATAACCATAAAAAAATGGGTAGACCGAGCGCAGTAATTTTAAGCATTAAACATTTTGGCTTTTCTTATGAATTAACTTTGCTGTATTGTTGTCACTTGTTCAGTCACAATTATGCATATTTTTTGCAATTTATTGAAGCTATGGGCATGTTTATCTGTAACAAATACAACCGCTACCAATGTATTGTCTTTTCCAGTAATGTTTCCATCAGTTTAGAAGAACACTTATTTGGTAGTGTCCGTAGATCACATATTTTGTTCTAGCATATTGCTGTATTAGAAGATTAATTAACATGTTTCTGCTAGTTTCTATTTCAGTGAGTGACACTGATGGGGGAAAGGTCTGCTTCTTCAGTGGTTTTTCAGCAGCAATTGGTTTAAACATATTTTATTCATTCTCTTCTATACAATAAGCAAAGCACAAATATATAACAAGGCAGTTGAATGAATGGGATTTGACAGTAAGCGTAAGCTTATATAAGTCATCTCCCAAAAGGTGGTATGATGTTTAATACAACAAGTCTTATTGGAATGAACAAAATATGTATGTATACAAATGAAAGAGAGAGAGAGAGTAAGAGAGAGAGAGAGAGAGAGAGAAGGAGAGAGAGAGAGAGAGAGAGAGAGAGAGAGAGAGAGAGAGGGGGAATGTTTGACTGACATCCTGTTTCAGGCACGTAACCCTTGAGTTAATGAGCTCTGGCTTGGGTGGGCTCCCTACGTTGATTAAACCTGCCACAACTGGTTTAAATTGTTGTACCTCTATGAATAAGGTTGTATTCTCCTGAAGGGTTGAGTCTTCTATTCCATATAGAAGTTGATAAATTGAGTAGTTGTCCAGTCGTATTGACAGGTTTCTTCTACTTTCTGCATACAATGGGCATGTGAAAAAGAGATGTTGGGCGTTTTTAAAGCCACCACATTGTCATGAAGGGCTGTAGACAATATTTTTTCAATATAAGTCGGTATCTAAAGTGCTGCATTCCATTCAAAATCTGGCTTGGAGAACTTGACCTAGTCGCGAACCAACATTGAAGTATTTCGCTAGCTTTGGAAGGTTTTTATCTAACTGTAATTTGAATGCAGAGACTGAGGTAGATTCTTTGATTTCATTTGGAAATTTATTCCATGCTCTTATTGTAGAGGGAAAAAAATCATGGAAGAGGTTTGAATTTGATCTGAAGTTTTGGAAATGGTCAGCGTTTCTTAGTGGAAAATCATTAGTTTCATTAATATGAGGAGGAATAATGTCCAAAAGATAAGTTGGGGTCAGTCCATGCAAAATTTTGTAAAAAGTTACCAGTTTGTGATTATTCCTGCGAATCTGAAGAGGTTCCCAGCCAAGTTCCTGAAAAAGTTTGTCTACACTACAAAGTATTGTCAAATGAGGGGGCAAAGTCTGTCCGTAGAACATAGTGTCCGTAGATCACACTTTTTAATGTTAAAAAATAACAGAATATGTAATAATGGTGCATACTTTTAGATTGTTTTTATTAATTTAAACCAAATAAATAGTAAATCAGTATTTGGGTTAGATTTGTCAAATTTGTGAATGAAAGAGGTATACATGGTTCTGAAACAATATGTCCTTCAGAACCTCTTCCATTCACACATTAGGAAAAATGGCCCAAATACTGATTAACATACTATTCATTTGGTTGGAAGTAATAAATACAATATAAAACATGGGCCATTATGAAATGTCTTGGTAATCTTATGAAATTAACAGGTGTGATCTACGGACACTACATTCTAGGGACAGACTTTGGCCGCTCATACCACAAGTGCTAGTAAAAAACAACTGAAAAAGCAGTTCATTTCTTAATCAGTGCCACTCTCTGAAATAGAAACTAGCAGAAACATGTTAATTGATCTTCAAGTACAGCAATCTGCTAGATGCAATGATATGTGATCTACGGACACTACCACTCCCAAACAGTGCATTTCTAAAGTGATGAAAATATACTGGCGAACACAATTCATCGGTGATGGTTGAATTCGTTACAGAGAAACAGGCCCATAGCTCCAATAAATTGCAAAAAATATGCATACTTGTGACTGACCAAGTGGCAACAGGCTCAGTGCAGCAAAGTTAATTCTAAAGAAAAGCCAAAATGCATAACGATTCAAGCATTCCTTTAAAAAAGCTTCAAATTACTGCGCTCCACCTACACATTTTTATGTTCATTTTACGGTAGCTCACATGTGAAATTTAAGGTTTCTTTTTTGAAAATTATGTTTCTAACACACATATTTCAAATACAAATTTTCAAAATTTAACAAATTTAAAATGAAACGGCATAACATTGAAAATGCCTAATTTTTAGGTGTATTTAGGTTTGCATTTTTGCTATATCAAAATAATACATAGAAATGTGATACATTTTCGGAAAGCTTGGAGCAAGCTCTAAACAGTGGTTTATATTGTATTTTATTTCCTCTAAGCAGGAAAAATGTTTTAGGCATATAACACAAGCTAGTTTTACCATATTTGTATTTTCCCTATCTAAACTTCTTTCATTATAATTATCAGGCAAATTTGTAAAATTTAAAGTAAAAGTATTTTTTTCAACTATATCAAGGACCTGCTATTTATCCAAAACTAATTAACAGGGGGAACATTATATGTGACACTTTCAAATTGCACTTTTTCATCTGTTACCAATTTTGCAGTGTCTGTAGAAAATATTGCACACTTATGACTGAACTTGATTTCTGCACAACTTGAGGACAGAGGCTATGATAAACTACTTTGTTGTTAAGAATTAAAATCATGTGATAAGTTAAGAGGTTTACTTGTTTCTGAAAGTTTAATTCCTTAAAAAAAGTTTACTAAATTAAAGCATTTCCATAGCCTTGTTTCTTCTGTGCCAAAATTTAAAGAAATCATTTTTGTAAATAAAATATTGAGTGATATCCCAGGGCACCAATACTTGTGCAAAGTTCTGCATGGTATAATCATTGTTTTATGCCCAATACTCAAAAAGATACAATAGTGTTATGCTTTAGTCTGTAGTGTCCGTAGATCTGCCACCTAAGATTGATTCAAATGCTGTAACTTTTTAATGAAAAGGACTGCAACAAAAACCTTCTAGAATTAAATGCATTAGATAAGAAGCTATGAAAGGAAAATGCTTGTTTAGTGATTGCTGCGACTTCATTTTTGACCAAAAGTGAAACAACTTGTCCCTATCTGATCTTGTTTTAGCCGAAAAGCAACATGCCCTGCCTTTAGTGTCTGGTTGAATACTGGTTCCATCTGATCCTTGAAGGTGACAGTAAAAGCTATTATGCTCTGTAGTATGGCATTACCATCAAAGTTATGTGCAGCACTACGTGGCCCATCTAATGTTGGTTCAATGTGTGATTGCAAGCCATGCAGAAGTTTGGACTTGTCCGTTTTGGTAGAAATTCCACCAGGAGTTGACAGTGACCATGGTACAGCCCCAGAAGGTACGGCAGTGTCAACTCAAGGTCAACATTATGTCCAATATAGAGACGGTCATGCTGGCCAAAGACGCTCCTTTAAGCTCTCATCTGGCTGATTACGTTTTGTAAATTGGAAAATTTCTTCTTGACCTCGCAAGCCTCAAAACTGTTTTGGGCTTGTAGCATTTTATGAGGTTGTAAAAGACAGATTTTTAACTAAAAGTGAGTGAATGAAAATAAGTAATGGTGCAAAGATCAGGAATCGATACAATCAAGTACCACACCTGACCCAGGATACCAATGGGAAAGTGGCAAACTCACAGAAGACACCACAAACGAGAGCCAAGAGGTCAGCCCTTTCCCAGCAGGTGACCACAAAGCACATATAAACAGACGCGCACAAAACATAGCAAACACAAGACAGAACAAAACCATAAAAGATCCACAAAAGAAGTACCGCCTTGGAACGGTCAGTAAAATATTTTACTGGAGGGCTTAAACCGGTTTAACGGCGCCAACCTCACCCTTAATTCAGATGTGGATCAAGACACATAGATATTTGGTTTGCATGAAAGACCCCTAACTTATCAATGCATCATCTCCTAAAACATATAAATCAAGATATAACAAGGAGATAAAGCAAGGATAAGGACTCAACAGTAAATTAAACTGAATACCGGAGCAAAAGAAATCCAACAGGTAAACCCCGGTGGGCCCGACAAACAGCCAAAGCATCAGGCCCCCACCATCTCATCAATAGATAAGTCTTTAAGTCGGAACCATCATAGAGTCTGAAGTCCGACCCACCGGCGTGCAATTAAAGAGGAAAGCAAAGTTGCCAACCGTGATTGGGTTGACTACCAAGCATGCAGTCTGTTGCAATACATTAATGTTATAGCCAATCTTTTTATAATGGGAAATTATTTTAATGAACTGCGCTGAAAAATTATTAGAGCCAACAGTCTGTAACAGCCTTCCTGCCAATGTCATCAGCCTCAATAAGATCCTTAGCTATGCCAGGCTTAGCAGGAACATCGAAAGACAAAAAGTACTCCTAATCGTCTTCAAAACTAGAACTAAAAGGATTGATGAAGCCAGTAAATGCCTCTAGTACTCGTTCTACTTTGCATCTGAGCAGTATGATATTTCATTTCAGTGCATTGAAGAAGTGTTTCAATATATTGAGCTCTGATATGATGAGTAATACATTCCATTCCATCTGTAGTACGAAGCGTAGTTCTAGCTCCTGAAGCTATAATACTTCTTTATTGTTTGTCTGATAGTTATGTCAAAAGCATTTCTCAAGCAAAGAACCAATGATTGTGACACACTAATTCCATTTTGTTCTATTAGTTCTTTGAATTTGAGATGTGTATCAGACAAATGTATGAGTGTAATCAGTTACACAGGTACATATTGTGCGTAGTTGTTGTGATCGTGTGCAATGAACATTGGGAACAAGGCCTATAGATAGAGCTGACATGCAATTCAAACTTGTTTTCCTTGTAGCCCTGATCAGTGTCAACACCATCTGAATTATATCCATATGCCTTGCCCAGAACTGAGCGGTTTCACAGTGACTGTCTTTCTGAACTTCCGATTTGAATGCATGGTATCTACTGTTTATGTGAGCAAACAGCGAAGGTTGATATATCACATTATTATAATAGTTTAAGGCACCATAAATTAAAAAGGAACTTCAATTTATTTCAGCCTTATAAATTTTCTAAATCATCTCACATACTTTATACATGTATAGTCAACAACTGCTGTACAGATACTCAGAATAACTTATGTATCATTTGGTAACACACGTAACAGTTAAAGCTCAAGGTATATATTAAATGAATACTTAAAATAGGTAAACCTTGTGAAAAGAAGTACATAAACCTATGCCAGCATGCAAATAAGTATAAACAGGGCTTGTTAGAGACATACACTTGAATGTTTAATGCTATTTTGAGGGTAAAATACGTAACATGGGCCTGAAAATAGTGTAAGCAACCATAATAAAGAACTTTAAATGATTTAAGTAGCAACCTTATAGATTTACTATATTCTGTGACAGATGTAATACACGTATAGTCAATAAATACCATAATGATACTCGGAAATAACGCAGGAAACAGTAAGTAACGTATACAACGGTAATTACTCAAGATATTTATAAAATTAATACCAAAAATATGTAACTGTGTTATAATAAGTTGATAAACCTGTGTCAGCATGCAAATATGTGCGAACATGTCATGGTTTAGACATTATCAGGGACGTTAAATGCTATTTCAGGGGGTAACGTATATAACGTGATGTTACACGTTAACGCTGCCACTCTCAGAGGGCTAACACCTTTTATTTCGTGTCTTATATAATATAATTCAGAAAATCATAGCGTACAAATTCCCCTTGTGGGGAGGGGGGGGGCGGGTCTATAGCCAGCTCAAGGCCTAGAAATATTCAATCATTATTATATACGTTTTATGAACCGATATCTAGAAGCTATATATACTTAAAGCCAAAAGTAACTTTACACTTTGAACTACTGAATATATTCTTACTTTTTTTGATTTAAACAACTTAAATATTGCAATGAGTTGCTGGTACCCGCCCTAAACCTAATTCACGAAAAACAACTTGGGCAAATTAATCTTTTTTCGAGTTATCTGTGCTTTACATTAAAAGCATAAAATCAGCATTTCCTAACAATATTCAAAGTAACCCTAGGATTTGAACACGCTTTTTTAAGGGCCATCGATCGCCGATTAAAAATACTGCAAGACATTTTGTCTCTGACGTATAGTTTGTTTTTGGCAGCATTTTAAAGTTGGTTCACTTTGAAATTATCTCCCTTTGAATTAAAACAATAGTAAACTTTAGTCCCTGCTTAAAGCTTTATCTCAGACGACATTTGGATTTTTTTATCAGCGATTTGTTGGGACTTCTGCCCTGAGTATGTGACAAGATAATCTGATAAAAATTCCCATCTGTTTGGAAGAAAAACGGCAATCAATCTCTTATGGGAAACTCCATTGAAAGCACTGAAAAGTTCACAAAAGGGGGTATGTACGTAAAACCACAACTCTAATTTTTGTTACGCGAAGGGTGATCCGGGCTGATTTAGACTTTAAACATCAATTCAATAGCCTGTCTTTCAGACTGGTTCTTAAAAATTAAAAAAATGTCCAATCGCAAAGCTACAGTAACACATCCAAAAGTGATGCACTTTGGAAAAGTTTATTTTGCCCCCTTGCTTCTTTCATTGGGGCATTGTGGTTGCGTTTATGACAGTAAAAACATGAAATTCAACTGTCATACGAATAACTGATTGAAGTTTTATATGAATTAAACACATTTAAAATATCACTCACCAATACCCAGAAAAGGTATATCTAATAACAGTGCAAAATTACTTTTGGCTTTAAGTATATGTTGAACAAAGTTTCACTCAAATGTGTTAATCGATCCAAGGCTCTAATCATTTCGATTATTTAAAATTTAACTTAGCTTTAAACATGTAAGCTTATAATGCGGTTTTATATTTATTGTTTCGCTTATCTGTTTTTCTTATTAATATGGACACGAAAAGGAGTAGTACAATAGCTACAAAAACTTAAGTTGATATTTAAGCCATCACATGACAAAACATGCGCCAAGCGAAAACTCAGATCAGCCTGAGCATCCGCCCAGTCTGATCAGAGTGTTCGCTGTGCGCTCAGTGGGTAACTATGGATCCAAATTTTCTTCAGGTGGACAGCAAAGACTCTGATCAATGACGTAGCTAGAACGCTGAAAATGTTACGCACATCTAAGAAAGACTACTGTATCAAGCAATGATTCTCTTCAATTGCGTCCCTTTTCAAAATGGGAACTTCTCTTAAAGGAAAGAATTTGCCTATAGAGGGAGCGAATTCTTTCCGTTAAGAGCAGTTCCTTAAGGTATGGAAAATCATTGTCTTGCGCAGGCGCGATACTAAAGAATCGTATTCTAGTAGTATTTAAAAGATGCTTCCCGGCGGAGACAATGATGGAAAATAACTTAAACCACATTAGGTTAGCTCCCTTGAGTGTTACTATTTTCATTACGCACGTGCGTATACTGCGTAATGGGCGCTACGCCAATGATGATGCCTAAGCTGATTTTAACAGTCTTTATCGTCACGCACAGCCGAGCTGTTGGTTTCTCATTTTATTTATTTGTTCTATAAATGAGCCAGTTAATGAGACTTCGGTAGTCTTATCACGTATGCGAGCAGCATGGAAGGCTCGCACGGGCCTGTGCATACGCACAGTCTCATCAGAACCTTCGTGTCTAATACACACAAAGTAGGAACATAGATGAAGACTGGGGCCAATATTTAGGCATCTAGACCCACTAGTTAGAAGCAAATATATGTTTAAAGAGCTACCTTACGTATATGCTATAAGTACCTAGTCAGAAGACTGGCTCCAGCCGTCTGAAACAGTTTTGTTGAAGAATTTTCAATTACAATGAAATTTCTTCTTTATCAAAAATTCTAGCTGCTTCTAATCAGATGTATAGAAAACTATTTAAGGACTGGAGCCAGTCTAGTCTAAATGTAATGATTTTATTTGTGTCCCCGATATTCTCTCTTTGTTTGGTAGAATTATATCAGTACTGTCGTGCCAACCAAAAGTGACAGTGACGTAGTATTTTGCTCACAATTACTAAGTAAAACAATTACTTGTACCTGCCACATGAGCTAAAGGCGAATCGATCGACCACTTGTATATTAATCCTATCCTGAGGATAGGATTAATACACAAGTGATCTATCGATCGACCACTTGTATATTAATCCTATCCTGAGGATAGGATTAATACACAAGTGATCTATCGATTATAAGTCCCTGGTGACTTTATGAACAAAACAAGACGTCACTGTCACTTTTGGTTGGCACGACAGTAGTAGCCAACCAAATTTATTTATTGTGTTTTTAACCAGATCAAATGTTTATGTTCTCATCGATGTTCGGACGTGTCAGCGCAAAGGTGTTTTAATTTGACAAGCATCTCGCGGAAGAGAGCTGGCCCCCGAGATTATAAAACTCTGATCATTCTCAACTCAACTGAGCATGAAGTTTAAACTGCTGTTAAAAACTAAAATGCTAAAAATAAATACTTTTCTTGCATTTGTTGACATTTCAACATTTATGAGCATGATAAATTCTATGCTCAGTTGAATTGAGCATGAACAAGTTTTATAACCTCGGGACCTGGTTGCTTTATGTATTTTATTCTTGTACGTGAACATGTTTACCTGTCTACGTTTGTTCTGGTGTCACGTCCTCTGGGTGACATGGGCTGGTGTATGGTCAGTGATTTCGTAATTCCATGGCAATATTCACGGCCTCCAATCTCTGCCTCCTTCTCCAAAAAGAGCAGAACGTAAAGTGAGGCGAAGGCCCTTCCGGGAAGCAGGCAGTGGGCATAAACAATGGAACACGGTAAGTTGTGTTGACACATTTTCAATCATAAGTAAATTTTCAGCGCAAAACTCGAAAATCTAAGAATGCTATGCTTCGGGCAGTTGTTCAAGCTATCCGTAGATTATGCTGTTTGCACATTTGAACTTAGTTTGTTAGCGTGAGAGCTTTTCTCCCGTTGCACAGTTGTCCAAGAAACGGTGGTTCCCGCATGATTTTGCCTTCTAACCAAACGTATAGTAGCGTTTGGACCCTTATTCATACTACCGAGGCCCCTCCACACCCATGTTGTCCCAAATGCAATTTTTCGAGATATTTCAATGATAATTGAGTGATTTAGAGCCAAATTTCTTTAGGAGCAGGAGGCGAAGGGCAGGAGAAGGAGGCTGGGAGAGGAGAAGCAGGCGGCGATGATATCAAAATTTGCATTGATTTTGCTTATTTTTGATAATATACATATCCAATCTATATCAAATTTGCATGTATGAATATTTCAAACCATCTAAATAAATCGAAATTACTTCGCTTTAAATGCCACCACCAACGTAATGTGTGGTTCACTTTTTTCTCATTGGAATCATGTAATGCTCTCAGATTAGTGATACTTGTGTATTTCTCCCAAAGTTCTTGGGAAAAGGATTATCAAAAATCTCAGACTGGGTCGAACCTCTGTTTTATACCCATCCCCTCTCAAGCTTTGATTAAGAGCAACAATTACTGATGGTGCGAAAGACTTAGACGCAGAAAAAAGAGGAATTCAAACCAAGTGTTCCTTGAAATTTGAACATCGGGGCGCCCCACTGACCGTTCTACGAGACTCCTACGCCTATAAATCATAAATAGACAGTCCAAATTGACAGACTCTTACTTAAATCAACATAATTATTAAATATTTAAACACATCTTTTTACCGATGGGGGCCTACAAACCCATTCTTGCCGACTCTTGACGTTTATATAAAAACGGCATTTGGTTTGTCACTTACTTATCTCATTTTTATAAACCCATTTTGTCCTGGTGACGCATTCGGTCTTCTTTGAGATTTTCGCTATCAAAAAAAGTTGACAGCTGTATGTTTTATTTCCGCAAATAAATGTTTATAAGATATACAAAATGTCTTCCGAATATTCATTTATGAATGAGTTATTCTCAATAATGTTTACCAACTATTACGTCCCTACAAAGTTGCGTTAAATGTTTGCCTCTGTTGGCTGCTTTATCGATCGCATGATTAAGATGCGGCTTAAAATAGATGTGTGTGTATGTGTAACTCAAATTACCCGGACGACAGTGACTAGTGAAAAACTGTTATTGATACAGTGGCTAGTCATTCTTTAAAGGTAAACGAGCGTGTTACTTAGAAACAAAAAATGGTCGCAAAATTTGATTCTTGTTATGACTCTTGTTGCTCCGATTTTCTGATTTGTTTTGTAGTCCCATTCGAAAACAGATTGTACAAAAGGGTTATCTTGTCTTAGGTTCACTCCCCTCCTTGCTTTAGAGGATTGTTCTTGCGTGCGAGACTTATGCCCAGGATAGTAGACACGGGGCAACCGCATGTGCATAGTATACACAACACTGTGACATTACGTTACAAGTAATAGATAAAGGATGTTTTCCGAAGAATCCTTTATTTTGCTTGTAGTATGGCGCAGGCGCAAATAAACACGTGTTACTGTCACCTGACAAAATTTACATTCGCTCCTCCCTGCATCCGGCCGAAGCTGTCAATTATTTTACATTTACCGGTTAATTTGTGGCAATTTAGGAAGTTTTATATACATGTAGATTGGATAAGTATATTATTAAAAATAAGCAAAATCAATGCAAATTTTGATATCATCGCCGCCTGCTTCTCCTCTCCCAGCCTCCTTCTCCTGTCCTTCGCCTCCTGCTCCTTAAGAAATTTGGCTCTAAGTCACTCAATTATCATTGAAATATCTCGAAAAATTGCATTTGGGACAACATGGGTGTGGAGGGGCCTCGGTAGTATGAATAAGGGTCCAAACGCTACTATACGTTTGGTTAGAAGGCAAAACCATGCGGGAACCACCGTTTCTTGGACAACTGTGCAACGGGAGAAAAGCTCTCACGCTTACAAACTAAGTTCAAATGTGCAAACAGCATGCTCTACGGATAGCTTGAACAATTGCCCGAAGCATAGCATTCTTAGATTTTCGAGTTTTGCGCTGAAAATTTACTTATGATTGAAAATGTGTCAACACAACTTACCGTGTTCCATTGTTTATGCCCACTGCCTGCTTCCCGGAAGGGCCTTCGCCTCACTTTACGTTCTGCTCTTTTTGGAGAAGGAGGCAGAGATTGGAGGCCGTGATATTGCACTTGTTTTGTTGCTGTTTGTTTTGTTTCTTTATACAGAAAATGCGCTGTTGGAATGATAGGGTTCTGAAGGTCAGCAGATGAATTGGTACTTCGACATACTGATGACTGTATAGGTGTGCAATATGCGATTAGTATCACCATCTCATGAGCCGTCCCTAGCTTCTCTTTATTGATATATACTCAACTACAAAAGAAACCCATCAGTCACTTTTAAGGACAATAAGGGTAAAATAATTAAGAAATCAAAATATATTTTATACCATATTCTTTAAAAATCAATTTTGCATCAAATTATTGAATAGTGTAACAGTTTTACTTAGACCTGTTCATGCTGTACGCCAGTGTATAGAAAAGGGGTCATTTCTAAAAATGACAAGTTTCAGACAATTGGTTTTCACTCAAGTTCTAGTCTTAATCAGTTCACTTCGTCCAATAACCAGCATGTCCCTCTCTGACGAGGCAATCAAGTGTGTGCAGAAGCCAAAACAAACCGCGTAAGTTTAGTAAGCCCGGATCTCAATACGATAGAGCAGTTGTTGGATGAGCTCTGGCGACGCATCCAGGTTCGTTCAGTACAACCTTGGAATCTTCGACAGCTTCAGGTTTCTCTCTATTAAGAGTGGGCGTGGATTCCCAAGAATGTTGTGCTGCATCACATGCTTTTGATTCGATCTCCTTATGAGGCAGTTATTGCAGCAGGAGAGGGTCATTTCTGTTTTGGATGAATTTACCTCAAGTGAACTGATTTAGACGAGAACGAGATATTCATTCCCAAGCGAAAAACTTGTCATTTTTGAAAATGACCCCTTGTCTAAACACGGGCTAATAGCATGAACAAATTTGAGTAAAATTGTTACATTATTCAATGAAATGATGCAGAACTGATTGCCATGGAATATGGTATAAATATATTTTCATTTCTTACTTCTGATTTCCATAACTGCCCCGAGAAGTGACTGATGGGTTTCTTTTGTAGTTAAGTATACAATTGAACCTGCGTAAAACGGCCACTCAAAAATAGACAAAAATATATCTTAATTACAAATGGTACCTTAATGAAGATCAGAAGTATTGCAGAATGCTCCCCTTAGAGATTTTTCTACAATACTTTTGACCTGCAGTAAGCGATAATTGCTCTTGAAAACCAATTTGTGGTCTTTTTGAGAGTGACCGTTTTACACAGGTTTTACTGTAATGCCTCTTCAGTTGGCTAATTGCCATTCTCTTGATGCCATCCTCTTAAGGATGGCAATTATAACTGACATAGTTTGCAGCCTGCATGGTAGCATCGGCTTAGTGGTGAAGCATGAGATAGCCCTTCCTGTGTGCACTGTCTGATAGTGTCACAACACTAAATGATCCATCCAGCTCAGCGTCATCTTTGCTTGCGGATGTGCCATTTTATAGATCACCACAGTTTTCAAATGGGCCGTGATATGAGATTTCCAACAACGTGGTATGTGCGACCAGCAAAGCCTCAGACCAGCCTGCGCATACGCGCAGTCTGATCAGAGGCTTTGCATGTCACTTGAATATTCTATGACTCTTAGGCTACTGATCGAACATCATTTCGGGTTTATAAGTTTAAAAGGAGGCTGCAAAGGCTTGTCTGAGTCTACATTTGTCAAAATGCAACATTGTTGGAAATCACATGACACGGCTCAAATAGCTTCTGTACTGTCAGTCGATATATAGACAACAACCCTTGAAAGATGGCAAGCTTTTTTGAAAAACTCATACTTGTAGACTCTAAGTTTTTGGACATTCATAGATTATACATGCTAAAGCCAGACCCACAGGTATTAAAACAGTATGAAAATTAAGTAAATGTGACACTGAAATTAGTCCTTTCAATCCCTAATAACCTGATAACATTTCACTCTGCCTCCAATATAAAAAAGTCATTATCTGAGAGCGTCAAAATCCGCTGGAAATAGAAAAAATAGATTTGTTTTGAAATTTTGCCCATTTTTAACTTCTTTTCAGAGATGAACAAAAATGTTCCAATTTTTTAAGTATGTTGAAATATTGGCATCATTCAACTAATTGGAGAAAACAAAAAAAATGAAGAGGAAATTTTCAGAATACTGATTTTGAAAATTGCAAATTTTCAGAGCATTCTAAAATGCATAATAGCATATAAAAGTCCATGCTAGCACGTGTTGCCATGCAAAATCAGTACTAGAGTCAAGTAATTAGCCATGCTAATTGTAGGAAAACACAAGCATGAACTTTCGCTGCACTGCCTCTTGGGTAGGACAGTTCTAAACAGGGGCATGGATGTTGCAAACACGTAGTATGGCGCTTTTTTTGATTTAGAAGGTAAGTTTTTCCCATCGTAAAATTATACAAATACGAGGGATGTTCAAATATGAAAGCAAGTTGCTCCATAACTTTTTTATATATATGCTAAGACAAAATGTCATACCTTTCTGGAAAGAACTATGTGTCGCCTTTAAAATGGCACTAAACATAAAGAGGCACTCATTATATTTCTCAAGTTACGGACGCTTATATAAAGGCCTCTCATGGATACTGAAGTTTTTCTGAAGCAAATTGCAATACACGTTTTGGTACATGTGCGGATATAGTGTCATATCTTTGTAAGTTTGAGAAAAAAAACACCAAATTTTAGATACAAGTTTAAGTAACATTCACAAAGTTGCTTGCAGGAAAATGTTTGCATAATCCTGTTTCAATATCAAGTAAACAAGTACGTTTGTGACGTCATTAATTTTTTTAAATAACGTCATTTTGAGTAATCTACTGGTGATGTAATAATGAACATCGCTGTATCTTTTTCTTTGCGTTTTGCTTTAAATATGCTAAATATGTCATAAGGGAGTTTTCAAAACGCGTTGTCCTCTATTTACAGAGTTATTACATTTTATATCATTTTTCAAGCATTTTGCTGCCTCTTAATGATGTGTTTACATTAATTGAAATCTGTTTAATCTGTCTAGCCCTCAAGACCAGGTGAGCAATTTATGGTAAATAATGCCTATAGTGGTCAAACTTTAAGTTTATATGCACATTTAGAATAAATCCGCAATGTTATGAAGAAAAAAGTAAGTATAAATTCTATAACCCCTTCACTTAAGGCATTTTTTGACTTGATTAAATGTTTTTCAGCGTTTAGAAATTACCAACTATCCATCAATAATGTGTAGCAACAACTCAGTATGAGGGATCAGCATATTCTTTTTGAGTTATAACTAGTTTTATCGTTGCTTCGTCCATTTTGTTAAGAGATAAGGTCAACTGAAAACTGAAAGGTGGTGTTTTGTTTTCCATTCATTTGTAAACATAAAGATACTTAAGTGAAATCAATTCGATGTATTTTAACAAAAACATGCCGGATTTTCGCAACTTTCACAGAATCATTTTATATGAACATAGGGATACTTCCTTAAAACAATCAAGAACTTTCACCTGTTTATTAAAGAAGTATACGCTCTTCTATATCACTGTTATATTTTCGAAGCATTGAATTTGTTAGTAAACCAGGGTAACCCTTATTCAAAGGGCTATAACTCGATAAGTATACTGTATTATTTTAGGTCTGGTGCCAATTCAAATGTGATATGTTTTCCTTTAAAGAAACGTTAACCATTTTGTCGTAGCATATATGTGCTAAAAGTTATGAAGCTACTTGCATTCATATTTGAACATCCCTCGTAAGTGCCTGTCAAAACTAAACAGTGCAGGCGGTGTTTGTTTGTTTGTTCGATTTGATTCTTTACGTCCTATCAACAATCTTTCAGTTATATAGGGACGGGTCTTCCTGGTTTGAACCAGTACTAAGCTAGGATTAATGTTCTTGCTCAAGGACACAACGCAGTGACGCCGGTGAGGCTCGAACCCGCGGCCCCTCTGTCTCGAGTCAAGCACACTACCACTGAGTCACTGCGCTCTTACAGGCGGTGCCTAACATCACACTTGAACAGAATATATAATAGTCACGCCCAGAAATGCCGTTGCCTTTGTAATCATTCACCTACAAATATCGAAGCGGGAGACACAACGATGATTTTAGCAGAGATGTAGTGTACTAATTTAAAAAATTACATATTTTACAGCTACTATCCCCAGTTTCACCAGTATGTGTGTGATTGTAGTTAGCAGTTGTCCTCAACTCTCATTCATAAATATTATTTGGTGATGGAAAATCAAAGGAGCATTCGAAGTGCCCATTTTGATCTCGTTAACACTTATTCTGGCATAGATATCGTACACACTTATGACGGCATATATGTGACGGCATAGATGTCGTAAACACTTGCAACCCTACAGGTATATGACAAACATCACAGAGTGTGCATGTTTATTTTGTAACTGGATAAAAGTCTTAGTTACACCATGATTTTGTACGTGTATAGTGATAGTATATGAGTAATGTTCAAATAGTTTAACACTTTCGCCGCCAAGAACCTCAAAAAACCAATACCTCAGTGCCAAGCATGTTTCAAGGACTCCTGAATATTGAGGGTATATGGGTTCAACACAGAGAATCTCCAGAACCATTCAACCTACTGCTATGAAACTTTCATAGAATGTTGCTTATATATAAAACTTTCATTTGAACCAATAATAATAAAAATACTCACGTGACCTTTGGTGGCCATTTTGGAAGCCATATTGAAAATATGAGAAATGCCTATAAACAACTATTTTATGCAAAAATAGTTAAAACATCCATCTACACCAAGAATCAAACATAAGGATTTATTCTGATATTATATTGTTTCATCAGCAATAAATCCAAATATAGCAGTTGAAGTGCTTTATGCGTCCTGTATGTCATTCCCTTGGACAGGTTTCCGTTATTTTGACTTCAGCGAAATCTAATGACGTTACAAACTTGCTTGTAAACTCCATTATTGTACAAAATTGTGTATTCTTCCATATATGATATTATTATGTCCCCTGAACATTTTGAAAAAAAAAGAACAAAGATTTGCGTCCCTTATAATGGTTAAAAACAGACAGCTGTCAACTGTGCCTTTAAATTTCGACTGTAGTCGCGTTTGGCAGTGAATGGTAAATTTGACTACAGTCGCGTTTTGCAGCGAAAGTGTTAACTTATCTTACCATTATAACCAATCTATCTCATCGTCATCAGGTAGGAAAAACTGTTTATTTTCTTTGATTGTCCTCCTAGTGTATTGTGATTGTTATTGTTTTCTGGCATTTCCTCACAGTGACATGGGTTGCCATGCCATGTGTGATTGTTGTATTTCATAATCATACTCACTTGCTTTTTAAACTTTTTTGTGTGTAGATAAGATGGTGTTTGTTTATGGAAGCTGTAATATGAAATTGTAGTGTAAGGCGTAAAGTCATTAAATTTGTCTAACTGTTGTTACTGGAACCTGTTAAGTCATCAGATAGATCCTTGGTAGTTAGTAATATATCTACTGGCCATTTGGTGTATTGGTTAATTCTACTCCTTCAAACCTGGTCTAATTTAAGTTTGACACAGGTGACTACGGGATGTTTCCATCCATGTGAAGGTGCAAAGAAAAACATGAACTAGTGGGCTAAAGAATTTTGTGTTTTATTAACAAAAGAATCTAGGCCAAAGATTTGGCGCCAGTTAAATGCATTTAAGCCTCCAGGTGGCTTGGGCTGCTGTCCGTTCTAAGGTAGTGGTTCTGTTGTTTTTAATATATTGTTTAATGTACTTTCCATTGTTTTGGGGAGTTCTGTGTTTGTCTTTGTTTTTGTTTTGCATTACTTTGTGTCCATTCTATCATTGCAATCATCTTGAAGAGGAAGAGAAAGCTGGTTGCCTTGCTTTTATTGTCTTGCAGATGTATTGTAACTATAAATGTTCTGTGGCTCTTTCTCACGGTGTCGTGTGTTGGTCTGTAGCGTGTGATTGTGGTATTTCCTGATCATACTCACTTACTTTTTGAAAGAATGGACATAGAAATTATTCCATTATTAAATTTTCGCAACAATGTACAGAATGTGGAGTCAAGCTTGTATGGCTTACATCTTAAGCAGCCTGGCTACCGACCAAGCTAAAGCCTGATGACTGGTACCAGAATTATCTGTACTGTAGAATGAGTCAATTGTAATACGAGTTATGCATTGTAGAAATGCAATTAACATATAAGTAGAGCCAATAAGTGGAGCCTGTACATTTTGGATTGCACCAATGCAAAAAATGACGTTTATCAGCAATAGAATTCGGTAACCAAACAGTATGACAATTGAACAGATTTGCTTAGGCCCCAGAATAAGAAGGCAAACTAGTCTTTGGTGGCCACAACATAAAGATTTATGTCTGACAAGGGGGCAACAAGATGTTTGTGTCTGCTGCTTAACCTATCACCTTTCAACTGCTGTTTTCTTTGGTCCCAACTAACAAATATTCAATACTCAAGGAGTGACTTTGTGCGTTTGCAACACATTGTTTCTGTTGATTCCTTAACTTTGCCCCAAAGTCCTCATCAGTTAATTATCAATTATTCCGCTCTAATAAAATAGCCAACTTAAAATACCATTGATCTCAAGAAATCATGAAAATAATAAGATATAGGTTTGCTCTAATGGAAAGATAAGCTAAATTATGGTTCGGGCGCTTGTACATGATTGCCCATATAGTATCTCTATGTACACTCACACAACCATGATGTAACTTAGACTTTTATCCAGTTACAAAAATAAATCACTGTCGTCAACATGTACGAGTCTGTGACGTTTACCATACCTGTTGTGCTGAAAGTGTTTCCAACATCTATGCTGTCACATATATGCCATCATAAGTGTGTACGAGATCTATGCCAAAATAAGTGTTTACGAAATCAAAATTGGCACTTTGAATGCTCCTTTGATTTATGAATGAGAGTTGAGGACAACTGCTAACTACAAGTACACAAATACTGGTAAGACTGGGGATAGTAACTGTAAAATATGTTATTTTTGTAAATGTGTACACTACATCTCTGCTAAAATCATCCTTGTTTCCTCCGCTTCGATATTTGTGGGTGAATGATTCTGGGTGTGACCATTATATGTTATATCTAAGTGTGATGTAAGGCACCACCTGCACTGCTTAGTTTCCACAGACACTTATTTGTATAATCTTATGAAGGGAAAATCTTACCTTGTAAACCAAAGATGGCTCCGATCTACGTGTTTGCGACATCAATGCTATGACGTAGACTGTTACCCCTGTTCAATATACAGTATTTTTTAATTCAAAATATAGCTGAAAATGCTAAAAATAGAAACGGAAATGAAAAAAATTGAAAAATATATCCATTTTTGTTCATCTCTGGACAGAAGTTAAAAATGGGCAAAATTCAAGAAAATCTATTTTTTCTATTTCCAAGCCATAAATGGAGGTCGTCTGATGACTTAAATTGAACTACAGAACACACAGCATATTCGGGTCTGACTCTAATTGCTAGTGAATATCACAGATGTAACACGAATTTTCATTGGTTTGAAACGAATTAGGTGAATGTCGTAGCACGAGCTTAGACTGCTAAATATAGTGTGTGACGTCATGAAAGTCAACGTAGTTGGTCAGTGCACTAAATGTTTCAGGCACTCTCAATAATTATGGACAGCCCACAGGCCAGCACCTGGACCACGGCGCACCTCTCCTGTCGCTCTGGTCATATCAACTAGCGGTCAAAGGCCCTGGCCCTCGGGCTGTCCATAAACAATGATATTGAGCAATAGTAACCACAGCTGATGGCAGATCCAGGCCCTGGCTCCGAGGACAGACCATAAACATACATTGTGTCGGAAAATAGGTTTCTATTGGTCTTACTGAATTGAACAATAATTACTTACTTCACTATCGAAATTGACGCCAAATAATATCTTTTATCCATATTAGCTGGGGTTCCTCAGGCACACTTCAAACTAAGTGGCTGAGCCACGTTTCAAGCATTCGGCTGAAACTTGTTTCAACTTGAACAAATAGAGGATCTTACATGAGTGCTCATGTTTTATTGAATTTATTAAACGAGTTGGGGAAAAGAGATAAAATGCGAGGCTTGCCAGTGTGCGCCAGTGTGTCACCTTCACCAGATCCTACCTGACCCATGGTAATAAAATTTTCGTGCATAGCTGGTGTTATATTGTGATATATTTAGATATTCTATTTATAGTTCATAACGTCGTTTCTATGCGACGTCGCTAACGTTATATATATTGTGTTGATACATGCAATGGCTTATTAAACCACGAAACATGCTAATTGTTATTAATCATGAGACACAACATTGGCGACGACGATGAAAGACTGTAAGTTTTATCAGAAATATTACTGCTAGTGCAATTCCTAGATTAAGCTGGATAAAATGGCTGAAGGAGGACGCATTTAACCATTAAACCGTTTACTGTGGATGAGGACCACATAGCAACGGGAGAGAAATGGGATGAATGGCTGGACGAGCTAGAACGAGAAATGCGATTTTTTCGGATCAGAGATGCGGTAGACATGAAAGACGCCATGCTCATCTACGGCGGGGTAGAGATACGGCGACTGGAAAAAAGTCTTCAGGATCCAAAGGAAGGTGATGTTTATGTTAAATTAAGAATAAAGCTTAACAATTACTTTTCACCACGGAAAAATGTACATTATGCGAGATACCTATTTTTGAAAACCAAACAGTTTGCGGGTGAGAATACTGTGTCATATGCAGCTCGACTACGAGAAAAAGCATTGAAATGTGATTTTCATGACATCGATGAAAGGATATTAGAGCATATAATCCAAACAACGACTAATGCAGAGCTAGTCCGTCAGGTTTTACATAAACAATGGACACTGCAACAGACATATGCTGAAATGCAACTTATGGAAAATACCTCAGAACAAGTAAAGGCTATGGGTCAGCATGAGACTCAAGATGTAGCAAAAATAAATAAGAGAAAAGCTAATAACAAAAACAAAGTATCACAACAGGAGCAGAACAAGGAGCAAAGCATGCGATACAAATACTGTGATAGAACACATCCGAGACAAAAGGAAGTTTGCCCTGCATACGGTAAATTTTGCAACAAATGTGGCAAGCCGAATCATTTTTCAACAGTGTGTTTGTCAGCAGAGGAGGAGTCGACAAATATACAGAAGGGTTACAAATCACGAAGACCACGTTATGGTAGAGACGTCAAGAGGACAGTCTACGATTCAGACACAGATTACTCTGAGAGCGACTTGGACCAAGATCCTGATTTTATTGATGAATCAGTGAGACATCTGACGATTGGAAAAATAAAAGTAAGCAAGGTAAGCGACCTTGATAAAACTGTTCCAATTGTAGTTAATGATGTTATCGTTCACGTGGAACCTGATAGTGGAGCTGACGTCAACGTAATGGACGAACGTCAATATGGCGCGCTAAAACGTAAAACGCAGGAAGACATCACTCTCAAAACCAGTAACACCAAATTAAGCACGCTCCAAAATGAATTGAAGGTATCTGGTGAATTCAAAGCGACAGTTAGAAATCAAACTAGGGGCACAGAAACAACATTTGTAGTTGTAAAAGGAAAGATAAATTCCCCTCCCCTGCTAGGGAAGAAGACACTCTCAGAACTAGGCATGCTCGAGATAAGGCCTGATGGGACTTTGAAAGATCAAAATGAACTTAGAATAAGGTATGAGAACAATGTCAAATCTATTCTTGATGCAAGGGGAAGGTCGGACGTGGAGACGATACTTCAGAGGCATGATGAGGTCTTCAAAGGAATAGGCAAAATTTATGACAAGAAGAATGGTGAAGAATTTCTTGTAAAATTTTCTATGAAATCAGAGGCTGCACCCATTGCACAGAAACCAAGGCCTGTTCCTTATTATCTTAAAGAACCGTTAAAAAATGGCTAGACGAATGTATCAAAGAAGAAATATTTGAAAAAGTCAAACCAGGTGAGCCAGTAACATGGTGTTCTCCACTGGTTGTTCAACCAAAGCCAAGATATTCTACTGTTAGAAAGGACAACCTAGAGCCACATATGATCAGGGCTAGTGTCGACTTGCGTGTTCCAAACAAATACATGGAACGAAACAGAATTCTTCAAGCACCTGTAGTTGAGGACTTTGCCTGCAAATTTCATGATTGCAAGGTATTTTCGAAGATGGACCTTAAGCAAGGGTATCACCAGCTTATTCTTCATCCAGAGTCTAGAGCTGTAGCCACCTTCAGTACGCCTTGGGGAAATATGAGACCTAAAAGACTGATATTCGGAGCGAAATCATCTCAAGATCTTTTTGACGAAGCAATGTTTAGGATTTTCGGGGACATTCCAAATTGCTTAAATCAACGAGATGATATACTGATTGGGGGAGCCACACTAGAAGACCACAATTAAACCCTAGAGAAGGTATTGCAGCGTGCCAGCGATTTTGGCATTACGCTTAATAGAGAAAAATGTCAATTTGGGGTAAGTGAATTGGAGTTCTATGGTTATAAATTCACTAGTGGTGGACTTAAACCAGCACCAGAGAAGGTGAGGGCGGTAAAAGAAGTTAGGAGTTTTCTAGGCATGATTGGGTATCTTTCAAAGTTTATCCCACAATATGCGATATTGACAGCACCACTGAGACGGCTAACTGGGCAAGATGTTCTCTTTGAATGGGGCCATGGCGAAGATCAAGCATTCAAACGGCTTAAAGACAGCATCACAAATGACGACACAATGGCCTACTTTGATCCAAAGAAACCAATAGTAGTACGGACTGAGGCAAATTTCCATGAAGGATTGTCTGCAGGACTATTCCAAAGAACAAGCAAGGGACTGCAGCCTGTGCACTACATCAGCAGGTCGATGACCTCAGCAGAACAGCGATACAGTCAAACAGAAAAAGATGCATTAGCTGTAAAATGGGCGAAAACTAGATTTAGCATTTACCTACTGGGTGCACCAAAGTTCAAGATAATCACATCCCATAAGCCTCTTATTCCTATGTTTAACAAGCCTTGCTCTAAACTCCCTCCAAGGATTGAAAAATGGATTATGGAGATGCAAGATGTTGATTACGAACTAATATATAAACCTGGCAAAGACGCAGCTGATCCAATGGACTACCTTTCGCGACATCCTCTCCCTGAAGCAGAAACAGATGATACGGAAATGATGATTAAGATGTTAGTCAACAATGAACATGGAGTAGTCTTAAGAAGTATACATGAAGCCACTCTGAAAGACGAAATTCTCCAGGATGTTCGCAAAAGAATGAAAAGTAATGATTGGGAACAACATAAGAACAGACCAGAGTTAAAGCCTTACTACTTGGTAAGACATGAATTGTTTCGGGCCAAAGGATTGCTCTTGCGCAACAGGCAAATAGTACCAGAGGAATTACAAAAGCAGGTCATAGCAGCAGCACACAGTATGGGACATTTCGGCATGACAAGAACAAAACAGATGTTAAGAGCGAAATACTGGTTTCCGAGACTAAACAGCATGGTAGAAGATATGATAACAAGATGTTATCAGTGCCAGATTTCAAATACTGATAATAAACAGGAACCTGTTAAGCCATCTGAAATACCAGAAATAGCATGGCACACACTGGCAGTTGACTTTGGGGGACCGTATCCAGATGGTCACTACAACCTAGTAGTGATTGATAAGAGAACACGATTTCCAGTCGTTGAGCAAACAACATCCACCTCAAGTCGAACAACTTGTGACAGACTGCGAAAAATATTTGCAACGCATGGGATACCAGAACGACTGGAATCTGATAATGGACCACCATTCCAGTCAGCAGAATTCGCTGAATTTGCCAAAGAAATGGGATTCCATCACCACAGAATAACCCCAGAACATCCAAGAGCGAATGGAGAGGCGGAAAGCTTTATGAAAGTGTTAAACAAAACCGAACAGATTGCACATAGCGATGGTAGGACAAGCTCCTCTGCAGTTCAATATATGTTAATGGGCTATAGATCAACGCCACATCCAGCAACAGGATATACCCCATATGAAGCATTGATGAAAAGAAATGTACGCACAAAACTGGACTACGGACATTTTTCAGAGAATAGGAAACTCTACAAAATGGAGCAGGAAATAACAAAACGGGATAAAGAATACAAGAGCAAGTGGGATCAGCATTATAGACGTCCAAAATGTAAAAAGCACCACTTCAAAATAGGGGACAAAGTGCTCTTGAAGAAAAAGAAAATCAACAAATGGTCCACATACCATGAAAAGGAATTTTACATAATCACTGGAATACATGGTTCAACAATA
Organism: Loripinus fragilis; assembly: GCA_964019695.1. Classification (NCBI taxonomy): domain Eukaryota; kingdom Metazoa; phylum Mollusca; class Bivalvia; order Lucinida; family Lucinidae; genus Loripinus; species Loripinus fragilis. The sequence continues at coordinate 5,479,376 of OZ026518.1, read as the reverse complement.
ACAGCAAGACGCAAGTCAGATGGGCGAACCATAGATAGAGATGCATCGAAGTTCAGATTCTTCTATGACCCCAGGAATGAAAATTGGAGAGAGAGATTACTAAGCTCTGGTCGCAGAGATCAATCATCAACTCAAAACCGAAATGAGGATGAAATGGCCAGACAGGAACACGGCGAACAAAGGGGAGAAGACACTGGCTCAGAAATAAACAACCACCAACCAAGGAGGCAGACACGTCAGCAAGAAGAAACACAGAGGAGGGAACTACCGAAACGAACGCGACGATTGCCAGAAAAATTCAAAGACTATATTGTTGAAACAGCTCTTTAAAAGAGACATTTACTTGCAAACTCTGATTAATGTGTAACTACTTTAAAGACGAATCTTAGAAACTTTTAACACTTCATAAATATCCGTAAAAGAATTTTATCACAACTTAATAATACCAGAGCTTTGACTTTTAAAACATAGGAGAAATGTTATATTGTGATATATTTAGATATTCTATTTATAGTTCATAACGTCGTTTCTATGCGACGTCGCTAACGTTATATATATTGTGTTGATACATGAAATGGCTGATTAAACCACGAAACATGCTAATTGTTATTAATCATGAGACGAAACAGCTGGTTTGATGTTCGTCCATAGATGAAGGAGTTCTACTGATAAGGACAGTTTCCTTAAATGAGACGTGTGTTTTATTTTGTAAAAATAACGACTTGAATCAATATACACCTATAGACCAGACGAAAAATGAGGGGTAGGGGCAGAAAATGCAAGTTTTCACGACTTTGTAAATGCTGAGCTGCTTTTGCTTAGTAATAGTTCTACTGACAAGGCGTACATTTCCCCTAATTAAAATGATAACAAACACTGGCCATATTTTAAAATTGCCCTATTTTTTTTAAATTGGCATGCTACGAGTACAGGCAGATGTAAGTTATTGCACGATTTATATGTCTGTAAAGGAAGATTATCCTTGAGATGAAGTGAGTGGATTATCGCCCGTTCAGACGCCAAACCATACAATACATTTAATTTGCTTATTGCACCAGCATGCATTTGCGCTTTTTCCATTGCGAGATATTTGACGTTAAACATTAGAATATCGATGAAAGGCACAATGAGGGAGAATACTGTAAATTCGGAAATTTTCGCGAGAATTTTACTTTCGCGAATACCGTTAAAATACATATTTGCGACGCTAAAAAAATTACGACTAGGCATGATTTACCTATATCAGTAAACGGCAGAGTGATTTCGGCATTTCTGAAAATATTGTAAATGAATAAATAAATTATGTAGCCTGAGAATTAATTATATTTCGCAGCTAATATGTTCAAGTTTTGACCAAACTTTGACTGTCCAGCTTAACACATCGTCGCTTTATTGCACACCCGTGTCAAACATTGTTCTAGCATCATAGGGCTCAAGCAGCAAGATTAAAGCCAGACATTTCATCCCTGTCCTTAGCGAAAAACGCAATAACACCAATTTCTTGGGGGTAAAGAATCTTTGTTTGAGGCTAAGCCAAGGCAAAATTATCCATTTGTCTTCAGTTAGAGAATCTTGCAACAAATCCTATCAGTTATTTCTTGGAATATTTTGATATTTTTTTCCCAAAACAGATTAATATTGATAACATTGGGCTTGCAAAAAATAATTTTCTTCGTCTGAAACTAATCCAAGACAAAAATTTAAAAAGACAGGTGTCCCATCCATTTTACCAATCCATTAAACTATATGAAATATATTGATGAAACTCCATACCTATGAACATTTTGTGGAAGGAATGTGTCTTGAATTAAAAAATAACTTCTTCGAAAAAAAAATCTTTCAGCGGTACCATCAGTGCGTCAAACAATGTGAGTCTAGTTCAGGCCTGGCAGAATAAGCTTGGCATTCTGCCAGGCCTTATCTCTGTACAAACTGTCTGCAAAGCCTATCAAAGGTATTACTTCACAAATAGGTTTGGAATTAGTAAATACAATAACTTAAGGGAAATCTGTATTGTGGGCATTACTGTAAATTCGTGAATTTTCGCAAGAATTTTATTTTCTCGAATAGCGTTAAAAGCCATATTTGCGATATAAATATTTGCGACCTATATCAGTAAACGACAGAGTGATTTCTTCATTTCGCGGATTTTTTACTTTCACGAAACTTCGCATATTTCGCGAAAATAAAGCCCTCGCGAAAAATTCCGAATTTATAGTATATGCAGTCCAGTAATCTGTACTTTAATGACAGAACAGTGAGTGCATACCTAGTTTCATGATTAATAATTAGAAATGCATCAAAGGGGCAATTCTGATCAATATGCTTTATAAATATGAATTTCAATAAATCTTATGTATGGACTGACTTAACTCAGCAAGTTGACAACAGGGATTCGTGTTAATACAAACAGAAGTTCCGTTATTTTGAAATAAGTAAGGGTGCAAAGATCAGGAATGGATACTATCAAGTACCACACCTGACCCAGGATACCAATTGGAAAGTGATAAACTCACGGTCATGCTCATGATAACAAAATAGATATCATCTATTCATTCCGCATACTTAATTAAAACCATATAAACCTCGCATCCCTTTATGGGACATCGGCACACAGTGCAGAACAAGATCAGATGCCACTTAATGCGGCGTGTGGTCAGGTTCTGCACCATTGCTTTCAGAATGTTCTTTTAGAATTTGAATGAAATCGAAACTTACTACACAACATGCCTTAAATTCGAAATGGATTCGCCCAAATGATAAGTGTGGGGAATTCCAATAGGCTTAATTGGTTAATAAACTGATTATTCTTTTGTGGATGACTCCTTCTGCCGTCGTTTACGTAATCTCTCTGCAAGTTCTTTTTGAAAGGAATTTTCAAAATCATACACCTTAGGTAGTGAGTCTAACTTATTCTTTGAAATGTCATTGTTAGATACTATGAAGAAATTCGGGGTATCTGGTTTTGCTACAGGTGTGCTTCCCGCGGCATTCTTCTGACCACGTTTAATTTTCAGAATTTCATTCTTTTTCGAAGCGATAAAATTCCAAAATTGACTGCTTCTACTTTCTTTATGTTTTAGATTTTCAACCGAGTTTTTACCCATCTTAAGTATGTCCGTTTTCTTGTCTGCAAGAGATTTCCACATGTCTTTGTGTGACTTTCCTTTCGGCGTTGCCTTAACATGTTTAAGTAAATGCTGTTGTTTTATAAGAATATCATTTGATACAATATGTTCAGGTTGAGTTTGCGACTGCACGCTTACGACTGACCGACCATCTTTTTTCCCAAGCTCGATAATATCCTGTTTGCGTTGCGCCAGTTTCTTCCAAAACACTTTGCTCCTTGTAACAAGCCGTTCTTTATCTACATCATTATTTATTATATTATCGATATTAGAAATATCAGATTGCATTCCATTCCTCTCAATACAATCTTCTTCGTTAGCATGTGTTTGAAGTTCAGAATGTTCAACAAATCGAAACAGCTCGGTTATCTCCTCTGCTGCATTGATCATATTACTTTCGGAGGCTCTCGAAAAGTCTGGACAGGACCTATGTAAATTGAGCACGTCTGGTGGGACGCCTTTCTGGAGAGAAATTCTGGGAATACCAAAGATGAAATACTGATTGTCCGGGAGTTTAATGCTACCGTTGCTCATGCTTGGAGGATATCCGAACTTAAGTCGCATTGTTTTTCCGAAGTCGAAACAATCCGGGTGGTTTAAATATGGCAATGCTGCGGACATCGCTGATGCGTTTTTATCACCGGAATCCTCTCTGTGAGAAATCTTTTGAGACATGTCTTCGTTCAGGTACATTCGCCACATGGACCACCTGTACATCTCATCACAGTGTGGAGAGTGGAGTCTAATGGCTGGTGGTGAGCTCTGGTGATGTGTGTCCGACATCTGAAAATATAGATTGCAAAATATTTGGGTACTTTTCGCATCAGCAAGCTGCAAAGGTTCAAACGAGTCTGTGCATATAGACTCAACAGAGCCTTCGCTGCGTATAAATATACCTTCTTAAGCCGCCACTCAAAAAAGACCAAAAATTGGTATTCAAGATCGTTTATTGCTTAATGCAGGTCAAAAATATTGCATAATGCTCCGTTGTGGATTTGAACTTGTTTTTTTTTTTAATCAGAACTTAATCGGCAACTGCAATCTGAATCGGCAACTGTTTCCATAAATGACTATCTGCACCCTAGAAACAATAATAACTGCTTTTCGAATCGACCACGACGATTTGGACAAAGCTAGACAATAATAATGGACTTTTTTTTTAATCGGCAACAAGCAACTATTTGCCAATTCGAACTTTTTTTTTTTAAATCCGCAACTTAATCGGCAACTGCAATCCAAATCGGCAAATGTTTCCAAAACATGGCTACTATCATTTTTGAAACAAAAGTAGCGGTTGTTTCGTTTTTGTACCTAGTGACTAAATGACTATCTGCATCCTAGTAACAATAATAACTGTTTTCTAATCGGCAACCGGCAACTAAGTGCCAGTTGCTGATTCGAACTTGTATTTTTGAACCGGCAACTGAATTGGCAACTGCAATCTGAATCGGCAACTGTTTCCAAAACATGGCTACTATCATTTTTGAAACAGAGCTAACACTTGGTTCGTTTAGGTACCTGGTGCATAAATGACTATTTGCACCCTAGAAACAGTAATAACTGTTTTTCGAATCGGCAACCGGCAAGTAGTTGCCAGTTGCCGATTTGGACTTTTGTTTTTGAATCGGCAACCGAATGGGCAACTACAATCTGAATCGGCAACCGTTACCAAAATATGGCTAACAGCTTCCTTGAAACAAAGCTAGACATTTATAACTATTTTTGTTCGAATCGGCAACCGGCAACTAGTTGCAGTTTGCCGATTCAAACATGTATTTTTGAATCTGCAACTGCAATTTGAATCGGCGACTGTTTCCAAAATTTGGCTACTATCATTTTTGAAACAGAGCTAGCACTTGGTTCGTTTAGGTACCTGATGCATAAATATCTATCTGCACCCTAGAAACAATAATAACTGTTTTTTTTAATCGGCAACCGGCAACTAGTTGCTGGTTGCCGATTCGGACTTTTGTTTTTGAATCGGCAACTACAATCTGAATCAGCAACTATTGCCAATATATGGCTACCAGCATTCTTGAACTAGTTAACTAGGTCTAGGACTAGCTAGGGTTAGGGTCAGACACTAGGGCTAGAATTACACACTCTTTTTGAAATTAACAAACTTTGACACCCCATAATTGTTTAGAGTAGAGATTTTTTCATGGGTTTTTTTTGGCGTTTTGTTTGAAAACATATCTCCTTTTTGGAATTAATCATTATTTGAAACACTTTGTAACCGTTTAGGAAGCGAACATGAATCCGCACAGGCCGCTTAACGCAATAAATAACGATTTTTTCATTTATGAGCAGTCTGATCTTGGTCTGCATTGATTGCCCAGACCAGTCTGTCCGAAACCTTAGGGTCTATACGGTCTAGTTGCCGGAAATCATGTGACTTAAACGACAAATGACCTCACAGCTTTCTCTGATTGTTTTCAAGGACACATCACCTAATGTATTGTGTGAAAAATACAGGAACCAAAATGTAAATGTTTTGGTCTAAACTTAACACCCTCCTGTGATCGCAAACAGTGAAGCATTAGCGACACTGCCCAGGCCATGCTCAAAAATATTTGGTTTGCCACTTCCTAGTATGATGTTTTACAGCTGGGTAGGTATTTCTGATGCTTTGGCTGTTGTCAGGCACACCGGGGTTTGCCTGTTGGATTTCTTTTGCTCCGGTATTCAGTTTTATGTACTTTTGAGTCCTTATTTTTGCTTTATATCCTTTTTATATCTTGATTTATATATTCTAGGAGATGATGCATAGATAAGTTAGGGGTCTTACATGCAAACCAAACATCAATGTGTCTTGATTAATATCTGAACTAAGGGTGAGGTCGTGAAACCGGTTTAAGCCCACCAGTAAAATATTTTTACTGGTCGTTCCAAGGCGATGCTTCTTTTGTTGATCATTTGTGTTATTAATGTCTTGTGTTTGTTATGCTTTCGCGTCTGTTCATTGTTGCCTTGAGGTCATCTGCTGGGAAAGGACTGACCTCTTGGCTCTTTTTTGTGATGTTTAATTGTGTTTTATCACTTTCCCATGTGGTATCCTGGGTCAGGTGTGTTACTTGACTGTATCGATTCCTGATCTTTGCTGCATTTCTTACTTTCATTGGAAAGCATATATATGTGCTTTGTCGTGAAAACCCCTGATCTGCGCCTTTGTTAGCATGCAACAGAATCATGTTTTCTCGCTTTGAGGCTCAATTATAGAAGCGTGCCACTATCGGCCCGCCAGAATTGCGTTTCGCTAGTTGGCCGATATAGTAGCCCGAGTTTTATTATGGCCGTGATACCATTTTTATGATCTGAATCATATCGGTTGGTGCACGAGATTTCGGCATTTATCGCATTTGCGCAAATGCCGCTAATAAACGCCCATACTGACATATCCAGCAAGACTAAGGGTTAATTTGTTTGTCATCTACAGTAAAACCTGTCTTAAGCGGCCACTCAAAAGTAGACAAAATAAAGGACTTAAAGACAGATAGATGGGAGTTAATGAAGGTCGAAAGTATTGCAGAATGCTCTCTTGAAGCATTACTGGTTGCCGATTCGAAAAAAGCCCGTTATTATTGTCTAGCATTGTCAAAATCGTCGACCGGCAGCTAGTTGCAGGTTGCTGATTCAAAAAGCAGTTATTATTGTTTCTAGGGCTGGGTATAGTCATTTATGCATCAGGTACCAAAAGGAACCAAGCGCTGGCTTTGTTTCAAATATGATAGTAGCCATGTTTTGGAAACAGTTGCTAATTCTGATTGTAATTGCCGATTCAGTTGCGGATTAAAAAAACAAGTTCGAATCGCCAACTGGCAACAAGTTGCAGGTCGCCGATTCGAAAAACAGTTGTTATTGTTACTAGGGTGCAGATAGTCATTTATGCACCAAGTACCAAAACGAACCAAGCGCCGGCATTGTTAAAAAAATGCTAGCAGCCATATTTTGGTTACAGTTGCCGATTCAGATTGCAGTTGCCAATTCAAAAACAAAAGTCCGAATCAGCAACAGGCAAACAGTTGCTGGTTGCCGATTCGAAAAACAGTCATTATTGTTTCTAGGGTGCAGATAGTCTTTTTAGCACCAGGTATCAAAACAAACCAAGCGCTAGCTATGTTTCAAACATGATAGTAGCCATGTTTTGGAAACAGTTGCGGATTCAGATTGCAGTTGCCGATCCAGTTGCCGTTTCAAAAATACACATTTCTGGTTGCCAATTCGAAAAATAAACAGTAATAATTGTTTCTAGGGTGCAAAAAGTCATTTATGGACCGGGTACCGAATTGAAACAACCACAAGCTTTGTTTCAAGAATGCTACTAGCTATATTTTGGCAACAGTTACCGTTTAAGATTGTAGTTGCTGATTCAGTTGCCGATCCAAAAACAAAAATCCGAATTGGCAATCGGCAACAAGTTGCTGGATGCCGATTTGAACTTTTATTTTTGAATCGGCAACTGCAATCTGAATCTGCAACTGTTTCCAAAACATGGCTACTTTCATTTTTGAAACAAAGCTAGCACTTGGTTTGTTTTGGTACCTGGTGCATAAATGACTATCTTCACCCTAGAAACAATAGTAACTGTTTTTTGAATCGGCGACCGGCAACTAGTTGCCGGTTGCCGATTCGGACTTTTGATTTTTAATCGGCAACTGAGTCGGCAGCTACAATCTGAATCAGCAATTCTTGCTATAATATGGCTACCAGCAATCTTGAAACAAAGCTTGACAATAATTACTCGGTTTTTTTTTCGATTCGGCAACCCGCAACTAGTTGCCGGTTGCTAATTCCAACTTGTTATTTTGAATTGACAACTGAATCAGCAACTGCAATCTGAATCCGCAACTGTTTCCAAATGAAGGCTACTATCATATTTGAAACAGAGCCAGCACTTGGTTCGTTTAGGTACCTGGTGCATAAAAGTCTATCTGCACCTTAGAAACAATAATAACTTTTTTTTTAATCGGCAACTGGCAACTAGTTGCCGGTTGCCGATTCGGTTTTTTGTTTTTGAATCAGCAACTGAATCAGCAACTACAATCTGAAACGGCAACTGTTGCCAATATATGGCTACCAGCATTCTTGAACTAGTTAACTAGGTCTTGGGTTAGCTAGGATTAGGGTCAGACACTAAGGCTAGGGTTACACACTGTTTTTGAAATTAACAAACTTTGACACCCCATAAAATTGTTTAGAGTAGAGATTTTTTCATGGGTTTTTTGCGTCCTGTTTAAAAATGTATCTCCTTTTTGGAATTAAACATGATTTGAAACATTTTGTAACCATTTATGAATCGAACATGAATCCGCACAGGCTGCTAAATGCAATAAATAACGATTTTTTTTCATTCATGAGCAGTCTGATCTGGGTCTGCATTGATTGCCCAACCAGTCTGTCCGAAACCTTAGGGTCTATACGGTCTAGTTGCCGGTTGGGGATTCAAACTTGTATTTTTGAATCCGCAACTGCAATCTGTATCGGCAACTGTTTCCAAAACATGGTTACTATCATTTTGGAAACAAAGCTAGAGCTTGGTTCGTTTTGGTACCAGGTGCATAAATGACTATCTGCACCCTAAACAATCATAACTGTTTTTCGAATCAGCTAGTTTCTAGTTGCCGATTCGCACTTCTGTTTTGAAATTGGCAACTGAATCAACAACTACAATTTGAATCGGCAACCGTTGCTTAAATATGGCTACCAGTATTCTTGAAACAAAGCTAGACAATAAAAATGTTTTTTTCGAACTGCCAGTTGCCGATTCGAACTTTTATTTTTGAATTGGCAACTGAATCGGCATCTGCAATCTGAATCGGCAACTGTTTCCAAAACATGGCTAGAATCATTTTTGAAACAAAGCTAGCACTTGATTTCTTTTGGTACCTGGTGCATAAGTGACTATCTGCACCCTTGAAACAATAATAACTGTTTTTCAAATCGGCAACCAGCAACTAGATGCTGATTGCAGATTTGGACTTTTGTTTTTGGATCGGCAACCAAATCAGCAACTACAATCTGAATTGGCAACTGTTGCCAAAATATGGCTGCCAGCATTCTTGAAACAAAACTAGACAATAAAAACGGGCTTTTTCGAATCGAAATTCGAACTTGTCTTTTTGAATCGCCAACTGAATTGCCATTGCAATCTGGATCGGCAACTATTTCCAAAACATGGTTACTATCATTTTTGAAATAAAGCTAGCGCTTGGTTCTTTTCGCTACCTGGTGCATATATAGTGACTATCTGCACCCTAAAATTAATAATAACTGCCTTTTCAAATCAACAACCGGCAAATAGTTGCTGGTTCGGATTTTTGTTTTTGAATCGGCAACTGAATCGGCAACTACAATCTGAATCAGCAACTGTTGCCAAATTATTGCTACCGGCATTTTTGTAACAAAGCTAGCGCTTGGTTCGTTTTGGTACCTGGTGCATAAATGACTATCTGCACCCTAGAAACAAAAATAACTGATTTCCAATCAACAACCGGCAACTAGCTGATTCAGACTTGTGTTTTTGAATCGGCAACTGAATCGGCAACTTCAATCTGAATCGGCAACCGTTGTTAAAATATGGCTACCAGCATTCAAAGCTAGACAATAATAACTTATTTTTTCGAATCGGCAACTAGTTGCCTGTTGCCAATTCGGACTTGTGTTTTTGAATCGGCAACTGAATTGGCATCTGGTATCTGAATCGTTAACTGGGGATAGAGAGTTTGGGTACGATAAGGATAGGTGCGGTGTTATATATGGTAGGTTAGGGGTATGTTTTGGTTGGGGTAAGGGTGAGGTATTCTATCGGCTCAACCACAATCAGAAGCAAATTTTTCTTTTATCGGAGTACGAAAATAAAGTTCTTTCAATCCACTTTTTGCATGCATTTTCACATTTTATATACTTTATATTGTCTTAATCCAGTTGGTGTTATAGAGTTACGAAAGTAATAACTCGCTCATTTATGGTTGAAAGAGGATGTTGTAAGGAAAAAAAAAGAAGTCACCATACTATCATAATATAAGAAATTTTTTATCACTGAAGATAACTCCATACTTAAATGTTCTTATGTTTTCAAAGGCACAGTATATGGAAAATTAGGGCACCAAACTAAATGTTGTAACGTTCATTTTCATTGGGTTTTTGGTCGGTGAAATTACAAAATTCTATACAAACTCAAAGAAATGACTCCTATCAGTTGCTATAACTCTCTTTTAAAGGAAATGTTCTATTCACATGAAACATAATGAAAAACTAGACCATCCAACAAATCCAGAGAGCTTTTGGTTGTTATTCTAAGTCGTCTGGTTGTAAAGTTATAGAGTTTCATAAATGGTCTCTGAAAATTAGCCAAAATGTCTATGGACAGGAAATTAGTAACCCGTTCCAAATACAACTTTGCAAGTTAAAATATGAAGTACAAGGATTGTTCACAAAAAAAAAATAACCAGCCTTTGAATATAAAAAAAAACGTCTTGGCCGTAGGCCTGTCTCGACCGTAGACACAAATGCTTAAGAATATTAAGAAGAGAAACTACCAAAACACTGATTTAATCTAAATCAGATTGGTTTATTCTCTGTTATTTGGTGATTACTTTGAATTACACCTAGATTTTGTAAAGAAAACATAATTTTGAATTATTTATCACTAGTTAGAGAGAAATTATACAGTTTCCTTTCCAAAATCTAAGTGTAATTCAAAGTAATTTTATAGGAAAACTAGAGCAGCTGTCAATGGTACACTTTCTCAAATATCAGCTTTTGTACCTTTGATCTTTACCTTGGGGTCAAGGTTACACAATGCATCTACACCATGTCATCCACAGGGGCTTGAAGTTATGATTTTTGCGTGATTTTAGGCCTATGGGAGCGTGATACATGCTTTAAAATGTCAAAAGTTCGACTGTTTAACCCCCTCAGTGCCACAGGGCCACTTTTGGGCCACACGTACAACTACGTTGAGTGCCACGGGGCCACTTTTGGGCCACTGGTTTACGGGCTTATTCTGAAATTATTACACAACAACTTAAAGCAATATGGGCAATTATATGAAGAAAAATCATTTTGCAACACGATGCAGCATTTTATTTAGCGTTTTAGCAATCTGTTTGTGTGCAATATGTAAAAATATGAGGGTACTGTTGCTGCATTTTGACGCGGGAAACTACGCCATTTGTCTAACGGACACAACGTTACGTCACAGACTCGATAACGTTACGTCATAACTTGATAACGTTACGTCATAACTTGATAACGTCTTGCGCCAAACGCCAACTGTTTCGTGCAACGTCGCGCCTTTGTCGCTAATTGATTACAATTGGTTGCAACATCGGCGGTCCATTTCTGCTTTTTAATCTATAACAAAATATACCTACCGCATCGGCGAGCAATGGAAGGACATACGTGCATATGCGCAGACTTGATTGAGCCTACGTTGCTAGCATGCACATAGTATGAATATAGGTTAAGGCTCAGAACATATATTAGACTTCTAGCTACGCTGCATTCGTCAGCATGTGGCCCCAAATTGTTCATTTTTCTCAACGCAAACATTCTGATCTTGGCAGTCCATGTTTGCATGTGAACGAGGTGTCTGTCGACGCATGCGTACGTTCTACGGAGTTTGGTAAGTTATCACATGTGCGTAAGATCATTCACAGCTATATTCAGAATGACAAGGTCCGAGTCTCTGGCGGCTACATGTCTGTACTCGTATATAATAAGAGAAGCATCATAGGACGCGGTGGCTTAGTGGTAGAGAGCTTGACTCGAGATCGAGGGGTTGAGATTCACCGGCGTCACTACGTTGTGTCCTTGGGCAAGACACGTTAATTCCTATTTAGTGCTGGTTCAACCCAGGAAGACGGGTGATTTCCTGACAGTACTGAGCAGCAGATAAAGTATCTTGCCCAAAAACACAACACAGTGACTCGCCAGCGATGTGTCATTTAAATTTCAATTAATGTTTTACGTACCAACCAATAATTGTTCAGTCATGTCTTACGGCGTTGTGCGATATCACAGGGTCGCAAGGCTGCCGCAACGACAAATATGTTCATTTTCTTTGTGATTCTTGTGCGATCTTATGAAGACGTATGACGGCTGCAAGGCTGCTGCAAGACACGTAAGGTGTATATACGACTGAACGGAAGAGCATGCACTCACGTATTTGGTTTGCGATTGGCATATGTCCTTGCGCTTGATAGGAAACGTTAACTTAGACAGAACCGTCGGCTCTGATAAAGAAATCTTTATGAGGCTCTATCCAGGTCTGTATAAGGAGGCTGAAAATCACCTAAAACCGTAAGTTTTCCATTCAATGCTTTTATGATGTAAAAAGTGAAAAGGGAGAATGTAGTGCACCACTGTATATATCTAAGCTGATTCGAGCTGAAAATTTTGTTAGGTTTCGTCTGAATCCTTTTTGTCTTGATGTAAAGGAAGTTTGTTTACCTCACGACAAAAGCGATTCAGATAAAACCGTACATTTTGCAGCTCGCACCGGCTTGGATTAGAAGTTGAAGAACTAGAGTGGAGCACTACATTTTCGTTTTTTTCGCTATTTTGCGCGATATTAGAAAATCTTTTTTCAGCCACCATATACAGAACTGGCCGTTCTGTGTAAGAAGTTTCCTACCCGTGTTTATTGCACGGCTGCCGCAAGAATGCAGCAAAACGCACGACTACCGATGAAGCCCCAAGTTTGCACAACAGACGCACAGCCTCACTTGCGACAGTCTTGCAAATCTGCATGACCATCCAGCGACAGCCTTGCGCGCGAACGAAAGACAATCGTGCTAGCGTCGTACAGTTGCCTCAGGTGTCGTGAAAATCCACCCGAGGTATGCAATTTTGTTTGCGATCCGCTCAACGGCCAAACGACTGCAGAAAATCGCACGGCCAAACGATCGTACGATTGATGTGAAACAGGCTGAAACAGGTGCGCTTCTTAACAGACTGAAATAAAATTTTATAAATATAGAGCTGACATGTGCGACCAACGAAAATTCAGACCAGCCTTTGCATCCGCGCAGTCTGATCAAAGGTTTTGATGGGCGCTCTATGGATAGTCAATGGCCCAAGTTTCCTCAGGCGGAAAATTAAGACTCTGATCAGACTGTGTGGATGCGCGGGCGGATCTGAATTTTCGCTGTATGTACATTCCAACTGCTGGCACCTTACAAGTACTGGCTCGTTTGTGTCGTTAACTCATCCAGCGCTTTCAAAACTTTTGAGCAATGTAAAATGCTAAGTTGATTATCGCACAGGGTCTTTTCATCTCGTTATGTTATATGAGAGAGTTATGCCCTGGATTAAGTTTTAAAAAATGGCAAGCGCTTCTTATGCGTTCAGTCAACACTGTTGCACCCAGGATCATGAATATTGGTTGATACACATGTACACGTGAAGATTCCATTGCTAAACGCATACGAGTGTTTGTAGAGAAAGTATTCTCATGTCATATTTACTTTACGCGTTATGAACACTTTCCTGCCGGATTCTGGCACACCCTCATTACCCAAAAGTAAATACCACGGAGCATTTGGTAGGCGTGTTGGCTGTATGCTCAGGCGGCCAAAGGCATCTAAATATTTCGCGTGTTCCATTCCATGAACTTTTTCATGGCGCTAATTCGGGAACATGTTCCCATACAGGAAAAACTGGCAGCGAGCGGTAAACGGAGCCTACGAAATCCGTATTTTGATAGTAATGCAGGTGTTTATAGTCCTAATCATGCATTGAAATATCACCTTACAGTTCAAAGAGAATTGCTGCCACTAATACCGTAGCATTATCAGGTGCTCCCTATAAAATTAAACGTCTTAATTGGCGTAACGTCAATTAACGTTGAATGTATATAGTGGCGGGATTTTGACGTCAATGTAAGTTGTTTATTTTTAAAAACGTCGACGTCATCGGCAAGTTGTTTATTTTCAAGACGTCGACGTTATGAAAATTTGGCACTCGTATAGGAAATAGGCTCGGCACTCAACTGGTTAAGGATCTGAAAAAAGGTTCAAATCGAGTATAAGAAAAATGACAAGGGAGGACACAGAAATATGTCAGATCACTTTGAAGCTGATTTTCTGCTGTAACCTATGTCATAGATCGGGATCTCCTGTCTGTCCACCAGCCCATCAACATGCTTTAGCTGTTCCCATAATATTCTGACCAATGCGTACCATTTGAAAGAGAAAAATCACGAAAAAGCTGAAATAAACACTTGTCGAGTGCAATCGCGGGAGTTCGCCATCTTGTTTGACGTCGCGCCAAAGTGACGTAGGTAAGCAGCACGCGTCAACAATCCTGAGATCGACCGACCTGCTCACCTGAAACAACTTACTCGTACCTACATTACAGTTCCTTGATATATCAGTAGCGTTATAAGATTTTATAAAGGTATGAAATCTTCAAGCATGGTAATTATTCTAAATGGTGAATCAGATCGTTAACGATTTTAGTTTAAAAATAGAAAAAAATGGATACACAGACAAAACAATTCAGGGTACTTATTTGAAGTCGCCTCTCTTTGTACCGGGATGTTGAAAAGATGAAATACATGTTCGTGTATTTTGGGCCAGCACATGAGATTTGGTTACTTATAGATAAATGCGTAAATGCATCCTTACACGCCCATGCTTACGTATCCAGCGGGACTAGAAGTAGACACATAATCTATGCAAGCAGTGAAGGCTCTGGCGAGACTGCACATTAGAAGTTACAAGTGCCCTCAGCATTTATCAACAAAATATGTTTTGATAGAGGAGTAAAGGACACTTTTCTTTAGATTAGGCTTATTTTAATTGTGCGATTAACTTGTTGCAGAAAGAAACATGCTGAAAACTCAAAACAACCGGCATTTTCGTCCGGGTGAGCTGGTTTATGACGCGCGTACCGTTTAGCGCCATGTCATTTAAATTACGTCACGCACGTAAACAAAGATGGCGGCTACTGTTAAAATGCACTCGACAACTGTTTATTTTGATTAACTGACCAGTTTACAAGGTTCGAAGCGTAGAAGAATCATTTTATTGATGCCATGAGATACATGTAACATTGAAAACGATATCTGTCCAAGGATTTGAGAAACAAAAGTGAGGGAGTAGAAATAAATGTTTTTTTCATGATCTTGAAGATTTCTGTGTCCGACCTTTGCTTTTTCTATGAATCACTTCGGTCAAAATTTTCATTTTTTTCATTGGCTGTTATTTTCTCGAAATTTTTGGATGGAATTAAAGAGAATGCCCCTAAGCATCAGAAAAGGTAGCAAATTTTCATAAATTCGAGCACCTGTGATGTCATCTATGTACCTGCAAAGTTTGAAGTTGTTATGTCCAACGGTTAAGGAGGAGATGGAATATTGCCCAGTACCCTCCAAATCATATGACCTATGCACCTGCAAAATTTGAAGATTCTCCCTCCAACAGTTTAGGAGAAGATGCATTTACAAGAACGACATTATTTGACCTTTGACCTTGAGTTTGGGTTTAAGGTCATATGCATTGTTGCCGAGTACCCTCAACATTATGTGATCTATACGCCTGCAACGTTTGAAGGTGCTATGTCGAAGGGTTCAGGAGATGTATTTACAAGAAAATACATTCTTTGACCTTGACCTTACGGTTAAGGTCATAGGAAATATTGCCCAGTACCCCTACACCATGTGACCTATGCACCTGTAAAGTTTGAAGTAAATACATCTAATGATTTAGGAGGTAATGTTTTTACAAGAAAATAAATTATTTGACCTTGACCCACGCACAATTTTGCTCAATTCCCTCTACATTATGTGATTTATGCACCTGCAAAGACTGTAGTTGCTTCAATCAATGGTTTGGGAGGAGATGCACGCAAGCACACACAGATGGACGATGGACCGGCTTATTAAAAATTAATGCACTCTTTTTTCTAAAGAAAAAAGCGGGTAAAATAAACAGATTTGATTCAGAGTAACTCAATACTAGTGTAATTTTGCTTCTAAATTTTCATTTAAATATTTGTGTCTACGGACAGGACGTGTCTACGCACAGGACATTTTTGCATTTAGAGACTCCTTAATCCTTTTTGTTGCAATCAGTCTTTGTATTTCATATGTAAGCTTAGTCCTGAAACCCACTTGTATCACACACATAAACATGACCTTAATCAAAATCAATAAAAAACAAGGGCGTCTACGGACTAGACATTTTTGGACCATTTTACACCGTACCAGCCAAATGAAACCTGTATATTTATTTGTTTCCTGAGATACTTAATAATATATAAACTCGTTAGCAAGTATGTTTAACTTCACAATTCACTTAATCAATTGTATTTGAAATGTGGTTGCTACGATTAAGGGTGCTGTGCGATCTGTCGCTTCCTAAATTTGAAAAATATATAACAAAGTAGGCATTTGGTCTTTTAGATGTCATTTATGTACTAGTTGACACAGCTTGATAATGTAACCAACAAAAGAAAGTGGACAGTCTATATTATACAAAAATTGATATCATTATATGTTCTTAGAGATGGATATGGAATTTTTTGTTAAAAACAGTTCTTTTTCAAATAAAACAGCATAACAGTATTTTTCAAGCAGTTTTACCAATGTATGCTCTGATGTGAAAAACCTGTTCTGCCAATGAGTTCATCGCTATTTTCCTCTTTAAACATTCCCTTAATTAGCACTTCTCTGAAACAAAATTAAAGTGTTTTCACACTATTTTCTGTATCACAGGAGCATATAACAAGCTGTTGGTACAAAAAGTGCATCTGATTGTGGCTGAGCCGTCTGTGTAATGGCAAAAGGAAACTGTAGGCAAGAGGGTAGAGTAGGGTTTGGGTACGAAAAGTATAGGTGTGGGATCGGGTAGGGTAGGATGTGTTGGTTCTGATAGGAGTAAGGTATTGTACATGTAATTGCAAAAGGAAACTGCAGGTAACGGGTAGAGAAGGGTTTGGGCACGATAAGAATAGGCGTGGTGTTAGGTAGGATAGGGGTAACGTATGTGTTGGTTCGGATAGGGGTAAGATCTTGTATGCGTAGGAGTTGCCGTATCAGACTTGTTTAAAAAATATTTATAAAACAGCAACCGGCACCTAGTTGCCAGTTGCCGATTCTGGCATAAAATTGAATCGGCAACTGGAAACTAGTTGCCGGTTGCCGATTCGAATCGGCAACCGGCAACTAACTTTATGTACGTGCAAGTCCTTGGTTTTGTTTACTGTCATTTAAACCACGAAGAGTTTCAAAAATGGTTTTGAAGATTCACAAGACCTTTAACTGTAAAGTACATCTACCCAATGGAAAATCACTTGCAATTAACACGCAACGGTATTTAACAAATTGAGTCAAATGCGTATGCTCAAACAAATAAGGCCACAGTCTGGCCTGAACATACACTGTTCGCAAATGTCCCATGCCAGTTTTATTTCAAAGCATCATACTGCATGGTAACAGCTGTTAACTCTTTGCATGCTGGGTAATTTTTCATGTTGTGGTTGTCGCCTGCTGACTTTTTTTCAAAATATTTTTTTTAAAAAACATATATCAGGAACACTATCAAAGTGTCAAACGGTTTGGAACTAGATCAGGACTGACGTTCTGTCATTCCTGATCTGGGTCCAGACTGTTTGCAAAGGTTGTTCGCAGACGACAAAAGTCGCCGCTAGCAAGAAAAGACTTTAATAGTTTGGATTGCACGACCCTTGGGTCTGCACTATAATCACTATGTGCGTCCGTCCGTCCGTTAACAGTTAGTGAAAATGTTCATAACTCTTAATACATATGGTATATTTTGATCACATTTTGCATACATACGAGTATGCATGTCAACATTCTCAAACCACTGGCATGCGAAACTACCTTTTTGATGGACGAGGGTTTGCTGAGCATCAGTATAGCCTGTTGTGGTCATTTAGTGAAACTCCTCATAACTCTTGAACCTTATGGGATATTTGGATCAAATATTACATACTTATCTATTTTGATATCATCCAGCCACTGGTATGCAAAATGGTGACGAGGGTTTGCCGAGCACCATTTTGGCCAGTCAAGGTATTTTAGTGAAAATGCTCACAACTCTTGAACTCCATGGTATATTTTAATCAAATTTTGCATACTAATATATTTTAAGGGGATATATCTTTCAAAAGCTCTTACTTGCATGAAAATTTTCCTGTATAAACAAGACTTGCTTTTTTGTCAAGGAGACGGATACTTTTGGCCACATTGTTGTATGAACAACTTATACATCTCACATAGATCACTTTACGCCCCAACATACAGCTTTTGAGCATCCGCAGCATGCTTATCAGTCTTTTAAGAGTTACTTCCTGGTTTGATACCGTTAACAATGCTGCGACACGCTGGATGAACTTTAGAGAAAACAATTTGCATGAACATGACCTACAATTATTCGACTACAATATTTAGAAGTATTTTGACTCCAATACTACGTATTTCTGGTGTAATTTACAATATAAAAATTCATAAGCCAAAATTGAAAATATATATATTTCTACCAGAAATATGTACATTTTGGGCGAGAATACTTCTAAATATTGTAGTCGAATAGTTGTAAGTCATGTTCATGCAAATGGTTTTCTCTCAAGTTTGTCCAGCGTGTCACAGCATTGTTAATGGCAGTGGACATCAAATCAGCGTTGAAGGAGGCTGTCAAGGAGGCTACAAATTTCTTGAAGGTGGAGATCCAAGAACTGCATACCGAGAACGCTCGCCTCCAGAAAGCCAACGAAGCAAACATTCAACGTGGGTCGTGCATATTACTGTCAGTTGATTCTGTCCATAGAATCAATACATTTACCAATGAAAGAATCAAATAATTGAGATAATTGCCCTACAGCTGATTGGGGAGCATTTGCTGAGTGGCAAGGCCTGACTAACAAATTCAACTGGTCAGCCAAATCATTGCATAGCCTTTAACATATATAAGCCTAGCGTTCTTTTTGTCGGACATATGCAAACAATGCAGACCCAGATTAGACTCATGTTAAGTTTAAAACAACAGGCAAAGTAGACAAATATTAAGAAAACCTGAGTGAGAATTTTTTAAACCCGCAGCGCGAAATGGTTCTGAAAAACACAAATTTATTGACTCTAGATCAGGTTTGAGATGAACATTACTTGTACTTCAACAACAGCAGAATCTAGGGCGAAGATAAATGTATTTAAGCCCCCCCCCCCCCCCCGGTGACTTAGGCTGCTGTCCGTTCTAAAACGGTGGTTCTGTTGTTGTTGACTTCTAGTTTAATGTCACTCCCATTGTGGGAGTCTGTAATTGTTCTATAATTTGTTGTACGTTACTTTGTTTCCATTCTACTTTTGCAATCATCTTGATAGGGAGGAGAGAGTTGGTTGCTTTACTTAGTTTGTCTTCCTAGTGTCTCGTGATTGAGGCCAACATTTAGGATTAAAGAAACAAACAAGCGAACATGACCAATGAATGCCACAGTTACACACTGCATACCTAGGAAAGAGATACAGAATGCAAACTAAGACAAAATAGTAAAGCAACCAGGCCCCGAGATTATAAAACTCTTTTCGTGCTCAACTCAACTGAGCACGAAACATCAACTGTTCATATATACTAAAATACCAACAAATAAAGAAGTTTCTTGATTTAAGTCTCTCAGATGCTGTATTTATCATTCTATTAAATTTTTAAATGCCAACGATTCTTGACATTTTAACATTAATGAGCAGGTTAAATTTTGTGCTCAGTTGAGTTGAGCATGAAAAAAAGTTTTACAACCTTTGGACCAGTTCTCCCCATATCAGCCAGATGCTTGAAAAACTAGAAAGAACACACAGTACTGCAAAAACAAAACGTCGAAGGAACACACATACAATCAGGGAAACAATAAACAATGCAACAGCAACAGAGCCACCGCTCCGGTATGGACAGTGGCCAGAAGTCATCGAGAGGGGAAGGTGGGGGGGGGGGGCTTATATGCATTTTACTGGCGTCAAATCTTCACCCTAGTTTCGGCTGTTGTTAAAACACAAAAGTGTTTAGCTCGCATGGAGGCTACCTTACTTGTGCAATGCATCATCACAGCAAAACAATCTCACATACCATGATGTAACAAAGAAAAGAGCCCATGGCTCACAGGTAATTAGAGCTATAGGAAAACCTCAAGTTGAGCCACGGTGCCCAGCCAATTGAAAGACAAGCATCAGACACCAACCCACCGATAAAAGTTTTAGGTCAAGGTCTGAGGCCTGCCTTAGATTAGTATTGATTTGATGACGTTACAAAATTCAAAATTGTTTTATGTAACATGTACATAGATCACCATGCATCATTGACCATGTGCACTAAACCGAGCCTGTCAATGTGTGAATAAAACACATCGAAATATCGGTATTTTTGTTTCTACTTAAAGAAGGCATTTCAATTTTGGAATTTTTGGTTCCTGTTTACCAAATTATATTTCTCACACAATATATCACCCTTTTATGAATGTCGTTTTGGTAACATGACTTCCTGGACATTTTTGGTTTTAATTTACAGCATTAACTAAATGTCGAATCACTTTGACCTTTATGTTGAACAATATACATGCAACAGGATTTAACAATGGGGAACTATGCTAATGTTTGTGGTTTGTACATTTGTATGGTTAATTATTTTAGGCATTTTACTTCATTTACACGAATATAACGTACACTATAAGTTTATGGAATATAAATTACGAGGATCTATCATGAGTGTGAGGGTGGTAAGATAAGAATTTCTAAACCAGGATAAATATCATAACTTCTCAGATATCATTATACGATATGAAAGAAAATTGCAAACAATAAAAATAAATGCATACAAAATGCGATGTTAACACAGTTCTAATATATTCCATACATTGACCATCATAAACTTGCAAACAAGGTTTAGTCAACTTTCAACATTGTCTGAGAGTTTTTCTTACTGCCTAGATTAGATTTGAGTCAAATGCGTTTGCTCAAACAAATAAGGACACAGTCTGGCCTGAGCATACATAGCTCATAATTGTCCCATGCCAGTTTTATTCGATCGGATGCATCTGTATGCATTATATTATATATGTGTAACAGCAGTTAAACAGTTTTGATTCTATTCATATGATATACAAAATCAATACATTTGCCATGTTTACCAGTGAACGGATTCAATAATGGAGGCAATTGTCCTACAGTTGCATGGGGAGTCACATGAAGGTCTGACTTGTCAGCCAAATGATTACATGCACCTATGCATAGCCTTTAACTCTTTGCCTACTCTGATATTTTGCATTTTATTATGTCTCCTATCTTCAGGGTAGGTAGACATATTGTTTTTCCCCTCGCGCGTCCGTCTGTCTGTCTGTACGTCTGTCTGTACGTCACAAAATCGTGTTCGCTCTATAACTTGATAACCGTTAAAGATATTTTGATGAAAACTTCATACATTTGTAAAGCACATTGAGACGACGTGTCATGCACAAGAACCATAACTCTTGCTTGTGTGACATAATAGCCCTTTTCACCTGCTCTAAATGACTGGAACACTGTTGAAAGGTAAAGGGACAAAATGATCAAACTGTTCTTGATGGGACCTAAAGTCACTGTAGTTGATGGGCAGCATTCAAATTGAATACTGCACATTAATTATTCCTGCAAGAAAAGATGATAAAATTGCTGCTATCGTATTTTGAAAGGCTGGCATAGGAGTCCACCTGATGAACTTTAAAACTAGCTAAATGCATATGATCTTTTATATTGGCATTAATTCAAATTATTGTTTAAGTTTTCAAATATCAATAGATCGTGTGAGGCTGGCATCACATGCTTCTACATGTACAAATACTTATTTGCTCTTGCACCTTTATTCTGCATGTGCAGTTCAATAAAGAATATTCTGTGGGCCTGAGTAGCCTAGGGGTTGTAGCTTCGAACCACTGGATTCACAGGCCTATGGATGATATTCTAAGTTGAGAATCAGTCCCCACAATAGCTAGCTGTTGTCAGGATATGGGCTCAAAAGTTAAACTTCACGATGGTAGTAGTTAGGCTGGATTAGTGCCCAGCTATGAGCTATATTATGAAGGAACCTCTGTGGCTGCATATTCTGTCAGGTGATGGAAAGTTTCCATCGTGTGCATACTTCTCCCACGTAGTCAGCTGATCACACCCCAGGAGACAGGTGTTTGTGATAAGGTCAGCCATCATTCCTTGTCATAATGTTCTCAGATTTTACTATATAAACTGCCCATCGTTACCATGTCGTTAGAGAGAGAGATCGAGACAGTGATCAGATTAAGCTTGCTGATCAGTCATGATCATGTAGACTGTATAGCGTTATTATCAGCTCGAACCTGGGTTGATTTGCATAATAAACCATTATTATGAACTGTTGTTTTTGACTTTGAAAAGTACTACTATACGATACAGCCCCGACTATGTTATAGAGTCGTTTTGGCTGCCGTTCGCAGGATAGTCAGTGTCTACACAGTTTACTTAATCGTTATTCAGGACAGGACAACACAAGGACATGGAAGGGAACAAGGTAGGAACAGTTTTCTTCTTCTCTTTTGTTTCGATGTATGTTTGCCATGATTCTACCAATTATTAGGCAATATAGTTAGTAAGAAAAAGAAATGAATATTTAATCTTAATTTTTCTTTATTATTAATATTTTTTTTCTAAAAAGACTAATTTCATTTTTTTAAAATAAAATGGCTGAGGGACAAAAGCATGCACAGGGTCAAGACCTAAATCCTGTCATAACATCATGGCACGCAATGACGGCTGAAATTGTCCCATTCTTCGCAAAGCTCTAACTTAATTCACGAAATAATATAGTTTAAAAGTATACGGAATTTCCGACTCAGTTTTCAGATTTAATGGATTCAGAATAAAAGGGCAATAAAATGAAAATCCTAGGTGACAAAACATGCATCAGGGGACAATGGCCATTTCGATTAATACAATTTTTAATTAAAAGTAAGGGTACAAATGTCGCACATGATTCCAATACACACACATATGCTAATAAGATAAATAAGCCTTTTAAACAGACAACGGGACTCTTTGCAAAACGGGGTCGTTGCAGAGAGTGGGGAGAACAGCTATATCAGAAATTAAACAAGAACAATTAATACAAACAAATACGTGTTTTGGACAGTCCTTATTCTTGTTTAACAAAGATTGACAAACAAAAATGTTGAACTCCCATTGGTACAGGAACTAAATGTTCTTTGATTTGGTGGATCCAAACTGTGTCGAGAGTTGCATGTTTTTGTTTGAGTTGGCTTAAAACTCAGATTGTTACATGGACTAAATGTTCTTTCAATCAGTGGTTCTGAAGTGTTTCAAGAGTTTTGCTGTGATAAGGTTTAGAATTCAGTTTAATACAGGGACGCAATGTTCTGTGACTCAGTAGTGCCGAAATGTATTAAGACTTCTATGTAATCAAGGATTTTACAAGAAATGGACTGGCTGAAACACACTAATAAAATAATCTATGTCAAATCAAAAAGTTTTAGAAGCGATGGATTTTGCTACGCTAATATGAAGATGTTGAAAATACATGTAATTTCTGATATGCTGTGAAGCGACCTTATTATTTAAAAAAATAAAAAAAAAATAGTAAAACGGAAAAAAATGAAGAAAAAAAGAAAAACAAGTTTTGCGTTTATAAAAAGTAGATGAGTAGTTGTAGTTGAGGTTAATTATGCTGTGAAGCAACCTCGTTTTAGTACATTTGAGGTTATTATAAATCATAATAATCCTCGCGTGTTACTAGAAATTGCAAACATGAATCTATGACGTTTTAGTCCTATTGTTATTTTGTCTTGATTTTGTACAAAGATAAACAGGAAGTGTCATGTTATCTTGTTAAGGTTAAGAGTGGGTCCCGACAGCAGGGAGACGTAAAACAATTATTGAGGTTAATTTCCAATATGTTGTAAGATGACCTCGGTTTATTCATTTGAGGTAAATTGTAAATAGTTTGTAAACCTCATGCACTGTTAGAATAACAGACTGAATTTTATTTTATTTTGTTTGTTTCAGATGAACATGAAGTACCATGTTATCTTATGGTCAATGTTCATTAGCCAAACGTTCGGACTCTTTACATCTGAAAATGTAGTATTTCAAAAGACTAATGAAGTCTATATAAATGATGCGTATTGGATTGTAACTTTTGTCCATGACCTAAGACCTTTTACAAATCTCATCAATCAGATCAGCAATGATCTAAGCTTTACAGATGAAGTCATAGGGGTAATAACTAAATCTTATAGGACCTCGAATATGACTGGATATTTAGCAACCTTTGAAAGCTTACATGTAGAAGTCAGTTTATTGACAGACACATACATGTCTGTTTTCGATAGTTTTCAAGAATATAAAGCCCTTTCAATGAATACAACAATGCATAAAAGGTCCATTTTACCAATTCTTGGTGAATTAATGCACACTTTAATTGGCACTTTATCTGAAAAAGACCTAGAAAACATAAATAATAACATCAACGTTTTGGCCACTAACCAAGAGCGCATTATTCATGACCTTGACATAAGCTTATCTGTGTTGAATTTAACTGCAAAACAAGTTTCTGAAAATAGAAGATCAATTATGGATCTTGTCAAAGTTATTCAAAAACTAGATAGCAAAATCAGACAGCTTCAACAATCGTTTGAGCAAAAGTTTGTAAGGCTTGAACAGTTTATTCACACCTATCTGCAGTTTCAAATGATACTTGACGAAATAAGAATAACCACACAAGATGCCGTGTTTTATCTCCAAAGTTTAAAGACTGAATTGAATATGTTATCCATGCATCATTTATCGACAGACACTATTTCTCCCCATAATCTCAAGAAATTGTTAATTGTAATTGAATCCAAATTACCAAATAATGTTGAATTGCCAAGAAATCCACGCAAGGACATTTGGTACTATTATAAGACACTTGCATGCATGACTTACCTGCAGAGTAAGGAAATAAGAATTGTTCTTAAGATTCCATTAATTAACACTAAAGAATCGTATGAAGTGTTTAAGGTACATAACTTACCATTACCTTCAGATAGTATAAACTCAAATCAAACTAATGTTCTACTGAAATATGAGCTTGAAGCAGAAATGCTAATAGTATCCAAAGATAAGACTACATTTTCAATCTTGTCAGATTATACATATCGAATGTGTACAAATCACCATTATCAGTTTTGTAATCCGGAGACAGCATTCTATCAGACAAACATAAACAAACTTTGTATTATGGCATTATTCATGGAAAACACCCATGATTTTAAAGCTTTGTGTAAAATGCAGGTTGTCTTTGAGCCCCTTTTAATCACAAGACATTTGACTCATGGTATCTGGATTGTTACTACTGATAAACCTTTGACCTTTACTGTTACTTGTAGGTCTAATGAGCTAAAGACTAATGATTTAAAAATCAAACCACCTTTTGGCATTATTAAATTAAATGAAACATGTAAGGCGTCAAACAAGTATTTACAACTGCCTGCATATTTTGGTCAGAATAGTTACTTTGAAAGAATCGATCCTTTACAGGCACTTTTGAAATTACATAACTTATCAAAGTTCTCTGTTAGAAACGTTACTGCAACAGAATCTTTCAAGTCAGAGAAAATTAATATACCCTCTCATCTGATTAGTTTAAAAGAGGTTCCATTACAACATTTTCTTAAAGAAACAAGACATTTCAACGTCTTAAGGTTGAACAGTGGAGAGAATAAAATTAACTGGACATTTGTTATAATAATATCCATTGCATTGTTTTTGTAATTTTAATTATATGGTTAATCATGCGTAAGGGTACGTGTCTTAATCAAATAATTGGTAGAAAATTGGCTAATGTACATGGCTCTGAGAGAGAAGAGGCGAAACAGTCGCCTTCCTTCGAGGATATAGAAATGTCCACAATGGTTATCTCCAAGATCGTCCATAACGATTCAGAAGGTCAATCAACATCCTTCAAGAGGACAGATGCCATGATGGCATGGAAATAATTGGATCATGATAACAATTATTCTATATGAATGTTACAGCTGTTGTATATAAACTGTAAATATTGTGTCCTTAATTGAATTAAAGTTTAATATGTTGGGTGAAATAACTGCACGTGGTGCCTAGCATTGATCCTAAAGATCAGCTTGCACGAAGATTTTATTGACTTTTTCTTGTTTGACCCTTGAGGTCATGCAAGATTGATAAACTTTCAATCATATAAAGCCTTTAAGTATGAACCCTAAAGGTTGTACTTAAAGTGAAGATTTATTATTAAACAGATTTATTATTAAACTACGGTTTTAATGTTCCAGATTAATGATGTTTATGACAGGAGGGAGATGGCTCAGTATTACAATGTTCCAGTGCCTGTGGTGTCACCACAGCCCGTATATATGTTCACCAACGAACATCATATACCAACGGTAGCCGAAGACAAGGTGTTCGTTCCAAGTAGGCGTTTTCGGTGTCCAATGGTGGCTATACCTCGAGTGGGGACAGTTCTGGATATGAAGATTAATACTGTGCAGATGTGATTGCGTCATGAACATTCTTAAAAGGACAGTTAATCATGACAAATGACATTTTTTGAATATCATTGCTTTGGCATGTTTAATCAGAAGTAAACACTTGTAGACCCTTCTTAAAAGCATTAAGATGTGGTCCGCAAGCGTAGACTTTATCAATTAAGGGAAATGTTTGGGGAAAAAAAGCCAAATTGTTATGAAAACTTGTCAATGTAATGGTATATATGAATTGTTTTGCATAAATATATACAAAGACGGCGTGGTCAATAAAGATAAGCATTTATATTGCTTAACAACTATACGCACTCATTAATCATTGATTACTTATAAAGTGATCGATCATTGATTGGTAGTGTATTCTGGTTAATTTGAGTAGAAATCCTGGTTATTAACATTTTTTTATATGTAGCAGGGACATACCAACAATTGCTTAGTTATTTTGTCCTATATTATGTCATATCTTTGTTTTGCATAAATCAATTTGTCTTTTTAAGGACTACTAAAACAAATTGATTTCTTAAAAGTAAGGGAGGTTTGTGACATAATAGCCCTTTTCACCTGCTCTAAATGACTGGAACACTGTTGAAAGGTAAAGGGACAAAATGATCAAACTGTTCTTGATGGGACCTAAAGTCACTGTAGTTGATGGGCAGCATTCAAATTGAATACTGCACATTAATTATTCCTGCAAGAAAAGATGATAAAATTGCTGCTATCGTATTTTGAAAGGCTGGCATAGGAGTCCACCTGATGAACTTTAAAACTAGCTAAATGCATATGATCTTTTATATTGGCATTAATTCAAATTATTGTTTAAGTTTTCAAATATCAATAGATCGTGTGAGGCTGGCATCACATGCTTCTACATGTACAAATACTTATTTGCTCTTGCACCTTTATTCTGCATGTGCAGTTCAATAAAGAATATTCTGTGGGCCTGAGTAGCCTAGGGGTTGTAGCTTCGAACCACTGGATTCACAGGCCTATGGATGATATTCTAAGTTGAGAATCAGTCCCCACAATAGCTAGCTGTTGTCAGGATATGGGCTCAAAAGTTAAACTTCACGATGGTAGTAGTTAGGCTGGATTAGTGCCCAGCTATGAGCTATATTATGAAGGAACCTCTGTGGCTGCATATTCTGTCAGGTGATGGAAAGTTTCCATCGTGTGCATACTTCTCCCACGTAGTCAGCTGATCACACCCCAGGAGACAGGTGTTTGTGATAAGGTCAGCCATCATTCCTTGTCATAATGTTCTCAGATTTTACTATATAAACTGCCCATCGTTACCATGTCGTTAGAGAGAGAGATCGAGACAGTGATCAGATTAAGCTTGCTGATCAGTCATGATCATGTAGACTGTATAGCGTTATTATCAGCTCGAACCTGGGTTGATTTGCATAATAAACCATTATTATGAACTGTTGTTTTTGACTTTGAAAAGTACTACTATACGATACAGCCCCGACTATGTTATACTTGTACATTTTTCAAATTATTCCCTTTGGAACATCAGTAAATGTAATTTTGTGTCCATTCTGTAAATTGAAAGTGTTCAAGCTATTTGGATGAAACTTCATACAGTTGTAAAGCTCAATGAGACAATGTGTCATGTGCAAAAACTATAACTCTGCTTTGCACATTTTTGGAGTTATTTTCCTTTGATCATATGCAATGCTATTTCGTGTCCGCTCTGTCAGTTGAAAACAGTTAAAGCCATTTGAATGAAACTTCATACAGCTGTAAAGCACAACTAGACGATGTGTCATACATGAGAACCATGACTCTGCTTTGTTTATTTTGGAGTTATTTCCCTTTGATCATTTGCTATGCTATTTTGTGTCCGCGCTGTAAGTTGAAAACAGTTAAAGCCATTTGAATGAAACTTCATACAGTTGTAAAGCACAATAAGATGATTTGTCATAAAGCACAATAAGACAATGTCATACACAAGAATCATAGCTCTGCTTTGTTTATTTTTGGAGCTATTTCCCTTTTACGAGGGTCATCCAATAAGTTCTGACAATGACCCCATAGAACAAAACCTATTTCTCTTGGACATGTTTCAAAAATCTTCACATTTTATTTAGAATATAGGAAATTGAATCACCTGTTCAAATATCTTCCATGCTGCAATCACAATGGTTGCTAGGCAACTAAAGAACACTGGGTCAAGGGTCATGGACGGGACACTGTATGCTGTATACATGCCCAAATTTCTAAGAAACTGCAAACGCCTCTTTAAAACTTTTTATATATATAAATACAGACATTATATATGTTGATTCTGGACGTCATAGATAATGGTTTAGTTTGCGACTTTGGTGTAAGCAGGGTTTTGATTATGAAGTATCACCGATTTTGCAAGATATTTTCCTTAAAAATGGGTTGTACTAATAGTGTATTATATTTGGTTTATAGCATTTATTGAAAGTTATTA
Source organism: Loripinus fragilis (assembly GCA_964019695.1). Lineage (NCBI taxonomy): Eukaryota > Metazoa > Mollusca > Bivalvia > Lucinida > Lucinidae > Loripinus > Loripinus fragilis. Next base: position 5,450,276 of record OZ026518.1, on the reverse strand, counting down.
TTTTCTATGCGTTAAGAAGACTAAATAACAGATTTATCGAAAAATGTATCTATTCATATGCAAATTGATCGTAGTGGCTTTTTTAAGTGTTCAAAATATACAATTTTATAATTAACGCTTTAAGTGAGGCAAAAATGTAATTATTTTCGTTGCCTAGCAACCAAGAGCGTTCAAAGCAACTAGGTTAATGTCATTGTGCTATTAGCTTTTATGGGCCAGTTGTGTATTCGGACATCACCAACCACTGATATAACTTTCCAAAGAAATATGCCGCAACTTTAACTAATTCTACCCCCTGCAAAAATAGTTAAAACGTGATTTTTCGTGGCAATGGGCTCTCATAGTGTTGTCTACAAATTTGTATAGCATAAGGCACATGCAGTGGGTAATAGAATTCTGATTTCAATAACAGTTTCTGAGATATGAGACCATTGTCAGAACGTATTAAATGACACACGTAGTAATTGTTTTTACTAACATGTTGATCCTTTTGACCCCTAAAAGGGGATAGACATCTGTTTTTTCGTCAAAAACCAATTCTAGTTTATTTAGTAATTTATACAATGGTTCAAGAGGGTTGCACTTTTAGTTAGATTAGCCAGTCTACCAAGTGGCCCTCTATAAAACACACAAAAAAAACTAGAATTGTTTCTTATACAAATAACAACAGCTATCTCCCCCATCCCCTTTGGTGTCAGAAAGATTCAAATGTCACTAAGTGCATGGCAGGGGCAAAATGACTCACAATATTTATAAATAGATTGATCTCAAACAGTTTTCAAGTTCGAGAGCGGACATGATTTTGTGACAGGCAGATAGATGGACGCACCGGGTAAAACAATCTGTCTACCGACCCTTGCGGGAGAAGACATAAAAAGTACTATTTTCAAACTGCAAAAATGAAGAAGAAAAAAAGAATCTGCGAATTACTTCCAAATCACATAAACATCTTCAGGCTTCGACAAAAACACAAAGATACGGCTAAATTGTAGGAGGATTCGCGTTCACAAAATACCCAGTGTCTATATGCGTTGGTAGAAGTTGAAACAAAAAATGATTACTTCCAAATCACATGCACATCTTCAGGGCTTGACAAAAACACTTGCAACGTTCCAAAAAGATCCAAGTTGCGTTCACAAGATACCCAGTGTATTTTTGCGTTGGTAGACGTTGAGCCAAAATGGATTACATCCAAATCACATGCCCATCTTGAGACCCTGACAAAACATCTGCAAATTAAGTTTCAAAAAAAATCCAACTAAAATTACAGGAGGAGTTGCGCTCACAAGATACCCAGTGTCTATATGCGTTGGTAGAAGTTGAGCCAAACAATGGCTGAGAATTACAGCCAAGCGTCATGCACATCTCCAGACCTGAAGCTACTAAGGGGCTTAAATGCATTTGCTCGCCAAATCAAAGGCCCACCTTTATGATTGCAAATAACTTACCGTGCTTGTTTATGGCAATGACTCAAACACCTCTGCACAGGCATGAAATAAATTGATCATTTCCAGGCTCCTAAAGAATCAGTTGAACAGGGGATACTACTTTATACATGTACATGTATATGTATATTCCCATGCATAGGGTTTTCCCGTGATATAGTCATAAAATCCATTCTTCAACTAATACTAGTATTCATAGAAATGTTGATTCCAGCTTTGAAAGACATATTAATTCCAAGGTATTCCCACGTTGGCTGTTCAAACGTATTAGTTTCAGATAACAGCAGTTATTAGATTACATATAATTGATATAATATTGAGTCCAATAGAGGAAAACAACCCGCACTGCTGTCCAAATTCACATTTTTTCTTGCGTAAAATTGCAATTAGATATATTTTATTATCATAAGCTGTGGGTGATGAAAAGAACCGTCTCACTGAGACGGTTCTTTTGAGTACCCACAACTTATGTTTTGGTTTAGAACTAAGAAAATTAGTTTTTGATTCGGAACTCCTATCTGGAGGTCTGCATTCCATGAATATATTATTAACGAACAGTGAAAACTCTGAACAGACTGTGCGGTGGACAATCTGTTGAGAGTATTCACTGATTTCACTTAGTAAAGTACGCATGATTGAAATTTCAACTAGCAGACAAATGGACAAGAAGGCTCGCCTTGTATATGGTATATGTGTGGATTTCTTTAAAAAGTGTTCAATTATTGAAGTAACTGGTGGGACAGCTGCTGATACTAGATTATAAAACAGTTACGTTTTAGAGAGAGAGAGAGAGAGAGAGAGAGAGAGAGAGAGAGAGAGAGAGAGAGAGGGGGGGAGGGGGACAGAGAGAATATAGGCATAAAATAAGAAACTATTCTGAAACGCATACATGTAATAGAAATCAACAAACAAAACATACGCAAACACATGTCTGTTCATAATATTTATGTTAGTATTTACATTACATGAGCCAGTATCAAGTTAAAGATACAAATTGGCATGTGCGCCCATTGAAGACTCAGATCAGCCTACGCATCAGCGTAGTCTGTGCACAGTCTTCGATGGGCATTCTATGAGTAGCCAAGGGTCCCAAGTTTCTGCAGGCAGAAAACTAAAACTATGATCAGACTTTGCAGATGAGCAGACTGATTTGAATCTTCGATGTACGCACATGCCAACTCGTACCTTATGCTGGATACCGGTTCAGTCATTACGACTAAGGTAAGTATCGATCAATCGATTGTTCTCTGAGAATCCCGTTGTCACATACTGCAGCTTCACCTGTTCACTGAATATGAAATATGTCACCAATTAGGATAAAATATCTCCTGGGACGTAATTATCCAAATCCCATTTCTAGACGTATAAAAATGAGCCGCGACATGTGATTTTCAACAATGTGGCATTTTGACAAGTGAAGACTCAGACGCGCCTGTACAGCCTCCTTTTAAGCTAGTTTCTCCAAATGATATTCGCTCAGTAGCTTAACAGTCATAGAATATTCAAACGACTGGCAAAGGCTCTTATCAGACAGCGCGTGTCTGAGCCTTTGCTGGTCGCACATACCACATTGTGGGAATCTCATGTCACGGCTGAAATCTATCTTTCTATATGAGAAAACGTTTTCACTTAATCCCATTTAAGCAGAATGAAATTTCCCACTCTAATCAATTGGACTCGTCCATTTCCGTTTTAAGGGTTGTTGATGGTATTTCTCATTTTCTCATTTCTCATTTTTATTCAAATTTTAAAGAACATTCTGTAAGCAAACAGTGGAGACCCTGATAAGACGCCACGTTCTGCGGCGTCTGATCTGTTTTTTCACTGCCTGCCCTATATGTCTCACAAAAAGATGGGTTAACTATGGCAAAATATACTGACGGACTTTAAAAACGCAACACTTGGATAGCACCTTTAATTTATGTCTGGAAAATGAATGCAAGATGCTCATTTTGATTGTATTATAAAAGAGTGTTCATTTGTGAGTAACTCATGAGACGCATGATCAATTAAAATGACCTTAAAGCATTAAAAAGTTTAACTTATGAGATATGGGTCAACAGTTTCATGTGACAAAATGCTATCAGTGAAACATTCCCTATATCTTAAATCAGGAAACACGAGAAGCATCAAAATGTGTGTCGAGGAATCATTCTCATTTTGATACAGCGTGTTTGGTTATTTAAGAAATAGATCAGCTCTAGCAGCGAATTGTTGAGTAATAATTCACTGTTTGGAGGGCAGTTGTAAAGAAGATTAAATCACGAGCGCGTGGCGCGAGTGATTTATCTTTGTACAACTGACTGACAAACAGTGAATTATTACTCAACAAATCACGCACTGGAGCAGATCTATTTCGATTCTAACACACCATAAACGACAAAAACGCATTTGAAGTCTTCAGCTTCTTCCAACTTCCCGCCATTGCACTGAAGAACTCCCGCCAATATTTGGACTACGTTGGATACGTTTACATGTATTTGTAAAGTCTTTCAAGCGTAAAAATGACGTAACCCGTCTTACACAAGGAATGACGTCATTTTCCAGTGACTTATTACGTTAGTCAGCACGCACTTTCCCACGCTAGAGAACCTATGTACTCGAAAGGTGCAGTCATTGCGTGGTGGCTGCAGTCGACGAGTGCACAAAAGTGTGTACCTAGCTGTTTGAAAAGGTAATATTTTGGTTAATATTTTACTTCTGATTTTTTATCGTGTTTTATTGTCACTCATAAATCCAGCTATGTTTCTACTTAAAACATATTTTGTGGGTTGAGTGATAGTCGCTACAGCGCCAGAGTTATGCCAAAAAGTGTAATTTTTACCTGAAAAAGACAAAAGAAAGCTTTGCTTTTGTTCTGGAATTTATGCTTACTTTAGCTAAAATGCAAGATAACAGCACTTAAATTTGAAAAAAGTTCGAAATTCGAGTCTGGCGCATTTTGAAAGTTATTTAAGCTTTTCATACTGTACGCATCGTTCTGTATATCGGATGTTCTAGCCCAGTGGTCGGGTAGTTGACTGATTCATATTGATTTTATTTAGACACTCAACTACTGGGCCAGAACATCCGATATGCAGAACTATGCGTACAGTATGAAAAACTTGAACAACTTCCAAAATGCTCTGTCCTCAGATTTCAAACTTTGTGCACATTAAAGGACTGGTATTTTGCATTTTATCGAAAGTAAGCATAAATTCCAGAACATAAGCAAACATTTCTTTCATCCTCTTTTCAGGAAAAAAAACACATTTTAGGCATAACTCTGGTGCTGTTGCGACTTTCACTCAACCCACAAAAAAATTGTTAAGCAGATACACAGCTGGATTTATACGTGATAATTATTCGCGATGAATATTTTCAGAAGTAAAAAATTAACCAAAATATTTCCTATATTAACAGCTAGGTACACTATTTTATGCACTCGTCGACTGCAACCAACACGCGATGACTGTGCTGTTCGAGTACAGTGGTTCTCTTACGTGTTTCCTCGCCCTTTCAAAACTGTGAATTATTGTTTGATATATCACACTTTTTTAGCATTGGCTCTATAGGCGAGGTGTGTTATAATTGACTTTTATCTGTTTGTGTCCTTTCATTCAATGACTTAAAATCTCCTCTACATAAGAAATTTATCAGTAACGTAAATCCATACGAAGCAATAACGTCGTCGAATTAAGTTGTACAATTAAAACTAAAGTGGTGACTGAAGAAGCCAACCCATGTTGACATCATCGAAGCTAAGAAAGTTTACATACAGCTGTAATTTGAAAGATATAAGGGGAAGTTAGTGTTGCGTTTTTAAAGTCCGTCAGTATACATTGCAATGGCTGGGGTATTTGTCACATAAATAACATTGTATTATGACGAGGACAAAGCACGCATAAATACAGAAAACGTATGCTGTTGAGAACCTGCTTATTCTAAGCACATTCTGATTGTAAATATCATTTAATCATATGGTGGTTCATGCGCGGATCCAGAGGGAGGACCCCGCCACCCTGAAAAATCACAAAAATATAGGGTTTCTTAGCAATACTGGTCCGGATCCCCTGAAAAATCACAAAGCTACCAAGCCAGCATTCAATGTTGGGTCATAATCGGCCCGCCAGCGAAACGCCATTTCAATGGCGTTTCGCTAGTGGGCCGATGATGACCGCTTTTAGTGCTATTTGACATTGGTGAGCACTATTTTAGTGCTATTAAAAACGGTATCAGAATTGGACCCACTCTGGTAATACTTTCCGGATCCGCGCAATTGGTTCCCAGCCAGCATACAATATTGGGCCACCGTTAGAATGGCGTTTCACTTGTAGGCCGAAAGTGGTCTTACTTAGGTGGGTGGAATAATGTTGATGGCACCATGTACTATTTTAAAATGATTGAACAGAGTTAAGTTTCCTTCTTAGTGTCTCCATTCTGCTCTACTTCAGAAGATTTCTTGTCGCCGTTACCTTCTGTGGCCTGTGACAACTTCGCTTCCATTACACTTGACGTTGTTTGCCAATTCCGGAAACAGATAACACCTTTGTCCTTCACCTCCTTGCGACCTTTATTCGTTATGACGTCACCATTTCTGTGTATAATGATTAACTTTGGGACTGCGGTTATGTTGTATTTTATCTTGAGTTCACTGGAAAAGAAATAACATTGACATAGCAAATGTTTCAGCAATAGTGGAAATTAATGTTTTTACTTTACTCTTTCCTTCATGAATATTCATGCTAGGCTCCATCCACTATGAATAATTTTATAAATAAACGTTCATGCTGGTACATAGAACCACAGGAGCTTGAAGTTCGATCCTTATATCACTTCTAAACCCCTAAAACCGAAAATCTCACAATGTCACTACGTAATGACATTGTGAGACTTTGGTTTTGAGGCTATATAGGTAAGATAAAGACAGAACTTCAAGCTCCTGTGATAGAACAAAGGAATTACTTGCCAGGTCCACTAGTGTAGGATCAGATATATTTTATTTCCATAAGCAAATAGAGTAGACCCTGATCAGACAGCTCTTGCAAGATCTGTCTAATCTGGGTCTGCTCTGTTTTCAAAAGCGTTAAAATGCGTCTCTATTTGGTAAAGCGTTAAACAAGACTATCCATATCATAAACTTAGTAAAACATTTTGTAAATTCTATAGCAGACACTCAGCGGAAAGAAAAGAAGCTTCTTCATTTGTCGGTATTTTAGTTTTAATGAGCAGTTGAAATTTCGTGCTCAGCTGAGTTGAGCGTGAAAAAAGTATTATAATCTCGGGACCAGATATGAGTCTAAAAGTGTTTGCGAATGTTATTAGCAGAAGAAGTAACGTAGAGTTTACATGTATATACAATATTTACACCGCAAATGGCCAGTTTAGCATTATAGGCTAATCAAACAAGTAACGAATGATACACTTCTTTAACATTTTCATATGAACATATTGTATTTCCATTGAAGAAAATGTTGTTTTATCTCTACTTAACATTGAACCAACAGCAATGGCAGCAGAGCTGCCCCCACTCCTGATGTACAGGTTTCACTTATTTCTTCGATATACTTACTCCTTGAGAGGATCGTCAAAAGGTAAGACAAACCAATCCTTGTGTTTGGATCTAAAATATCCTTCCATATCATCCGCGTTTTTATCAAAACTTAGAAATACTATCTCAAAGTTTGCATTTCTATTTTTTAGCTCTTCATATAATTCACCAAGTTGCGGTGTGAACTGTTGGCAAGGCGGACACCAACCAGCCGAGAAATACAGTCCAACAATTTTGCCATTTAGGACTTCATGTCCTAGAGCCAATCCAGGAATTTCTTTTTCCTCTTCGGGAATTTCCGGTTCTGCTGATGTGAGATTAAGCTCCTGTGTCAGAGTTTCTTCTTCCGGTGTGACTGGTTTCTTCTCATAATATTCCTTTGTGTACAAGTGTTTATCGCGAAACAGGTCCATCCTCGTTTAGTCTGCAAAAACAATAACAGAATAAAAAAGGCGGTTTTGTTTGGATATAGTTTATATAGTTTACTTTAGATTACCCCAATTCTTATACTCTTCGGTAATTTTGCGCCTTTTTTCCAGAAGGTCCCTAAGCCTCAGACAAAGCAACAAATATTCATAAATTGTAGCACCTGTGGGATTGAAAGGTAACCTCAAATACTCTATCTTAGACAATATCACTTCAGCAGTTGCTTGTATTTCTGACAGAACTTTTGTTTTGTCAGCCGCAAGGTTTTCAAATAGAGACGAAGGACATGACACGCGTAGACAATGAATTATAAGCTGCATATAGAGAGAGCTTGATTCTAACTCAGTGGAAAATATCTGTAATCTGCCTGTTCGATTTTAGAAGCAAGCTGCTATTCGGAGGGGGGGGAGGATTAAAGTTAATCACCATCGCGTTAGCGATATGAAAAAATGTTCCAGATGCCATCAGACGATAGACAATTTATCAAGTCTAAAATAGGCGAATGCAGCAGACAATGTGATATCATAATATCTTAATGGGGTCGATGTGCAATTGTTTAGTATGTCAGTTAATTTAAATATACATTTTAAAGTTTTAGACATTGCGTCTTATGAGCTTACTAAACACGTCGGTTACATGTTTTATCGCATCCTTTACCATTTTAATTGACTAATGCCTATATGTACATATTGTATTTATATGGAGAATTGTGTGTATGGGTTTTCTTTTATAGAGGGCCACTTGGAAGACTGGCTAATTTAGCTAAAAGTGCAACCCTCTTGAAATATTGTATAAATAAAATAAAATAAATAAATAAATAAATATAGACTGCCAAACAGTTGTTCTCATAATAATCAAGATGATGTTGTTTAACTCTACCCAAAGGTATCTAGATGAATTATTTAATATTTATGATCCTTATTTGAACAAATAGTAAGTGAAATATATCCCACATAACTTCAGTTAAATCAGACAAATTATTTTACACTGAAAAATTTTTTAGACTTGGACTTGTCCATAACAAATGGAATCGTTTCATCTAAAATTTACGATAAACCAGGTGATTGTAATTTTCCCATTTTCCTCGCTCCTCTTCCTACATGTTCTATGGGGTGTATATTTCGCAGCTTATTCGTTTTGTGAGAGTATGTTCTAATGTTAGTAGCCCTCACTGGAGGCACTGCGTTGTGTCCTTGAGCAAGACACATTATCCTCTGCTTAGTACTGGTTAAACCTAGGAAGACCTGCCCCGACATGAAAGACATAGACGTAAAGAATCAAGTCAAACAAGCATAATGTTAGTGACTTCAACAATAGAAACCAATTATGACTGCTAAATTACTAAAACAAAGTTATCGATATAAAGTTCGTACAACATGTAATATTTTATCACAGACGAGTTGATTGTTAAATAAATTGTTGGTTGAAAGACATCTGCAACAGGGCACATCAGAACCAGTATTTTATGGTGATTTATTATGTTTATAAATTCAAAAGAATCGTTGGTAGTAAGCCTATTTTTAGTGATAAATTAAAAAAAGATAATCAAACGTTATAACATGGATATCACGCAACAGTCCGCATGTTTGGCTGTAAACCCAATAAAATCACTGTTTATAACTATGGTTTCCCCTTTAATTGTACGACGGTGGGTCAGGCCTCAGGCTCAATTACGACCCTGACGTAAAACTATCATCGGTGGTTTGGTGTCTGATGCTGTCTTTGGCTGGGCTCATCATGGCTCAACTTGAGGTTTTCTTTAGCTCTGGCTAGCTGTGAGTCATGAGTCATTTTCTTTGTTTCACCATTTTTCTATGAAGATACATTGCATAAGTTAGGAGGAAACAATTTTTGTTTTTACAGCAGAATCTAGTACAAAGATTTGGCTCCAGTAAAATGCATTTAAGCCGTTCGTTTCTGACCGTTCTAAGGCGGTGCTTCTGTTGTTGTTGATTCATTGTGTATTGTTGCTCTCATTGTGTGTTGGTCCATGTTTTGTTATGCAGAACGTAGTATATTATAGCGTCCTTTCTAGTTTTGCAATCATCTCGTTGGGGAAGAGAGAGCTGATTGCGTTCCTTTGATTGTCTTCTTGCTGTCAAGTGGCAATTAGCTCTCTGTGTCTTTTCCTGCGGTTTGTGATTGTGACATTTCCTGGTCATACTCACTTACTTTTTGAAACCAGAACAGGCCCAACATTTGAAGCATATTTTGTATATACTTTTGTATCAGAAAATGACTTACATATAAGCTCAAATCCAACTGTCAGATCCTTAATATCTTTACATTGTATATTTCTGTCTAGTATGTGCAAATATCTGAATAAGATATTGTTTAAACCAAGTGAACCACTACTCCAAAATAAAGCGACCAGTTTGGTGGAATATTGGTTACCACAGCGGCTATGGATAACCGAAAATCAATTTCAGATTCCAAAATTGTGTTTAATGATGTAAATAACTTTTTTTTTTTTATTTCAAAAGTCGACTTTTGAATAATCCCCCCAAATATTGAATAGTGGGAATCAATTGTTCTGTTTTTGGATATCAAAATAACAATTTTGGAGGTCTGAAAATACATGTCCACCCCGAAGTCGTGTGTCCATAGATCAAGTTAACTCAGTAGCAGTGAGTATTCATAAAGAAAAGAATTGAAACATGTTTTTAGGTATCCTAAAATTCTTTATGGATATCATGAAATATATAGATCGTTGGATATCCCTTCCGCTGAATTAAAGATAACTGCAAATTGAACTATGGGCATCCTAAATTCAGTATTATTTTCGGATACCTAAAGTTCCAAAAATACATATAAAATCGATTAATGGAAGTTCAAAATTCAAACGACCGTTTTGATGGCCATAACTCATGTTTAGATATCCATAATTATTTTGCGATATCCTCAATTTAAAAAATATGAATATTCGAATATGAATATGAATGAAGGATATCCAAAAATAGCTTAATAGGATATCAATAAACAGGAGTACCCCATAGTGGACCATCTGGTGCAAATGACTTATTAGAGTAGTGGTGGGCATGTATAAATACTGATACATCCGTGCACCGATCGGCGCTTGAACTCTAAAGTGCTCTATGTATAATCCACTTCCACATATAAATTTTCACCGAAAATATGAGTATGATCAGGAAATACCACAAACACAAACCACAGACAACCCCATGGCACCACGAGGAAGAGCCACTCAACCATCACGAGACACCAGTAAGACAAATTAAGCAAAGCAACCAGCTCTCTCTCTTCCCCATCAAGATGATTGCAATACGAGAATGGACATAAAGTAACGTACAACAAAACCTAGCACAATTACAGAGTCCCACAATGGGAGTAACAATGAACAAAAAGTCAACAACAACAGAACCACCGCCTCAGAACGGACATCAGCCTAAGCAACCGGGGGAGGGGGGGGGGTAAATGCATTTTACTGAAGAATCTTCGCCCTAGATTCTGCTGTTGTGAAAGTACAAGAAATGTTCAGCTCGCATGGAGGCCTTCTAACTAATGCAATGTATGACCATGGAGAAACTCTCTAATTAAATTAACACACCATGATGAAACAAAGAAAAGGGCTCATGACTCACAGGTAGTCAGAGCTAAAGAAACCCTCAAGTTGAGCCACGGTGGGTCCAGTTACAGATAAGCATCAGGCACCAATCCACCGAAGTCGGACCGATCACAAAGATCACATTAGTCCATTAGCAAATTCCTTTTGAATCACACAGCAGAAAGATTTTATATCATAATCACATAAAACAAATTGAAAAATACCTAACACAAACGGGTATAGACACATGTCAATGTTTACATCTGATATAGGATATTGGTTCTCGTTTTACGAATAAATAACCTGAATACCCGTAAGGATTTGAAAACCAATAAATACCTACGGAAACGGGTATAGTCTAATAGACCGCCAGCCGATAAACCACACTATGCAGGATAGACTGGTTCTCTCCCTTTAATAGCTTGTCAGCATATTAAGACAGGTAACTACTAAACGCCATTGCGTCTATTTATAGCATATACACTGACGTAGTAATGGAAAAGTACGTAATATTTGGAAAATACCTGGGACGTCTTGAGTCCATCTGCGGTATTGAATAAAAAGTGCATTTGCGATTTTTAAACAACTGCTCCCAGCTAGCATCCCATCACGAGCCACTATCGACCCGCCGACGAAGCGTCACCTGCGGATGGCGGTTCGTTGGCGGGCCGAAAGTGGCCCAATTGTACGTGCGGATTGGATTTTTTTATAAAGTTTATTTTGTTCTATTATCAGGAATATGGCAACTGAAAAATTACAAGTTCTATAGGTTCCTATAGAAATAAGCATCCCCAACCCAACACTGGATGCGTGGATCCAGAGGGGGTTAGGTGGTCCGCACCCTACCCCCCATCCCCCTAAAAAATCACATGTTCTATGGGTTTCTATAGAAATAAGCATTCCCCGCCACCCGAAAATAAACAAAAATACAGTTACCCCGCATCTAGTCAGACGCAACGCGGCCCGGTACAACTATTTTCTAGAATTTCAAATGTTCACAGGGGAAACACTTATGAGACTTTCAGTTTGCACCTACAAAACTCAATCCGTGACGGGGAAGTGGGCAATTACTTATTTCTAACCGATGTGCGGATCCAGAGGGGGATAGGTGGTCCGGACACCCCCCCCCAAAAATAAATAAATAAATAAATAAATAAAAATAAATAATAATCACAAGTTCTTTAAGTTTCGTTGGAAATAAGCATTTCCCCCCCCCCATCCCCGAAAAAAAAAACACATGTTACCGACTGCGCCGGCCGGTAAACCTTCTGAGACTTTCAGAAAACTCAATCCGTGACAGGGAAGTGGGCAATTACTTATTTCTTACCCATGCGCGAATCCAGAGAGGGATAGGTGGTCCGGACCCCCCCCCCCCCCCCCCCGAAAAATCACAAGTTATATAGGTTTCTATAGAAATAAGGATTTGTACCCCCCCCCCCCAACCCCCCCCCCCCCAAAAAAAAAAAAATAATAATAAAAGTTGCACCCCCCCCCCCCCCCCCGATAAATGTTTCGACCCTTTTGAACCGTAAAAAATATAATATAGTTGCAAAAAAACCAACAATAAACACCCTTATCAGAGTTTTTTTCTGTTATTTGAGTCTGGACGCCCCCGGCCCCTGTTTCTATCTGCGAGGAGAGGGTGGAGGGGGGGGGGGTACTATAATATTTTCATTCATACGTAGGCTCGCACCATTTTGGGGTTCAAAATTTTGAATTTCAATACCTTTGAGGGTTTTCAGAAAAATGAAAATTTTTTGGGGTATGAAGATTTTGTGGATATCTTTTGGGGTCATCACAAAATACCAAAAAGTTAACCCCAAAAATGGTCCGGGCCTACGTATGTTTGAAAATATCAGAGTACCCCCCCCCCCCCCCCCACCTTTCTCACCCAGGTGCGAGTATGCTTGGAATTCGTGAACAATATCAGCGGACGTCATATTTTGTGTTTGGGGTCACTACACAGATAGCAAAGATACGTTGGGCCCACGTTGGTGGAAATGTGGGCGTCGCCGCATACCAACCTTGTACCAACATCGAACCGACGCAACAATGTCGACCATTCTCTCATTATTAAACACCACTATATTATTACAAAATCCTCTGTGCCTGTATTCTGAATAATGTGTTTGGTGTTAAAAGAAGTTTATGTTTCCGGAGCACATGGCATTGGGTCAGCATTGCGAAGGAGATTTGTTTGATTTGATTCTTACGTCCCATCAACAATCTTTCAGTTATGTAGGGACGGGTCTTCCTGGGTTGAACCGGTACTAAGCTATGATTAATGTGTCTTGCTCAAGGACACAACGCAGTGACGCCTGCGAGGCTCGAACCCGCGGCCCCTCTGTCTCATGTTCATTAGATAAGCCAGGTTACGAGGAAAACTATCCATGCGCGGATCCAGAGGGGGCCGGGGCTCCGGGCCCAGCAAAATCACAAAGCTATAGGATTTATTTAGCAATACTCGTCTGGATCCACTTGAAAATCTCAAAGGCAAGCCAGAATTCAATGTTGGGCCATTAATTCGGCCGCTAGCGAAACGCCATTGAAATTGGCCGATGATGATACACCTTGAAAGGTATTTGGATTCTCACCATAAAAAAGTTGTTAAAGATAAATTGGACTCCCTCTAACAACACTTCCTGGGTCCGTGCATGCCTGTGTCGGGGATTTCCGATCGGATGGGGGGTTACTCTGATATTTCGTAGCCTATGTGGACTGGGACCTTTTTTAAGGAGGGGGTCTAACTTTTAATTTCAATAATTTTAGGGGGTTCAGATTGAATAAATATTTTATGGGATCTATGATAAAATTGTGGATATTTTAGGGGAGGGGGCGGGACGGTCATCATTCACAGTTAGGGAGCGTGGCGAAAAAGGAACGCATGTGCGCGACCCCCGTAATATGACTTTAAAGCATGTATAATATCATGCGCGGATCCAGGAATTTTTGACAGGGGGGGGGGTCCAGATTGAGACGTTTTTTTGTCCTCAGCTTCTTTTACAGAGGGGGGGGGGGGGGCAATGGTTTTATTGCAGAGAAAACTATACTTTCCCAAGGATCCAGAGGGGGTCCAACATTTTCAGGGGAGGTCCATCTAAGGGGGGATCCAAATGCTAATTGCTATCACAATAACTTTTGATTTTTAGGAAGGGGGGGGGTTCCGGGGATCCATAGGTTTTAGTTACGCGGTGTGCATTCTTCTAAGATCATTTTAAAGCTGTTTAAAAAAGAAAAACGGGGGTCACTTAAAACCCTGAAACACATCCTACCAGTAACAAAATCCACTTTAAGGCCAATTTCCTCGGATGTGGTACTTTCAGGGGTGGCACTCTCTTTAAACAATTGTGTTTTGCGTTGTGTTTTGCGTGTCTTTGTTGGTGTTTTTGAGAAGTTAATTCTCTTTTGTGGTCCAGAGAGAGGAGAGGAGCGCATCATTCTTTTAGTATTAGCACGCATCACTATCCTTGCATTTCGTTGGCACCCCTCATAAAAAAGTCTACATCTTTGATCGAGGTTCTGTAATTTCGAGTAACAGTTTCTACACATAAGGCCTAAATGAAATATATGTGTGGTTCCTGTTTCATGCCAAGAAAATTCAGGGTAGGTAGGTAGGGAAATTATTAAATTTTGCTATAACATTTAACAAAGAAAATAGTGACAGAAATTGAAAAAGTGCCCATTTTTTCTCCAAAGACCATTTTATTGTTTAGGGTATATAGGGTTAAAAAATTAGGTTAGGTAGGCAACAGGAACCACACATATATTTCATTTAAGCCTAACGCCACTCTCTACATTAATGCCCCCATATTTGGCGAGCAATGCTTTGGCGTTGATGTCTGATCTTTTTGTGGATTCGATCCTTCGGACCTCTTGTGCGCTCTTTCCACAGACCATGCAGACACGCTCTGCAGGGTGCAGATTTTTGTTTTACGGGAGTTCTATACATTTCTATCCCATGCTGTAGCCACGATGATCCACGGATGTATTAGTTTGTCTTCCTGGTGTCTCTTGATGGTTGTGTGTCTCTTCCTTGCAGTGCCATGGGGTTGTCTGCTGTTTGTGATTGTGGTATTTCCTGATCATGCTCACATACTATTTTTAGGTAGTGAATACCCTTTAAACCTTCTTTACATGAACCACAAGACTGGTGACCTTGAAACATGGTTTGCATCATTGGATAGTAAGTGAGTATGAGCTGGCCCACCCAGTCCACTTTCTGTGCCTTTTATATAGTAAAAAAATTAATTGAATTTGGTTCACACTGGATTCATATAATACCTGGCCTATTTATGAACCTTTTCAACACCGACGCTCTTTCTGGAGCATGCGCAGGTTCTCTACTTGAAAAAATACCATATGCGGAAGAAAAAAAAATCAGGTGTGTGGGATTCGATCTCTAGATCCTTACCTCGTTAAGCTAAAGCGCTACCACTTGCGCTATTTGGACAGGTATCATGACGTAATTACATCAAAATCTAACTACGTTGAAAAAATTATTAAAATCGAAATTACCAATAACAGCAATATTTGAAAGGCTTTGTATCGAAAAGAAAGTGCGGCAAATCTTCTCAGTTTTCAGTACATGTTCATTTCTCATTTTGATGTGCGAAATTGACCCAGGATGTAAACAGATGCTCTTTCTGGAGCATGCGCAGTCGGATGAGTGGGATTCTCTACTGGTAAAAAATTACTAGTTACCAAACGTAATATGCGTAGCGGAAGTGGAGCTTTATCGACGTGGGGAACCAATCTATATGCAGGAGTAATTGTAACGTTAATATCGCAGTTTTGATGCTGTTCAAAAAGACCCGTCTTATTGGGATATTTAATAAGAAAAAGCACTCTTATCAAGAGGTCTAAAACATGTATACACAGCTATCAAGAGGGGTTAGAGACCTATTTATTAGCGGCTGGGACAGCTTCGTGTGTGCGAGCAACGATGGCTATTGTAAGACTGCCCTGATGCGTAGACTCGTCTGAGCCTTCGCTGCTCGACTATGCGACCATATCAAAATCTCACGTGCTTGTCCATCAGACAGACAGACAAACGGACGGACGGACGGACGGACGGACGGACGGACGGACGGACGGATAGATAGATAGATAGATAGATAGATAGATAGATAGATAGATAGATAGATAGATAGATAGATAGATAGATAGATAGATAGATAGATAGATAGATAGATAGATAGATAGATAGATAGATAGATAGATAGATAGATAGATAGATAGATAGATAGATAGATAGATAGATAGATAGATAGATAGATAGATAGATAATTTTGCGTAGCCGCATTTATCGGATAGTCCGTGTTTCATTGATGAAAAATCCTGAGCAGGCCTAAATGTATGCACAGGCTGGCCATCGTTAACTAATACCAAGTTAAAGGAGTGAATTTCAGAAGTTCTATAAAAACGCACGTGCACAAATTGTATTTGTATTTCCATTGGTTAAATGATATCTATGTAGAAAAATGTACATTGGAGTCGATTGGCTATATTAAGAATATAGCAGCACAATTTTAATGATGCACGAAACGTTGTAGTTTCTTAACGGTATATAGACGCAAAGGAGCCTATGCTTTTCCTGAGCCCTATCCGCTCCAGAAAATGAGCCTATCAGCTTAAAAACAAGCTTAGCGATAGACAGTGACATCAAAAGGTAAGTAAAATAACTAGTTCCATTAACTACATTAAGAAAAGGACACAGAGAAGCTATAAGACAAAAATCAAACAGCCACACGTTCGTTGATGATGCAGATTTTTTATAACGTGAAACACTCTTCATTGCGGCGACGTCCACAGACGATTACACAACTTTTTCGAGCAGTTTGGGCTGTTCTCGCAATTTTTTTTGGTATTTTGTAAAGAATTTATGTGGAAAATGACTTATTTGCATTTCACAGACCGAATTATAAGTTATTCTCTCTATAAATGGCATGGAAAAGAAAATAATCTGGCTAGGGATCCTATTTATCTTTGGCTAAGGAGCCTATATGGTTACTGGCTACGGATCCTATATGATATTTCTTACTTTTATAACCTATAGGCTCCCATGGCACTTAGTTGAAAACATATAGGCTCCTTTGCCACGGGTACGGCTCATTTACATGTGCCACAAAATGGTCATTTTCCTCTCAACGTATAGGTTCCTTAGCCGTCTTGTTTTCAAACATGACCCTTCTTTTCTATGGAAAACCAATTCTAAAAGCAAACCAGACGCTTTAAGTAAGGGGGTGGAACATAAAACTTTTTCTGCTGTGGTGTAGGCCGGCAAATTGACTGAATTGTTTAGTTTTGCTTCTTTTTCCAACGCAAACTAATAACAAAAAAGGTAAATAAGGCTTATAGGCTATAAGATTTTTCCCAACGATTTTCTGACCTTGTTTCAGTTTAAGTGTGATCTGCAAACTTTAAAAAGATTGAACTACATTTCACAGTTCCTATTCTCATTCCCGCAATCAATTAACCTCATTAACGTCACGGATAATATTGTGCATTTGTTTACATATGACGTCATTAAAATGGAGTCTGTTGTGGCGTAATGTAGAAATGGCAGTCGACGTTATTGACCGCAAAAATTGCTTAAAAGCTGAAGCGAGATCACTTTCTTTAGAACCGAACTTGGCCTTAATTGATTACTCCGACGGCATTTGGGTTTGTGATAGTTTCTCGTCGATATGTGCAGCCATAAAGGATCGCTATATAAAGACGAATAAAAGATTTCAGCAAGTAACAGGCGCGGATATTTTGGCCTGCATAAAATTTGAGGATGTTGGACAAGAGGAACTCAAAAGAAAGAAGAGACGAGTACGCTTCTCAACAGGAACGTCGATTTCTGATGACAGTGTGGCCCATTGCAATGGTAATCACCAATTGGAGGACGACAAAGAAAGTGAGCGGAATGTATCAGACGACAAGACAGAAAGGTTTATTCCTCGTTTCTTCTTCTTCTACTTCTTCTTCTTCTTCTTCTTCTTCTTCTTCTTCTTCTTCTTCTTCTTCTTCGTTTTCGTCTGCTTTGCTATATATTGAGCTAGAATGTACATTACCAGTCTCTACGGTAGCAACAATGAACTTCTAGCGACTGGTAAGCCGGGTGGTCTGCATTAAATTGTAGTTTTTTTATGTTTAAAATCGAACAATATTGAACTTACTTTCAACACTGGGAACGTGTAGGGCAGCAGCCAACATTATTTGTAAAATGATTGAACAGAGAAGTTGTTTCGATTCTTCAAACATAACATTAAAGTATTTACAACAATGCATACATGCACATATATGTGTAGTAGAAGGGGTAGAAAATTTGCATCAAACGCGGCCTCAAACGATTCGAACCCAGGGTCTTTGATTTACCGTGCCAGTGCTCTAGCCAATGAGATATTGAGACGCACGGTTTATTGGTCCGATTTATCATATACCATACTACGAGGGACGTTTTTCATGTTCGTAGAGAGGTAGATTTAATGAATTGCAGCAATTATTGGATATGGAAGATTTGTTTGGAACCTCAGCAAATTGAACAGTAGGCATACTTTTATTGTAAACAGTTTACACAAGTGGAAGTTGGATACGGGCATTCAAATGTGGCTTAATATGTTAGCTGTAAAGTAGTATTATAATTTTTCTTCTTTATATGGTAGATGGAAGTGTTATGGTAACTTTCATCCCAAAACAAAGTTAATGCTTTTGTTTTATAAGAAATGAACTGCAAAAGAAATAGCCTAGGGGTGCTAAAATCCTTTTTTTTGCACACAAATGACGTCATGGAGCGTTATTATATTTAGAAAATACATTAAAACTGTTTTTGTGCATCTAAACAGGTGTTGAAATCACTGCTATAAGAAAATTATGCAGATCCGATTGTAATGGTGTTTTCTACGCGGGGTTGATTTACCCCACCCACTTTTTATAACATGGGGGTATGCCAGTACCGGAATGTGCCAGTTACACACTTAAATCGATAAATCAATATAACTGCTGACGAATGATTGAGTATATCATGTGCTATGCAAAACCAGAAGAAATTTAAAATTTGTTCATAATCGTAATTTTAACAGATATAATAACTAGCACTTGACTGTGAATATTTTGGTATATTGATGGGTGTTTTAAAATTGTTATAGAAGAGCAAACAACATGCTTATAGTGTTGCTGCACTTGTCTACGATAAGCGTTTGGATAATTAATTTTGATGGTGCAAAAGAAAAATCGGCTTGAAAAATGCTTATATCATCATAGCGAATGGAACTTAACAGCGTCTGATTTCCTGCTTGCTGCGTGGTTAAAATGGTATGGTTTTCGACCAGTGTCCTTTTCTATGCCTATTCAAAGCTTTATATCTTGGCCGAACTAAGCGCTAATGATGTAAAATTTACATCAGTTAATAGACAAAAGCTAGACCTTTCAAAATATATACTATTGCCGTAAAGTTAAGCATATTTTTTTTATACAATCCCCATTTTCGAAGATATGAGAAATAATTTGAGTTTTAGGTTTTATTCGACATGTACACGTGTATTTTGGCTACCAAATTTGGACAAGTTCGATTAGTTTCGTTCACTACTGTCCATGAACGGGAAGCTTACGACACAGTACTGTCCAGGAGTTGATATGCAAGAATGAATTTCTTTTGCTGTTGAGTCTTGAAATAGCCTTAAAACGCGTGTGTTGGATAAATCTACAAAGAAGAAAGAGAACAGATTGTGTAGAATTGCCATTAGAACCGCTGGTATGATACAAGATGGCATTGCAAGGGTATTAATCGTGTCTCAGAGTGTTGTAAGCTGACCTTTAAAAGAACATAGAGAGAGTTGCAGTATTACCAAAAAGAAACGGTCTACATTGATTCATGAGTGCAAGGAATTGTTACTGAAGCATTATGGTACGTGGCGCATTATATGGCGACCACCTGATACAGTTAAAGGTGGTTACTGGGACTTTGAACGCTCAAAAGTACCAGGGCGAAATATTGGAATCTGGTGTTAGATCACCCTTGGACTCGCTAGATGGCCAGAATATGGAGCTCCGAGATGACATTGCAAACCTTACTGTACTCGCATCATCGAGGAATACGAAAATTAACAGAACATTGCTAGTCTTCCACGGCCAAGCTTATTGCTTGACTTGAACCCTATGGAACGGATATGGGACAAGCTCGGCTGACGTGTTTTAAACCGGGAACCAGCCGTATCAAAACCATTGTGAATTTTGCTAGACTCTACTGCATAAGCGGGACAGGATTTCATGTTTTGAACGCATGAACCCAGTGAATTTAATGATGAAAATGTGCAAAGTTGTTATTCGAAAGTGTGAAGGCTATACACAACATAAACCGGAAGTAGTGGATCATTATGAGCCATTTCGTGACTTTTTGCACCAGATCCTTAAAGTGTATGCTCCAAAGAGAAAGTTTTGAAGAAATTACAACTATCGCGACCTTATTGTAAAAGTTTTGCTGACTCTTGACCTCCATGCTGTTTTCATTGAATTTTGTAAAATTTATGGGTAATTTTGTAAGGTGTTTACAGCCTATAAACAAGTAAAAGATTCCACGGCTTTGCTTGATCAAATCGCTTGTATTCTGCTTTTGTTGTATACCACAATAAATTTTGCTATCTCTCAAAAGTTTCCGTTCTTACCGTTTCTAAAACCTAAGTTGCGTTATCAAATGGAATATGCTTAACTTTATGGCAATAGTATTATAGTACGGTAAATTCTATATTTGTAGAGATACAGCCCGATTCTACGAACATAAAAATGACCCTCGTATTACAACGAGACCTTAAATATTAATCAAATGTCAAAGAACTGCACGACCCTTTAGTGTGCACCATAATCACTTTGTGAGTCCGTCCGTGGTCAGTCAGTGAAAATGCTCACAACTCTTGAACCACATGACATATTTTCATCAAATTTTGCGTATACGTATGCCTGTCAACATTATCTAACCGCTGGCATGTGTAACAGCCTTTTTGGATGGACGAGGGTTTGCTGAGCATCATTCCAGCCGGTTGCGGTCAGTTAGTGAAAATGCTCATAACTCTTGAACCACATGGTATATTTGGATCAAATTTTACTTGCTAATTATACCCGCTTTTTCTTTAGAAAAAAAGGGTTTATTAATTTTTTACCAAAGTCTGTCGTTCTGTCTGTCTGTGCATACGTCTGTCACGTTTCTTGTAAATGCTCCTCCTAAACTGTTTGACGTAGCAACTTCAAATTATGCAAGTGCATAGGTCACATCATGGATGTAGAGGGTACTGAGCACGGCTTAGTTGACTGCATTGCCTTCTCAGTCATTTAAAGGCGATAATCACCACAGACGTCTGCACGGACTGATCAGCATTAGTTTGATATACGCACGGTTCCAGTTAAGTTGACTGCATTACCTTCTCAGTTCTTTTAAGACATTAGACACCCCACCCGTCTGCACGGACTGATCAGTACGAGTTTACTTTCCGCATGTTTCCAGCTGATTTGGCCGCACTGCCTTCTCGGTTCTTTAAAAGGATTGAACACCCCACCTGTATGCACGGACTGATCAGTACGAGTTTAATTTTCGCACGTTCCCAGCTGAGTTGGTCGCAATACCTTCTCAGTCTGCACTGACTAATAAGCATGAGTTTTAATTTGGGCATG
This sequence comes from Loripinus fragilis, assembly GCA_964019695.1. Lineage (NCBI taxonomy): Eukaryota > Metazoa > Mollusca > Bivalvia > Lucinida > Lucinidae > Loripinus > Loripinus fragilis. The sequence continues at coordinate 5,428,663 of OZ026518.1, read as the reverse complement.
TTTGCACGTATGTTCATGCTTATGTCGAAATACTTTTTCAGCCTTTTTCTGAAATCCGAAACCTTTGATGTACCGCCATACAAGCATCTGATAACAGGCGAGAACAAGGTAAGTATTACCGTTCGTCCAACATTTCAGAGGGCGTCAGTTTTTCGGCGATTAGTTTTGTATATGCGGTTTGGTGGCACAATGAACTTCAGAATGGAATACCTGTAGACACCGCCTAAAATCCAAAATTTCGTCATTATCGACATTTTAAAAAAGAAAAACGATTTCCACTGAAATCTTGGAATGGACACGATTAATTCTGTTTATGTAGGGTAATTTTCATGCTTTGTTGACGTCTGAAATTAACTTTTTCAAAAAAAAAAATTCAGGAACACTATCAAAGTGTCAAAACTGTTTGCAAAGGTTATCAGCAGACGACAACAGTCGCACACAAAGAATGGAAGTAGTTAAAGGCTTCATTGGTCAGCTTCTCATACACATTTAGCCAATTTAAAGTGGGTGGAAATTCCTATCCTTATCAATCGGACGAGTCCATTTTCCAATTTCAGAGTTTTTTTTTATTCAGATCTTATTGTACTAGCGATATATCCGCAAGCAACGAATGCACATAATTACCAGATGCCGACGGTTGGTTAGGCCTCGGACTCAATGACGGCCCTGACGTAAAGTTTTAATCCGTTGGTTGACCAGTGCCTGATGCTTGTCGTTGGCTGGGCCCACCGTAGATCAACTTTAGGTTTTATTTAGCTCTGACTATCTGGGAGACATGAGCCCTTTTCTTTGTTTCATCATAGTGTGTTAATTTGATTTGATTGTTTCTCTGTGATCTGTGATGATACGTTGCATTATGTAGGAAGCTTCCATGCGAGCTAAACAATTTTGTGTTTTAACTACAACAGATTTCAGAGCGAAGATTTGGTACCAGTAAAATGCATTAAGCTCCCCCCGGTGGCCTAGGCTGCTGTCTGTTCTAAGGCGGTGGTTCTGTTGTTTATCCGTGGTTTGGTGCGCTTCCCTTTGGTTGTGGGGTTTCTGTGTTTTGTTGTGCATTACTTTGTGTCCTTTCTAGTTTTGCAATCAACTTAAAGAGGAGGAGAGAGCTGGTCGCTTTGCTTTTATTCTCTTACGGATGTCTTGTTATTGTAAATGATCTGTGACTCTTCCTTACGGTGCCGTGAGTTGGTCTGCGTTGTGTGATTGTGGTATTTCCTGATCATACTCACTTACTTTTTTGTACCGTAGGCTTATATGAGCCGCGACATGTGATTTCCAACAAGGTGGCAGTTTGACAAGTTTAGACTCGGACTACCCTGTGCAGTCTCCTTTAACGCTTAGAAACTCCAAAAGATGTAACTTAATGTAACAGTAGCTTAACAGTCATAGAATATTCAAGCGACTAGCAAAGGCTCTGATCAGACTGAGCATATGCGCTGGCTGATCTGAGGATTTGCTGGTCGCAAATACCACATTGTTGGAAATCTCATGTCGCGACTCATATGGGTTACACATATCCACATAGGTCCAGATAAATCCTATTTTTATAGATGCATGCCTACTTCTTTTAAGAAAAATGTTTATGATTAAAAAACAAACAAAAAAAAACAAAAAACTCCAGCTGTTAAGTTTATAGAACTAATTTTTCGCAATAACTTTTTTATCTTCAATTTTAGCAAAATGTGTTCGCGTTGAAAAGTATTCAGGAACATCTCCGCCAACTTTTCCGAATGGTTCCAACATCCTAGATGCTGCATGGTCGTCTGTGCTTAGATGCACTCTTTGAACATTTTAAGCAAAGCGCATATAAACCAAGTCCAAGATGTAAGTCAAAAAGTTACATTGTACCGCCCTAATTCAATTACTAAAGCGATGTATGGCTTGTTCAAATATAATAGAAATCGCGCCTGATTCGCTCGTGCGTTAAGCTAGTAGGGTCATCTCAAAACCGTTCATTTTTATAGCACGTGCATAAGAGAAAAATTGCACGTCATGTGATAACCCAGCATTTGTTCCTAAAAATAAACCAGCTTTAAGTTGATTCTGCATATACACGGTAAATTCTGAGTATGTTAACGACAGTTTTATGTTATGCACAGCCTTTGAAGAACGGGATATGCGCCGCTTCCGATTTTTTTTTGAAACTACCCCTTTCTGTCACGCCTATACTAATTTTATCTGTCATTAAAAGACTTAGAAATTTAAGGCGAATTCAATTTATTGCAAAATCTTCATCTATATACACAAAAATCTGTTTGCGCCACAAGCACAAGCCCTTTTGGAGAAGTTGGCGGAAATTCTCCTCTACAACTTTCATCGCGAACACATATTGCTAAAATTAAAGACAAAACAGTTATTGCGAAAAATTAGTTCTAAAAACTTAACAGCTGGAGTTTTAGTACTAAGTGTTCTAACACTGGTTGCCAGTGATTAAACCAAGTGATTTATTAATTGACAAATCACTGCACGGACGAGCGTGACGTCATTTAGTCGCTAGTTAGGTTTTATGACATCATATATCACGTACAGCCTTGTGCGAACGAAAATCTAAAATAAACCACCACCAACATCAATGCTTTTTTTTCGATTTTGATACTCTAAAACGCTGAAAAACGCATTCTTACCCATATATTATCCGAATCTTGCAATCATAATGTGAATAATCCCATCTTAGTCGTATCTCCTGTTTTGCAACTCAAAAGAGCCTAACGCCAATATAAACAAAATCTGACGTCATGAATTACAATGACGTTAGCAGTTGACATCACGTGCTCCGTTCATTGATACGTGTACTGGTTATTATACATTGACTTTAAGTGTGACAGGCTCTGATATCTCCCGGTGGATAATCACGTGTGTTTTCTGTTGCTACACTGCGCGGACTGCTGTTTTCTTCCAATATCTAAATGGCATATTCTCTCTCATATGGCACCTGGTTAGCCACCGTAACCATCTATACATTCACCAATTTCTATCTCTGTTTTCTCGCATTATTAAGGGTTTGAAACTTAGGAAACATGTGGTATATGACGTCATATTTGTTGTAGTAAGTAGGTAGCCATCTTGGAAATTGTCCTCATATGTGTCAACTTTTCTGCTTTTTCTGCTGGTCCACAGCCTATGTTATTTAAATATTTTCACTATGTGACCACACGTTGCTCGTTGACTTTTTTTTTTAATTCGACACAAGTTTTAACTATGCCATTGTCGGACGAGTGGGTCAACAGTCGTAACCGTACGATTTGTGTAGAATATTTGCTTTTACTAGATTACAGAGCATACAGAGCATTTATTACCAACACAACTGCACTACTAATATCTTGCTTAGCAGAGCTGATGAAAATTGTTCCATCGAAGTGGAGACAATCTTCAATATGGCAGTGGCCACAATGTTGATACAATGACGTCAAAAATAACGTGTTCCGCCCCGGTGCATCTGATACCATCTTGGTCGAAAAACGTTTATACTTTGGGCAAAAACTATGTCAAAAAAAATCATCGATATTGTCCATGCAGTGTACTTGGGCATTTGTCATAATTTGTGACAGAGTGTTTGCCCAGTGAAGGAATCTTTATTTATGAGAATTCATTGGATCCAGCCAAAGGTTGGGTGGAAAGTGGTGTAGGAATTGATGGAAACGATTCTAAGAATAAAGATAAAATAGCTTCCTTCCCCATTTATTTCCTTTCTACGATGATTATCATTGCATGAGGGTGTTGGTGGGGCGGATTAAATGGTGTCTTGATATCAGTTATCTTTATACCTTAAGCCCAAATATCAGTTTTCAATATTAAAAATGTCATATACCATGTTGCCTCCCTATGGCGCACCCGCCGGTGACATTTCATGACATATTCCAATGGATACGCCAAATTTTTACTCAGACAATTATTTCTGACCATTGCAGATACTTTAAAATCTAATACACATACTCGTAAGATATGAAAAAAGTTTAAAAAGTGCTATGAATTGAAATTGTTTCCAACATGTGTTTAAATTTATCGCAGCTACTTGTTGGCGTTCATGACTATCATGGGCGGATCCAGATGATTCGTCATGGGTGAGGGCCTGACAACGTTTTTCCCCCTAGTTATCAACGTATACTTAAGGGCTTTGAAAATGCATCACCCAGATTAAATCCTTTAATTCACAAAACTTGAGAATGTCAGTGAGTAATTGTTATTGCTTACCATAGTCTGACCAGCTTGTAGTGTGTCCTAGAAAATTCATGGTAGTAAATTTTCTTAAAGGTATTGAAAAAATATCCGTTTTAAGACAGGGTGGTCGATTTTGAAGGACACAAATTCAGCTGCAAGTTAACACGCGATAGTTTTGATTCCTGTCTCAACAGATTTGCGTCATGGGCTTCTTTTACGATTGTACATTCATCATTGAACGATTCAAAATGAATTGACAGTTCGGTATGCTCAAATTTACACCCTTTTAAAGATACCGACATACCCCACCCACTCTGATTACAATAGTCTAGTTATAAAATTTAACATCTTGGGTCTTTGAAAGTTTCGATTTTTAAGCCCGGTTTTCTTGGAAGAGGCTAAGTGCATACACAAATGACAGATTTGCATAAACTATGCTTGCATTACGTTTCTTATGTATTATGAAAGTGACGTTAACGTGGATTTTTAAGACGTTCTCGATCACATGACAGCCGATCTCCTGCCATGATTTACATCAAAACGTCTTCCCCACATGATTGTCAGTGTATGTAGTCAATATCATTAATGAAAGCGTGCAGAAAGGTAACTTATGGAGATGTTTCTAAAAAGGAGCTGTAAATTGATGTTCAAATTTGACGTTTATTTTCGAAATATTGAAGTTTTCAATTATTTTCAATTAGAAAAAGTCTCTATAAACTCATTTGCTGGTATGGTATCATACACGCCAAAGTTTAAACACAAACATAATCAAAACGTTTTAACTGACTGTGCAGAAAGGTGCTGGATGCTGTATGTATCCATGTGACGTCATCAGCAGCGTCGCGCGATAGTGCAGTCAAATTAGCGACTGATTCATACCGATTGTGGGTTGCACATTAAGACCTGCGAGTAACTTTTCAATCGCATATACGGTTTGCAAGAAAAGTGCAAAAATATGGTGATGCGCTTTCAAAGTCCTCTAGTATATTTCACAGATTCACAGAGGGCCGTACGAACCTCCCTCGAGAAGAAATTGGACCCGATTGTTTCTCGACGGGGTTCGTAACAGTATTTATCAGTCACCCCTAATATTAAATGAATTGTTTCAACATAACCTAATAAACATTTCCAATCTCACGGCATGTTACCTTTATCAGGACATGATGACGTTGCACTTTATGAATGACGTCGCTAATGACGCTGAATCAACACAAAAATGAAAAAAAATACGTCATAATCGCTTGTTTGAAGAGTGTTCAACAATGGGTAAAGTGATAAATAGAATACCAGGTTCGCATCTTTTGATATTAAGTTTACCAGGCTCGGCTTTGAGAACGCATGTTGAATCGCTCGGCAAGCCTCGCGATGTCAACATGCGTTCTCAAAGCCTTGCCTGGTAAACTTGATATCAAAAGACACTCACCTAGTATTCTCTATTTCTAAGAACGCTAAAGCCATTTGTGATTTTCCAGTCTAGACCCTTTGTCCACCATTGGGATCCACCCATGACTAGATATGCCTTCCCATAACAAACTATGGAAAAAGAAAGGGCGAGTTCCAATCAAATCAACGATTGTTAGATAAATTGGAAAGAACCCAGTGTGTGTGAATAAATGTGAGAATAAACTTGAAAGCATATATAAACAAATGCCACGACCCACGCACGCACGCGCGCGCGCGCTTTCCAAACAGATTTCACGGATTTCCTGTGACACATAAATCCAAGAACCTTCACCCATCCATGCCCTATGTTGTTCGTTCACGTTATACTTAGTCTCTTTGTGATGATTAACCGTCACTTACGTTTATCATTGGGTACAATTACAATAGAAACAAAGTAAAAAAATAAGTGTCTCCAGTGATAAAAATTCCTATTGCATATCTGAATTTAAGTATCAAAGAGAAAAAAGGTAAAGTTTTACCGAGTTAACTTTCACCGTTTTTGAGAATTATACCAACGAAACAAGTAAGTGTCTTAATCTGTTAAGGAGGTTAGAAACCATACAGTACCATTTGTTGATAAAAAACAAAATACTTGTATAACATGCATATGGTTCTAAGAATGTATTTTTGATAGATATTGCATATGCCTTAGCGACCATCATGAACAATTAAAGTAAGTGTCTTGATGGTATTTTAAACAACGCATCATTCAAAGACAACATTCAGAGAAACTATTTTTCTTAAAACAGTGTGCAATGATTCTTTTTATGACACTCTGACAGAATTGTGGAATGCATGTTATAACATAAAAAATTGACATAACTTGTCAATTTACAGGCATCACTGACATAAATGTACCATCTACTTTTATTACGGGTGTTAGATAAAAAGCCAAATTCCAGCTCAAACATATTAGCATTATTCTTACATTAACAATAGTGCTATGTAAGCATACTGATAGAATTTTCATTATTATAAACTTATATGATATTTTTTTCCTGAATTTCCAATTTCTGTCCCAGGCCTCTAATCATTAGCTTCATGCGAAGTATTAGGATTTAATTTAAATAATTTTATACAAATACAGGTATTCCCTGTATAAAGTTAACCTGAACATGTGTTTAAAAGAAACTAAAAAGGAATTACATTAAAAAGGTAAATGACAGCATTTCCTCTACTATGACAATCTTATGCACTAATGTCAGAATTGAGGCAGCGATACTGAACCTTATTGTCACAAGTGAACAAGTGTAAATAATATGTAACCAGTAAAAATGCATGCACAATTCGTACGAAACATAGCTTAATCAACATGGCGTTGATTGTATAAAAGTTTTTTTTTTTATTTCTTTTTGCTCTTTTTTTTGTTTAAGTTGAAAACATCGCTTTGATTTCCCAGCATACAGGCTTTAGTAATTACAGAAATGGAGTACATTTTCTCTGAACCCAGATTTCATCTTGGGAATTGGGATACCATAAGAACATTTGTATCTTCCAACCTCAGTCAAGAAATTTGAATGTGAACATTATCAGTATCTGTTTCTGTCACTTGGCCTAGGTAGATTTTCTCATCATGATTGTTGGACGCGTCGCCTACATTTGGTTACTGTTTCATTAGCTGCTTCTTCTCTAGAAGATGCTTCTCGACCTTTCGCTTTTTTACAGTAGGATTTTTATATTTTTAGTTATGATTTTGTAACCAAAAACTTATTTGTCACCCAAAACATATGTTTTGCGAATTGGGGACTCTAAAGTACGATGGCCCAAATGGTTCACTTTTTCATTTCAGTGACAATTCACAATTCTGAATTCTGAATTCCGAATTCTGAATTCCGAATTCTGAATTCTGAATTTTGAATAAACTTGATAGACGCTTTCATTTACTATACCATACACTTGTGTAAAATGCCAGACAGAGTGAGTACACCCTACCCTCCAGAGGATTGTACTTAAGGGTTTATTCAGTAGAATAGGGGGTATTTTGTGAAGAAGAAGTTCATGTGTGGAGTTCAGGGGCTCCATTTTGCACATAGAATAACGATGAATCTATAGAGTACCTCCTGCGCAAGTAGGCACCTTTCTTCTAGCGGGTACTCTCTACCCGACAGAGTACGCTATGGGAAATATGTGTTACCTGTAGAGTGGATGTTCTCTGTAGATACTCCATGGGGGTTGAGGTACTCTGTAGAGTATAGGTTCTTCCTAGAGTAGGAGGCACGCATGGGTAATTATTGGTTACTAGTGCACCCTAGTCTAGAATGGTAATCTGTGCAGTAAGGGTTATTATGTACATAAGAGTTACTACGATGGCCTAAATGGCTCACTTTTTCATTTCAGTGACAATTCACAATTCTGAATTCTGAATTCTGAATTCCGAATTCTGAATTCCGAATTCTGAATTTTGAATAAACGTGATAGACGCTTTCATTTACTATATCATACACTTGTGTAAAAAGCCAGACAGACTGAGTTCAAAATGGCTGTGCAGATTTGATAGTTTTAGTTGATAACTAGTATTTCTGTGATTTATAGTATATATTATTAGACAGCATTTGAAATACTGATATTGCTACAAAGGTAAATACTTACTGATAAATGGTTTTCAATTAATTTGTTAGCAGTTAGGAAGCTTCCCACTTATGAAAACGAAAGTACTTTCAATTAATGGGTGGTGGGGTGTCAAGATAATGCTAAGTAGTTCCCAGTGCTGATGCTTTTCTCTAATAAATGGTAAAGTATTAAGATTGTTTGTTTATTTGCCCATATATTTTTCAGGTCACACCCTGAGTACGATCCCAAGGATCCGTAACCGTCGGGCGCGGCAAAAGGATTTATGTCGGTTGATCTGTGATATACTGTGTCACCCGACTAAAGTGCAGTACCTGTCATATGGTGTGCAGACTCTTGCAAGTTTGCACATTGTTATGTTATAAGGCTGTTCTTTACATCTCGGCTTGCTGATTTGTGGTAGAGCTTTGTGGTAGAGCTTTCAGTATAAGATGTGCAGGCTAGTCTCTGCTCATTGGTGACTGGAATTTCGGCCCCGTTTTTGTTCGGCTATCTCCGGTATGGGGATAGACGAACACCAACTGAAAATTGCCGAAATCCAGCATACCTGTCCAATCCCCCCCCCCTCCCCCCAATGTCATGTCTCCCAATTTGCTTGAATTCTGGAGATAAATAGCAATGGACAAAGAATTGTAGAAGAATGCAAGCAAACTCCAAAATAATCTGTTATTAAGGAGAAAATCTGGAATGGACAGTGACCTGCACACCTATCTAGGTCTGCATGTTACGGCCTATTAACCAGGTAGAAAATCATTTCTGCTACTGGATAGACGAGAAGGCAAAAACGCACATTAACAGCCCAACGATCACGTGCATTGTGCAAGCACATTTACAACTGCGCAGGCTGATCTGAGTCTAAGTGGATGATTGGGGGTTTGGGGCAATTTTATATTGTAGGAAATTATGTGCGACCATTTACATTAAACATCCATCCCCATTATAAGATCTCTTCATGACCTATTATTTTTAAAAGATGTATCTTGTTAAGCGCTCTTAATAGACATTTTTTTTTTTTGTGTGTGTGTGTGTGTGGGGGGGGGGGCTGTCTATTTATAACGTCTATTTATAACAACATGCGGGGACAGATATTATTACCCCCATCCCAAAGGTCAAATCTGCACACCATTTTGAACTCAGTCTGTCTGGCGCTTTACACAATTGTATGATATAGTAAATTAAAGCGTCTATCAAGTTTATTCAAAATTCAGAATTCAGAATTCGTTATTCTATGTGCAAAAGGGAATACCCCGAACTCCACACAGAAACTTCTACTTCACAAAGTATCCCCTATTCTACTGAATAAACACTTAAGTACAATCCTCTGGAGGGTAGGGTGTACTCACTCTGTCTGGCGTTTTACATAAGTGTATGATATAGTAAATGAAAGCGTCTATCAAGTTTATTCAAAATTCAGAATTCCTATGGTATATAGGCCCTATCTTACAGTGTAACTCTTATGTACATAATAACCCTTACTGCACAGATAACCATTCTATACTAGGGTGCACTAGTAACCAATAATTACCCATGCGTGCCTCCTACTCTAGGAAGAACCTCTACTCTACAGAGTACCTCAACCCCCATGGAGTATCTATAGAGAACACCCACTCTACAGGTCACACATATTCCCCATAGCGTACTCTGTCGGGCAGGGAGTACCCGCTAGAAGAAAGATGCCTACTTGCGCAGGAGGTACTCTATAGATTATGCATTATTCTATGTGCAAAAGGGAGTACCCCGAACTCCACACAGGAACTTCTTCTTCACAAAGTACCCCCTATTCTACTGAATAAACCCTTAAGTACAATCCTCTGGAGGGTAGGGTGTACTCACTCTGTCTGGCGTTTTACACAAGTGTATAATATAGTAAATGAAAGCGTCTATCAAGTTTATTCAAAATTCAGAATTCAGAATTCCGAATTCCGAATTCGGAATTCAGAATTGTGAATTGTCACTGAAATGAAAAAGTGAGCCATTTGGGCCATCGTACTAAAGAACCGTATCAATGAGATGGTACCTTTGCGCACCAAAGCCTATGTATACACTATTGGGTTACAGTAAATATTTATAATTTTACATGCATAACTTTTGCTTATCTATTAGAACATACATGCAAGTATCGTAAATAAAACTGGCGACAGGCGAAAAAGGCATTTCCAGAAATTTCATGAGATGATAGTGTCCAATGTATGTATCTTAGGACATTCAAAGCTTACTAAGTATTTACCAATATGATCTGTCATGCAAGAAAAAGTATTTTGTATGTCATTTCTATAAAATTATTATAGTAATTCATATATTTGTTTTTGTAACTGTACCCATTTTTGAAGAATGACTGTTATGAAAATTCTGTGTTATTTGTGATAATTCTAATCCACTTTTATTAATGATAATAAGCCACTGTTATTTGTGTCAATTCCTAGTCATAATAACTCGCTGTCACTTATAATAATTCTCTGCTCTTTATGATGGTTGATTGCTATTTGCGAACGTTCATTGATATGTTTTCTTCAGGTATACAATGCCTACTACGAAGACGCTAAAACAGTAGGTTATGGTCGTGGGTCATTCAGCCAAAGCTGTCAGTATAACAACCCTTTTGATCCAAGGCTGTAAGTATTTGCCAAGCACGCGCGGATCCAGAAAGTTTTGTCAGTGGGGGTCCAACTTTGACAACTTTTTTTTTAGTTGATGAGGGAAGGGGAATCCAAATACCACGATGAGAGGGCCATCATTGTCCCGCCAGCGAAACGCCATTCGAATGGCGTCTCGATGGCGTGTCGATGATCGCCCAACATTGAATGCTAAAGTACTGCCGCATTAATAAGAAACGCGAAAAATCGACTTTAAGTGCATCTTTTCACGTTATTTTCTCTTGAACTTTTCGATATGCGCGAAGAAAAAGCTGCAGTATTTTTTGACAAAATTTTCAACCTGATGTTTTTGCTGTGTTTTTCTGTAATTAGATGGAATTTTGGCATATTTTTGGTTCTTTTCAACGGGGGAGTATTACTGTTAGTAGAATGGACATAAACTGACCCAGTTTATTAATAAAATGCAACGGTTGACTAAATCATTCGATGTTGTTTCAGGTCAGTGATCGCCGTGTCGGTTATATACTGACTAAAATAAAAACGCTACACCTGAATTGTTTGCCATTTATATGCAAAATGATGCAAGCCAGTAAAGCAATTGAATGTGTATCAGAATGTTCAAAGACTACCTTATGCATAAAATCAAATGTTTGCGGATGTTGCCACGAGGAAACACATGCTGTATGTCTGGAAACATTATTAAGCTTTAGTAAATACTTTTCGTAAAACACTTTCTCACAAAATATAAAAGACGGGCCGCGTAGCGCAGTCAGTAATGTGTCTGGCAACAGATGTGAGTCTGACTGCATATCCAGGGGTCGCAAGTTCGATCCCGGCCCGGTCCCATACTTTTGTGGAGATAATTTCTATGGTCATTCTCCTTCTTTCCGCTGAATCATTCAAGAAGGGTTGTTGTCAGTTACAAGTGAAAGTATGTGAACGATTTACTGGTTAACTACTTGCTCAAGCTTGCCCAGGAAAAAGTGTGGTTAAGTGAACTGACCGTCCCGCCATGCTATTGACTTGGGACGTAAAGCAACACAACAAACAAAACAAAATATAAAACATTGTAGTGTAGCGTTTTCACTTTTGTTCAGTATAGCAAAAAAGTATATCGTACATATAAAGTACTGCTGCATAAATTAGAAACGCTAATAAATGACTTTAGAAGTACGTTTTCCATTTATATCCCATTGAGCATTCAATAATCGTGAATCATTTCAGGCAGTATTTTGACAAAAGATAATGCCTGGTATTATGGCTAATTTTTGCTCTAATAATTCTGATTGTAGTATTTGGGCATTTTATTCCACTTATTTGACACTTAACAGGGATACTCTTGGGATAGGCCTAATCCATTTTGTTAGTAAACTATTATTGTCCTGCTAAAATGGACTACATTTTTAGCTGGGTCCCATATATAAGCTATTCAAATCTCATGCCAATTATGCTCTAATATAGATCTTAAGGATTCTTGGGCCCATCAAATTTTGCAAATGGCCCATAGAAATTTCAAAGGCCCATTAAACTTATGTAATTTGCATGTATTTCAATGGGATACGGGCCATTGGCCCATTTTAAGGGCCCATTATCATTTTGGTCCAGGATTAACCCTGACTTTAGTGTTACCATTGCAAGAATATATGTAAACAGCTCAAATCTAATTTACATAAAATGAATAGTTGACAATAAAAATTACATATGTAGTTGATAATGTTTAGGCCGTTTACCACTGTAAAAGTTGTTTTATAGAACTGTCCATAATAGCCACATCACGCCGTTTCAGTAGAAAATGTACTTACAAACATAGCAAACAGTATTTACCTGGATCAAACTGATCGTATTGGATCAGTGCGATATGTGTCTACGCTGATTGAATCGATACTAACAACTGAATAGCAGTGCTTAAAAATAAAACTGGCATGTACAAAGCAATCACGATTTTAAAACTTGTGATGCTTTTAACGCTTAACTGTAGAAATTTAAGTACAGATATATAGGCCGTCATATGGCCGTTACACCGTTTAAATTTCCCCCGCTTCTCAGAAAGCCTAAAATGTCGAAATTCTCAAGAGATTAGAGGTCAGGGCAGTGGAAGTAGATTCTTCAAACAATTTTCTTCTGACACTGCAGGATATTCTAAATCCAGATTTGAGCTTAATGTTCGAAAAATGCAGTAATAAAATAATATTCCAGATTTTCGCGTTTCTTATTATTGCGGCAATACTTTATTTCAGGTCACTGAACACAGTATAGGTTGTGGCATAAAAGTGCCCCAAAATAACCTCACCACACTAGATACAGACGTTTTCTTGGCTTGGGATGCAAATATATACACAATGAATCCTGATCAGACTGCTAATAAGGATATAGTGTGACTGCTCTTGTTAAGTCTGATCTGGGTCCATAATTGTTTAAATGTTGACTCAAATGGGCCTCGAGGAGAAAAACTCTTCTTCGGGGATTTGCTAACAATAAAGGCGCAGACGAGCCTGCGCATCCGCACAGTTTGATCAGCACATTGTGTTTTACGTATTGGAAAATATTATATAAAAACTAGCATATTTTAGCTAGTTTCTGTAGTTGAGGAGACTGGTTTGGGTACGACCAGATCGGAAACCCCAAAGACAGGGTTTCTCTTGTTGCGGTCCACATTGCGTCAGCGAAAGCAAGGCGAAACAATCTCATGCATTTATTCAGGGCCAAAGAATGCTTAAAATCATTCAGTTTAAAGTGCACCACAACACGTCAATAATACAGAGAAATGTCGTGTTTACAATAGATAACACACCTATAAAATGTCCAATGCTTTTGGAACAAACCTGTACAAATATGAATATAAAATATATAGGTCGCCACATGGCTGTTACATCTTTAAAATTCCTCCCGCCTTTCAGAAGACCAAAATATGACGAAATTTCCAAGAGATCAGGCGGTGCACCAGCGGTACTTAACTATTGTAATAATTTTATTCTAACACTGCAGGGTATTTTAAATCCATATTAGTGGTTGATTTTTTGAAAGATGGAAGAAATAAAATATTATTCCAGATTTTCGCGTTTCTTATTATTCCGGTAGGACTATAGCTTGAAAGCTTTGTGATTTTCAGAGGAGCCGGACCAGTATTGCTAAGAAACCCTATATTTTTTAGATTTTTTAGGGCGAGGGGTCCGGACCCCTGTCCCCACTCTGGTTCCGCGCATGCCAAGTTATTTGTGAACATTTAACCCTTTTTAGACCAATAGAATTTTACGTAAAGTTTGGTAGTTTTGTCAGGACGGACCAGGGTCACAGGTTATTTTTCCATTAAACATTATATTTCTTTCTATTTAGATCGAGTTTATCTTAGCAAACAGTGAAGACCCAGATGAAATGCTACGTTATATGGCATTTCATCAGGCCCTTTACTGTTGGCAAAAACATTTTCCTATTTATTGCCATCTTTCAAGTTTCAAGTAAAGATGGCATATTTGAGACCCTTTGATTGAGTCACCTGCTACCAGCAAACTTATCCGGGCTTCAATAATACAAGAAAAAAGCTTTCACACTTGAAAAGCTTGGTTTGACTTGTAGCAGGCAGGCAGAAGCGCAGCCGGCCGTCGAGGGTGAGGCAGGGTAGGGCAGGCAGTGGCAGGATAGCAAGCAGATTTTGCTCCTCACACCCTTAGAACACTGGTCTTACGCTCTAACCACCTAAATTAAATTTTTGGTCCAAAACCGTTACACATTCTTTGTTTTGATCGATTGTATTGGTCCTGATCTGGGTCCAAACTGTTTGCAAAGGTTTAAATAAATAAATGGTTGAATTAGTAAATAAACATAGAGGCAGTACAAGTTTAAGCTTTTCAAAAAAGCTTACCGACTTAAAGCTCACATTTTACTGAAGTTTTCAGTAAAATGAGAGCTTAAAGAAGGCAAGCTTTGTGGAAGCTTATTCAGTAAATTGAGAGCTTAAAAATGGCAAGCTTTTTGGAAGGCTTATTCAGTAAAATGAGAGCTTAAAGATGACATTCTTGTTTTTCGAAAGTAAAAGCCCTACTGAGCGTATGTTACATGTTGTACTATAATCGACACAAAATAAAATTTCTAATTTCTTCTATGACATCCAAAAAGCTTAAACTTGTTTTATTTAACTAGTTTTGTCCCATCGCCTTATGAGAGCGTACATATAATCTACTGGCCAAATCCTAGATTCGCTTGAGAGTAAATTGTTCGCAAAGACACGCAAAAATACTGACATTTTGGAAATTTTGTAGCCCAACGTTGTATTTTAGCATTGAACTTTTTAGCAATTCTGTACTCTGGTCTATGTCGCTGATCGCTTCTGATATTAAATAAATGCTAAGATTGACAGACTATTTAAGTCAATAGCATTTTTTTTTCGAACTCAGTATTTGTCACCCTTTAGAGTGATTAACTTTTTCAGAGTATTTATTGGGCTACAGACTGAGCTGAATCACAAACTGAGCAAGACAGAGGTTTTTCATGAACCACAGACAGACGCATTTAATCATGCATTGACGTTTGAAGAGCCTGCTGAGTTCGTGAACGCATATCTAAATTCATATAGATACAACCTAGAAAAATATGATGAAGCAGCACAGGTTCTAAAGAAAACCAACCCTGACATTGTCGATGAATCAGATTTTAGCGCCAGTCCATCAGAGAAATCAGATTTAGATAAGGAAGAGCAAAAAATAGTGGGAAATCTTGAAAATGTGAAATATTTATGGCCTTCAGATGAGAGTGAGCATACCAGACATGCAGGAAACGAAACAAACATATCTGAACGGGTTGAAGAACTGCAAGACGTTCCTTTTATTGAAAATGGAAAAGACATTTCAAGCCCATTGCTCAAAATAGACAGAGATGAAGAAGAAACTGTAGTACCACTTTCAATAGATGAATCAGATTCTGCAAAACCATATCTAGATGAGAGATTTATTGTCCATACAACCTGTCTCAGCAGCGATGGCCAGTCTATAGAAACTCTTACCCATGAAACTATATTTAAAAAGCCCACACAGTTATTTGACATGACACATTCAAGAGATGAGATAATGGATGACCGGAACTCTTTACAACAGCTTATTGATAATCATGAAAGTCCAGTAGAGAATCATGATGAAGAGGATGATGACAGTGATGATACACTGACACCTGGTGAAGAAGAAACAGAAACAGATAACTCAGAGCCAAGAATAACCTATCAGGATGAACCAACTGACGCAGTAGTAGTCACAGATATAAAGAATGAAAATATGGTGTATGGAAACGGAATTGACAGTCACAGTCCTGTTATGACAGAACCAGATACCAAAGTGACAGAAATGCATGAGTAACTCTTTTCTAAACATTGCTTTTAAATTACACTCAATCCTACAAGTAACAATATATCTTTTAATCTAACTTTGCAATTCACTAAATTCATTTCTCAGAGCTAAATGGCATGATTGCCTTTTATCTTATTTAATTGTTCCTTATCTTAATTACAATTATTGAAGGTTATGATCAGATGCTGCTTTGATCTGTCTCTACAGTGTTTTCCATAGTACAATTAATGAAGTTTCATTGATCAGTAGTTACAGATAAAGAGAATACTAGGTGAGTGTCTTTTGATATCAAGTTTACCAGGCAAGGCTTTGAGAATGCTTGTTGACATTGCGAGGCTTGCCGAGCGATTCAACAAGCATCCTCAAAGCCGAGACTGGTAAATATGATATCAAAAGACGAAAACCTGGTATTCTATTTATCAGTTTGACCAATGTTTGACTCTTCTAACTAGCGATTATGACGTAATTTTCGATTTGTATGTCGATTCAGCGTCATTAGCGACGTCATTCAAAAAGTGCAACGTCATCGTGACCTGATAAAGGCAACATGCCGTGAGATAGACAACGTTTATCAGGCAACGCGCAACAATGCAGTTGATATGAGAGGTAACTGATAAATCATATTATTATTGCATTGGCTTCGCAAGATATCATTCTTTGTCACAATAGTCATTTATGTAGAATCTAAACTGTCACACTGTAAAAATTTAGTACTATTATATTATGGACTGTATTTCTCAGAGCTAAATGACACGTTTAAATTTGATCTAGTTTAATTTGGGTATTCTTTTAATGCAAACTTAAAGGCTATGATCAGATGATGATTTGATCCGTCTCTGCACTGCTTTCCATAAACCAATTTTATGAGTATATCAAGAATAATACACTAGAAGACCTTTCCTGGGAATTGATATTCAAAACTATTTAAAACGTTTTGATGACTTAGCTGTGTTTAGCCTTCAATGTTATCTTTGCAAAGTTTATAATAAGCAATCTCAGTTATACCATAGTTGTCCGCATGCAAGGGGATAATCAACTCGCTAAAGCTTGTTGATAATCTCCAAGTACATCGTGATACAATTATTACTAATCATTTTGGTGACTATCGAAGGCGCAGACAAGCATGTACATTGAAACGCATACGATATTACTTTATGACCTAAGTATGTGATAAGTACTTTTCTTGTAAAGATAGTCAATAATATTTTATTTACTTTTAGCTGTGGTTCTGAAGAATGGTGTGTAGAAACTCACGCTGGACATAAAATTGAAACAAGACTTAGTGCTACTACAGAACCATTTGTCCCCACTTGTCAAAGACGCGTAGTTAAAGACCATCCAACAACTGATAGCGCCTCTACAATCAATTATGTCACCGTTGCTAAGGTAGGACAGTGCTGTTGTTTTATGTTGACATACCAATTAATTTATTCTTCGTTATTGAATTTTAGAGGAACTGTGCAAACATAAAGCTTATATCACTCCTGTGATAGATGAAAGTAATGCAAACTTTTACAAGTTTCATAGTTTGTATATGGTGACGTCAAAAGTAAACTATCACAGATATATAGAGGAAAATTACTTGTTTGAGGTGAATACCAAATATATTTCGTCGAGTGTGTTGAAAACATCATAATTTTCACAAATGCGCAGCACGAGTTAAAATTCTGATGTTTACAACTCACGAGATGAAATATATTTGGTAGTAAATTTTCATTTTTTTTTATCCTTTTTATAGGCTACATGCAATGTCTCACCCGTTGAAAAAGGAGGTGCTGAAAATGCAAAAACGAAACTTTTTAGCAAACCCAACTAATTTTGGTACCAAAATATTCGTCACGTTCTAACTAAGAAAATACGTACACACTCTTGGTGTTTTCGTTCACATATAAGAAAGTTATGGGCGTTTGAAGTTCTGAAGTTAAATGCATTAAGTGATTTGAAAAGCCAGATGCAATCCAAAAACGCTACAGTGAAATATAAGCTAATATCAATAACATATAAATTCACTAGTGATTTATATCACTTTTATTTGTTTTAGATATGCACTGATTGCACTGCTAAGTACAAAATAAATATTTATCATATGAAGTTTAGTTACTGTTATTCAGTGGATAACGTTGTGTCATAAATGTTGTTATGACCACATGCTACATAACACTTTTTATCAGTTACCTCGCATATTAACTGCATTGTTGCACGTTGCCTGATAAACGTTGTCTATCTCACGACATGTAACTTTATCTGGTCATAATGACATCGCACTTTTTGAATGACGTCGCTAATGACGCTAAATCAACACAAAAATCAAAAATTACGTCATAATCGCTAGTTTGAAGAGTGAAACAATGGGTAAAGATATAAATAGAATACCAGGTTCGTGTCTTTTAATATCAAGTTTACCAGACTCGGCTTTGAGAACGCTTCTTGAATCGCTCCGCAGGCCTTGCGATGTCAACAAGCATTCTCAAAGCCTTGCTTGGTAAACTTGATATCAAAAGACGCTCATCTAGTATTCTCTATATCCTGGCAAGCCTCGCGATGTCAACAAGCGTTCTCAAAGCCTTGTCTGGTTAACTTGATATAAAAAAAACTCACTTAGTATTCTCTATATCTCGGCAAAGTAAGTAAGGGTGCAAAGATCAGGAATCGATACAATCAAGTACCACATCTGACCCAGGATACCAATGGGAAAGTGACAAACTCACAGTTAGACACCACAAACGAGAGCCAAGAGTTCAGCCCTTTCCCAGCAGGTGACCACAAAGCACATATAAACAGACGTGCATAAAGACATAGCGAACACAAGACAGAACAAAAACATAAAAGATCCACAAAAGAAGTACCGCCTTGGAACGGTCAGTGAAATATTTTACTGGAGGGCTTAACCGGTTTCACGGCGAGCCAACCTCACCCTTAATTCAGATGTGGATCAAGACACATAGATATTTGGTTTGCATGAAAGACCCCTAACTTATCAATGCATAATCTCCTAAAACATATAAATCAAGATATAACAAGGAGATAAAGCAAAGATAAGGACTCAACAGTAAATTAAACTGAATACCAGAGCAAAAGAAATCCAACAGGTAAACCCCAGTGGGCCTGACAAACAGCCAAAGCATCAGGCCCCTACCATCTCATCAATAGATAAGTCTTTAAGTCGGAACCATCATAGAGTCTGAAGTCCGACCCACTGGGGTGCAATTTAAGAGGAAAGCAAAGTTGCCAACCGTGATTTGGTTGACCACCAAGCATGCAGTATGTTGCAATACATTAATGTTATAGCCAATCTTTTGATAATGGGAAATTATTTTAATGAACTGCGCTGAAAAATTATTAGAGCCAACAATCTTCTTCAATTTATACACCAAGTCACCATAGAAATCAGGTTCCAAAAGTCCTTGGCGCAAGAGAGATTTAAGTCCAACTTGGAATTTAGAAATCAAATCATAGAATTGTCTATAAAATTTTGAAAATGTCTTGCGAAGTTTATGATACCAATAGCCTTGTTTAAGAAGTTTCTGAGTTAACAATTTATTGAGAGTGTTGATGCTCTAGCAAAACGAATGAGTTGAGAGATATAGACTCCATAGGATGTAGAACGAGGAACATCACCATCTAAAAATGGGAAATTGACAATTTCAAAATCAATGTCGTCACGTTTATCATAAATTTTGGTAGTAGCAATATCATTAGAAATTGACAAATGCAAGTCTAAAAATGCGGCTTCGGTATCAGAGGTATTTGCTTTATTCAGCTGGAGCTCTGAAGGGTATATTTGACTAACCATTTTGTCAAAATAAACATTATTAATATTTAAAATATCGTCCAAATATCTGGATGTAGTGTTAAACGCATCAATAACATCAGCCTGCTTATCATCAAGCCTCACGATGTCAACAAGCGTTCTCAAGACCTTGCCGGGGGCCTAGCCTGGTCAACTTGGTATCAAAAGACACTCACCTACTAGTTTTCTCTATTTACCTCCCTATAATTCGTACTTCGATTCTTTGAAGTAAAATCTCTAGTCCAAAGGACTTCGAATTTACGAGATTCAACTGTATTGAAGTTTATTTTGTATAATCTGGTAAAACTGGATTTTTTTTTAAATAGTGAATCCCCACATTATTTGAGAACAGCAGAGTCGGTTCATGAGACTCACTGGATACTTGTTCATGAATACATTTATGAGGCCCTGGAAGGGGGTCCCAATATCCCATTTATTATTTTGAAAAATATCCCATATCTCTAAAATAGATATGGCAAATATCCCAAAATTTGGATAGCATTGTATCCCCATATCCCTTAAATTCATCAAAGTATCACATATCCCTTTAGATATTTACAAAAATATCATGTA
The DNA here is from genome assembly GCA_964019695.1 of Loripinus fragilis. Classification (NCBI taxonomy): domain Eukaryota; kingdom Metazoa; phylum Mollusca; class Bivalvia; order Lucinida; family Lucinidae; genus Loripinus; species Loripinus fragilis. The sequence goes on along the minus strand of OZ026518.1, from coordinate 5,408,201 downwards.
TCCCTTTAAGTTTTTGGCCAATACCCCTGTATCCCTAAAAACCCTTCCAGAGCATCATTTTTCGAGCCAGCGCATGAAAGAATGTACCTTTTTAATAAGTGAGCAGCTAATGCTCAAATGAGCCTGTACAGCAAAACCTGTGTAAAACGGCCACTCAAAAACAAATATAACAAATATCTTAATGACAACTAGTAGGCTTGTTAGAGTCTCTCTGTTTGTAAAGTATATATAAAAGCTACATGTAAAACCAAAATTAGACTTGTCGCCTCTTTTTAACCGCCGTTTAACTCTTATCTGATAGCTTTGCAAACAGTTTGGACCTAAACTGGTTAATAAGTTAAGCCCCATGTCAGTTTTGCCATAGACATAATGTTCAATTCCCAAAGTTTAGTTATTTATTCTAAAAATATCGAAGGTAGTTGAAAATTCTAACTCCACCAAAGTTAGACTAAGAGTATCCACCATATGTATTGTTTTGGGAGAAGGAAATCCCACCTGAGGACCAGAATAATTCGTCAGAAACGAGGCTCTGCCGAGTTTCTGACGAAAATATTCAGGTCCGAGGGTGGGATTTCCTTGTCCCACAACAATACATCATGATGGATACTTTTTCTCGCCCACTTTTTGACTTTTTAAGGGTTTATATGATTTATGTCAGTTCCGAATAATTTCTATTTTTTTTTTGCGTTTGTGCCAATCTAAAAAATAAGTTCACCAACGAATTTTCCAGATGCGGAAATGGGTGTAAACATAGTTTAGCACCTAAAAACGGAAGCGAAATAGCATTACAAGCATCGGTTTTGTTTTTATTGTGAATTGAAACTAACGTTGGTATCAGTATCTACGAGGGTTTCCAAGAAGTAGGGAGAATTTCCTTATACTGTGAGAGTTTGTACCATTTAAACATCGCAAATATAACCATAAGGTGGCATAATTTGTTGCGCATGCAACAACATATCCAAAAGTTTGACGGAATTTGATGTTGCTTGTTGCTTAGCAACGTAAACAGGTACTTAAAGCTGACCTGGCTGGATGCCTTAAAATGGTTGCCATGGTTACTGATATGTGCAGATCAGTTCCAAAAGGAATCCATTCTATAATTTACAACATAAGGTAATTATTCTGTAAAATTCATTGACTTTTTTTGAAAAATGTCAAATTGGCAAGGGCATTTAGCGTAAAAAAAGCGACACAAATGAAAAATTGTTGAATCAGAAATAAAGGTATGGGTCGTGAATTAGCCCTAAATTTTTTGTTGGTAGGTATAAACGTTTTAAATCACCTTAAAATTATTAAATATATTCTATATTTTGAAACAGTATCTTTAAAAAAACATGTGTCAAATGTGTCCCTTGTTGCCTAGCAACAGTAAAATATAGACTAAACAACCAGGCCATTTTTCCACAAGTGCCTGGTTGCTAGGCAACCATGACTAACTTGTACATGGTAATGACCATATTTTATATGTAACACTGAGAAAAATTAGAGGACAGATTAAAGGGCAAACTATGTTCAGATACATAATAATTATTGCATGCCAGACTGTGTTTCTTTAGCATGAAGTTATTGTATACAGAAAATCTCTCCAGGTTAGCTTTAGTAACACTTTTTCGTTGCTAAGCAACAAACGACCTCACTTTCCAACAAAGTTTTGGATATGCTGCTGCATGCCCAAAAAGTTATGACCCCTAATGATTACATTTGCGATGTTTTACTGATACGAACTCTTGTCTTATAAGGAAATTCTCTCTATTTATTGGATGACCCTCGTATTGACAAAGACGTCGTGGCGCCAAACTGTGTTCACATTGTTGTTGCATTTTAGTGACGTCAGAAATGTTTTTGACGTCATTCGACAATGCGAAAATAGCGGATGCACTAAATATTGCCGTTTTGATGTTTCTACATAATATTTAGGCGTAACTTGCTCCTAAAACAGCCCAAATTGTTATGCTTTGAAGTCACGTGGATGGGATAAGCAGGTCACGTGGATGGGATAAGGAAATTCCGCACGGCGTTTTGCCTATGGAACAGCTTGTCTTGAGCGATAAGTGGGCGAGAAAACAATATCTTGGAGGTAATTGCACGAAGTTTCAATTGAAAAAACTGATTTTCTTGGGGTACGAGGGTCATGCAATAAAGAATGAGACTTTCTTCATAGTATGAAAACCTGTGTGTGCATTTAGTTAAAATTCACCATAACAAAAGTATGACATCTTAGCAATTCAGGAATATAAACAATATGTTTGTGATTGGTCAGTTGCCATAGTAACGGGATGTTTTGTGGAAGGACTTGAAGACGCATGGCCACGTTTACAATATTTTTTGAATACACATGGTTATTGAAAGTCTTTTATTTTCACTCATAGATAGAATATAGCCTCTTGATATAATTTCTTCTACTAAACAATCTTAGTGTTGCATAAAATGCTATAAAAGATGAACCAAATATGCGTATCCTTTATTTTGGTTGCCTAGCAACCGATTTACTTGATTTTTTATAAACACACTACTTTGTGTTGCTATGGTAACTATGTAGGTGAAGAATATCCCACAAAATGTTTCGTTATCTGCAGCTTACTGCTATTAAGTATACATGAACAGAACTGTGTTCACTTTAATTGCCTTCGACTATTTGATATTAACTTTTAAAGTCAAGAGGTCAGGGAAAATACCAGATATTTCTTGAAATTTTGATTTTTTAAAGCTTTGTTTCCATGGTAACGGCTCAAGAATCTGAAGCATTAATTCCCACTATAGGCTATAGATAGATTGCACGAGAATATATAAGTACTAGTAGAAAAATAAGCTATACATTTTAATCTGTTGCTATGGTAACCACCTATAGTGAGCCGTCCACGCATGTTTGCCCAGTCTTCTAATGTTGCCTAGCAACAAAAGTTGGAACTATGTAAAACGTCGAATATGGTACATTTGAACAGCCAACAAGACGAGCCAGCTTTGAAAGAAATTTCATAAGCCTAGCATGTAAATTCACAGCGCTATAGAAAAAGTCTCATTCTTTATTGGATGACCCTCGTATTTGCTAAATTTTCCAAGAGTGTCCAATTTTTGCCAATTTTACTATATGATTGATAGGGATCAAAACGGGACATTAACTGGAATGTTTGGAGCTCTATGGAAATTTATCAATAAAAAGTTAAACCTAGCACATGTTGAGAGGAGACATTGCTGTTACTTCGCTGAAAAGTTTATGTGAAAATCTTTATTCAGTAAAATGTTATGATAAATCAAACATAATTGTATTAACGGTAAATCTATGGGAAAATTTCTGGTAGGGCTTAATTTATTTAAGTCCAAAAGTATATAACCAGAAAAGAGAGCAGACGACACTTGTCGTGAATAGAGGGAAAATGGTTCAATGTTATTATGTCCTGAGCTGATCCATTTAATATCATAAACGTTTTTTTTTCAGCAAACAACACCCACAACAAGAACTGAACCCGTATATCAGACCTCAAAATCTCTACAAAAGCCCACAACAGCAGATGTACCAAAAGAACCCTCATTTTTCTGGTATCCATCTCGGTCACCGCCACGACAATCACAAGCCAGCGATAATCAAGTAAAACAGCCATCTCAGTGCACCATGGTGAATCAACTGACACCGCAGCAACACCTCCAACACATGCCGCCAACATTCCCACGAATTCAACAATCGACTGCTAATAGTCCAGATAAACCTACATTGTTACAGCCAGTACGTGATCTCTTAAAAAGCATGCCATCAACGGTACAAGAGGAGCAGCCAACGCATCGCTTTTTGCCTCGTATACAGGCTCCAGGTTTTCAACAATATCAACAAAGTATGATTCAGCGACATCACATTCCAGTTCACACTACTCCTCGTCATGTCCAGTCAAGAGACAACAAGAAACGGTCCAACAGAAAGAGCAATAATGGATCGTTGCATACACACAGCGGTAACAGCAACGGACACCACATGAGTAACATACAGATACAGCAAGGTAGCCAGCATCAACACAGCGGTAACAGCAACGGACACCACATGAGTAACATACAGGTACAGCAAGGTAACCAGCATACACATAGTGGTAACAGCAACGGACACCACATTAGTAACGTACAGGGACAGAAAAGTAACCAGCATTCACACAGCGGTAACAGCAACGGACACCACATTAGTAACGTACATGGACAGCAAAGTAACCAGCATTCACACGGTGATAACAGTAACGGACATCACATTAGTAACGTACAGGGACAGCAAAGTAACCAGCATTCACACAGAGGTAACAGTAACGGACACCACATTAGTAACGTTCAGGGACAGCAAAGCAATCAGCAACCGTTGTATAACTCCTTTTGGTTACAATTCCAAAATATGTGTAGTCGAAATTTTATGAATAATCTTCCATTTCAGCCATTTCAACAAAATACAATGCAAAATTGTATGGCCTCTGGGGCGAACATAAGACCGGGGGTACCACAGTCACAAGCCTTCAATGCAAACATGCAGTCAAATAATTTCCCAATGGCACAGGCCTCATCTAACAACTCGTTTCCTCAGAATGCAGCAAGATGCAACTCCAATGACGACAGATCTTTCATTCGACCACAGATGGCGTGTGGACCAATGCCACAACTGTTCAACCAGAACGTTGGAGTGCAAGCATTTAACAATATGCCTGCGCCGCGGTTTCTTGCTAACGCTGGAGTTGGAAATCAAGTTCACAGTGCTAGGCTCAATAACTTAAATAATAACGCGAGCATGAAGGACGGATCAGAAAGTTTAGCGACTGTGTCTTATTCAGATAGTACCTCTTGCGGTGATGTGAACGATGAAGCAGATTATAGCACTATTGGGGTGTTAGACAGTTCAGCATTCAGGGCTGCAAAGAAAGGATCTAAGAATCCTAGGCCAATACGCTCCTGTCTTGTTCAAGTAGTTTAACTCTTTCCTTGCCCAGTGACGACTTTTGTCGTCTGCTGGTAACCTATGCAAACATTATGGATCCAGATCAGGACGGACAGATTGTCTGTCCTGACCTGGGTTCAAACCGTTTGAAACTTTGTTAGTGTTTCTGCAAAAAAATTTTGAAAAAGTTTATTTTGAAAAGAAGTCAGCAGACGACATCAAAAGCTTGAGTGCTATAAGTTTGTCTGTAATTGTGGCATTTCCTGGTCATACTCCCTCGTTTTTAAAGACTATTGCGCAAAATTCTGTGCCAGAAGCCTTTAATAACCATGTTTCCTCATGCCCAAGCCCAGGTTTTAGCAATATCCACGATGTTGTGTTAATACCATGTCATGCGTTGTAAAACACATTGCAGTATGGTCAATAACCCCAAAAGCAGCACCAGAATTTTACAGAGCTTTGAAATTCTCAGTGCTTTTTCACATACAGTAAAACCTGTGTAAAACGGCCACTCAAAAATAAACAAAACAAAGATATTAATGACAACTGGTAGCTTAATAAAGGTCGGAAGTATTGCAGAATGCTCACTTTGAAGCATTCTGCAATACTTTTGACCTGCATTAAGCGATAATTGGTCTTGAAACCCATTTTTGGTCTTTTTGAGAGTGGCCGTTTTACACAGGTTTTACTGTTTAGTATTTTCAACTTATTTTATCCAATGGTCTTGTGCCAAAAGGTGTTTTATACATTAAAATGATAAAAGAAATGATACATTTGGATATGCTTGTTATTTAGAAAAGGGTTAGCACCCATTGTGTTCGACAGTGCTTTTTATCAGTTTGCTAGGACGTTGCAAATGTTAAAACTGCATGCCTATATGTACATATTTGTTAAGTTACTGCAATGAAATGGATTGCATGTGTGAATAAATTATTTTCTGCAAAATGATAGTGCTTTATATTTATTATTTGGTAGGTCAGTGGTGTTGTGAGAAGTCCATGTGATACTCCATTATTACTCAATTACACTTGTTCATCTTATAACAATTTTGTAAACATTTAGTTCTAGGTTTATCATGAATCATGTATCTGAATTTCGAAATGCTGTAAAAAATAGTGCAACTGTATCTTAGCTTTATTTAAAAATTAAGTGAGTATGGCCAGGAAATGCCACAATCACCCAGTGCATACCGACCCACGGCATCGTGAGGAAGATACACAGAACACTAACAAGCACATGACCAATAAAAGACAATTAAAGTAAAGCACTCTCCCTTTCCCAGCGAGATGATTGCAAAACTAGAAATGACACTTAGTACAGTCCAGCAAAGCAAGGACCAAACCTAAAAACTCCATAAAACAATGGGACCAATGATAAACAATAAACTAATAACAACAGAACACCGCCTTAGAACAGACAGTAGCCAAAGCCACTGGGGGCGTTAAATTGGTATTACTGGCCAAATCTTTGACCTAGTTCCCAATTGGTTCCTTAAAACACAAAATTTGTTAATCTTGCGTGGAGGCTTCCTTACTTATCCAATCCATCATCACGGGAAAACAATCAAATCAATTAACATACTGTTATGAAGCAAAGACAATGGTTATCAACTCACAGACAGCCAGAGCTAAAGAAATCCCCAGATGAGTCATGGTGGGCCCAGCCATAGACAAACATCAGGCACTGACCTTATATATTGGTCATCATTGAGTTTGAGGTCTGACCCACCGTCGTGCAATTGAAGAAGAAACCATATCTATAAACTGTGATTGGGTTTATAACCAGGCATGCGGACTCTCGCATACTATTCATGTTATATTCCAGTATAATATCCATGCTATATGGGGTTTCTTTTATGCAGTTTTACTCGCTTACTTTTCAATGAAAAGTAGAGATTTCTCAGTGGAGTCGAAATCGTTATATATCTGTCACTGTTTCAATTAGTGAAAATAACAATTTAGGATTTCCCTGATTGAACCTCTCCTAATTGGTTAAGAAACTCCCCCTTGGGCTTGTATTCATAAAATATAAACCTTTGTGTGTATTTCCTAAACTGAAAGGCTGAATACAATCATTTAAAATCATAAATATCACAAATTTTGGAGAATATCAGATTTTCCAAAATTTTTAAAAAATACGAGGGTTGTCCCAGAAAGTCGTAGACTTTTCAAATAGCAAGAAAAGTTGACGCATGAGCATGTTTATATTTTGTAGAAATATTGAACTATCTATTTTTAACAAATTTTAGTGTATTAATGACAACCAAAATCAAAAGAAATCATTTTTATGGTCATTCTATCTCGGTAAGGTACGCATAACCGGCGCACGCAAAAAGTGAAAGAAATAAAATAGTATATTTCATTTTTGATAAGTGGTTGTATTGAAACTGGAAATGATACCCGTTAATCATTCATACTGGAGGAAACGTTATTATATTGCGAGTCTTGTCACAAAATTTCAAAGCGATTGCACAGCTTACGAACTGACAGCATACGATCAAAACAAGTAGGGGTGAGCTCGATCGGTGATTTATGGCGACGTCTTCCATAAGGGCGGAGCAGCGCAAGTAATACAGTTTTGTTATGACTCCAAAATGACACCACTCGATACTTTAAGCAAAGTGAAACAAGACGAATACCACCTGAATGTATCACAGGCTTTAGTATACAAATTATTTTCGAGATTTCGCGAGGAGAAACCTGCAGACGAGCGTATGGGAAAACCGCCACTTAGAAATACTGGCGAAGGCACAGCAGTCGAATCAGTGGTCAGCAAAGACAGAAGACAAAAGGTGCGCTACCTAGCTGAAAGGACAGGTTGAGGTAACCCTACGGTACATATTATATTAAAATCAGACTTGAAAATGACACAGACATCTGCAAGATGCATTACACATTTTTTTGGAAGATGAATACGCACATGACCATGCTAGTTATAATTGTAACTCTCCGACGTCCTTAGTATTTCAAATGGCGTGCGCTGGTGGGCCAGACCTATAGCTGGTAAAATGAGTGCACGAACTACATTATCAAATATTTTTCCTCCAAATTTTGCATGACAATGCAGAAATAATGGAAAAAATCACAAGTAAAATTCGATTGCAATACACCGAATAGTTTTTTTGTAACACTAAAAGTCTACGATTTTCTGGGACAACCCTCGTAGTGCCCATAGAAAATTTATAATTTTGTGGCGTCATTTTTGTCATACACGACGTCAAACGCTATAAAACATCAAAGGCAACGATATGTTCATAGAAAATGCTTTTTTCAGCATCATTTCCTTTTCAATGATTAGAAATTTTTTGATGATTTGCGGAACAAACTTTCTTAACGCCCTTTATGTTGCTAGAATGGCAGATACCACTCTACCTTATAATACTGCAATCAAAACAAGGCCTTGTCTTATACCCTAGGCTTATTTGGTAGGATTCTCAAGTAGCAAACTATATCCCTTGAATAACCAAACTATATCCCTTGACCCACCCTACACGAAAGATGACATTAGGTTATGGTACCTGTACATGTAAGTTTTGTGTTAGTCTCGTTAAATTGGCAGAAGTAAAAATGTTGACTGTGATGTAAAGCATCAAAACAAACAAAAATGATCTTAGCTGAGGTATATCTTGTAGTGAGCAACAGACAGGTATACGCTCCACTACTGTTGTTACACTGAAATGTCACAATGAAAAGTTTGATGTTTCAATCTGAGAAAATGTGCAAAATAAAAAAATGCAGAATTGCACTGGTTCGCATAAACCTTTAATTGGACATCTATTAAAGTTTGGTCAAAATATGGCTGGTCATCGTGAGATTTGTTGATAAACGAGGAGAAGGCGTTCAGTGAACACCAAAGACTCAAAATTAAGATCACTTTTGAATTAAAAAAACTTGGTTATTTTTTCGTAACTTCACCAGGCAAGTATATTGTTGAAACAGACAGCGCTTCTGAATCAGCAATCCCTGTCCGCTGAATCCTGACTGGAGACAAAAATGTTCTAGAGATTTAAATCACAAAATATACCAGACAAAAAAAAAAGAACCGCATACATTACCTTTTTTCCTTCAAGTTTAGGTTCGTGTAATTTAATCAATAAAATCGTTACTACTTGTTGGTTTGTAACGAAACTTTAGAATGACATCAATGTATATCCATACTTGTACCTTGCATAAATTGGTATGACAGTTTCAACCGGTAAGTACATTTTGCACACGCTTAATGAACCCTACTGTTCATATTGCATTTCGACTGTACAGTGTATCTAGATATTGTTTCTGTGCTTTCTGAAATATGTTAATATGCCAAACCGTGCTAGGCCAAGACTGAAGCACGCTTGCCCAGTGATTTACTAAAACATTATAACATCGTTACACTATCGTGACAACCTAAAAGTCCTGATCTGGTACTGATTGAACATGTTTGGAACATTTTAGGGCGTAACGGCAGGTGCCATCCTGATATTAGAAATCGTCCTCAAATGATCATTGAGTTGCGTCGTGAGTAGGCAGTGATCTCCCAGAATGACATCAGAACCATTCAGGCTTGATTCGTTGCCAGTGCACTGCATGAATGCGGGCTGACCCAGGCCATACCTCTAGTTGAATATTCTGTGACATTTAAAAATAACCCCTACCCGGTTCTTTTACAATTTACAAAAATGGTATTGAATTTAAATGCAAAATTCACAGTATACACTGTTCGATTAACACACTTAAGATCAGTATAAATAGAATAACTGAATTTATTGTTATTTGCAAGAGAATTGGGAAATGCTACAATATGCGTTTCTTATTTTGTTGGGTATAGCAAAAGAAACCAGATAGTTTATGGCTATTTCATGGTAGATTTTCAATCTAAATACATGTATGTCGAAAACTAAATTATAGCAAAGACAACAATGACATCACATGTATCATGTCAGGAAATCCTGATTAATCCTGAACTTTCTCAACCAACCCCTGCATGATTTTGTTATCATCACGAACACTCATGTTTGGTCATCTATGCAACCCTATAAGATAGCTGTGTTTGCATGTTTTTTAAAAGGGTCACTTTAGGCATATGCGACTGGTACCAAACTCTCATGAGCTGGTAGACACTGCATAGGTCCAGATAAGGATCGTTTGTGCACCTAAAGTTGCATTTATTTCCTTACCAATCAAATTAAACATGTGTTTTTTTGTGCTAAAAAAACGTCTCATTGAGATGATTCTTTTGAGTACCCACTACATATGTTTTGGTTTAGAAATAAGAAAAAATATTTATTTTTCAAATACGCACTCTTATCTGGAGGCCTGTCAGGTCTAAATATTCCTAATTTTGAATTAATTATATGGTTGAACATGTATCACTCTAGTCATTTTGTTTTGATCTATGAGCGATGTCAGAGATCTTGTCATACCGGAATGAAGGTTATTTAAATCGTTCCTCATGTAACTAACTCCACCGTCATTTTTCTCTGTTCTTATGACGACAGTCTCTTCCACTTGGGTGATATTATCAACGCTAACACTTCGGTGGCTTTTTAATCTTTCTAATGGTCTTTCTGGAGAAACGAATCCTGCCCTGGAGGTTATTTTTTTCTCTGGACTTAGTCTATCGTCTGATCGTTTTTCTACTCCTGTTTGGTGTTCTTCTCCGGGATCGATGTCCTTAAAGTGTTCACCTAGAGCAAAAGTGGATTCTCTCGTTTTGATAAGTTTTGTGTCCCAGTTATAACTATATCGAAGATTGTATGGTCTACTGTTAATAACTTGCTTCTTCAGCTTTGTAAATCTAGCTTCCACTTTTTGCTTCTGGTGTGTATTTTCTAAAATGAATAATTTCTGTCGCTTTTTGTAGTGCTTTACCATCTGTTCATACTCTTTCTCCAAGTCCAAGTGTCGCTTGTAAAGGCCAATTCGTCTGGGATAGTTTCTTAAGGATTCAAATCTGGCATCGTTTGTGTTGTCATACACACTGTAGTCACTATTGGAGTGGTTGATAAAATGTCTTTTTGTTAGGACATACATCGTTGACGTTTAATGTCAGTCTTGTACAACTTTAAGAATGCTTTTGGATGACAGTATCGATTCTTACATTCCAGTTTCGAGCACTCGCTGTGTCATTTAGATCTTCCTTCAATACTCAGAGTTTTAAACGTAGACACAAAATAGCAGCAAAATGCAACTGTATACAATGTTTGAAGATACATGTAGGATAATTCAATAAGATTAAAATTCGTACATATAAGTAAAATGTAAATGTTGCCAACTTTTTTCCCAAAATAATTAAATCACATATATCTATCCAAGAGTTAAAGTTGACAGAAACAGACAAGCAACTAACACGATGGTTTGTTTTTGATTACCATACAATTAAAGCCAAGTTAAGACACTAAAACACAACTAAATCTATTTAGTAAAGTATGTAGCGTGTATAAGTAAGAAATCCAAGCCTGATTGTATTGGTCTAGACGCGAAATGTAATATTACTTCTACTGAGCCCGTTCACCAGCTTACCATTTAGTATTGCATGCAACCGAAATGTGCACCGTTCTCTTTCAATGTCTTATAATAGATGCACTTACTGCATCCACGTTTTCAATATTTTAGCTAGGCTCTATATCTCTACAGACGGGAATAAACCTGGCCTAGTAGTTAAAGTCTAAATGTAGATTTTCTCGTGACCTGGCTGAAGTATTACAACAGTTAGTGAAATGTAATATCAATGAAGCCTTGCAACACGAAAACGTCCATGATGATCTAGTTTAGTATCATACATTTATACATTACTGATCAGATTGTTCATTGCACGTCAAGACAAAACATCAAACTAACGGCGTGCACTCAATTGATATCATTATGTCTGGTTAGTCCATTATACCCAGCAGGCAAATGACGTCAAAACAACGTCGTATCAACGTCGATGCGACGTCATCGTCAGCAGGCAGTTGTCAAAACAACGTCGTATCACGCCGAAACGTTGACGTCGCATCTTCATTGATACGACGTTGTTTCGACGGCATTTGCCTGCTGCGTTTGGTCCAGTCCAAACTTTCGGATACTTCTTGCATATGCGCAGAAGCCTCTAATGCTGACCATGTGACGTGTCCATGCAACGAAGCTAAATGTTTAAATTTTGGTATGAGCCTTCATCTACATCTATACACTGTGTAAGCAAGCGGTACAGGCTTTGGCAGGTATGTACATATGTACAGACTCGTCTGAGCATTCGCTGCTCTCTGATGCGATGTACCGAACTATTGTGTAACTAAAGCTGTGGTCAATAAAGCATACAAACTGTCTCGAAGTCAGTTACAATGTATAGCTATTCAATAATCAATATTTTACTGTGATGAACCTATATTTACTATCCTAGTTGTCAGTCAGCGCTGAACAAACTCACATGATTGATGCTGATTGGATTTTATCAAAAAAGAAAGCAACGCCTTCATGTGTGTAAATATCCAACGTGTCAGCTAGATTTGGGTGTCAAATATCATGTAAACAAAGACATCCTAAAATAAAAATTACATCTGCTGCCCCTGTCATGTATATTCCATGCACATAAAATTGTTCATATTCCTCTATGTCTTGCGACCTTCAAATGTTGACTTTTAAATTTCGTTGCCGTCTTTGAAATTAAATGAAAGATGGTTCTTCATGTGAAGATGATTCATTTGAAATATCAAGCCTTATTCTAAATGATGTATACTGGGTCCGGGTTGAAACTCAATAAAAAGAGTGCAAAAGCCATCATTGTGAGATGATGATTAGCATGATGATGATGATAATTAGCATTTTTTCATGAGCCATACATATGATGATGTGATGATGAGCATTTTTTCATGAGCCATACAAATGATGATGATGATGATGATGATGATCATCATCATCATCATCATCATTTTTTCATGAGCCATACATATGATGATGATGATGATGAGCATTTTTTGATGAGCCATACAGATGATGATGATGATGATGATGATGATGATGATGATGATGATGAGCATTTTTTCATGAGCCATACAGATGATGATGAGCATTTTTTCATGAGCCATACAGATGATGATGATGATGATGATGATGATGATGATGAGCATTTTTTCATGAGCCATACAGATGATGATGATGATGATGATGATGATGATGATGATGATGATGATGATGATGATGATGATGATGATATTCAGCATTTTTTCATGAGCCATACATTTGATAAAATCTATTACATTTCATTGAAACTTTTAACTGGATAGCTATGGTAACAAGAGTGACTGGTCATTTGAGGCTGGACAAAAGATATTACAAGGAGCTGTCACTCATCCAGGTAGCTTTGACAGGACAGTGTTTGAATAATGGCTAAAATAAACTTTAATTGATTGACTGTTGAAAGGAAAGTTGTTGTGACAAGTCAAATAGTTGTAACCAGGTTCAACAAAGTTTGAACGCTTTACAGACCGCTGCTGTATTTAGTCTCTGACTATTAGTTTAACTTTTCAAACAGTGAAGGTATTGATTACACGCAGTGTTCTGTGTGTCCCCTTTATGTCTATTCTGATTGTCTCTGTTACAATGTGTTTCGATTTGAACTACATAATGTATATATTCAATGTCTTTATATATTATATGTTCCTGATATAACCAAAGGCTCTTAATAATCTGAAAACGGCTACCTCTGCTATGCTTTAAGTTATCTTTCACCCCCCCCCCCACACACACACACAGAGAAGGTATTGCCAGATGACCAGGGAATGCCAAAATCACAGATTACAAACACGTGATCAGATCAGAGATCCTTTCCTCATGTTTCTGTGTGTTTAACTATTTATTTTGATGGTATTTAAAAAGTAAACATGTGATATGCGAAATGTTTATATTAGAAGATATCTAGTCGCTGTAGTTGGTCGCAAACAGTCCGAAAACAAGTTCCCAGCAGTCACACAACCTTATCAACGTCGAATCAGCGTCAATGCGACGTCATGAAGTCGCATTGACGTCGATACGACGTTGTTTTGACGTTTTGTGTATGCTAGGTTTTCTGGCGACTAGTCTCTTTGACATACTTATAGGTTGATTTTCTTGTTACTTTTATTTATTTGAAACACTTATCTAATTGTTCATTCAAACGAAAGCTCAATTGATTTAAAAACAAAAGAAAACACCGTAGATGAGTAAGCAAGTCCGTCTATGTTAGCTTAGAAACAATGGCTTTTCTGTGCACTTAAATAAGACATGGATGAGAAAGCGAGATTTGTCAGCTCAAAAGGAACCGTTGATCCGCGTCTCTACAGTCACTTTGTATATTGAGTTTCAGTAGTTTGGATTGAAAGAAGATGGTTTGTAAACAACAAAAAAAGGAGATTATTTTTTTTTATTCACATGCTAAACCCGGATTGATCATATGGCGTCGCAACTGGGAGTCATTAAAATTGATAAACCATTATTATTGCATAAAATGCCGTGTCGCACGCTATCAATAGCCATGTTTTAATCGGCAAAAACCCATGTATTAATCAGGCAATTATGCACGTTCTTTTGATGCACGGCCTTTGTACTTTACATATACGCATTCTAGGCCGTAACAATAATTGACGTCATCAACAGCAGGGACTTTCTATACCTAATAGAGAGTCCTTGTCAACAGTAACGTGCATAGAAATGAACGTAATTACGTGACGTTAAAATGACGCTCTGGAGCATGCGTTTTCACAACCTACGAATCTGTCATGCTTTTGTGCGCCATTCTTCTTTCTTTGTTTCTTAGAGTTCGTCCGCTGATTTGTCGGACCACCCGGATAAACGGACAATGGATAAAATGTTCTACAAACTAAAGTCACCAACACCAGTGTACACTGTACAAAATATCACACGGTGAGAAAACAATTGAAACATTTACAAACACCACCACAAGAAGTTCTATGTACATTGAGCTTTTTCAGTTAGTTTGATAGCTGGAGATAGTGGATAGATTTGCACAGCCGTTTATGTGAGGGCCAATCTGATCTCTGGCAGTCTTTACTACAATAACTGAAGCTTTTACAGCCTGCACAGCGACGTAATTCTGTCTGACCTCCTCTTTTCAGACAGCGCGCACACTCTATGTCCGAATCTTCACAGTCTTTCAACAAACTACTGGAGTGCTCAACTGCAGCCTCTGCAGACAGTTTATTTAAATCCGACTGAACTTGGGCTATACCAACAGTTTCCCTTTCACTGGTTAAATATCTGTATTGCTGAGAAACAGCAGATGTACGATCCACGGAACCGGAAATCTCTGGCTGTCTGACCACAGTGACCTGTGGACTGGCTACCATCTCTGCTTCTTGCAGCTGGTATGACTGAGAAACATCAGATGTGACGATCCAAGCCGCCGGAGTTCTCTGGCTGGCTGACCACACGGACCTGTGCGCTGGCTACCGTCTCTGTTTCCAGCCGCTTGTAGTGCTCGGCGAAGTTCTCAGCGTTAAGCTGTCAGGCAACTTTCATACGTTTCCAGTATCTCTTCCGCCTAGCACGATCCCTTCTTACTTGAGATGGGGGTTTCTTCTTTAACTTTGGCTGTCCTAATTTTACATCGGAAGAATCTTTAATTTTCTTATCCGTATGTTTGTTAGAAGCACGAGTTGAAGATTTGTTCTTTATACGCTTCCGCTTCCTATTTGGCAGCTTTTCTTTGGAAGAAACTTATTTCTTGTCCTGATGAGAAGCGGTTTGTCGACCGGAAGCGTTGTTCTTCAATGGCGTCGATTCTCCATTCTTGGCGGGAAATTAAGTGACGAGAGTAAAATAATTCCTCTTTCGTATAATTTCATACGAATGACACTTTTCGCCTCTCTCAAGAATGCAGATGATCTCTAGAAGGTCTCTTGGCATAAAATTGGAAGCAGTAAACTCCGTTTCACCCATATTTTAATTATCCAAAATCCCCCTTTGAAATTCGCGTGTGGCATCTTTGAGCACCATCTACATCATTATAGTAATAGATCTCTACAAAAATGAAGTTTTCGATGCGATTTTCCAGTTTTCAAGTGACAAAATGACTGTGCAATAATAACGTTCAAACATGGTTTTCTGCTAAAATCTGCTAGGCTCGTGTTTCAAAACCACCCTCGAGGTCCAGCAGATATTTTAAACGCATAGAAAAACATGTTTTATCCCTCTACATTATGTAATGGTCGCGTATATATGGCAAAATCTTACCTTTTTCACACCCAAAACGCCATTTCACTGAGGATTTTAGGGTCATATGATTAATAGAATCTAACATTCGTGCTCTTGGTTTATTGAATTTATTAATCTCATTGCGAAAAAGAGGTAAAATACTCGGCAAGCCTTGCATTTTATCTCTTTTCCCCGACTACTTTAATAAATTCAATAAAAAAACTCGCGAGCACTCATGTAAAATCCCCTATTTCTGAGGGGGTGGACAGGGGGGCGGGGGTACGGGGATAGAGGGTGCGGAATCGGGGGTAGAGGGTGCGGAATCGGGGGTAGAGGGGGCGGGAAGCGGGAGTAGAGGGGGCGGGAAGAGGGGCATTTGTGGGCGGGGGTCTGGAAAGATTGGAGGGCGAAATTGCTTTTTTTTTACTAGAAAATTCATTAAAAAATGATTGATAACGATACCCTTTAAGACCTATAAGTCATATAAGGGCCTATAAGGACGTAGTTAACTTTCGAGTCTTGGTTTCGAGTAATTTCGGGCGTCTCCGTATTGGATTGCGTCCCTTTGATTCTCTTCCTTTGGAATTTACACATTTAAACGGCGTTCAGCTGCCGGCGATAACTATTTTATTATTTCGTAAACGCATTAGCGTACGTATTAAACCGAAACAATGGAATTATTATATGCCAGTTGTATTCCTGGTAATACGTATACAAAGTGCGTGTAGAAAAGCAATTCTCTTCTGTCGAATTCCAATTGTGGCAGGTGTTATCATGTTTATGTTGGGATTACTTTCTTTGAAGGATCGGCACCCAAAAACGAAGTAAAAAGGAGGCCCTGATTTTTTAAAGATTTTATATTGTACACCACTACCTACAGTGTGTTATATCGTGGCGCGCGGACCGTGATGCCGCATTTTCATTTTGTGGCGTCTCATCAGTAGAAATGGTTTCGTGCATTACTACTCTCATCCCTACGGCGTCTCATCTTGGTTATTCATCCGCATACGCTATTTTTAAGTGCAGAATATTAATTTTAGGCAAGTTGCGTCCCTGTCCGCGCTAGAGAATGACTTTTGTTAACTGCTAAAAACTTTAAAAAAAAACAAGAAAAAAAAAACATGTTTGCTAAGACGCCCGAAATTACTCGAAACCAAAACACTGACAGCACGAGTTCACCGATCTTATAAGGCTGACCTCCATGGTATGGTAGTGTTTTCATCTGTCAAAATATCGATGAATGGCGTATTTTAAAGTGACATTCACAAGAATCAAGTATTGAGATTCGTGCTCAAAAGAGTCAGGCCTACACCTCACAATGTTCATACTAGAATCCATTTTTGCACAAATGTGAAAGAGTTTTATGAAGGTTCCTTAGACCTTATACGTCGTTACTCAAAATCATGCATATGAACCCTTCCTTGTCTCCCTTATAGTTCTTCTAAAACAAACTTTTTACAAGAATAGTAAGTGAGTATGATCAGGAAATACCACAATCACAAACTGCAGACAAACCCATGGCACTGCGAGGAAGCGCCACACAACAATCACGAGACACCAGGAAGACAAACTAAGCAAAGCTGCAAAACTAGAATGGACATAAAGTAACGCACAACAAAACATAGAACAATTGCAGAATCCCACAATTGGAGTAACAATCAACAATAAATCAACACCAGCAGAATATCCTAACACTTATACACTTTTGTCTTTGCAAACAGTTTGGACCCAGATCAGCTTCTATCGGTCCTGATCTTGATTCTGCCGGCCCTGATCTTTACCAAACACTTTTGGCACTCTGATGGCGCCAGGTATTCCTGATTTTTTTTTGATTTTTTTTGAGAAAAAGTTAGCTTTGAAAACAAACCAGCATATTAGGGAGCGCAGAGGCTCAGTGGTAGAGTGCTTGACTCGAGACCGAAGGGCCGCGGGTTTGAGCCTCACCGGCGTCACTGCCTCGTGTCCTTGAGCAAGAACATGAATTCTAGCTTAGTACTGGTTCAACCCAGGAAGACCCGTCCCTTTATAACTGAAAGATTGTTGATGGGACATAAAGAATCAAATCAAACAAACAAACAAACAAATCAGCATACCAAGTATGCAAAAAGAGTTAATCGACACACAATTTTTAAGAGCAGCGCAAAGCATGTACCAGAGGCGAGTTCAATAATGCGAGTGCTCGCCGAGCGCTCGTTGATTGGTACCTACCTTTATTCATAACGTGTAAAGCCGGACATCAGTACAACGAGCGCCCGAGAGCGCTCACATTATTGAACTTGCCTCTGTATTTATGATTTTAGAAGTAAGGCCAAAAATAAAAAAAAATCAGTATAAGTTTTTGCCGTTACCTCTTCAATATCTTCAATATATTAAAATGTCGATAGGTTGGCAAACTTTTTTTTATAAACTTTCGGTATGAAAAGTAAAACAAAACCCCTTTAAAAAGTCTAGAAAATAGATCTTTTAATATCCCAAAAAAGGCTCAAAATTGAATAGGCGCCAAAATTGACCATAAACTAGAGGTTTTTGTTTTGCCTAGCATAAATAATGTTTCCTTTGCTGGTTCTAGAAAAGACATTGATCTGGAGATAGTCTTGTTCTTTGCCTACTGGGCATGAAAATACGAAAGCTGAGACTATCGTGAACTATTCTTAGTTCTTCACTTACATATATACGCTTTAGTTCTTGGATAAGTACAAAAATCTTATCAGGGGGAGGGAAAAATCTGATAGGGGGAGGGAAGTGGGGGAGAAGGGGGAGGGAAGTGGGGGAAAAGGGGGAGGGAAGTGGGGGAGAAGGGGGAGGGAAGTGGGGGGAAAGGGGGAGGGAACTGGAAATGGGGCACCCCCCTGTCCACCCCCTCATTTCTTTCCTCCGGTGTTGTGCGTCTGTGGAACCAGCTTCCAGAGAGCATTGTCAACGTCATTTCCATCGAGATCTTAAAACCTTAGATAGCGACAGCTCTCTATCTCCCTTTAAATCTGTTGATTGAGATGTTTTTAAATTATAAATATGGACCCTCCCTCACGTGTCTTCAGTTTTTGTCAACAGTGCGATGATGCCTACTACTTGGTGGTGCACTTTATCGAAGGAAGAAGAAGAAAGTGACAGACAGACGGACGGACGGACAGACAGTCTGGTTCTCTCCCCATAGGTCACCTATCTTGAGATGATACCAGGACACCAGTTGGTAGGTATATAGCGGTCCATTGAAATACCCCAAACCATCCCAAGGTAAGAAAGATCAGGAATCGATACAATCAAACACCACACCTGACCCAGGATACCAATGGGAAAGTGACAACGTCACAATTAGACATCACAAACGAGAGCCAAGAGGTCAGCCCTTTTCCAGCATGTGACCACAAGGCATCAACCAACAAACAGACGTGTATGAAAGCATAACAAAACAAGACATAAATAATATAACATCCCAAACCCCAAATCCCAAACACCCCAAACCTCCACCAAACCACCAAAACCGCCAACAAACCACCCCAAACCGCCACCAAGCCTCCCAAACCACAACAGACCAGCCTCCAATGATGATCAGGCACACCAATGCCCCTCCCGTACCCCACACTCTGTATATAGGTGGGTATCACGACTGGGGAGTTTCATCACGACTGGGGAGTAAAATGAAAGCGATACTTTCCCGATATTCTTTTTTTTGCAGACGCATTTTACATGTTTGTATGTTTATCTAGGGTTATCTATTTATGTTCTTACCAAGCTTCCGTTATTATATGCATAATATGTAAATGCATGAATTCCAATATATCACCGGCGTTGGAGAATATTCGTTTGAAACTTCTATGGGGTTCAAGATTGATGTCATCAGTTTTCGTGTCGAGTCAAAATGGTCCAAACAAAAGTCTGTCTGTATCTGCTCACTCCATTCGGAACACTATACCAGGAAGTGATATTTTTAAATTTACACATGCTGACATAAGCACAAAGAAATGCAGGGTCTGTAGTCCAACACCCTCCTGCAGCATTGTTTGAGGTGGACCCTAGTGCGTTTCCCATGGCCCAGAGACATAGATCCTTGGCCGATTAGACTTTGAGGCCTGCCG
The DNA here is from genome assembly GCA_964019695.1 of Loripinus fragilis. NCBI lineage: Eukaryota > Metazoa > Mollusca > Bivalvia > Lucinida > Lucinidae > Loripinus > Loripinus fragilis. The sequence continues at coordinate 5,388,078 of OZ026518.1, read as the reverse complement.
AGGAAACTATCCCGAATCCTCCCAGGGCTTCTAAGCAAGGGGCAGCAGTTGGGCGTGAGAGGAGCATCACAGAAAAGGTAAGATGGAGGGAGGTCGTCATATACCACAGAAGGGTCGTTCTCATCCGGAGAAGGGGAGGTTCTCCTGCCGGGGGGCAGTCTAGGGGTGGACCTTCGGCGGCTACAAAGCCTGAAAAGTGTCCTGTGGCTAAGTGTGGGGCAGACCTTAGTGCTGGACACGCCTTTGGTTGTCACATACCAGAGGTTTTAGGATGGAGGTTAGCCTGTCTTCAGGCCCTGTATGAAGACATCTAAATGAAAGTTCTATAACTACTACAGAGATAAATTTATGATACTTTATTACTTCCCCATTGCTCATGATACATAAGACAGTCAGTGATTTTTTCTTCTTCAGAGATGTAAATGCTTGTTTATGTATGTGCACATATTTTACTATTTTTCTATTGACTGGTCTGATACCAGTCTAGATGGAGGTTTCCAGTGAGGGCATCACTTTTAGAAGGCTGGCAGCTCTGAAACTGATCTCCAGGTGGTTGACCGGGGACTCTAGAGGACTTCAGGGCCTCATTGTGTATGCAGACAGCCTGGCTGTATCAGGGAGAGAGGACCCTGATGAACCCCTCCAGGTCGCCATGAAGGAGCTCAACAAATTCCGGTGCCAGGGGATCTATCTCTTGAGCTGTCCGGCATTATGATTGCGGCCCTCTTGCACTGGCAGTTCCTGATGATGCTGATGTCTATGCTGGAGACTCACCAGCAGGTGAGTTTGAGGCAGCAGTTCGAATTCAGCGCCGAGGAAAAGGGCAGTCTGACTCAGCCCCCCAGGGGGTTTGAAGTCACTGTTATCTGGACCGCCTCATGAGGGATTGCAGCCTGGGGCCCTCTTTGCAGGCAATCTGTGATGCTCATCCAGGTGAAAAGCAGTTTGAGGTGCAGTTAACTGTATGTGTGGGGGTATTCTGTGATCCGGATACCCATCCTTCCCCTGCAGAGTTGGCAACCTGGGTTGTACATGGTGTAGCCCCTGTTGTAGGAGCTCACCCCAGACGCACTGTCAATGACAGGGAAATGTTGCGCCTGGGTGGCCTGCTGGACCGACCAGTGGGTGGTAGGTCTAGGTGAAGTAGGGATTGATTGATTAGTTGCTGCTTGAACAAACTAGAATGGTTGATGTACTATTTTCAACCGAGACACATTCTAGTTCTTCATTGTCATGGATTGAAGGAGGTTTGGGAGGGTGATGAGGCGGTAACAACCGTCAGGCATGTTCTGCAAGGCCACCTGAATGTGTCCAAGGACCAACTTATCCACCTGCATTGTTTCTCAGGGACTTGGCAAGTGATGCAGCGCTGGTAAGAGTCCTTCCCGAATACTTATTTCGGGTTTACTGGTCTTTTGGGAGGATACAGCTCTGTCAGGAATGCTGACCAGATAGAGGCGGTTGTAAGGATTGACGTGTCATGGCTATTGAGCGAGACAGATGCCCCCTACTTCAGCCCTAAAGGGTATCCCAGGTTGACTCCTGGGCTGCTCAGTATGGCTGCAGCAGAGGTGGCTAAGGTGCATGCCCAAGACTGGAAGCACCTTTTGGTGATTGCATCAACTTATGCCAGACATCTATCTGAGCAAACAGCCTCCAGCTATTGCTGACAGCTGTATCAAGCTGGTTCCACAATATGTGACGTTATTTGTATCTGTCTGTCCTCAGTTGCATTGATTGGCGAAAGTGTTTGTTCTGAATGGATAGCTGACCAGTTCCCATTGAGAATGAATACTTTTGCATGAATAAATGAATTGTGCATGAAATTGCTAAATTGTGCATGTAGTAATGAATTTAGGTTGCATCTTATGAATTTGTAAATAATTGTACATAATTTGAGGTCTGAGCATGATCAGGTGATACATTCTCCTCCTGCAGTGAAATCAGGCAACTTCTGTGAGGAGATATCTTATTTATATATATATTTATTATAAATTAATATGCAATCGAGGCACAGACTTTATTATGGACCAAGGTCCAATTTCCTATGCCTTCAAGTGAGATAGCCACCCGGCACTCTTTCGCTTGGATGTAACCCATGTAACACAGTAAGTTTACCCAGAACAGACTCCTTCAAAACAGAACGGGGAAGAGTGTTGTGTAAGGTACGTTTTGGGTAATAGTAGTGTTGTGGCTCCGTCAGGATTGCCAAAAGTGGGTTGCTGGAATTTAGGATACCCCTTGTCACAAAGTGTGAATGGCCTCATCACTTTTGGGAACAGCACCCGTATGGAAAAGCTGTCTTTGTGCGAATATCTGATGAGTATGCTGGGAATATTCTGCAAACTGCATTGTTCACAGTAATTGTTCGCTATATATTCACTTCTTGTTGCGAATACCTAGCAAACAAAGTTGGTCTGACAAAAAAGTGATCGCTGAATATTTGCAGCTTAATTTGTCATATAATCACTGCATATTCGCAGCGAAAACTTAATTTTTTTTTCAAGCATAAGGTATTATTTGCCCGTTATTTGCAATAAGAACTTAGTTCTGGATACTGTTCACTGTGTATTCACGAAGTGTTCACATCTAAGGAACTTCAACTCATATAGCTCTCAGTCTAAAGATCTTATTTTCTTTACTGGGGAGATAGATTCAAAAGTATCTCCCCTTAAAACTCTTCAATTGAATGGCTGTCATAATTGCCATGATGCAAAAATCACTACATGTTGAGAAGTCTTTTTACAGTATGTTATCTCTTCTCATGTGTTTTTCTGTTCCTATGATGTTTTAAATGATACCTTTTGATTGTTCTCGAATGGTGTTGCTTGCTGAGGTCAGTGCAAAATGGATAAATTTTGACTATTTGGGTTTAACAAGCTTTGACTTTTGTAAATCATTGATTGCTGCTTGCTCACAGGATATTTGCAATTATTGTTCGCCACAAAATTGCAACAGCTATTTTTACTTTTAATTAAAATGTTCGCAGAAAGAGTGCTGGATATTCGCTGCATATTTAATTTACATATTTAGATGCATGTTCGTTGCATATTGGCAGAATGTTTGCAGGAAATTCGCTGCATACCGTGTATTTAATTTGCTGTCTTGAATCATGTTCGCCACATATTCGCTGAATATTCGCAGGCTGTTAACTCAAAGTATTCCCCACATACCTAATTTGCATGTGAAAAGTGAACATCTCGCAAACATTCCGTGAATACTGGTTAGCCATAAAAGATTATGTTTACCAAACAATCACAGAGTATTCGCTAGCTGTAAGCGAAAATTGTTCGGAGCAGTGCATTTTTTTCCGTAAGGGAGGTCATGTTTGTTGAGTAATATATAAATTTTGAACTATTTTTAACATACAGTAAAACCTGCGTAAAATGGCCACTCTCAAAAAGAGAGAAAATTGGTTTTCAAGACCAATTATCTCTTAATGCAGGTCAAAAGTATTGCAGAATGCTCCAAGGGGAGCATTCTGCAATTCTTTCGACCTTCATTAAGCTACCAGTTGTCATTAAGATCTTTGTTTTTTCTATTTTTTGAGTGGCCCTTTTACACAGGTTTTACTGTACATGTATTAAAAGAAGGTGACTTAATTTTCCAGAGAGTGAGCTAGAGTAAGTTTTAGAAAAATGAAGTTGATTACAGTTCTACTGACTTTGATACTACTAGATTTTAATACAGCTTCTCAAGAAGACAATGATGAACATGCACAACATTGTGGTATGACCTCAGCTGCCGACAATAATACTGGTAATGATTCTTTGATATTATATTCACTGGGATTGTGCTCTTTTGCATAATAAAATTGGGCCTTGACACGAGAAAACCTGTCTTTGTGGCTTCTGGCAAAGTTAGATGCCAACCAGTTTGCTCAGCTACATAAGTCACCTAGAATGTTGCCTGAAGCAAAGTTAGAAAATTATACTTGCCAAAAGCAAAAAATAAAGACACTGATCACATGGATGCACAGGCTGGTCTGAGCCTTTGTTTTTCACATGCAACAAAGCTTGCATGGTTTTCTCACAAACATCATTTCTAGTTTTATCACCAAGATGGACATTTGATATAGAAATACTTATCTACCCATATAACAGATGCCAGTGATTGCCAATAAGACAATTTGAATATTAATGTGTTTTATTGTAGGAAAATTGCAATTTTGACGGGAGACTCAGCTCGCTTTTGTGATAATAGGATGTCTGTAGCTCGTCCGACGACCAGTGATTCATTTACAATTTTGGGCTTATGGGTCCTGAGACTCACTACATCCAAGATCAATGAGTCCCCACTGCAAACTAATGAGTCCAAAACACTATTTTTAATGACAAGTCTGCCATACTATTGCATCCTGGGACTCGCTGGGACTCGCTGTCAGTCGCTGTAATAAAAACTTATGTGCAAAAGATGCAGGATGCGCAGGTAACAAAATCACTGGACGACTGTCAGTCATCTGTCAAAAATTCAATTTAAACTACATCTCCACCTAAACCACTTGATGGAATTTCACCAAACCTCACAGGAATGATTCTTGGATGGCGGCCCATCTCCTTTCGTTGCTGCTCAAAGTTTAAATGTTCACAATTTTACACATAGAAGTTTATATGGTAAATATTCTAAACTTTTGAACACTAGTTGCTTGCCGAAAAGGCTAAGACAAACAGTCTGATCAGGATCTTTCCTGTTTGCTATTGAGACTGACAAGCACTTTTTTGAAAGAGAAAAGTGTTAGCAATGTCAGGACATTTACCCTATGATTTATTCAGTAGGAGACTTGTTTTTCAGAATATTACCACTGTGTGCAATGTCTGTTTCCACAGAACTGTCTCAGCAACAATACATGTAGAACAGGAACATATGGAGCAACCTGTGAAAAATGCCTGAGGAAAGAATCATCTCGAGAAGGTATGCCTATACTAACATTTCGAACATTTTGCTCTTTCTGTTCTCAAATAAAATGTAGGTTATCAAGGCTGGAACTCACCCAATGGGTGTCAGAAACTCAGAATAGAAAACAGGGAAGATCCTGATCAAACTGCTTCTTTAGAAGCAGTCTGATCTTGGTCTGTGCTGTTTGTCTAGGCTTTTTGCAGACAACTAGTATTCAAAATTTTAGAACATTTACCGTAATTTTAATCTTATTTACATTCATGTGTATTCATGTAGTTTCATTAATTGAAAATTTTATTTTTTGGTATACATTTATAATAAAATGTATTAAAAATGATTTCTTCAAAAAGTGCAGATATAAAATTTGTTTTGGCATTCATGGCTATAAATTACACTGAAATGCTGTTTTTTCTACCGTTCAATACAAAAGCTGATTGAAGCATTTTGGATGAACAATTGGTGAGAATATGTGAACAAATTCTAAATTGCTTGTCATGTTGCCCATTCTTCTTTCAGTATAGCTAATCTACATCAAAACATTGAGGAACTACATCCATTTTCCCATACTTTTTGTATGTGATTTGCTAAACGGCCAAAACTATCGAGACTGTATGACTGTATAGGTTTGTCTGAGTCTTTGTCACCTGTGTGTGATAAATGCTAGCTCAAAGAAGATGGGAAATTGTCCCAATTTATTTAAATGGGAATAGATAATTTATCTAAAGATATGTTAGTCAATATTATTACACAGGCCTTTAGATAAGAGTGCGCAACTTTAAAATTAATTTCCTTATTTCTCAAAACAAATGTTATGGGAACTCAAAAGAATCATCTCAATGAGATGATTCTTTTGATCACCCAAAACAAATGTTAAAGAATGATGGAAAAGAAAATGTTCACCATTTTATGCCCTAATGTTTTGTTTATCAGGACCTACAATGTTTTTTGTTGTGTATAGGCTATCATCGTGTTGGGAACAGCTGTACAAAGTGTCCTGGTGTAGCCTGGCCAGCTGTGGCTCTGGGTGTGTTCCTAGTGTTAACCATCATTGCTGTCGTTATCAATGGCTTCACAGAGTCTGTCTGTACGAAGGTAACTTGTTATAGCCCACCTTTGATATAGGGATGGGAGGAGGATGGGTAGGCTATCAGAGTCTCTGGTAAAACAATTTGTTGAACTGTATCAATATCTAAATACTTTTTTCTAATGATACCTTTATTATTACATGATGTCATTTCTGGGAGTGACATAACGCCATGTAATGAAATGGACAAACCACTGTTGGTTTACATATTTAGTAACATTATGTAATGATGCTAGCCTTTGAAGCCCAAAGGCAACAACCTTTTAGGAGACATTAAAAAGCTTATGTGTTTCTTCATCCAGTGCAAACTAGAAATCTGAATTCCAATTCTTAATAAATATTTACATTTACTATTATCAAACAAATCTTGCACCAAACTCTTAAAATGAATTATTTCATTTATCTGGGGTTTTGGACCAGCTTCAGCCCCGCCCGAGCGAAACTCTTGAATGTCATTGTGATACATCAATATGTCACGCAAACGCAGATAAACAAAGAACGTAATTGTCTGATGCTAACGTTATTCCTCAGTTAGGGGCATGTCGGATCATGTGGTTGCTCAATGTTTTGCATCAAGAAATGCAAACATCTGAAATCTTGGTTTCATCTAAGGCAAAGTTCTACAATAGAAATGTAAATATAATTTATTGCTCAAAAGAGACAAAGTCACATGGAAAGTAAAAAAGAAATCTCATTTATGCGAGGCAATAAAATAATTTGGGTAGGAAAACTCACAATATATATATCTTGCAAATTTCCTCTTACACTTGTTCAATTTCCTTCTCTTTTCTGACAATATTTCGCGAAAGGATATTAACATTATATACCTATAGATAAATGATGCATCTTTTTAACTGTCTGTTTTCTGGTCTTCTGATACAGAAAGCCGGATCAACGAACTGAAGTTTTCTGATTCCTTATCACTATCCTTTTAAACGAGCCCAACGTCTGTTACCTGTTTTTGTGGCGATGTTACGTAAAGTAAATTTCAAGCATGGAACCAGAGAAGGAAAAATGATGACGTAACATCCAGAAATGAAAGGTGAAGGCAAACGTTCCCGCATTTTTCTAGATTAAAGACCAAAGCAATTTATAAAATCAGAATAATGTCAGAAAAAAAGGTATATAATAAACATATTATTATATAATAGTTACTTGAACTGTAGTACAAGCAGTATCACATCTGGTGGATGAGGTCATAATATTGGATCACCTGAGATGAAGCATCATCCACCTCGTCCTCTTGATGTGATACAGTATGCCAGATCAATTTACTACTAAAATAATGTGTATAATCTTGCTAATGAACAAGTTACATAACTTTGATACTCAAAGTTATGTAACTTGTTTATTAGCATTTTGAATATAAAAACAAAACAAGAAATACCTACCTACCCTGGCTACCCATCTCTAAAACCTTCCAGTAGGGAGTGGCAAGCCAAATATTTTTTTACTATGCAGAGATTTTCCTACATTTCTGAAATCAGCGCCAGGGGCCTGTTGAATTTGGGGGTAAAGCATTTGGACCATCAAAATTGGGAAAACTTGATGCAGTCTAAAAGACCTGGACGGCCATTTTAAGGGAATAAAATCCATATAAGAAATTAGCAGTATAAAGCTGTAACATATTTGTTGCTTTAATTGTGGCTCATTAAAGCTCATGAAAATTTGCATAAAGATGTGAATGAAACCATGTTTTCATTCACATTGTTATGCAAGTTTTCATGCATCTGTAACTTTGGTGTTTTTGTTTGGATTTTCATGAAATTTTCACCAAAATGTAGAATTAAGAAATTGGAAATGATATACACCATTTAAGGAAGTTTTTGCTAATTTTTGAATTGGGAAGGGCCGATATTTATCCCAAAATCAGGCCTAGGAAAATCCCTGATATGGCCCTGACAACTGCTTTTTGTATACTTTGACAGGTGAAGTTGATCTGCCACTTTGTACAGTATTTACAGCTGGCATTCCATATTAAAGTGGCTTGGCCTGAGATGTTGGTGGTTGCTATGTCTGTCATTAACTTTGGAGGATTCAATTCCAACATTATTATACCAGGTACAGTGTAGTCCCTTTATAACACCCCTCTTTATAATACAGATCTGGATATAATATGAGCCACGGCATGAAATTTCCAACATTGTGGTATGTGCGACCAGCAAAGCCTCAGATCAGCCTGCGCATACGTGCAGTCTGATCAGAGCCATTACCAGTCGCTTGAATAGTCTATGACTGTTAAGCTACTCACTGAACATCATTTGGAGTTCTAGGACCAAAGGGAGTCTGTGCAGGCTCGTCTGAGTATACACTTGTCAAAATGCCACATTGTTGAAAATATTATGTCACGGCTCATATGGTCATGCTGTGACTCCCAATTTTTTTTACCATGGAATTTTACAAAAATTCAGAATTACAGTAAAACCTGTCTTAAGCGGCCACTCAAAAATAGGCAAAACATAGATGGTAATGACAAATGGTATCTTAATAAAGGTCGAAAAATATTGCAGAATGCTCCTCTCAAAGAATTCTGCAATACTTTTGACCTGCATTAAGGGATAATCTGAACTGAAAACCAATTTGTTGTTCTTTTTGAGTGGCTGCTTAAGTCAAGTTTTACTGTATAGGAATAAAAATTTATATGGACATTTTCAAAACTAAGGTCTGTTGGTTTCAACCATCACTTTCTTATTAACTCTTTTTTCATTGCAGCTTGTTTTTTCCCTAAGATGAATGCAGCTCACATACATTACCTGGAATGGTTGAGCTCACTGGCTCTAATGACACTCATCTTTCTGTTTGGGAAGTGCTTTGATAATAACATGGTATGTACACTTGGCACCTTTCTTAGCTCGATCAGCTTGGGATTGTGGGGGCACTGAATTTGTCAATATATACTGGCTAGACAATCAAGCACTTTTGCCTTAGCAAGCATTTTAAAGCTCTAATAGTATCTTTAACATTTTTAGATGCTAATTTTTTAAATGGAATCTCTCAGTTACTCATAAACTTTATAGTGAAGAAAGCAAATTAAGAAATAGTCCCTGAGTTTCCCTAAATTGAGAAACTTTCTTTGGGAAAATATGTTTTTCAATAGGAATTCGAGTCATCATACGTATGGCGTTTGTGTGAGAAAAACTGCAGAAATAATACATAAGATATGTATTAAGTGCTTTTGATGAAAAAAAAAATTATGAAATTTTGGGTTTAATTTTGCAAGTCCCATCAAGAATAATTTAACTTTTTGCACGCTGGTCATTTACAGGTGTGTTTTTTTCAATGAACTATTATATAAAAAATCTCACAATTACTACAGATTGTCAAACATTTTGGATACAGATCCGGTCCAAACTGTTTGCAAAGGTTATAATAACAATGTCCTTACTAGCGACAAAAATTGCAACCAAATGGGAAATAGTTAAGATTTTACTACTACCATGATACTAAACCCATGGAAAAGTGGATACCAATGCAGTTAAGTGAGGCCTTCCATGTGCACAAACAGAACTGTGAATATGCATTGTAGAGTTGGATAATAAACCTAGATATAGCTATTACATGAAGCCCCCCCCCCCCACAGAATGGTATAATTATAATAAAATAATAAACTAAGATTGACTGTATAAATGGAAAAACTGACATAGCCCTGCATAATATAATGGTCAAAACCAATGTAGATAAAGATGAGACTGCTCATATGACCTGTCTCATTTTGATCTACATGGTTTGGGTCATGTTTGCCATCTGTGTTAGAACTCAGACATGTTAAGTTTCTGGAAAAAAAATGCGGGACAACGCGCGGAAAATCCGTGATTTTTTTAAAAAATCCGTGATTTTTTTTTAAAATCCTTGAGAGACGCTGAAATGCTTACTGCAAACCTTGCAGTACGCCTGCTACTTGCCCTGGTCGCTGGCCATAACCCAGTCAAACGTTCTTGTATATTCTGCATTAAAATTTGACCCGCTTCTATACCGTATTTGTTTTTTTTGCTGGGCTAATCCCTGGCGATGATTTGCGTTTCGCCATCTTTGTTGTGTTTATCAAGTTATACAGCCGCTTGGATTATTTGTACCTGTATTATTCGGTTTACATTCAAGCCCTTAATTGATATCGATTTTTCAGTGACTTTGAGATGCTTTACCCGACAGCAATTCGAAACTACCAAGCTTCCTTACGATATCAATATTGATCATTGTCGCAAACAGGAAGCTTGCTATCGTCAGGTCTCGCGAGAATGCAATATTGATTTTCTCGGCGACTTCCGTCATATCACAAGAAATGGCTTTTAACAAAAAAAACGGTAAGATTATGAGCTGATTTTTGAAAATCTGTGATTTATTTTAAAAATCCGTTTTGCGGAAAACGGCAGAGTTTTCCGTTAGGGACACGGGAGATCCGTTAATCTTAACATGTCTGGTTAGAACTCTGCATGTTGTGTAATTTTTCATGCTTTGGTTGTTGTCTGCTGACTTTTTTCTAAATTAACTTTTCAAGAACACTACCAGAGTGTCAAAGGGTTTGGATCGAGATTATGACCAATGTTTTGTCAGTCCTGATCTGGGTCCAAACTCTTTGCAAAGGTTATCAGCAGATGACCCAATTTGCCACTAGCAATGTCATTGAAATATATATATATAATACTTAGATATGTTTTGAAAATGCCTTTATATAAAACATGCATTCTTTAAATGCTGATCCGATATTTTCATCTCAGATCTACTGTGATTTTTTTTATCAGTATACTATGAAATTTTATAAGGCTTATCCGTAGCCCTATACTTAGAAAGCACATGAAATTAAGTAAGTCTTGCCTGTATGAATGCTGGCCTTCTAGTTTTAGTATTAACTCTTTCCTTGCTAGTGGCGACTTTTGTCGTCTGCTGGTAACCTTTGCAAGCAGTTTGGACCCAGATCAGGATCCAAACCGTTTGACACTCACAGATAACTTTCCTGAAAGAATATTTTGAAAAAGTTAGTTTTTGAAAAAAGTCAGCAGACAACAAAAGCATGAAAAATTACCCAGCATGCAAATTTTTAGGAGTCAAAGCCTCGCCTGTATGAGTTCTGTTGCTTTATTATTTACCTGCAAAAAATACACCTGATATTACCCCTTTTCTGACTCAATAATACAAAATCTTGTAGCACCCTACTAGAGTGATATTTTTCTGTATCACCATCCTCCATGTTTTACCCACCTCACAAGCATAAAACCCAGCACCTGACGGCAAACTGCAATCTGAGCGATAACGCATTCACTAAAAAATCACAACCCACTCTATCTGACATTTTGGCGATTAGCCTTAATTATTTTTTCCGCATTAAAGAAAAGGAATTAAACAAGATAAATGCATTTTCCTGCTCTGCAGAACATGTTTACACAATGTGGCGTCATAAAAAATTTGGCACGACGTCATTTGCTCTGGTGTTGCAACGTCACGTCACATTGTATCAATTTTAAAGTTTTGCTGGGTTTATCACTAAAATGGAAGTGTTTGTTGTTGTTTTTATGTAGGTATATAATAAAAACGTTATTACTTTAGTAACTTGATCTGATGGGTCGGATCACGTCTCATGGCTGCGCCAGGAACGACCGGATCACACTCGACTTCGTCTCATGTGATCCGATGTTCCTGGTGCAGCCACTCGACGTGATCCGACCCATCAGATCAAGTTACTTAAGTTATAATGTGTATTTATTACCAGAGTTCACTGAGCCGCTCAGAGAAGAGTGATTGGGGATCAGCAGCTGTGACGAGAATACTGGGCAAGCACAGGAAGACCACTCTACGGAGATTTGTGTTCCTGATTCTGATTGTGATGTACACCCCTGTTGCTATATCCTCATTACACACCTTCCTCTGCTCAGATGTTATTCCAGTGGTAAATATGTGCCTTCACATCTCACATGTACACCCCTGTTGCTATATCCTCATTACACACCTTCCTCTGCTCAGATGTCATTCCAGTGGTAAATATGTGCCTTCACATCTCACATGTACACCCCTGTTGCTATATCCTCATTACACACCTTCCTCTGCTCAGATGTCATTCCAGTGGTAAATATTTGCCTTCACATCTCACATGTACACCCCTGTGCTATATCCTCATTACACACCTTCCTCTGCTCAGATGTCATTCCAGTGGTAAATATGTGCCTTCACATCTCACATGTACACCCCTGTTGCTATATCCTCATTACACACCTTCCTCTGCTCAGATGTTATTCCAGTGGTAAATATGTGCCTTCACATCTCACATGTACACCCCTGTTGCTATATCCTCATTACACACCTTCCTCTGCTCAGATGTCATTCCAGTGGTAAATATGTGCCTTCACATCTCACATGTACACCCCTGTTGCTATATCCTCATTACACACCTTCCTCTGCTCAGATGTCTTTCCAGTGGTAAATATATGCCTTCACATCTCACATGTACACCCCTGTTGCTATATCCTCATTACACACCTTCCTCTGCTCAGATGTCTTTCCAGTGGTAAATATATGCCTTCACATCCGACATACCCAAATTGAATGTATACATGGTTGCCAAAGCTAAATAAAGAAAAATCATTAAATGTCAATGCTTTATGAAACACTGGCCTGATCACAAATTTTTTGCCATAATGTTTTCTACTGAAATTGCTCAAACTGTTAAACTCTTGAACAAAATATCCACATGGCTAAACATAGAAAAAAATAAACTATTACTCCTAAATTACAAGTACTGGTCCAATTTCAGAATTATTTCACAAAAATGTTCTTCTGCCGAAATTGCTCAAAATAATCTGGAAAAACGGATCCTTCAGAAATAGAGAGAACCTACAATGTTAGAAAACAGCAGACTCGCTTTTATTGGCCTATGAAACCCATCTATATCACTTAAAAAAAAAGTTCATCATCTAGCTAAAAATAGGATTTTTTTTAAATGACAACTATACCCCACTGGCCAATTTCACTAAATTGTTTCCCCACATTTCTTCAACCAAACTTACTCCAACGGCTACACTCAGTAGGGCCATATACAGGCCTCAAAATAAGAGTGAGTAATCAAAAATTAAATTTTCTTATTTCTTAACCAAAACATATGTTTTTGGTACTCAAAAGAACCGTCTCAATGAGACTGTTCGTTTGAGCACCCAAAACGTATGGTAAATATGATGCGTAAGAAAATATTTACAATTTTTAGCTCAAAAATTTTGTTTATCTAAACCTGTGGGTACTTTGAGTTGTCAGGAATGAAATTTGAAAAACAGTCACCTCGCATATTGTGATTTTTCAGGAGCTTGTTCTAGACCACAGTAGAGATATCTACCTTCTTGACAATGATGTACCATGTGCTACCTTTGTCTTTCAGGTAAGAACTGGCTTTCTTGCACTTTCACTAAGAATATCTGAGATTTTAGACTGGCTCAGAAATTCATATCTTACCCGTGTTTATTTTTCCCAGGCTGTCATGCAAGGGCTGTATGCTGATTGAATTGGAACTCATGCACATAATTGTCAATTGACGTCACTGTTATGTCAAAGTGGTACCATTACGTAGCTTTGCATCTCAGCACATTCAGTAACTGCTTGAAGCTTATAAATTTCAAAATGAAAATACAATGGTTAGCAAGAAAAAGAATCCATTATTTGTGAGAGGGTGGGATAGAAAAATCTGTCCCATGGAATCACCTATTGTCATGACTTGGCAAGACTCGTGATAACAAAACTGGTTTCCTTGGGATGGATTTTTCTATCCCACCCACACACTCTATAATAAGGAGCCAGGACTTTAGTTTGTTGAACCATAAACCAATAATTTTTGAGTTTACAAGGATCTGACATAAGTTGAGTGCTCATGTATTATTGAATTTATAAAACAAGTTTCAGGAAAAGAGATAAAAAGCAAGGCTTGACGAGCATTTTACCGCTTTATCACAACAAGTTGAATAAATTCAATTATACAGGAGCAGGAATGTTAGTTTCTATTTATCATATGACACTAAAAGAACTTTGAAATCACATTTTTGGAATTAAAATACTAAGATATTGTCAAAATATGTGATGTTGTTATGGTTGTCACTAGTCATTACATAAAGTTACTGAATATGTAATCCATTATAGGGATTACATAAGTTTTTTCATGCATTAACATTTGCCAGGTCCCCAGGAAGCTGTTTGAACACGAGGCCGTTAGGCTGAGTGTTCAAACATCGTCCAAGGCACCCAGCAAGTGTTGATGCACTAAAACAAACATTATGGGATTGTTATTCTTGCATATTTTACCTGATTTCAACCTAAACTGCACAGAAAACATCACTTAAAGCTGCATAGTCTGTAACTTTTGATATTCTAATTTTGGAAATAAAGTTTCTATTTTTCAAGAATACAGTAAAAATACTCAAATTCATGTAAACATTTTACCATTTTCATAAATTTTAACAAATTATATCTATCAAAACAAAAGCATTTATGTTAAAAATCAACTGTCTAGAATTATTGGAGGGATGTAAATAATTCCTAACACAAGAAAAATCACCTGTTTTTATAAGATAATTCACTGTTCCATGCAGCTTTCAGCTGTACTGAACATATTTATTTTGAAAACATAACTTAATTCTATTTTACAAATGATTTAAAAAGAAAATATGTTTTTTCGAAAAATGTTCATAGTTACAGAACTAGTCTCTTAAAACATTAAACTATCCCTTTTCTTACACAGGATTTCTCTAAACAAAATGGCCTCAGTGTCAAAGTTTCGAATGTCATAACATCGCTACAACATCATAGATGCGCTCAACGTTTTTGCAAACAAAAGCATCGGCGAAATGATCAGTCAAGGCCGCAACACTATCCCCTGTAATGTCATGCAAACAAATCAGGGCCCAGATAGGCTTTGTCAAGTAAAAGCCATGTTCAAACAGCACGAAAATCTTATTATTTGAACATGGATTTTTGCAGCTTCAAACAGCTTTGCGTAACGAATTCCTATGCAAGAATAATGGTTTATTCATTTTGATACATGGCGATATCACTCCCAGATGAGACATAATGTGATAAAATGGGTCAGCCCATGACAAAATGTACTTAACACATCTGTGTGAAGTCCCACTTTGAAAATGTAAGCGTATTTATCTATAGTGCGGCTTAAAAGTCAATTTGTGATCTGAGCCTTCATCTGCTTATATCTGCTTATATATATTACTCTGTGTATGGGTTCAGAAGAGGCTTTGACAAGACTGTGTGTTTGATCCTTCATTGGTCGTTTTTTTGTGGTAAATACCAAAATCTCGTGCTGGCTCAAAATGTACATTTTCACTAAATATTACTTTATTAAAAAAAATCACATTCTGGAAGATTACACTCATTAAACTGAAGTTATTTCAAACTTTCATAGATTTAACAAACAAGTATTATTCTATCAAGCAGAACTAATTGTTGATATGCAGAAATGTATAAGATCATGATGTCATTCCTAATCTGAATGATTGCATTTTGATGAAAGTTGTTGGCAGCCAAAGCACTAGGTTTCACTATTTATACCCCCCGCAAACTTTGTGGTGGGTTTACTATTTTCACGTTGTCCGTCCGTCTGTACCTCCGTCCGTGCGTTTGTCCGTAACATTTTGTTTCCTTAAATTAATATCTTGAAGAGTCATCGCTGGATTTTCATCGAACCTTGCAAACATGTTCATATATGCAAGACAAATACTTTAAACAAAAAAGTAAGGGCTAGGGGCCAATTTCATTTGAGTTATTTCCCTTTTTAGTTCTTAATGGCTTTTTGTATAGGGTTTTATGCTTATGCTATTATAGTCCATACACGGGCCGATCAACTCCTACCACAGCTTTTGATGGAACAATTTGATACTTTTCCTTTACAATGTATCTCTACATACTGAACATATGCATGAAGGCGTTTGGTTCAGAAAAAAATATTTTTTGACAAAATGACAGCTGTGAGAACTTAGCCAATTTTTCCTTAATACGGCTTTTGTATATGCATTGATGGTGCCTTCATGGGCCGATCAACTCCTACCACAGCTTTTTATGTAAAAATTTGATACTTTGCCTATACAATGTAGACACATTGAACATATGCATGAAGGAGTTTGGTTCAGAAAAAATAATTTTTGACAAAAATTACAGCTGTGAGAACTTAGACAATTTTTCCCTAATAAGGCTTTTGTATATGCATAGATGGTGCCTTCATGGGCCGATCAACTCCTACCACAGCTTTGAATGGAGCAATTTCAATTTGATACTTTGCCTACACAATATAGACACATTGAACATATGCATGAAGGAGTTTGATTAAAAAAACAACAATTTTTTACAAATGCCAGCTGCGAGAACTTAGACAATTTTTCCCTAATAAGGCTTTTGTATATGCATAGATGGTGCCTTCATGGGCCGATCAACTCCTACCACAGCTTTTAATGGAGCAATTTCAGTTTGATACTTTGCCTACACAATATAGACACATTGAACATATGCATGAAGGAGTTTGATTAAAAAAACAACAATTTTTACAAATGCCAGCTGTGAGAACTTAGACAATTTCCCCAATAAGGCTTTTGTATATTCATAGATGGTGCCTTCATGGACTGATCAACTTCTACCACAGCTTTTAATGGAACAATTTGATACTTTGCCTATACAATATAGACACATTGAACATATGCATGAAGGAGTCTGATTGAAAATTTTTTTTTTTGACAAAATGACAGCTATGAGAACTTAGACAATTTTTCACTTATATGGCTTTTTTATATGCATGGATAGTTCCTTTATGGGCCGATCAACTCCTACCACAGCTTTTGGTGGAGCAATTTGATACTTTGCCGCTACAATGTAGACATATTGAACATATGCATGAAGGAGCTTGGTTTGGAAAAAAATCATTTTTGACAAAATGACAGCTGTTAGAACTTGGACAATTTTTCCCTTACAAGGCTTTTGTATATATGCATAGATGGTGCGTATACGAAAGCCTTGTTAGGGAAAAATTTGTCATGCTATAAAGGGACTGCACTGTATCGAACTTTTTGGAAGAAAACATCATGAAGGAAAGGTTTATTGACAGCTAATGAAATTGACATGTATAGGCTTTATTATCTTGTTGATTTCAGACAATACATTTCTTTGCTGTTCTATATCTATTGGTATATGTGATAGGGCTTCCTGTGATGATTATACTGCTAACCCTGAGACAGAAAAAATTTGATCTTCTTTATTCACAATGGACACTTTATGGGTGAGTTTATAACCCTTTGTATACTGATAGATTCTTCCAACTGGCTTGATATTTTAAACTTGGTACATATCAAGGAGTTACAGGTTATAATTCAATTTAACCCATATACACCTAGCATCCTTTTTTTGGGATATAAGCAAACAGTGCAGACCAAGATCAGCAGCATCTTATCAGGGTTCTACTGTTTGCTTACAGAATATTCTATTGAAATTTGAATGAAAATGTAAAATACCACCCAACAACCCTTAAAACAGAAATATACTGGTCCAATTGATATCAGTGGGAAATTTCATTTGGCTTAAATGGGTTAAGATGTTTTACAGTCCATAAAGACTGGTTTTATCGTTAAAGACAAATCATTTCTGTTTTTAATCTCCCACCAACAACTAAGGTCATATGGAGACGGGTCCACAGCTTAAAGGCTCATCCGACGGACTGGTAAAGCCAGGGATCAAACCCACAACCCCTGGTTTACAAGGTGAGTGGTTTATCCACTTCATCACAATGTCTGCACTTCTGAATCAGTTGGTTGATTTTCATCATACTTGCATACACATTGCTGAGAGGAGGAAGAGATGCTTAGATTTTGTGACCATGACCTCATATTCAAGGTCACATCAGCAAATTGAATATTTAAGTATTTCTACCAAAATTGCTTGTATGCATCCTATCTCTTGAACCAAATGATGTATTCTGATCACTCTGTGTTTGATATACTTTGACTTTTCGCTTACTGTAAAGGTGGTGTCTCATGAGTGCATAATTAGGACTGGTCAACCTTAGACAGGTAAAAGCTGAAAATGAGGCGTGGTTTTATTCAAAGTAACTGTATACCTCAGTATAGAACACAGTATTTAGTCCGTAAAACGCCAGCAAAATAACTGCATTTGAAAATGTCTATTTAACATAAGCATAGAGGCAAACATTGTGGACCCAGATCAGACTGCTCCTGTTTGTCATGTGCCTTAAGGGTTAATAAATGTGAGATTAGTGTGTATACGGTTAGGATTTTCATGAAATGCACACACATTTGCGAGGCTCAAGCAACTTATTAATTCTTCACCAAATTATAACTAGAACCTGATTTCCCTTGTTTAGCAGATGAAATAGCAGAACCACGCCCAGATATGAATATTAAAGTTGCCGCCTTTACAGTAAGCGAAAAGTCTATTAATATCATTACTAGAATTAAAACTTGATTAGATTTTGGTGACTGTTTTAGTTTTCCTCACTCTGTAAAGACTGTAAAAATGAGTATGGTCTTCATTCTATCTCAAAGTATGATGTCACTTGTTAAGCAGGCTTCACACTATTTACATTTTGGCAAAAATGGTTTTCCTCCGAAAACACTGTTTTAATTTTAAACTATGACAAATCTTTATATGTAAATGTTCTAAAGTTTTGAACACTTTTCTCTTTCTGTTCTCAAATAAAATTTTGGCTTTCAGGGCTTGAAGTCCCAAAATGCTTGTCAGAATAGCAAACAGGGAAGACCCTGATCAGACTGCTTATTCAGAAACAGTCTGATTTAGGTCTGCACTGTTTGTCTAGGCCTTTTTGGCTGGCAACTAATGTGTTCAAAATTTTAGAACATTTACCGTAAGTGAAGTTTATTTTTGTTTGTATTTGATCCAAAAACAGAAATGCTTTTTTATATGTCTCTGTTGCAAATTAAAGGTACTGTTGTTTAGGTTACATTGATACCGATTTCAAAATCTGCTACAAGTTTTGGACAAATTGCATTCGTTTCTCTTTTTGATTGGTTATTTTCAGTCCTGTCTATGAGAGCTACAAGGATTTCTTCTGTTTTGGTGAAGCTGTACATCTGTTAAGAAAGTTTGTGAGCGTTATCATTACTGATGCATACCCAATCAAGTGAGTGCAGTAAAACATAGGTTTATATAAACAATATTTTTTAGCGTAAGATTGTAAAAAATTTCTTACTCATCAGTTTTAACATATATTTTATGTGCTCAAAAGAACCGTGGTATTGAGATGGTTCTTTTGAGTACCCACAACATATGTTTTGGTTGAGAAATAAGAAAACTAATTTTTTGGTTTACTTAACTAAAGTGCAGGTAAAACATTCTAATATTTTGAACACTTTGCTATTTCTGTTTTCAAACAAAATGTTGGTTGTCAAGGCTGGAAATCACAAAATGCTTTTCAGAATGGCAAACAGGGAAGACCCTGGTCTGGATCTGCACTGTTTGTCTAGCCTAGCATTCCAAATTTTAGAATATTTACCTTAATGTTCTTTTATAGGATACATAATGGTTAACAAATTATTTACAATCTATATGATACCCTACAACTAAAGGTCCGGTGTGCCAAAGATTCCTCACCGGCATCACTGCGTTGTGGTCCTTGAGCAAGACACATTTATCCTAGCTTAGTACTGGTTCAACCCAGGAAGATCCGTCCCTGTTTAACTGAAAGATTGTTGATGGGACGTAAAGAACCAAATCAAACAAACAAACAAAACAAAAGAATATACTTGGTGCCCCTGAATTTTAAATAGAAAAAGACTTGTTCATTGATAATCATTTCAGGAAACTTGTCCGTTTTGCATCAAATAGATGATGGAGTTTCCAACCTGCAACCCCCTAATTCCCTATTCCCTGGGGCCAGAGCCTGGATGGCCAGGTTAATATATGAACTGCGGCTGGTGCTATATGAACCAGGAGATCCCTCAAGCAGTCCCTAAACCTTGATAGTGCCCTCAGCTTAGGTTACTGTTGTTTAACTCTGCATGCTGGGAAATTTTTCAAGCTTTTTGTCATCTGCTGAGTTTTTTTTTCGAAAAATTCTTTCAGGAATACCATCTGAGTTTCAAACAGATTGGATCCAGATCAGGCCCGACGGTTTGTCGGGGCTGATCAGGGTCCAATCTGTTTGCAAAGGTTATGAGCAGACCACATTACTGGGCAAAGAGTTAAATAACTTAACCCCTATACAATAAGAATTATATTGTCATAGTCTGGCTTGTACATTTATATTTTAGTGATACATGCACTTTTAATATGTTATTCATATTAATCTAGTGCTTTGGTTTAGAATTAAAGGGTTCCCCTGTACCATTGCTCTGCTGAATAAACTGACATGCTATGGCCACCTCTGATTTCATGGAAAGTGCTGCATGTTTTCATTTTATTAGCATGCATAAAACACTGAAGATCCTGATCAGCTGACTTTTGTCAGCTGATCTGGATCTGAATTTGTTTTGCAAAGTGGATACATAGGTTTAGATAAACAATTTTTTAAGCGTAAAACTGTGAATATTTTTTTAACCGTCAGTTTAAACATATGTTTTGGGTGCTCAAAAGAACCGTCTCATTGAGACGTTTCTTTTGAGTACCCACAGCATATGTTTTGGTTGAGAAATAAGAAAATCAATTTTACCTGTGTTTCTTTAGTGAAACTAGTAATTGGTCCACTCCGTCCGTCTGTCCGTCCATCTATTACTCTTTTGAGGTGCCTAGTGTGTGTAATCGGTAACTCCAATGTGTTCTTTCCTATTTATTCAAATTTTGCATAATGATTGTTGACATATTGAAGATGTGCACCTCCTATTGTGCACATTTCATGAATATTTTCTCAGTTTTGAGGGATGCTGAACTAAGACGTTTTTCCGTCCAAAATGCTTAGATGGTGTCTGGTTTGTGTAATCTGTAACTCCAACAGTTTTCATTTCTTCATATTCAAACTTTGCACTATGATTGTTCACACATTGAAGATGTGCGCCTCTTAATTTGGACACAATTCATGATTTTCATTTTTGCGTGTCTTGAACTTAGAATTTTTTTTCTGTAAAATTCTTAGAATGTGTCTGGTTTGTGTAGTCTGTAATTCCAACAATTATTATTCCTTTATATTTAAACTCAGCATAATGATTCTTCATACATGAACGTAGGGCTGTTGGAATTTGAAATTTTATCCATCCGAAATGCTTAGGGTGTGTCTGGTTTGTGCAATCTGAAACTCCAGCATGCGTCATTCCTTCAAATTCAAACTTTGTATGTTATGATTGTTCACACATTGATTATGTGCACCCTATAGTTTGTGCACATTTGATAATATTTTTGGGAGTGTTGAACTTAACATTATTAAGTCTACACCACCTTTGGAGAGCTTACATTGTGTAATTTGTGTGTAATCTGTATAATTCAAATATGTTTCATTCCTTTATACTCAAACTTTGCATAATGATTGTTCACACATTGAAGATGTGCACCGGTGACACAGGTCTAGAGCAGAGTTTGGTCTTGTTGATTATACACTGTTATCTGGAGGCCTGATATATTTCTGTTTCTCTTTCAGACCACTGACTCAGATTGTTTCCCAACTTGGTATGTCGGGACTTTACCTCACCATTCTCCTTATACTCAGGCCTTACAGGTATTCAAGAAATTGAGGCCAACCATAAATTAACTTTGTTAATCTCAAGATACATACAAATATAGGCTTATTAGGCAGACCAAATGCATTTTTGTCCACTTAAGAGGGAAACCTGTCTTAAGGGGCCAATAAAAATAGACAAAACAAAGATCTTAATGATAAAAATGGTAGCTTAATGAGGTCAAAAGTATTGCAGAATGCTCCCCTTGGAGCATTCTGCAATCATTTTGACATGCATTAAGCGATAATTGGTCTTGAAAACCAATTGTTGGCCGTTTAAGACAGGTTTTACTTTAATTTAAAATGCAAGCCATTTTCCCTCCACCCACTGAATAATATTTTATTTGCAATTAGAAAAGAAAAGTGTCACACTCACATGATTTTTTTTAAATAGGATCACATCAATTGTAAGGTAATTGGTTGAATGATATAATTAAATGGTTTCATTTTGATGAAGAAGAAATAACTTTCTTTCTAAAGAAAATTGGATAGGCTTCGTTTTATTCGCCAGGTGTAAGGGAAATTTTAGTCTGGCCCTTAATATATCTCTCTGCCGCCAATTTTCTGTCAAGTAAAAGTTGGAAATGAAGCATAAACCTGGATGGCCATGGACAAAAACGATGATGATGATGATGATGATGATGATGATGATGATGATGATGATGATGATGATGATGATGATGATGATGATGATGATGATGATGATGATGAAATAGTTCATTTTATATGGAGCATAGGTTTAGATAAACACAATTTTTGAAAAGAACCGTCCCATTGAGACGGTTCTTTTGAGTACCCGCAATATATGTTTTGGTTGAGAAATAAGAAAATTTTTTTGGGGGTACGCACTCTAAACTTAAGTCCTGATAGAGACTTATTAATTAACAGATGTCTTTAATTTTTCAAGGAAATTTTGTTGGGGCAGCTGTTTCCTAAATATACATGTGACATTTGAGGTAAAATTTGGTTTAAAAGGTGTTCTGAAACTGGGAATAAGTTTTTCAAACCATAAAAAATCATGGAGAGATATGAAATATTTTAGCAAAGTCGTGGGGTACCTTGTCAAGAGCCATGCATCTCCAAGTTCAAATATTGACTCTTCAAAGTTACAGAATTGAATGAATCCATCATTTGAAAAAGCAGCTTTAGACACAAATTTAAAAATAAAATTGGAATATAACTTCCCAAAGCTATTTTTTCCCATTGTGTAGGGTTAAGGGTTAAGTTTAGTCCTTGTCATGCTGGATATTTTTATGTACAACATTCCTCCCAAATTTTGATCCAATAACATTGCAGGTTTACAAAGATTAGCATGTTTGTACAAGAAGAGTGGAAAAAGTGTGGATCCTGATCAGCTGGCTTCTCAGAAGAAGCCAGCTGATCTGGATGCACACTGTTTCCATAGCAGGATATATCTGTGTTCAACATGGTAAGGGTTAAATTGTGGTTTGAACAATAATTTCCCAGTTATATTTTGTTCATGGTGTTTTAAAAAGTGTTTTGTTTTGTTTTTACAGTGTGTATTGTTTATTTTGTCCCTGCTGTTTTCAGCAGGAGCAGTGTTTTTTTTTTGTTTTTTTCTTGAGTTTTGATAGCTCAGTGGTAAGCTCACATGCCTCTGGTGCTAGAGGTCCCAGGTTCGATCCCCACTTGCGGCAAGGAAAATGTTGGTGTCTGAACACACTTTTCCTAGTGTCATCGGGACATTAACTGGATGTCCCCTGTGCAGGGAAAGTCTTCCCTTGTGCTGGTTATGGTTACTTGTAGGCTTTCATCCTGCAACCTGGAGTGTGCAAAGTACACCAGCCGATAATGCTCGCCAGGGTGCCGGGCAGTATATAGAGAAAGAAAGAAAATAATGCAGACCTTGATAAGATGCCTGATATTTTTTATCTTAACAAACAGTGTAGACCCTGATGAGATGGCATCTCATTAGGGTCTACACTGGATGTCAATGTATCCATTTACCGGTTATCAGTCATGAATGGGTGATGTAATGCCCATATGCAAACTACTGATTATCTGCGTGGCAGTGGCTTGGTGGTAGAATGTTAGACTTGGGAATGAAGGTTTGTTAGTTCGAGACTCACCAGAAGCACTGTGTTGTGTCACTCACCAGATGCACTGTGTTGTGTCCTTGAGCGAGACACTGTATCCTCTGCTTAGTACCGTTTCAAAGCATGAAGACCTGAAAAGGTCCCAACATGGCTGAAAAATTGTTGACGTGGACATAAATCATCAAAACAAACACAACTTTTCTGAGTTGTCTCAAACAGTGATAACCACGATGAAATGTCCTCTGCTTAGAACTGGTTCAACTCATGAAGACTGGAAAAGGTCCAAACATGGCTGAAATATTGTTGACTGAAACGTAAATCATCAAAACAAACAAAACTTTTCTGAGATATCTCAAACAGTGAAAACCCTGATGAAATGCAGCATAATGCTGCATTTCATCTGGATCTTCACTGTTTGCCAAAGTAACCTTTTAGGGGTTTCCAGGTTTAAAAAAAAGTTTGTTTCTTATTTGTGCAGGTGATAAGTACAGGTGTTGTATGTCTGGTGCAAGCAAGTGCCTTCCTGGTAAACCGAGGCTGGTATAAATCAGTTCTAGAGTTTTTGATTGTAATAGCCATCACTATGGTGATATTTCTGTGGGTTGGGATACTGCATTTCATCTGGGTCTAAATCATCAAAACAAAAAAACTTTTGAGTTGTCTTAAACAGTGAAAACCCTGATGAAATGCAGCATAATGCTGCATTTCATCTGGGTCTTCACTGTTTGCCAAACTACTCTTTTAGGGGTTTTCAGGATAAATAAATGTTGCTTTTATTTGTCCAGGTGATAAGAACAGCTGTTGTATGTCTGGTGCAAGCAAGTGCCTTCCTGGTAAACCGAGGATGGGATAAATCCGTTCTAGAGTTTGTGGTTGTAATAAGGCCATCATTATGGTGATATTTCTGTGGGTTGTGATGCTGCATTTCATCTGGGTCTTCACTGTTTGCCAAACTACTCTTTTAGGGGTTTTCAGGATAAATAAATGTTGTTTTTATTTGTCCAGGTGATAAGTACAGCTGTTGTATGTCTGGTGCAAGCAAGTGCCTTCCTGGTAAACCGAGGCTGGTATAAATCAGTCCTAGAGTTTGTGGTTGTAATAGCCATCACTATGGTGATTCTTCTCTGGATTGTGCTACTGTTTGCTATACCAGGTGAAAGACAAGATCAGGTTCTAATGGAAGAGGTGAGATGCTTTACTAAGGTATTTTTCTAAAATTTCAAACACTTTCCACTTTCTCTTCTCAATAAAATGTTGGTTATCAGGGCTGGAATTCACAAAATGCATGTCAGAATAGCAAACAGGGAAAACCCTGATTAGACTTGCTTCTTGGGTATCCAAAGCCCAAAGAGAGGTTTTCTCGGGACGGGGCCTGCATATGCATGTAAAGTCGTACTTTAAAGATTCATGTACTTCTATCTGGTCCAAACCTTCATTGCTGGCATATGCAATAGATGCCAAAATCTCTAACCCTTTGTATATTGGAAACTTTTACAAACAGTGAAGACCCAGATGAAATGCCGCATAATGCGGCATTTCATCAGGGTCTACACTGTTTGGTAAAGTAAAAAAGATCTTCAGACAAAAAATGCAATATTTTTTTTAATTATAACTTGACACCGCTAGATAATTATGTGCTATGGACTATCCCAAGTTTATTGTATCAAACAAGAAGGAAGATTCCATTAGTACACAAAGGGTTAAGATTGGAAAAAAGGAAAATGATTCAGATATGCATCCTGAAATTTGATTTCAATCCAATGTATCCAAAATTTACTTTGATTTAACCCTTAATGCGCCAATCGCAACAAAAATCATCTGCTTTTTCTCATCTGCTGAAATTTTTAAGAAGCATCTATGGCAACAGTGTGGACCCAGATCAGACTGCTCCTATAGGAGCAGTCTGTTCTGGGTCCATGCTGTTTGCTTCTATACATAATTTGTCAGTATTGTTAGGCAATTATTTGCAGCAGACAACTTCAGCAGAAGCCATTTTTCGGATGCATTTTTTCTTGGCGCTTTAAGGGTTAAACAGGTCCTTTGTGCTATTTGAATTTTAGTTATTAACTGTATTACTGTAATACTCTATTATTATATAGCTTTCGAATCTCCACAATAGTATAATCCATATAAACCTATTTTCCCTTTTCATAGGCAAACAGTGCAGATCCATATCAGACACTGTAGAATATGTTTTGGATCAAGTTTTCACTGTTTGCTTACAGGGTGTTCGATTTAAATTTGAAAAAAAAAAAATTCTTAAATTGGAAATGGAAACAATTAGAAAGTCCATTCAGCTTAAATAGGTTCGCAGGGCCCCTGGCCAAAATTGGGAAAAAATGATCGACTTAACCACAAAATTGGGAGAAATTAATGACAGAACATAATAAGGGTAGCAAAATATATCCTCAAAATCAAGTTATTTTAGATAGTATTATGCTAAGCATACTCCTTTAGCACAAGTGTTTTAATATTTAGTATCATTCTGATATGCGTCATTGTTGTGGTCTCTAAAAATTGAGAAACACAGACATGGTATTGGGAAAAAAAGGTGGCTATTTTCCAATAGGAATGGGGTAAAATTCGGCCCCTAGAGAAGGGCAGAAAATCTCCTGGGTTGATACTTACAGCTAGTTTCGTCTACCACAGTTTGTTGGTGAAAGTGAAGAAGCGGAGAAAAAGACAAAGAAAGGGCAGAAGCAATCCAAAAAGGTGTGGTTTTGGCAGACAAAGAGAGTTGGGCCAGATCCTGAGTTCCTGGAGAAAGTTGAAGAGAGAAAACAACACACGGACTTTTGATAAACTTGTGCATTATAAATGTGACACTCATACTTCAGGCCTTTAGTTAAGAGTGTATACCAAAAATGTATATCTCTTATTTCTCAACAAAAACATATGTTGTGGGTACTCAAAAGAACCGTATCAATGAGACGGTTCTTTTGAGCACCCAAAACATATATCATAACTCATTGGAAAGAAAATATTCAAAATTTTACCCTAAAAAATGTGTTTATCTAAACCTATGTACTTATAGAGAAACTCATTCTATTTATTGTAAATGTTCTAAAATGTCAAACACTTTTCTCTTTCTGTTCTCAAATAAAATGTTGATTATCAGGGCTGGAATTCATAAACTGCTTGTCAGAATAGCATAACAGGGAAGACCCTGACCAGACTGCTTCTTCATAAGCTGTCTGATCTGGGTCTGTGCTGTTTGTCTATGCTTTTAGTTATTTTGTTTGATTTGATTCTTTACATCCCAGTCAACAATTTTACAGATATGTTGGGATGGGTCTTCCTGGGTTGAACCAGTACTAAACAAGGATTAATGTGTCTTGCTCAAGTGCACAACTCAGTGACACTGGTGAGGCTCAAACCCACGGCCCTTCTGTCTCGAGTCAAGTGCTCTACCACTGAGCCACTGCGCTCCCCTATGCTTTTAGTGTTCAGAATTTTAGAACATTTACCGCACTCTAAAGACTCGTAAATTTAACTAAGATATTTCGGTTTAGGGCAGAAATATTTTAGGAAAAAGTTAAATTTTAACCCTCTGTATACTAATGAATTTTTTCATCTGGTTCTATACAATGAGCCTGTGATGGTTGATTGTATATATCACATGCTGAGGAAGGGAGCGCGGAGGCTCAGTGGTAGAGTGTTTGACTCAAGACCGAGGGGCCACGGGTTCGAGCCTCACCGGGGTCACTGTGTTGTGGTCTTTGAGCAAGACACATTTATCCTAGCTTAGTACTGGTACAACCCAGGAAGACCCGTCCCTGTTTTACTGAAAGAATGTTGATGGGATGTAAAGAATCAAGTCAAACAAAACATACTAAGGAATCACCGGTAAGAGTTTCTAAATTAAGATTTACTTCAGTCCCTGAAAATCATTTTTATCTTAAACAATGCAAACCATGATGACATGTCACCTGTGTCATTTCATCTGGGTCTTCACTGTTTGCCAAGGTACCAGTTTATTTTACTGTACATGTATTTTGATATCTTATCCTAGAGGAGCGCAGTGTTAGAATATGCTCAAATTGAAATAAAGGGGTCACTGGAGTCACTGTGTTGTGTCCTTGAGCAAGACACTTTATCCCCTGCTTAGTACTGGTTCATTCCAGGAAATGTCCTGACATGACTGAAAAATTGTCAACTGGGATGTAAAGCATCAACACAAACAAACAAATATCTTATATCATAGGATTATATTTGTCAATACTATAGCTGTTTGTACCATTTCGCTGCAATTAAAGCATTTACATAGAAAGCAACTTAGTATTTTGTTTGTTATGATTGTATACAGTGATGTCAGAATATTGTGACACAATTGTAGAATATAGGACATAGATTTGGTACCAGTAAAATGCATTTACCCCCCCCCCCCCCCCCCTCAGTGGCTTAGGCTGCTGTCCGTTCTAAGGGGGTGGTTCTGTTGTTATTTTATTCACTGTTGCTCCCGGTCCTATACTTTTGTGGAGATTGATCATGAAATAATTTCTACGGTCATTCTCCTCCTTCCGCTGATTCAAGAAGGGTTGTTGTCAGTGAAGCAAAAGTATGTGCACAAAGTACTGGTTAATCGCTTAGTCAAGCTTTCACAGGAAAAAAGTGTGGTTAGATGAACTGTCTGTCTCAACATGACCATAGCTGTAGACTGGGAAGTAAAACATGAAAAAAAAAACAAATAAAATAAAACATTGCTGCTTCCATTGTTTGCGGGGATTCTGTGTTCGGTCTTTGTTTTTTTATGCAGTACTTAGTATCCTTTCTAGTCATGCAATCATCTTGATAGGGAAGAGAGAGCTGGTTGCTTTACTTTAATTGTCTGCCTGATGTCTTGTGACTGTTAGTGTCACAGTTCTTGCAGTTCAGTGGGCTGGTCAGCAGTGTATGATTGTGGTATTTCCATCTTTTTTTTTTGACCAGAAAAGTTTAATTAAAATCTAAGAAACCTGCAGTTTTCTCATACAGTTTGAGATTGCTTGCCAGATCAATTAGTGGGAAAACCAGGAGAAACTATTTTGGTTTACGTACCCTTTGTATTCTGATCAATGAATTCTCCCATACATATTGATACAATAAGTATGGGACTACCAATTCTGCGCTTTAATGGCTCACAGGTAGTATTTTCTATTATGCTGAAGGTTGTTTTAATCTTAGCAAACAGTGCAGACCCTGATGAAATGCAGCATTATGCTGCATTTCATCTGGGTCTTCACTGTTTGCCAAAGTACTCGTTTAGGGGTTTCCAGTATACAAGGGGTTTATTGATCTAGTTTTGCATCTGGGTCTTCACTGTTTGCCAAAGTACTCGTTTAGGGGTTTCCAGTATACAAGGGGTTTATTGATCTAGTTTTTCATCTGGGTCTTCACTGTTTGCCAAGGTACCCGTTTAGGGGTTTCCAGTATACAAAGAGTTAAACAGTGAATAGAAGGCCCAGCATTGAAATGCATAAGGGAGCTAAACCCTTCCATTTAGATTATGAGCTTTTGAAATATGTACCTTGCCAAGTTTAAATCCAACTGAGCCAGACTTTTATCTGCTTTACCATCTATAGCACAGAGCCCTTCAGAGTTAACTTGACCCGGCTTCAAAAAACGAAACATTCATGGTTAGAATATATTGGTACTCACTGTAGTTGACCTGTGACAGTTAAACTTTCAGAGATTCATTTGTCCTTACAAGGAATGTAGTGTCTCATAGTATGATGGCAAAAGTACACATGCATTGTCTGATGCTTGTTGTAGGACTTAAATGGTCATGTAACCAAATGTACAAATGGTAGAGTAGCTATGTTTCAACTAATCAAATTTCAAAAACAACAAAGGAGGAGTGTAGTAGAAAGTTTTTGTATAGTGATAGCTCCTACTTGTTTCCAAGAGCCTCTGATGATCATCTCCCTTGAATGATGTTACATGTATTTTATTTGCCTTGAAATATATGATGTCTATGTATTTTGGTAGATAATAGAACAAAAAGTTATTAGAGAGGTTGTTTGTTTCTATGTGTATATCTCAGGCATGATTAAGCATGCATATGGAAGTAAATATTGTTGCTGTAATTATGCACTGCTACCGATCATTGGCACACTAGTTTTATATTATTTATGCCCCCCAGCCCTCCTTCTTATGCCCACCCCTCTCTGAGGACATATTGCATTTGGTATGGATCCTGTTAGCGTCGGTGTCCGCGTAGTTTTTTGTCTAGACTCTAACTACCTGGACGGATTTTAACCAATCAATAAAAAGATACATCATTAGGACAACTGAAAGGAATGATTAGATTTTTAAGGTCACCGGGGTTATACAAGTATATGAAATAGCCTTCTGCACTCTATCTTCTGAAACAATGGCCAGATTTATGCATCATTAGGAGGACTTTAAGAAATGGTTAGATTTTGCTGACCTTGGCCTAATTTTCAAGGTCACTAAGCTCATATAAATCTATGAAAAAGCCTTGAACCAATGGCCAGTTTGGACCAAATGGGCGCAGATACATCATTGGGAGGACCTTAAGAAATGGTTAGATTTTGGTGGCCTATTCTTAATTTTCAGGGTCACCAGGCTCATACTGTATGAAAAAAGCCTGGTCTGTACTCCAAACTGGCACAGACACACATCACTTGGAGGACTTATGGTTATGATCCTGTAATTAATTTTCCATAGACCTCAATATAGAGAAAAGATCCTTTCTCTAGCCCTTAGAATGATTCAACAGGTCTTACTCACCATTAGATATAAAAAACACCCTGTAAGCTTTCATATTTTATAAAAAAACAGATACCTTGCGTTGCTCTCCGGTTGATCACATACGATGTGTCCCCAAAGTGCCGTGGACATGTGCCTGGGTTTTAATGTCCCGCTGAAAAACAGTGAGGGCTTTACAGGGACCTGCGACCTGAATAGCTCACTTTTTCAGCTCTGCCAGATATATTAATAGTCGCCCATTTTGGATCAAAATATATATGAATAGCCTTTAACTTGGTCAATATATCAATACAGGCCCCCTAGTGGAACCTTTAAAACCTTTAGAAACCTTTAATTTGGTTGCAATCCTTTAAAACCTTTTATTTGTCTAAAAAAACCTTTAATAACCTTTATTTTGATTAATAAGCCTTTAAATTTTGCAAGATCAGCTTGAACATAAGAAATAGACCATAACACTGTAGTCATACCACTACGGCAATTTGGGTCTCGTCACTTATTCCGGTGTTAAGGTAACTTCTCATCATGTTCAATTTCTTCAGTTAATCACAGATAAACGCCCCAAAATGCTTGGGTTCTGGTTATTTTTTGTTCATCAAATTCACATTGTATCTTTTAGCTTTAAAATTATATGAAAACTTTAACGTTTGATGTCTAGGCATGAAATAGCTAATTACGGTTTCGTCATCGTGGACAATTAATCAATGACCAGACCGTATTATTATGACGAAACCGTAATTGATATTTTTTTTAATATAACTGTGAAAAAACACATTTAAAATCTGATTATATCTCCGTTTTGGCAAAACAACACAGAGGTTGTTAACTAGACGATGCAATCTCGAAGCAATCATATTAGAAAGTTCTCATTTTTGTCAGCCTTTATTTGAAGGTAATTTTACTATAACACCGGAGTGGGTGACGAGACCCAAATTGCCGTAGTGGAATGACTACAGTGCATAAGTACGTTGAAAAATAATGCCCATGACATCTTAAGTTTTTCAGAAAGCTGCATTCATCCTCTGACCATTGTGTCTACCTACCTCTTGCACCAGGGTGACTCTTATAGTAGTCGTAAGCTCAATTTTTCTGAGGCTTCAGATAAGGCAGCAATAAAAAAGAGTGAGGTAAGGTAAATATAAAAGCTTTTGGGTTGTTTTCTTGCTATACATCCATGTTGAACAGCTGTGGTAATGTCTGAATGACTAGTTGATCCTTACCACCCTTTTCCAAGGCAGGCTTAACCCAAATCCTTTTACAAGTACATGTACTCAGTGCTCATCTTTCACTTGTAACTGACAACTATAGTGAAAGAGTGTGCCTAACCTGGGAATAGAACCTGCAAAAACTCCCGAAATTAGGTTGGACACGCTACAAACTGCAATATTTAACTGGGATGGCAAATATTAAAGGATATCATCAATCAGGTTTATTGACTTCTGAATAATGTCCTGATTTTCAAATGTCACTGTCTAAGGTTGTCAAATCTGAACATTGATATCAATACACAAGACTAATACAGACATATGCATATCTCTCTAAATTTTACATTAAAAAGGGAATACAATGTAAATGGGAGCAATATCCCCTGAAATTGTTCGATTACTGAAGGTAAAATTGCCCTTAGAAAATGACCAGAGATGGCTTCTCCTGCTTTATTGATTTTCAAAATTTTCGGGGGGAGGACCCCGTACCCCCCCCCCCCTTACAGATTAAAAAATCTTTATTTATTTCTCAATCCAACACTCCTCAACACCAGTTTTAAGTTCAAAGTGAGGTTTTTAAACTAGGAAGTTAACAACAAGAGTGATTCCTATTGATTTGTGATAAATGGGCTATAATTTTATTGGCTATCTTAGTAAGAATTTGCTGCATCGCTTTCATACCATCATCTATCATAACATGGATTTAAAGATACAGATCCAATAAAAATTCTAGAAAATTTGACGTTAATTTGCTCTTTATTTTTATTAGAATTTCAATGAAACAACCTTTATTTTGCCTTAAATAGCCTTTACAGAAAAACTTTTATTTCATGAGAGTCTACTAGGGGGCCTGTCAATATATAAATGGCCCTCTTTTCGTGTCTCAAGCTATTTTTTTTTTTTGGGGGGGGGGGGGGGGGGGTTGGTTTGGTTTGATTCTTTAGGTCCCAGTCAACAGCTATGGTCGTGTCGGGACGGTCAGTTCACCTAACCACACTGATTTTTTCATACATACGTAGGCTCCGGTCATTTTTTGGGGTTCGAAATTTTGAATTTCAATATTTTTGGGGTTTTCAGAAAAAATGAATATTTTTGGGGGTATGAAGACTGTTGATATTTTTTGGGTCATCATGAAATTGGACTTAGTCTATATTTATCATTTCTATGCATTTTAGGGTCTTTTCTTAAGGTCAATGTACAGAATGGGGGTATTTTTTGGGGTTTGCAAAGATTTCAAATATTTTTTTGGGGTGCTTGAAATTCCTGATATTTTTTGAGTGTAGAACGGTAGATGCTGGGCCCGAGCCTATGTATGAAGAAAAAATGAGAGTACCCCCCCCCCTCCAGGGCACTTACTTTCCTAGGCAAGCTTGACTAAGCAGTTAACCAGTGCGCTAAGCAGCTAACCAGTACTTGGCGTACAGCCATTCTTTGAATTGAGAATGACCGTAGAAAGGACCTTGGACAGTCTCGTATTCAATCTGCCCAAATTTTGAGAGCCTGTGGCTAGCCCAGGGGGCGGGGATACTCTGTTATTTTCATATACGTAGGCTCCGGCCATTTTTTTGTTTCAAAATTTTGAATTTCATTACTTTTAGGTGACTAGTTTTAGGGGTCATTTCTATGCATTTAGGGTCCCAAAGGGCAGGAGTGGGGTATAAAAGGAAAAATAGGCCTCAATTCTGGCACTTTCTGTTTTGCACTCAAGCTGTGAAGATCTCCAGGAGCTCTTGAGGCTTATCTCTAATTTGATAGGCTTGTCTATTTAACTATGAAAATGATTGACACCTGTCATCAGCCTAGTGACCATCTGGGTTTTGTTATGGGGTATTCTGTAATCCCTATCAATTATGAGGTAATTTCGTCAAAACCTAAGCAATAAAATTTGAATTATGAAAGAATTTTGTTTTGGAAATTTTTCTTTATATCGTTTTTTTAGAAAAATTGATCAATATTTGCTACTAAATGTTTATTATAAATCATTTAGTAAAAAAAAAAAAAAATAGAAACAATAAATTATTTTTTCATTTATATTTTTTTTACTATAGGATTTACTAAAACACTAAAAAGGTTCATTATCGTGACAAAATGGACAAATTATAAAAAAAAGCTCTCATCTATATTATTTATTAAAAAATTGACACGACGCATTACTAACAAATAATAATGAACTAATCTATGAGATAATAGCAATTACATTATTACAGAGATGTTCTATGCAGATCAGTTCAAAAAGCAAAGGCTCAGAAAAGAGAATGCTCAGGTGAACTTGTAAACATGATTTTGTAAATGTTGTGCGGAAAGAGAAAGCTCAGATAAGCCTGCACTGATGCACATACTCTTCTGATCTTTCGCTTCTCTTATATCAGATATTTATACTAAGATAAAAAAAATATGAAGTTCTATACATGTTTGGCATGTTAATGTTGTACGGAAAAGGAAAGCTCAGATAAGCCTGCTGTATTGCACATACACTTCTGATCTTTCGCCTCTCTTATATCAGATATTTATACTAAAATAAAACTATCAAGTTCTATACATGTTTGGCATGTAAATGTTGTATGAGAAGAGAAAGCTCAGATAAGCATGCACTGATGCGCCTCAGATAAGCCTGCACTGATGCGCATGTTCGTCTGATCTTTTGCCTCTCTTATAGCAGATTTATACTAAAAAAAACTATCAAGTTCTATACATGTTTGGCGTGTAAATATTGCATGAGAAGAGAAAGCTCAGATGTGCATGCTCGATAAAATCTCATTTATTTTACATTTTTCTTACTTAATATATTAATCCAACATAAGATAAACACATACATGTAATGCAACTTTATAAATTACTGCCATTGAAAATAAATGAGGCGAGTCATGTTTGTTATGTGTCAACTGGTTCATAATTACTCTGTAATTACTCTAGATAATTGGCATCATGGTCCAAAGATCACAAAACAGTTGACTGTGAGTGTTTGTTAATACAGCAATTAGCACCAATTGCATGGATGGACAGTCACCTTTTGTTTTCTTAGTTTAGATTAATATTTGTTCGGGATAAATCTTACAAAGTTTTATTAAGAAAACGGCGAAGATCCAGATCAGCTATGCTGATCAGACCTCAAACTGCATCTAATTAGGTAATGTTATTTTGATCAAATTTGGGAGGGATCAAGTGCATAAATATTCAGCATGATAATTATTGATAAATATTTTGAAAAAAAAAAATGTATAAATAAAAAAATGAAAAAAAATCACATATTATATTGATTACAATCAAATTCATTGAAGAAAGCTGCATTCAACTGCATACAAAAATATTGTCATTTTTGAGACAGCAGAAGTAGAAAACAGAACAGTAGCCTGAGGCTTATCTGTTATCTGCTAGACCAGATTAGGACAGTGGCCTGGTCAGTAGCTAAGCTCCGCCCATTCCACCCACTGACCATCTCATACAGGTAATAATCTCTCTGCCGGGGGGTACAGAATCCCTGCCTTTAAGTTCAAGGTAGGGGAGACCGGGGCTAGTTGGCCTAGGGGCATGTGGCTATATTTTGCATGTAGCCTAAGATATGGAGCTGGGAAACATATTTGGAAATTACTTGTGAGGAGAGGGCTCCAATTTTTCTCTGACCCTTTATCACACCCAGGGAGCGTAAGTGACCGGACAATTGCGAATGAACGGCAAGTCATGGCACTTGCAATGTTGTACATTGGATGGTTGGTCACTTGCAGTATTGATTACTCGTTTACACCACAAATTTCTTTTTCTTACACGTAAAACCCCAGTATAAGCATGTTTTTGGCAAAGAAGGTAAGTTATAAACATGTATTACTTTCTGACTGGATTTAAATGCTATTTCATGGTCTGTGTTCAGTGAATTTTAATTCTGGTCACTTGTTTATCAACTAAGGGTGATTGGGTTATCGACATGCACATTGCATTGAAAGTTCTTAAGCATATGCAGCCAACAGCCAGTAGAACAGCACAATCTACATCTATGATAATACTGTAATATACGTTACTTAGTTTCAAATATTATTTAGCACAATGATATGACTAGACCATTGGCTGTCAAAAGACCTCTGAAGCTTTGTTCATTATGGTCTATTACAAACTCAATAAGCCACACAATTATATATGTTACCTCTTCAGCAGATACCCTGCAATATCAAATTTAACTACGTTGCATTAAAATATAGGAACTTCTATAGTGACATCAAATTGTTTTTTATTCTTACATGTATTTTTTAATTGAAAACTAATGTTTTAGGAGATGATGCATTGATAAGTAAGGGGTCTTTCATGCAAACCAAATATCTATGTGTCTTGATCCACAACTGAATTAAGGGTGAGGTTGGCGCCGTTAAACCGGTTTAAGCCCTCCAGTAAAAGTATTTTTACTGACCGTTCCAAGGCGGCGCTTCTTTTGTGGATCATTTTTGTTAGTTGTGGTTCGTTTTGGTGTGTATTGTATTGTCGTGGCTGTTCTTCGTTTGTAGCCTTGTGGTCACCTGCTGGGAAAGGGTTGACCTCTTGGCTGTCGTGTGTGTGTTTAGTTTTGTCACTTACCCAAATGTGTCCTGTCCACTTTAGAATCAAGGGTGAGGTTGGCGCTGTGAAACTGGTTTAAGCCCTCCAGTAAAATATTTTACTGACCGTTCCAAGGCGGTACTTCTTTTGTGGATCTTTTATGTTTTTGTTCTGTCTTGTGTTTGCTATGTCTTTGTGCGCGTCTGTTTATATGTGCTTTGTTGTCACCTGCTGGGAAAGGGCTGAACTCTTGGCTCTCGTTTGTAGTGTCTAACTGTAAGTTTGTCACTTCCCATTGGTATCCTGGGCCAGGTGTGGTACTTGATTGTATCGATTCCTGATCTTTGCACCCTTACTTACTTTGCAGTATAATTGCTACTTATATAGGCACCTGTTTTTACAGTTATATGAATAAAGGGAGTTGCAATCTGTCACAGCTTTCAGAGAGATGGTCACATCATATTTATCTTGTTGGCAGGATGAGGTTTGCTTCAGATGAGGCAAACTTGGGTTTGGGTGGGGGCCATTTAGTCTATCATATCTTTATGTTATTTTCCCTCCCTCTGTGGAGAACCCTGACAAGACTGAAAATTTGTTGACTGGGATGTTAAACCTTAACTCATCAGTCAACCAATCAATAAATCCAAATAAATATTACAACAATATAAATCCACCATATCTTAGCATTTCAGGCTAAAATATAAGTATTTTTGACAACATTTTGGACAAACATAGGGCCATATACTCCTTTACATAATTATATTTTTACCTTAACAAACTTGACAAAACATGGGAGCTGTCTTTATTCAGCTGTTACTTGAATTCTATCATATCTCTTTTTATGAGCTTTTAAACATATATCTTATAAAAATAAATGTTTTAAAAAGTTAAAGAATATTATGTTTTGCGAAGGCATTTTAAAGGTGCATTTATATTGGATTATTATAATAGATATTAAAGGTAAAGGTGCTTTGATAATGGATTATTATAATAAAAATTAAGTTCTATTTTGTACAAACTAGAAGTTATATATAATTAATGCAAAATTAGGTTTTTAACTAGAAGCTATATATAGTTAAAGCAAAATTAGATTTTAAAATTACTTCACGATAGAGCAAACAAATGATATAAAGCAGCACTTCTTACAAGGTGTTATGTTCAGCATTTCCTTAGTCCTTATATCGATTCTGAGGTCAACCATAAACGCCATTTTATCGAAATTCCAATCATTAACAAAGGTATGGAGTTTATTGATTTACCTAGTATCTTTAAGGATAATTTAGTGATCTCATCTATTCCAAATTGTGTCAGTTAATAGCTATACATAGCTAATGTTATTTTGTTAGATTTTCCGACTATAAATAAAATTTGTATTCTGTATTCTGTATTACTTTAATAATTCTGAAACTCCTATCATTTGTTATAAATATAAAAAACCAATAAGGTCAACTTTATAATAGCTTTAATAAAATTGTAACTGATATAGATATAGATTCAAATACTCCTGACTCCTGAGATTGTCAAAATTCTAATTCTAATTATTTATATCCCTCTGCATGGCATGTGATTACAGGTAATATAAATGTCATACCTGACTCTAGAGTCCGCAATATTATTTCTAAAGGTCCTAAATATAGATTTCCCTCTAATATTGATTCCCTAAATGTCGTAGAGAGATCGCTGCTTCTTTAAATGACTTAAGTAATCCTTGACGCAAACGGGAAGATGTTGAACCTGATGCCTTGAAGGAATGGAAGACATTTTTAAAATTATTGATACTGTTATTTCATTTTACTCTCGAAAATACACATATTTTACCCCCTAAACCTAAATCTTCTTTTCAGCATCTTAAATGAGGTATCCAGGATTTTCATATGAACTATTTTTTGGTTCCAGCTGATAAAGCTGCTAACAATGTTGTAGTTGTTCGACGATTGTATTATATTAATACTCTTAAGCGTGAGCTTGTTGACACAAATGCCTATAAACTGCAGCCATCTTTGAGTGAGAGGATGATTGTCGATGGGCATGGTTGTCATACAGCCCTAAATTTCGGTGTCAAAGCTAAAGAAAATCAAGACAAAGTTCCTACGTTGTACTGGTTACCTTAACTCTATAAAAAAAGACCCCTATAAAGCAAGATTTATTGCTAATTCTAGTTCTTGTTTGACAACAGAACTTACTAAATTGTTAACCTCATGTCTTACAGCTGTTAAAGACATGCTATCAAGTACTGTGAAAAGGTATATGAGAGATCGGGTAAAGCCCTATTTTGGTCTACTAAAAATTCAGGTGAAATCTTAGATAAACTTAAAGCTAGAGATTCCAATACGACCAGCTTGTCTACTTATGACTTTTCTACTCTTTACACTACTTTACCTCATAATTTAATTAAAGATAAACTTATTGATCTTATTGAAAGAACCTTCCAGAGAGAAGGCTCTCCTTACCTTGCATGTAATGACAGAAATGCATTTTTACTTCAGAAAAACCTAAAGAATGTCATGCATGGTCATGTCAAAATGTATGTGATGCGCTGACCTATTTGTTGGACAACTTTTATATTCGATTTGGCACAAAGCTGTATAGACGAGTAGTTGGGATCCCTATTAGACGGATGGCTGAGAATGGGTTTGCTCCCCCCCCCCCCCTAGGGAATTTTGCAGACATATCCTATCTTGTAGAGAATTGAAAGCCGAGTCTTTTAAGAGATGTTTGCACTCTGTGCTCCGGGGCGTTAGTCTGTAAGAGCCTGTAACATACGTTACTTTATCGAATTAAGAAAAAGTAAATTGAAAGTTTGGGCTAAAAATTGAAGACATTAAAATATTTATTTTTAAAAATCATTTATATAGTCTGTATACTGGATATCTTAACTACATATGACAGCCATTTGAACAAAATTGCAGCTTCCTAGGGTGTCATATACGTTACATAAATCAGATAACCCATTAAAATTTGCAAGTGTGGCTAACATCATTTACATTCACAATCTCTCTGTGTGTTTTGCAAGATGTTATTAACCATGGCTGACTAGCTTATGCAATTGGCTAACAGAAAAATTAAAGTTTGCTTCCCTGGCTTAAATATTTTTTTCTGGAATAAGCAATTAAACAACCCTACCCCTACCCAGTTTTAAGGTGAAAAGTTTGGTATTAAAACTAAAGTAAAAATAGATAAAAAATATTTGCAGTTGATGAATATGTTTCATTGTTTGGCATTCATTTGCTTATATGAAAAGACTCATAAATCTGCAAGTTTGTTGCAAAAATTTGAATATCAGAGGCTGTAACATATGTTACCTGATGTAATAAATGGGCAAGCCCATTGTCTTTACGTAAAATATGCCTAAAAATGTTTTAATTGCCTCGAGGGAATTTTGCAGACATATTCCTTCTTAAAGTACAACTCAAGCTGTATCGAATAAGTGATGTTTGCACTCTCTAAGTTGGGGCGTTAGTCTGAAACAGCATGTTACATGCGTTACTATATCAAATAAAGGAAATGTTTTTTTGAAAGTTTGAGCTAAAATTGTGAAAAAAAACTTGCAGCTGCTGGATATCTTACATTGTTTAGGGATTTTAAGCTGACTCGTATGATAAAGACTTATAGATCTGCTAGTTGTCACCAAGTTTTAAAGATCAGAGAGTGTTACATATGTTAACGTGATAAGTAAAATCATCAAACAGTATTTTGACATCAAGCTGAGTAAGGGCCTGCTCCATCCTTATCCCCTTTGGAATTCTGCAGACATGTTACATCTTATGTAACCATTCAAGGTGCATTTAATAAGAAATGTGTGCACTCTGTAAGTCGGGGCGTTAGCCTGTAACAGCTTGTTACATATGTTACTATATCAATTTGAGAATAAGAAATTTGAATGTTTGAGCTACAGAAAGAAGATATTAAAATTATCTAATAAATTGACATTCTTATAGTCTGCATACTGGATGACTATACTACATATGGAAGCTGTTTAACATTAATACGGCTAACTGTGGTGTTATGTGCGTTACATGAATCTAATTATAATTTAAAAGCCATAATTGTGGCTATCGTCATTTAGTTAAACAACTACTATGACTTGGTTTCAAACTGTTTTATTAGATTTTACAATTATATACTCAATTGATGAATAGGAAAAACCAAGTTTGCTTTTCTATCTTAAATAAATTGTCTTATAGGAGCTAATACACAGCCCTATACCCAGTTTTACTGAGAAGCAAATTTTGTTATTACTGTTAAAGTAAAACACATGAAAGCGATTGCAGCGTGTGTATATTTTACATTTTCTTAGTCTGTCTTGCTGATATATCTGCAAGATGTCATTAAGTTTAAGATCAGGACACTTAAAGTGTACTTATAAGTCTTTGGTGCCAAAACACTACAAATTATATTCATATTTGATTATCAAGCCCATGGACTGTTGTTACAGGTGTTATCAATGACCTTTTGGACACATTTCCTAATACTGTGCATATAATGCTAAATATAGAGCCACAAATAGAATAGATAGTTTTACATTTGTACAAGGCAATACAATAAATGAAATGGTCCAAACTAATTCTCATCGATTAAACACTCATGTTCAACGTTTGTCGTTGTCTGCTTCTGTGGTAATCATAATTATCACACGCCTCCTTGCTACTAGTAGAATCATCCCACAATATTTCAATCATTTACTGTTATAAAATTTTACCACCAGTCCACTCAAAATTGATGAGCCATTATCAACTTTCCAATTATGCCATTCACGGCTTGGAACATTTTGAAACTGATATGAATTCCTAATAGTTGGCTCTTTGAGTATGTGTTTCAAGTGATACTCTGCAAGTGGGAGAAAGACTAAAGCTTTACAAGGAGGAAAATTATGCCATTAAAAGCAATGAGTACCTGGACTGATGTACCTTGATATTTCTGTGATAAAGAATCATATCTTAGCTGGTTAACTTTTATAAATTTAGCATTTCCATTCATGCAACAAACATATTTTCATCTAATAATGTCTCTTTACTTATTATCTTTCCCCAAGCACTCAATAACTTATTTGAAGTCTTAGCACTACTGAAGTGCTGAAACCAAGGTAACTCTTTCCCTTCAGATAAACAAACTAGATGTATCACAGCAGGTAAAGCAATGAAATGCAGGATGAACAGAATACAAATTAGACCCTTTCACTTCAATGATTCACTAAGTTTCTAAGATAAGAGTGCTTATTAAAGGATGTAACATATATAACTCGTCATAATAAATGAGCAAGGGCTTTGTCGTGACATCCTTTTTGATTACACAGTCAGAGGCAAGTGTTTTCAATTTCAGTGTTTTCAATGGATCATGAAATGGGGCAACCTTATCAACTTGTTTACTCTGTATAAATCTTCCATAGAGCATAATATAGAACTACTGGTTATCCTATTCCACCCATAGTCCACTTTCCTTCTTTTGAATGCAACAGCTAATGATATGGCTGCAAAAACTGAGAAATCAAAGGTTTTACATCATTTTAAGGCTTGCTTCAATGTACTGATATCAAAAAACAACCAGCTGCTAACACATTTGATGGCAATGTCCAGCTTCGTGTTCTTTCTCATATACCAGATAACTTTCAAGGTGTAACAGAAATTGTTTCAGACAGTCTGCCAAAACCATCAAGAGTCAACATTGTAACTAAAGAAAACTTATTGGTATCCTGGGTCAGGTGTGGTACTTGATTGTATCGATTCCTGATCTTTGCACCCTTACTTACTTTTATAAAGTTCTTTGGGCGCAGCAAAATACTATTGATCTAAGACCTGAGGACTTAAGCACCAAAGGGCTGAAAAGGTTCCATGGCAAAGATGCAAAAAAGCAGCCTATCAAATTTCTGTTTGACCAATGTCAGAAATCTTTAAGTATTCTTAGAGGTACACGGTAGAGACATAGCTTTTGCAAAATCAGAGCAAAGTTATCATTTGACTAGCACGGATTCAGAGGCAGCTGCAGTAAGATTGCTTTTGCCACTTCACAGGAAGAGACATATATCAGTCATACTCCATTGTCTGCATATATGTCAAATGGCATTAAAGTAAGTAAGGGTGCAAAGATCCATATTTTATCGGGTGTTTGATCCCATGACACTGACGTGCTGTTTCTGCTTTTGAAGAATGCTAAGGAGTCAAGTTATAGCTGAGTCAATTTGTTTGACGCTGGCACTGGCCATACACAAAAAGAAAATTAAGTCTTTTGATGGCAAAAGAGGAGGATCACACGTAATGCTTATATAAGTGATGTTTGTCACAATTACCAATTTTAAAAAGTAATCTTAATTAATGTAACAAATATAACACCATAGGAATCTGTGTATTTGTTAAAAACACTTTCTTATGTATCAAAGGTATTCAGCATGCAAACTACATGAATAATTCAAATAAATAGATAGTTTTATGTCTTCTTTCTGTTTCTCAGACTTTCAATTCATTTATTCTTAAATTGATATGGTAACATATGTAACATACCATTACAGGCTACCCCCTGGTTAATAGAGTGCAAACATCTCTTATTTGATGCAGCTTGAATTGTTTTTTAAGGTAGGATATGTCTGCATAATTCCCAAAGGGGTGGAGAGGAACAGGATTGTACTCAGTTTGCAGTCCTAATTCTATGCCATGATTCTACTGGTTGTGATGAAATGGGTGATTATTTTGCAATAGAAGCAGACACAATGATAGACATTGTGAGGGTGACTTGAATAAAGATTTTTTTTGAATAATTGTATTGAATAGGAATATTTATTAAATTGTGTCATTGAAATGAGAATATTATTTTCTATCTATATGTCTATACATTTTGATATTATGGGCATTAGGAAATACATGATAAAATTTTATATAACATCTGTAACACAATTCCATGGGCTTGTTATCAGCAATGACTATAATTACTAGGAATAGGGCACCAGAGGCTAGAGTTAAATAGGAAAACATGTGAAAAATAGTATTTTTTCTGAAATATCATCTCTTACTTCCAAGACAATTTCCTTGCTCATTCATTATGCCATTTAATATACGTTACATACTTTAATAAGTGCTCTGATCCTCATGTCAAACTTGCAAATGTATGATTCTTTATTGCACTAGCAAGACAGTGCCAAAAACGTAAGATATCTACGAGCGTCAACTATTTTCATATATTTTTCTTCAATAATAGATACAAAAATTGGATACTTAAAATTGGGAGTAGGGTTGTTTAATAGCTCATATAAAACAATGTATTTGAGATAGAAAAGCAAACTTTGTTTTTTCTATTAGTCAAATGAGTATTTTAGTAAACTAAGATTAAAAACACATGTAAAAATGCTCAAATTGTCTGTAAAATGAATGATGTTAGTCGCGATTTCAACTTTCAAAAGGGAAATTTAATCTATGTAACGCATATAACACCATTGAAGGCTGTAATTTTGTTTGAAATGCTGCTTTTATGTAGCTTAGGCATCCAGCTTGCAAACTACATAAGAAATTTGAATAATTAGATGGTTTTATGTCTTCTTTC
Organism: Loripinus fragilis; assembly: GCA_964019695.1. NCBI lineage: Eukaryota > Metazoa > Mollusca > Bivalvia > Lucinida > Lucinidae > Loripinus > Loripinus fragilis. Next base: position 5,344,440 of record OZ026518.1, on the reverse strand, counting down.
TGTAGCTCAAACTTTCATTTTGATTTTTTCCTTAGTTTGTTACAGTAACATATGTAACAGGCTGTCAGAGACTAACGCCCCGGAGCACAGAGTGCAAACATCTCTTAAAAAATGCGGCTTGAAATTTTCTTCAAGATAGGATATGTCTGCAAAATTCCCTACGGGGGGGGGGGGGGGGGGGGGGGAGCAGGACCTTTTTTAGCTCGAAGTCTATATGGACACTAATCTCTTTCTGATGATAAGCAGGCTGATGTTATTGATGCGTTTAACACTACTCCAGATATTTGGACGATATTTTAAACATTAATAATGTTTATTTTGAAAATATGGTAACTCAAATATACCCTTCAGAGCTCCAACTTAATAAACCCAATACCTCTGATACCCAAGCCGCATTTTTAGACCCATTTTTGGATGGTGATGGTCCTCGCTCTACATCCTATGGAGTCTATATCTCTCATTCGTTTTGCTAGAGCATCTAGCTATGTTACTGACTTCAACACTCGCAAAAAATTGCTAACTCAGAAACGTCTTAAACAAGGCTATCGGTATCATAAACTTCGCAAAACCTTTTCTTAATTTTATAGACGATACTATGATTATGCCCCCGCCATGACAATGACCGGGGCATTAAGTGTTACCCCTGTCTGTCCACGTACGTACGTACTTAGGTACATAAGTACTTACTTCTGTCCAACGACGTCCGCTCTCTAAGTTGAATACTTTTGATCAGAATTTTATAAAGCTTGGTCACATTGTTTAGTACCATGATCTCTTCTTCAAATTCGATAATGGTCCATATCGCACCATTCTTTCAGTAGTTATGGCCCTTTGTTAATGAAAATTCACCATTTGAAACGATGTCCGCTCTCTAAGTCCAAATTGTTTAGTACCATGATGTCTTCTTCAAGTTCGATAATGGTCCATATCGCACCATTCTTTCAGTAGTTATGGCCCTTTGTTTATGAAAATTCACCACTTGAAACGATGTCCGCTCTCTTAGTCCAATATTTTTTATCATAATTTTATGAAACTTGGTCACATTGTTTAGTACCATGATGTCTTCTTCAAGCTTGATAAAGGTCCATGCCCGGGGGTCCATATCGCACCATGTTTTCAGTAGTTATGGCCCTCTGTTTATGAAAATTCACCATTTGAAACGATGTCTGCTCTCTAAGTCGAATACTTTTGATCAGAATTTTATGAAACTTGGTCACATTGTTAAGTAGCATAATGTCTTCTTCAAGTTCAATAATGGTCTGTATTGCACCGTGCTTTCAACAGTTATGGTCCTTTGTTTTTGTAAATTCACCGTTTTAAATGATGTCCTCTCTCTAAGTCGGAATACTTTTGATCAGAATTTTATGAAACTTTGTCTCAAAGTTAAGTACCATGATGTTGTCCTCATGTTTGATAATGGTCTATATGGCACCATGCTTTAAGGAGTTATTGCCCTTAGTTTATGAAAAATAGTCGGTTGAAACGACGTCTGCTCTCTAAGATGAATAGTTTTGATTATAATTCTATGAAACTTGGTCACATTATTAAGCACCATAATGTCTCCAAGTTTCAGAATGGCCCATATCACATCATGCCTTCAGGAGTTATTGCCCTTTGTTAATGCCAGTTCGCTATTTATGAGAATTTGGCAATAGCGGGGGCATCCGTGTCCCATGGACACATTTCTAGTTTGATATCTAAATTCCAAGTTAGACTTAAATCTCTCTTGCGCCAAGGACTTTCGGAACCTGAATTCTATGGTGACTTGGTGCATAAATTGAAGAAGATTGTTGACTTTAATAATTTTTCAGGGCAGTTCATTTAAATAATTCCCCATTATAAAAAGATTGCCTATAACATTAATGTATTGCTATATACTGCAAGCTTGTTGGTCAACCCAATCATGGTTGGCAACTTTGCTTTCCTCTTTAACTGCACGCCGGTGGGTCGAACTTCAGACTCTATGACGGTTCCGACTAAAAGACTTATCTATGGATGAAATGGTAGTGGCCTGATGCTTCGGCTGTTTGTCAGGCCCACCAGGGTTTACCTGTTGGATTTTGTTTGCTCCGGTATTCAGTTTTATTTACTGTTGAGTCCTTATCCTTGCTTTATCTCCTTGTTAAATATTGATTTATACGTTCTGGGAGATGATGTATTGATAAGTTAGGGGTCTTTCATGCAAACCAAATATCTATGTGTCTTGATCCACATCAGAATTAAGGGTGAGATTTGCGCCGTTAAACTGGTTAAAGCCCTTCAGTAAAATATTTAACTGACCGTTCCAATGCGGTACTTCTTTTGTGGATCTTTTATGTTTTTCTGTCTGGTGTTTGCTATGCCTTTGTGCGTCTGTTTATATGTGCCTTGTGGTCACCTGCTGGGAAAGGGCTGACCTCTTGGCTCTCGTTTGCAGTGTCCAACTGTGAGTTTGTCACTTTCCCATTGATATCCTGGGTCAGGTGTGGTACTTGATTGTATCGGTTCCTGATCTTTGCACCCTTACTTTCTTTTATTATTTCTGTCTTGTGTTGTTATGCTTTCATGCACATCTGCTTGTTGCATCTTCGGTAATCCAGGCGTGACACATTCCGTACCCACTGCATTCATGATGAATGCAGTGGGTACGGAATGGGTCACGCCTGGGATACAGATGATGGTTTGTTGATGCCTTGTGGTCACCTGCTTGGAAAGGCCTGACCTCTTGGCTCTCATTTGTGATGTCTGTGACGTTACTTTCCCATTGGTAACCACTGGTCTTGATTGTATCGATTCCTGATCTTTGCCCTCTTTATTACTTAGATAAATTTAAACACCTTATTATGTATATATTAAAGTAAGAACAAGGCATTAAATAGAATGTATTAAAGATAGTAATATATGTCACATATAATCACAAGCAACAAAATGATAATATACACCAGAAAAATGTTAAATATTACCTTAAGCTAGTAGCTCACTGGGATGCGAGCAATAAGAGACTATTTCGAGACTAATTTGAGACACGTTTTGGCGACAGAAATACGACAATGCAACCATAATTACATTGCGGTCACACCGAATGGGTGATTAAGACATATTTGCGACAGTCGCACGAATGTCGTACGATTGTCGCACGAGTCATTGGCGAATGTTTCACGACACTCGCGCGACATTCGTGCGACATTCGCGAGACACTCGCACGATGTTCGCCCGATGAAATTGCGGACATTTATAACCATCGACCGCCTCACGATGTTCTCACGAACGTCGTGCAACTGTCGCACGATGGTTTTGCGAGAAATAATACCCCAAGAAAAATAAAAATTCTAGCAATCATTGAAACTTCAGACTAGGAAGGTACTACGCTGTTGGAAAGAACTAGAGGGCTGGAAGGAGCTTTAATGTTGGCTGAGTGGTGTTGGACTGTTGAATGGTAGCAAATATTGAGTTAGGAAAAAGTTAACTCGTTTAAACTGCACAGTTATAATGGACCATCAAGCAGCTTAAGAAAGTCAGTCGAGAACGCACATGCTCTAATTGCCCATACGTATGGCATGATGAGCCAAATCAAATCAAATTGCAATGAGCCTCGTCCTGCGAAAATCTATTTTATACAGTTATGCGCACAACAAAGGCACAGGTCAGACGGCACAGATGCGCATTCTAATCTGAATCTTAGTTGTCCGCTGCAGGGGGTAATTTATTTATAGGGTTCTGTATGCCAAATTCAAACTTTAGAAGGGTTGCTAGTGTAACCAAGACACAATAATAATACCGTTATACTGTAATAGAAATAGTAAAGATTTAAGTAGGCCTTATCCTCTCAGAATGCAGAACCACTTTTAATAACTGAAATTACTCCAAACAGTATACATGTAAGTAAGCCTTATCAATACACCATACTTATATGAAACTATCCTCTCAAATAGCAAGAATACTTGACATCTGGAATTAGTCAAAACTGTATACTTAAGTATGCCAAACCAAGATCTCGTACTAAGAGGAACTATCATCTCAGATAGGAGGAACTCTTTTAACGAACCTTTGCGACATAATTGCGAGTAATTTAAGATACTCGCGCGATATTCGTGCGATTGTCTCACGACGTTCGACAGAACATCGCTTAGTTTAATTTACTCGCAATGTTGCCGAAAAGTGTCTCATTTATGTCGCAATTGGTTCGCAATTCAGTCTTATTTATCTCGCACACATTTTGTGTTCCAAAATGACTGCGACTAAATTGCGAGGGGTTGGCGACAAGTTCGCGACGGGTTTGAGACACCTGCGATGACTTTGCGACCATTTTGCGAGGAATTTTGTCGCATAAAATTTTTGAACATGTTCAAAATTCTCGCGACTACTTTGCGCCACTTGGCGACACATGCGAGGGAATTACGAATCACTGGCGACTGTTTCGAAACTGCTTTGCGACCCACTCGCGATGTCTGTCGCCAGCTGTCGCAAAACAGTCGCAGTCCAGTGAGATAGGGGATTTACACTATTCTTTATCAATAGAATGTTCATATTATTTAAGGTGGTTAAAGGCTTACAGATAGGATTGCATGTTCAATTAAAAAAAATATATATTTACCTTATAAATTATTCTGCTCAGAGTCATTATAATCAGCAGCTTATAGCTCTTACAATTTATGTGAATGAAGCAAACTTTTTGCAGTTTGGCATTTGCCAGGTAATTGCCAAAAAGGGTCATTGTATTATGCTCTAAAATACGCATTAAAGTTTTTCAAATAAGATATTTAAAAAAAATCAATGATTTTATATGGTGCAGTTCACAAATATAACGTATGTAACATGAAGTAATGTAAGTAAAACACTTCTACTCTACTAAACGCTTTTAAAAGCCATCTTCCAATAATATGAGCACAGACTAGCTTTAACCAGTATGTAACTGTGTCTAAGAGTACTTTAGCATTGCACCAAAATATGATTTAATATTTTCGGGTAATGTTTTTAAGTTTGATGTTTCATAATAACGTGACACTTTTCAGAGGGCTAACATATCTCATTTTGTGTCATTTATATTGTAGTATCAGGATATTATAGTGGCCGAAATTTCCCCAAGTGGGTCTACAGCCAATTTTTTTTTTTGGAAGCAAACACTTTTGATCCTAATTAGCCATTTCTGAGTCAATATCGTTTGCAAAATGGAGTTCTAAAGTGTATCAGCAGATGTGAGATCAGACAACAATTTAAATTATGATCATTCTTTACTAGAAAAAAGATGTGGTGTTGATATTAAGAACCATATTACTGATATGGTTCTTTTACAGGTTTTCATTTTGAACAAAATATAAGGAAAGCAAATTAAGAAATTAAAAATCATTAAGATTTTTGACGCCATTAAATGTAAGGTCAACTGATGTATAATGATGAAAATGTTGTCTGCTCTCACATCTACTGTACATGATATATTCAAATGCACTTGATCATATGGAAGCTCACACTATGAACCATGATGAGGCTGTTCCCAAATGACCATAAAGGAGCAGTCTGATCTTGGCCCATAATGTTTGCACTTAGACAAAGTTCAAACAAAAATGTAAAGGATCATAATGCAAACAAAAGTACATAAAATGAAAAGTACATCCAGGGTTCATATGCGTCAGGGAAATGTCAGGGAAAATAAAAAAAATAAAGGTCAGGGAATTGTCAGGGAATTTTATGTTTTGTCAGGTAAAATGTATGTTTTTTAAATGTCAGGGAAATGTCAGGGAATTTTAAAATTTCCAGTTTGTATGAAATGATGAGAAACAGAAAATGACTGGGGCAGTTTTCTTAACATTTTGGATATAAGCTAAATCATTCTGATAGCTACTGGATTGCTTTAAACATAAGGAGATGGGAGGATTTGGTCCCACTTTCCTCCTCAACTTCCGTTTTAGCTCACCTGAGTCAAAGGCTCATAGTGAGGTATTAACGTGGCAATAGTTTTGCATCCCTAATCCATCAGTCCATCCATTGGTTGTCGATTTCTATTTCAAAAGAAGTTTGTCTCTTATGTCAGTTGACCAAATGTAATCAAATTTCAAGTAAAGCATCATCAGGTAGAGGGAAAGACTAGTAGTAGCAGTAACATAAGGTTCTGGGCTGATTGGATTGGAACTGGTTGTCATGGATGATGGCAACATACATGTATAGCTCCCATAGATTGACTTACAATGGAAAAATACTTTTTAAAAAATCTTCTGCTCACAGGTTATAATAGTATCTAGTTATGTCTAGTGTTAGCCACGCATTGGCGGCCCCTGGAGCTGTCCCGGGGAGTCGGACCAAACACATCCAAACACAAGAAGCCACCAAAGACGCCGAAAAAATGGCTCTACACAGAGCGGCTTGGGGGGCCAATTTCAGGAGCCGCCACCCCTGGAGCGCCGTCAGGAGCCGCCACACATTGGCGGCTCCAGGTGCCGCCCCTTGGGAGCCTGGAGCCGTTTTTGGAAGCCGTTTCTCATGACTATATAAAGCGCACACGAATGTCTTCTGAGCATTCAAGGATTCGTAGAATCAAGATCCACCAGGACACCCCTGAAGAGTCATACTATTGACGAAACCTATGTTGGGTTAGCGCTACATGGACCAGACCAAGGAGCACCAAAAGGACTGCCACCCCACCCAGACTTCTCAGTCATGAACCCCTCTAATGTCTAGTGATACCTACATAAATCCTACTAATCAGGCCTCTGGGGTCAAAGCTGGCCACATCCTGTGGATCAATAGTTTCCATAGACTTATTTTAGGAGAAATTTTAAAATCTTCTCTGAAACCATATATTCTAGTATGTACCAACATCTAGTGCCCCACAACATAGATCCTGCCAATCAAGCCACTGGAGTCCAATCTGGCCACACGCTGTGGATCAATTATAACTCCCATAGACTTATAATGGGAAAATCTCTAAAACCATTAGGTTAAAGCCTATATATTTAGTATGTCTAGTGGACCCCTACATAAATCCTGCCAATCAAGCCCCTTGAGTGAGAACTTGTCATGCTCATGGGGATCAATAGCTCACATAGACCTATAATTGGATTTTTTTTTAAAAAAAATCTTCTATTCCAAAACCATAAGGTCAACAGCTTATATACTTAGTATATAGCAACGTTTGGTGGTCCCCTACATATACCATGCCAACCATGCCCCTGGGTTCTAAATTGACAAAACCCTCAGGGTCTTTAGCTTCCATAGACTTACTGGGGGAATAACTTTTAAAAAATCTTTTGAAACCATGAACCTACAGCTTCTATATTTAGAAGGTAGAGGTTAACAACGTAAATCCTACCGACCATGTCCCTGCGACCACAAGTTAAAATTGGCCTACACCAAACTCGGGGGGTCATTTGCTCCCATAGACTGAAAAAAAAGATAATCTAAAAATCTTCGGTAACCATAAAGTCAGCTGATCAGACTCATTAAGCCTTTTGTTAGCTCACCTAGGCACTTTGTGCTCAAAGTGAGTTGTTCTGATCATTCATTGTCCGCTACCAACAATTTGCTGTATTCAGGGCTTTAGTGGACTATTATCAAAAACGTTTTCTGAACAGTTTAGCTTTTACAATGAAATATTCCACTTTCAGCTAAATTACTTTCCTCTATATAATGGTATTATGGCTGGCTGTAGAGATTAAATTTAGAGGTCAACATCCAAATTTTTGAAAGAAGACAGCAGTTTTTAACATAAAGTAGTGTGACTATCTGTAAATTTCTTTGTTGAAAAGTCATTTACTAAATACTCATGCTGAAAAGCTTCAATAAAAACTTTGCAACGTTCAAAATAATCACTCAAAATTGAAAAAAGCTGTAAACTGTAGCTATAGACAAATGTTTGAATAAAGCCAAGTTTCTCTGGCAAGTACGGTTGTGTCAGGGAAATTTGGATTGGCGTCAGGGAAATGTCAGGGAATTTTGTTTTGCCAAGTCTGTAAGAACCCTGACATCGCGTTAAGATGGAGTTTCAATGATACAGCCTGAAAAGGCCAAGCCTTGTATATTTTGTCTATTTGGAAAGTTGCTTTATGTCCAGGGTTAAAAGCTGTGGGCACGTTAGGATGGCTAATTATCCTTATCACAATATCCCCTTTGCAGTCTTGCCCTAAGTATTTGAAGACTATAAGTATTCTTCGTCCATCAATTGATAATTGTCCAACTAAACTTAGTGGTAAGGAGAGAATAAAACAAAGGTTTAATGGCCATCAGATTGAAAGGATGATTGTCAAGCTTGGAAATCAAAAGCACAAAGTACAAAAAGCTGAGCTGCACACACTGCTAAGTGCAATTTAATGCCAGGCAAGCAAACTGTACGCTATGTCTCCTATCAGTGTGTATTATTAAAGCAAACCAGTACTAGATAAATTCATGCTGAAACTTACCATAAACACTGATTTGATTTATATATATTTCAAATAATGGACTATTAACCATAACAAGACTATTTGTTGTTTGGAATACAAATTTGTACCAAAATATAGCAATTATCATTTCAACTAATTGTGTTAATGGTCGCAAGTGCCTGTTCAATACAGACAGCCTGTATTGCAAGTACTCGTTCAATTTACTGTCAGGTGCCCTTTCATATGATGTAAATAGGTGGCATGACAAGTCGTTACATATTACTCCAGTTAACAATCTTTCAGCAACTTTGATTCAAGAATAACCATGATACCATGATATGTAATTGTAGAAGGTTTTAATATTACCAATTTATAGGTTAATTATCTGGATAATTACATCAGTATGAGTTAATTCATGACACATGCCTCGGACCCAAAATGGGTTTGAGCACATACACAAATGGCTGCTGTGTTGACATATTTATGCACCCTGTGTTTTCTATTGAGAGCAAGTGACTGATCATCCAATGTACGTCGCAAGTGCCGTAACTTGCCGTTCACTCGCAATTGTCCGGTCACTTCCGCTCCTTGGTGCGTTTATCCCTCCTACCTTTCAGACAATGGGCTTCAACCAAAAAAAAAAAACTCGCTTTGCTCCCCCCACCCCCCCCCCCCCCCCCCCGCAATATTGAAAAGCTTCATACGCCTATGGGTATAGATCGGAAGAATGTCTCTTATGTCCTAATTGTTCTGTGTTCCCTTTTTTGTCTTTGTTCCATTAAAATGTAGCCTTTGTTCCGCTTAAATTAAATTTTGCTCTTTCCCCCCTTTCACTTGTGTTCTAAAAGTTCTAATTCTTTTAGAACCTCAGACAAGAGTTTTGGACACCATATCTGTATATCTAATGAGCGTATGTGACCTACATCAATAGAAAAGAGGAAAGGCTTAGTGAAGTTTGAAAAACGCGGGCTCTGAACGGAGGTTGAACTCTTTAATGTCAGATGACGCGTAATCCAATCCGGTTTGGACCGACTCATACCGATTCGGGCATTGACGGCTTGTAAACAAATGTCACGTGACCGAACCAGCTGAAACTGGTGTGATCGACGAAAAACTTCAAACTGGGTGAGTAGATTTGCTATCCTATTTTATCTCATTTATTTAAGAACTACACAGTTGTATGCATGTATGATTAATCTTCTAAATGCGGTTACATTATTTTCTATTCATGTCAAAAGCAGACAATTGGGTTTTTTTTTTTCTACAAAAACGAAAGCCGGTGCCGCAAAGGTCAATATTCGGGAGAATTTGAGTTTTCTGTCATGTTCACCGATTTCACAGTCTGGCCAGAAGGGTTTCTCTGGTGTTCATTTAATTGTCGGTGGGAAAATATACCACATAACGGCTTCTTAAGTATGCATTGCACGCATTTTTATTGCCCGACTTTCACAGGCTATAAACGAATTAGACCGCTCACTGATTATGCTGCAATCAGCTGTTTACATATCTGGCCTTGAAATGTGTTATATTATTGCATGCTGTTTACTTCCAAATTAAATGTCACCTCACTTGTTATGTTGTTTACATTGTACATCTTTAACTCGTGGACCTCGTGGTGGATATATTGCATCTAGCAGAAAGAATATGCATTTAGTAAAGGATAGTGTTCTAGTTTTTGAGCATTCAAAACGTGGAATTACAGATTAGGTATGTAAAAATGTTTTTAGATGTAGTGTACAGGATTTAGGTAGTTAGAGTCAGTGATTGCCTCCCTCAATATTTGAGTATTCTCACAATAGCCCCAACTAGTGTCTGTGACTGGGTGTACGTTCCCTGTTAAGTTTATGAGATGTTTCGGTAAATCTAGGTAATGGTGTCCTAGGGGAACCCCATGCTCTCCCCTTTAATGTTATTGTTGTGTGCAGAAAGGGTGTTAATCGATCACATTCAGTTGAAGAGGGTGCTGAGCTCTGAAAGGGTTTAAGAGAGAGTTTACACCGGCTAATCCAGGATTTCTGGAAAGGGGGTTCATATGTATAAAGTGTGTGTGTTTGGGGGGGGGGGGGGAAAGGTTCGCTTTGCTGATATTATCTCATTTTTCATATCCCTTGAAAATGAGATAATTTGGTCTCACTGAGGCCAAATTATTTCATTTTCATAGGATATTTAAAAATGGGGGACAGAGAGGGGGTTCGAGCCCAGCCACTCAGGTTTATAGGTAGTTGTAAGGACAAGACTGTTAGACCACAGAACAATTTTTGAGGCCAATCCTGAGGCATGCATTTACATCATTTGCCTATTTTTTTTACCGACATTGCAAGATATGTCTATAAAAATAGGCTCCCTATTGTTGTTGTTTGCTTTCTGACATTAATAGAGTGGCAGTCAGTTTGAGCAGGGTCTTTCTACACAAGGCGTTGGTATATAGTGTCCCTGGTTTGAGTAAATGTGTGGTTTTTCAAACAGTAGAAGTCTTTTTGTCCCGTCTGAAGATAGGTTCCTGTAGGTGGCTTATATAATATGGGCTAAAAGCCTCTGCCTAACACAGGGAAAACTTAAGCTCAAAATATTATCATCATCATATGATACATGTGAAAGTAAGAAAGAGGGCAAAGATCAGGAATTGATACAATCAAGTACCACACCAGACCCAAGATACCAGTGGGAAAGTAATAAACTCACAATCATACATCACAAACGAGAGCCAAGAGTCACATGACATTGACGAGTAATATAATGTCATGTGTTAAAATTGATAAACCACTAGTGAGTTACCTTTTGTACAGCCATAACGTCACATATAATTGCAAAATCTTGAGCATAGCATGTCAAAACTGTGATTGGAGCACAGTGGCTCAGTGGTAGAGTGCTTGACTCAAGATTCAAGCCTCACTGGAGGCACTGCATTGGGTCATTGAGCAAGACACTTTATCCTCTGCTTAGTACAGTACTGGTTCAACTTCAACCCAAGAAGACCCATCTCGACATGACTTAAAAATTGAGTGGTCTAGATAAGGATTTAGACTAAGGGGTATTTCACCCCCTACTTTTGAATTTAATGAGTATTTTACTCCCCACTTAAAAAAATATAAAATTGCAGAATTTTAGCCCTAGAAGCATCAGTAAACAATTTCACCACATAAATTGAATGTCAGTGGTGAAACCTCAAAATGCAAAGGGTATTTTAACCCATCAATTTAATTTTCAATGCTGATTTCCAAAAAATAAATGCTGAAATACCCTTAACTTCCTCATCTGCCCAGGGGGGGGGGGGGGGGAGGGTACTCTCATTTTTCTGCATACATAGGCTCGGACCCAGCATCTGCCCTTCACCCCAAAAAAATATCAGGAATTTCAAGCACCACAAGAAAATATTTGAAATTTTAGCAACCCAAAACAATATCCTCAATTCTGTACCTTGACCTTAAGAAAAGACCATAGAAATGACCTCTCAATATAGTCCAATTTTGTGATGACCCCAAAAAAATATCCACAAAATTTTCATACCAAAAAAATATTTATTTTTCTGAAAACCCAAAAAATATCGAAATTCAAAATTTTGAACCACAAAAAATGGACTGAGTCTACGTATGTATGAAAATATCAGAGTACCCCCCCCCCCCCCCCCCCCCCCCCCCCCCCCCCCGGGCTTATCTGGAGCTCTTAAGATTTTGACTGGGACGAAAATAATCAAAGTACTTTATAACAATGTAAGGTGCCTTGTTTTACATGTATAATACTTGATGTACAATAATGATTGTCTTTTTAATTCTGTTTCAGTAATAAGTGTAGAGGCGTAAGAAGAATATGACTATGGAATCTTCTGACAGTGATTTGAGTGACTGTGATGAATTACAAGACCACAAGAAACTGCCACGTCCACCTGACCATGATGTGACAGCTAAAGAACTGTTGCTCAAGCAGGAGCCGGTTATGGCCCCTAATCATGAGGACCTTGTTCATGCAGGGAGCTCATTAGGGAGCATTAGTCTCCCTCCAAAGCATTCCTGGTTAGCACCAAATCACCAGGAGTTGATATGGGTGGGCAGCTCACTAGGAACTATGCATAAGTTCCCATTGAAACATAAACATATGGACAGTAAAGACACATTTTCAGGCTCAAAGATCAGTGGTATACAGAGGATGCCAAGCTGCTTGACAGCATCTAAACTGTCAAGTTGTAAGTTTGGATCACAGACTGTCTCAGAAAGTGGAACAGATAACTACTCATTTTGTCGGATATGTCAGATGCAGGGTGATGACAGGGATCCATTGTTTTCTCCATGTAGATGTTCAGGATCTTTGCGCTATATACATGGTTCATGTCTAAAAGTGAGTAAAACTGGAGACATTGTTATAGTAGTGGGCGCCTGGCGCTAATAACTTATTAGGGCCAGATATATAATTGTTTTTGAAATATAGGCTTTTAAAAAAAAATCTTTCTTTTTTGGTCTCACATTTATGTTGTTTCATTTTAATTTTTTTTATAATATTCATTATCAAGTGTTGTTAACTTTTAGATAGGAAATTTATATGGGAAAAATATATTAAATGCAATGCATGCAGTTTACATTCAAATCTGCTGCCAACTGGTACATATGATTTAAAATTTGAAAAATATATTTCATTCTTACAATGATTATGTACAGTTATTTAAGCAATGTTGAGTACTGCTTTTTGTGGTTTGTCTGGGAAAATATTTTGATATTGATAAGCATATTAATAGATCTTAATTCAGATATTGACCGGTTTCATGAATGCTTGTTCAAGTTTATAGTTTCTTACCACTTTTTTTCAGAAATGGATAAGAATCTCACAAAGACGAGGCAAGAAAAGGCCACCCCGGTGTGAACTATGTCATTTTCAGTTTAACAGACATAAGAGATTTAAGGTAAAGATTATATGTTAATTCATGAGCACACCAATTTTTACAGCATTCATTAGGCTGGCCAACTTACAATCTTCATTCCATATGGAGACCCCTCCCAACAATTTACAAAGTTCAGTGTTCTCTTTAAAGTTATGGGCTTGGCAATTACCACTTATAAATGTTGCGAGCTTTTTGTATTGCATGTTCAAGTGGGCATAATAAGCTGTCAGTTATATTTTGCGGTTCATGTCAGAGGTTTTTAACTATTGCTAAAATCTAAATTAGATTTTAGACTAAAGATTCAGTATTAACTATTTGCCACTTGAGCCTTATTTTCTATGCTGGTAAATACTGGTAAATTCCAGGAGCAGAAATTGCTGCCCAACCTTGCTTCAACTAGCAAAATTATTTGCCAGTAGAGACAAACTGACAGTGTAGCTGTTATTGATGTCAAGCCCATACCAGTCCTGGTTACAAACCTCTTGTTTCTATCATTGGCTGTGGGAGCCCAGTGGCTGAGTGGTAGAGTGCCTGAAGGGTCGCAGGTCCGAGTCTCACCGATGCACTGTATTGTGGTCCTTGAGCAAGACATTTATCCTAGCTTAGTACTGGTTCAACCCAGGAAGACCTGTGCCTGTTTAACTGAAAGATTGTTGATGGGATGTAACGAATCAAATCAAACAAACAAATCATTGGCTGTCCTAGGTGACAAGGTCATGTTCGCTGTTGTTCTTCTGTTCTGTTTTAAAATCCAACAAAACTTAAAATGATTAAACATTTAATTGTTACATATATGTATCCCAAACTGAAAGATAAAGCTGTTAAGAATCACCTATAGCAAACACTACAAAAGTTTTGAATTTCCAAAGTTCATGGTTTTGGAAATGTTCAACTTTCACCCATGACTACTGTATGTTGTGCAGCCTGAGTATGATCAAACCAGCATCCTTCTATAGGCTGCCTGATAGGAGCAGATAAGCAAACGGTTTTATTAGAGTAAAATTGTATAAATTTATTAGAGTAAAATTGTATAAATTTGTTACTAAATTTTAAAAAAAATGTTTTGGCCAAATTGGGTGCTCACTTTTCTTTAGAGTGCTGACAACATATGTTTTGGATGAGAAATAAGACAATAATTTTTAATTACGCACTCTTATCTAGTGGTCAGGGGCTGACCCATAATAAATATTGACTTTGAGTTTGTTTTTTCTTGAACAGTTTAGTCAATGGAGATGGCCAAGAGTGAATGTAAGAGACAAGTTCCTACATATAATATTTCTTCTAAACCTCGTGATAATGGTAGGCTGTGCTATAGCTACAATCATGTGTTTTCTCTCAGATCGTGATCAAGTGAATAAATTCCCAAAGAACAAGGTGAAATTAACAACGGAGGAAATAATTACTCTTACTTGTGGCGTGATGTTCTTTGTAGCCTTCTTTATAGCTATGACTGTGGAGATTAAGGCTCGGCATACCCTATACAAGTTATTTATGAAGTTTCTCACGCATAATACTGAGTGGACTGTAGAACAGTATGATAGAAGGAGAGATCCTCTCTATAGTATACCTCCACCAACACGCTTGTGAGGTTAATGTGTTTGTAGGTAAACATTGATATAAGGCTCAATTTAACCTTTTGCATGCTCGGTAATTTTGCATGCTTTTTGGTGGTTTTCTGTTTTTTTCTTTCCAATTCAACGTTTTCAAAAATTTCTTTTCGGAATATCATCAGAATGTCAAAGGGTTGGGTCCAGATCAGGACCAATGTTCTGTCGGCCCTGATCGGGTCCAAACTGTTTGCAAATAATATGAACAAATAAGAGTATCTTGGGTCTAGATTTAAGCAAAAAAAAGTGCACTTAAAATTGTGATTATTTTCTTATCAATCCACCTAGATACGATGTTAACATATGTTTTAAGTGCTCAAAAAATGATCTCATTGAGACAATTCTTTTGAGTATCCACAACCTATATATGTTTTAGTCGAGAAATAAGGAAAATAATTAATAATTACACAAGTTTATCTGGAGGCCCATTATCTTGATATATACATGTACCAAGCTAGGGTGAGGGCATGACAAAATTTTGGGCCTGATCTTGACACCCAGAGGCTGATGGTGTTCATGAAATGTTTTCTTAAAAAAGGTAGATTCTGTAGGAAAAATCAGCAGACTACAAAATAAGCATGAAAAATCACCCAGCATGCCAAGATTTAGAGTCATCAGTATCTCAATATTTTATACATGTTTGTAGATCCTATTGGAGCAAATGCAGATTAAATCCAAAAATGACCAATGCCCATTATTTGTTTCCATATTATTTTCAAGGAAACTGTCCCATTAGTCAGTGCCCAACTTGTAAAAATCAAGAGATTTATAAATTTATAATTTTCTCTTTTATTCTATAAAGTCATTCAAGATACCTTCTAGTAGTAAGCTCTTCTATTAGCTTGTAAATTATAAGTTATTTTAAAAAATAATAATGGATCATTAGTCTACAAAATGCTAATCCAGACCCACATACCACTTGATAATTTGATTCTACCTGCCAGTGTTGTCTGCTGATTACCTTAAACAAACAGTTTGGACATTGGGTCAGTTAAGCAAAATTATTTAGCGTAAAATTGCGATTATTTTCTTATCCATCAGTTTAAACATGTGTTTTGGGTGCTCAAAAGAACCGTCTCATCGAGACGGTTCTTTTGAGTACCCACAACATATGTTTTGTTTGAGAAATAAGAAAAATAATTTTCAGCTACCCACTTTAATCTGGGGGCGCCTGTTGGACTCGTATCAGGCCTAATGTGGATCCAAACTGTTTGATACTCTAAAGGTATTCCGGATTTTTTTAAACATTAATTTTGGGGAAAATCAGGAGACAGCTTTTTTTAGAATAAATTACCCAGCATGCAATGAATTAACCTCTATTTGCTATTGATGCATTCAACAAATTAGCCTTTTTACCTTTGCAACACATATTAACCTCCAATACCCATTATACATTTTTTACTACTCAAAGTTTCTGTGATACTACAATTATGTTGTATGTATACTGTATAGGGCATTTAACCCATTTATGCTGACACTGTTTCATTATATGGGAACATAGGTCTACATGTATAACACATGAAAGCAAATATTTGGAACATAGAATTGTGATTATTGTCTTTTTCATCAGTTTAAACATACATGTATGTTCTAGAACTCAAAAGAACAGTCTCGTTAAGATGGTTCTTTTGAGTACCCACAACATTATTTTCATTGAGAAATATTATTAAGAAAATAACTTTTTAATTTATACACACATTAACACATGCCATCGTGTATCGGTATGGAAGTGATATTACGCTGTGTAATAAAATCGATAAACCACTAGGTATGGTCGACTACCTGTAAACCATTTTCAAATTGATTCTTTGGTGAACAGGGCTCTTATGACATTAAATTGTGCAGTCTGATGAGATGCAAATTCAGCTGCATTGTGCTGATGTCTTCTCTCATATAATGAAACTAGGCATAAATGGGTTGATAATTGATGATTGGTATATGTTCTAAAATTTGAATACTTTTGCACATAACTAAAGGTAGACCCTGATCAGATCAGGGTCTGCACCGTTTGTGTAAGCTTTTTAAGGCAGGCAACTAGCACTCAAAATTTTAGAGCATCTACCGTAGTGTTACTGTGTATTATTTTTCGCTTTTTTTCTTTTCATTTGACACTTGTTTGATTATAGAATCACAGATGGTGAGATATTAAATGTCTACATATTATAATTAGAGCTCTCACTAGGATTTTGAAAACAGGAGTCCCCGATCCCTCTTTGTCAAAAAGTGGGAGTCCCACCATACAAAAGAATATTGACTCCTTCAAAAAATAGGAGTCCCAGCACCAAAATTGGAGTTTGAACAGTACTGCAAATCAGCAGTTGGTGAGAGCTCTTATTAAACAAATCTTTAGCGAGGGATAGAAAATTGACTAGTTTGCCTTGCTTTATACTATTAGTGCTCTAATAGTCCGTTTTTCCTGTATTGTCCAAGCATGCAGTAATTTTTACCCTAAATATTTGGAAACCACCCCTTACCCCACCCACCCCCGTATTCTTACCAATACTGTAGAAAAAGTCTTGGTGATTTTGCCTCCTTGTGATACATCCATAATGTGCCAAACAAATGACCAATGGTGTTAGCTACTTCAAAGCAGTATGGTCTAGATCTGTGCTATTTGTCTGAATGTTTAGGGTAAACATTACCTGATATGCTTGTGCCAAGTTTTCCTTTGAATATATTGAGGAAAACTTTTTATGCCTAATTATAGTATTCATTGTTGATTGTAATTTAATTACATGTGTCAGGGCTCTCGATCACCCGATTTTGGGGCCGAAATTCGGCCCCATTCCCAATGCCAAAAAGTATGTTTTTTTCCCAATTCCAGACAAAAAATTCCCAATTTCACAAAAAAAAAAAAAAAAAAAAAAAAAAAAAAAATTAATTTTTTTTTTTTTTTTTTTTGTTCTCCATCTTTATTTCATATAATACAGATACTGAAGATTAAACTTAACTGTCTAATTACTAACAATTACACATTATATATCAAGAAAAGAGGTAAGTTTATTATTGGAATCAATCTAGCAATGGAAACGTCATACATAAGGACGCTGTCAAATTTCCCAATTTTAGTCAAAACGCCGCTAATTTTCCCAATCCCATGGGCCCCGGCCCCATTCCCAAAAAGGGATGTGAGAGCCCTGTGTGTTTGTATGTTGGTGACATGCAGTATATCTACCTGAAATATTCGTGCATACAGGACTGAGCAAACAGTGTAAACCCATATCAGACTGCTCCTCTTAAAGGAGCAGTCTTATCTGCATCTATACTGTTTGCCATGATGTCTCCTCATTTGGTACTCAAAGGGACGTGCTAAAGTTTTAAGAAATATATAGTAAGGAGTTATCGTATCCGAATAATTAACAGGTAAATATAGAAGATCTATTCTGGAATTTGGAAAGTAGAGAGAATTGTTAATATAAAACGAGAATTTTACTAAAATTTTACTACCTTCCCTTTGTCTTTATAAAAATATCCGACCTCCTTCTAAAATCTAGTTTTTTGTTTTGTTTTAAAAATTTGGATGGAGCAATCCCTGAATCCTCCTGCCTAGAATAGACACTAGTATGGTATGCATCTATGTGATATTAACTTTTTGATATTGTCGTTTCTTATTATGATAGCTGGAAGCTTATGACAATTGGATCTTCAATGATTTCCATTGTTTGACTGTAGCATATACATGTATTTTCTCACAGACTTTTCCAACAGTGTGTATTATATTAGATATTGTTTGTGATTATGGATATGTGCAACCTGAATGCTTACAAAGTAGGTGTTCAGGTTTAACCTTAATCTCATGTCAGAACAGCTTGGTTTGGTAAGGTGAATCAAGTGCTGCAATAATTTCATAATTGAGCCGTGACATGTGATTTCCAACTATGTGGCATTTTGACAAGTGTAGACTCAGATGAGCTTGTGCAACCTCCTTTTAAGCTTAGAAACTCCAAATTATGTTCAGTCAGTAGCTAAACAGTCATAGAATATTCAAGTGATTAGCAAAGGCTCTGATCAGACTGCGCGTATGTGCAGGCTGATCTGAGGCTTTGCTGCTTGCACATACCACAATGTTGGAAATCCCATGCCACGGCTCATATATTTTGTCTGAATGGCTCCCAAGGAGTCTTGTCTGACCCTTCACTGCTCTTACATGTATTTTCTTGGATGTAGGTTCATCTAAAAACCTATACATCTGGCTCTACTCAGTACTGATTACATGTAGCTGAGCATGGGTAATTACTGAAGGGCTTTAGCTTTTATGATAAGCTTGCCCAGCTTGCCAAGTTAAGACCGGGCCGCGTAGCACAGTTGGTAACGTGTCTGGCAACAGATGCGAGTCTGACTGCAGATACAGGGGTCATGAGTTTGATTGCTGCCCGGTCCCATACTTTCATGGAGATTGATCATGAAATAATTTCTACGGTCATTCTCCTCCCTTCCGCTGAATCATTCAAGAAGGGTTGTTGTCAGTTACAAGCGAAAGTATGTGCACGAAGTACTGGTTAACTGCTTGTTCAAGCTTGCCCAGGAAAAAGTGTGGTTAGGTGAACTGACCGTCCCGCAATGACCATAGCTGTTGACTTGGGACGTAAAGCAACAAAACAAACAAACAAACTTGCCAAGTTAAGCAATGGTAAAAACAATATTGAAGTAAGAATTATGAAAAGAGATTAAGAGAACATCCTTAACTCTTAAAAGTACAGTGCCAGATTTGGATAAAGGGACATCTGTCTATTTTGTTGTGATTACAAACGAAAGGATTTGCAGAGAGACCCTATGATCCCATCATTTCTCAGTGATATGAACTGTTGAATACTCACAAGTTTGATTGCATAATATTATGTTTGAGATCAAATTAATTATTAAAAGTATCTTCAAAGCCACTCCTTTAATTGGACGTCTGTAGAATATGCTTTCAAAATTGTAATTTGGAGGTTTTTAATAGATCTGCAGTTTTATTATCAAAAATAACAACCCATTAAACAACAATTCACCTGCAGGTTTCATACATGTATTTTGAACTGTTTTTATGTTTAAACCACTTTGGGCCGTTCAAAATACATGTATGAAACCTGTACACAGGTTTCATATTTAGCATGTTTCCTGCAGCTTTAACTCTTTGCCCCCTGGGAAATTTGTCATGCTTTTCTTGTGGACTGCTGATTATTTTCAAATTCAACTTTTTCTAAAAATTATTTACAAAAATACCATCTAAGCGTAAAACAGATTGGATCCAGATCAGGCCCGACATTTTGTCGGGCCTGATCTGGGTCCAATTTTTTTGCAAAAGTTATCAGCAGATGACACCAGGAGATAAAGAGTAAAAAGATAATCTGGATACCCCTGATATATACATATAGGTGTATACCCTTGTTATATAGGCGTATGTGTCATTACCAGGAAATTGAAATGACACTCCTGTACAAAATTTGATGTCTAGCAGACTGGTCATACACACAGACTGTATCATATGCCTATATTCTTGCACCTTGTCTTACCAAGGATTGGGAATACATTGTTACTAATCTGACTGAATGGTTAATCCCGACGAATCCTTCGCTTATGAAGATGATAGTTTTGTTAACCTTATAGATATTAAGTATGGTGTAAGATGCACCAGTCTTGTCTGAGACCCTTTTTTGTCAATCATATCTTTACTAGTTCATTATACTGCGCAGCCCCTTTATAACAGATCTCAATTTAACACAGATTTGGATATAACATGGTCATGTCTGGGCTCCCAATTTTTTTATCCTGGAATTTTACAACAGAATTAAAGGAAAATGACCATAAAATGGTATTTCCTATAATTCCTTTGTAAACTTGTCCTTTTATAACAAAATTCACTTATAACATGATCTATTCCTATGAACCCCAAACATAGTGTTATAAAGGGACTGTATAATAAACCCTTGTGTCAAATATACTTTGCACTAAAACTTGACTTTCTATATAACGTAGTTTATCTGTAAATAGTGCTTGTTGTTGTAGATTTACCATATTGTGCAACATTTTCCATCTATCTGTGTTCCATTTCTGTTTTACTGCATTGCTTTGTCATCCCATGATGGTTATACTTTCTGAATTTTGGTTGGAGGGCCACAGTTCTGAAGTTCAAAATTTGAAAAAAAATGGCTGCTCTCAAACATATGTATTTCTGTAGCGCAAGGGGGATCTATAAATAGAGTTGGCAGTGAATTGAACTGTTTTTGTTGATGGAAAACTGGTAAATTTGAAGACTCGGCAAACAATATAGACCTAGATGAACTGCTGCATTACGCAGCATTTCATTAGCACTGCACTGTCTGCCAAGACAAAATCCTCAGGAGTCAAATTTGAAGTAATTTGTGACCTATAAAAGTATAAAATGTGCCATCTGAAATGAATATCATTGAATCACCGATAGTCTATCAGTCATACAAGGTTAAAAAAGAATTTGATTTTATTGAGTGGGTATCCAAAACAGCAATAATGTTATTTTGGCTTTAGATTAACTCTTTGTCTGCTCTAGCAGTGTCGTCGGCTGATAATCTTTGCAAACAGTATGGACCTGATACGGACCCAAGCTGATTGACACGCTTATGGTATTCCAGAATATTTTTTTTGGAAAACATTAACTTTGAAAAAAAAATCAGCAGACAAAAAAGATCATGCAAAATTACCCAGCATGCAAAGAGTTAAAGGAGTTTTCACCTAAACTGGTATGACATGTAGTCTTATTTTTAAGTGAAATTTTCATTGTGTCCATTTAAGTACACATGTATAACATATGCTCAGTGAGCTATACATACATGCAAATACCCCTCTTTGTATTAAAGCATGAATGGTACAAACAACAGATATATGCGAGACAGTCATAATGCTCAGTGCGCCTATACTAAGCTTTTCACCACATTTATCCTTCCTCAAGTGCTTTTTTCAATGCCTTTTACTTGGTGCAAATATTCATATTATTTTTGTATATTAGAACCATAGATTTATTTTGTTTGTTTCCAAAGTGCACTGGTATTAGTTAGTTACTAAGTAACATGTGTAAAATTCTAGATTCAGTTCACTATCTTATCTTTGTATACACATACATGTATCAGTAGTCATATTGTGTTATAAGTCATAAGTATGCTTTCTCTGCAAGATCTCAAGTAGTAGGAAATTACTTTGTGACTTTGGTTCAATGTAATTTACCATATATATAACCAGTCTACAAGACAGGCTTGCCCCTTCCTCATTACCCCAATGTAATTGGAATTATACATGGGCGAAAGTTTTCAGGATTATTCATGAATTAGCTTCTATGATTTATTGTCAAATTATCTATAATTAGCCATTTAAACTTGAAATTGTTAATATTTTGTAGGCATACTGCAAGTTATAAGATTTGAATTCTGAAGTTCAGAATTTCTCTATGAACTTTCACCCATTTGTATCTAATTCAGGTATTACAGAGTTGATTTTCTCTTCCAATCCAGTCTCAACGATTGAGATCTGTCGTACAGAGATGGTAATGGATTTTTTTATAGTTTTGGAAGGGATTCATCCTTGACGTTTACAATAATGGATATTGCAACATCTCTCAGACCCCCTATCATTGACTTACGCATTTCATGTATTCTGCTTTCAATTGCTTGACCTGATAGCACCAAAGGACCAGACTATGAATCAATGAGCCAGCACAAAGGATTTTGGTACTTCTCATACATGCACAAAAACCGATACTGACCTATCCAGTAGGGGTAAGGTTCTAAATTTTGGTCTGAGTCTTCATCTACATTCATACTTTGTGTATTTTAGCAGCAAAGACTCTGGTGAGTATGTCCATTTGTGCAGGATCTCCGAGTCTTTATTGCTCAACAATGAGATAAGTATGGTATCGTTGTGACCTCTAGGTTTTGACCTGTATACAAATCTTCACTATTTCAATAGCAGTTATGCCCCAAAGCCTAACAATAACAAGGTATACCAAAATTCTTGTGCTGGCTCATATATCAATACTTCATGTACATTTAGGGAGACATGGAAAAAATTATCATTTGTTATTACCTCTAAATAATCTCAAAAAGTCCAAGCCTGCACCACCTTGCCAGAGCCTTTGCTGGTCACACACTAAATTTGGAAGCAGATTATGAATGGAGACAAAAACAAGACATCTGAGGAACCACCATAGTATATTACACATATGTAATAAGTACAGTGTAACCCCTTATAACACACCTCATTATAACAAAGCTTTGGATACTATGTGCACGAACATGTGGCTCCCATATTAAACATGGACTTTTTCAAAGGAATTATAGGAAAATGGCCATAAAATGGTCATTTTCCTATAATTCCTTTGAAAATTGTCCCTTTATTATACAGTTCACTTATAACACAGTCTATTCCTATGGATCCCAAAGATAGGGTTATAAAGGGACCTCACTGTCCCATTATCCCATGATCTTGTTCATAAAGAATAGTTTGCACTCTCTATCTTTTTTACATAGTTTGCAAATTCTAACTGTATATATCTGGAAAGTTAAGAACTGTCTCTTACATGACAAAAAGCTTTTGCATGTGTACTGCTTGAATTGTAGAAATGAATGTTTTATCTGACTGTGAAGTGCTGAATGTTTTACTTGAATGTGAATTCTAAGTCATGAATGAATATATAGAATATACATACTCCTGTTCTTTAAAAGTGCTTCATATGCTAGTTTGGTTTTTCAATAAAATTGATCACCACATGTTTTGTGTCTTGTTTATTTTAGATCTGTTTTGAAAAAAAAGCTGGTTGTACTATGTTATGGCGCTGGCGACTTCCGTCTAAAAATGTTTCGTTCCCCAAAAACTTACACAGTTTTCATCAGATTCAACTGAAACTTGGTGAACAGTAAAAAATGAGTTTGTCCAGGAAATGCCACAATCATACACTGCAGACCAACCCCCATCAATGCAGAAAGAGGCACATAACACTAACGGTCACATGGCAGCAAGAAGATACTTAAAAGAAAACCATTTAGCCCTCTCTCAGCGAGATGATTTCAGAACTCTAAAGGACACTAAGCAAGGTCTAAACACAAAAAAAATCCACAAACAGTGAGTAACAATAAACAATGAATCAATAACAGAAGGCGCTAGTCAGAACAGACATCAGCCGCAGCCAGTGGAGGGCTTAAATTCATGCCCCTAGATTCTGCCATTATACAGCACAAACGTTTAACTCTCATGGAGGCTTCCTAACTTATGCTATGCATCATCTTATCAAATTAACTTACTGTGAAACGAAGAAAAGGACTCATGACTCGCATATAGTAAAGCTAAAGAAAAGCTCAAGTTGAGCCACGGCGGGCCCAGCCAAAAGACGATCATCAGGCAACAACCCACTGATGAAAAGTCTAAGCCTGAGCATAAGGAGGGAACAAATAGCTGTAAACTGTGATTGAGTTTACAACCAGGCATGCAGACTGTCACATGGCCATGCTATATCCCATTTTTTCATAATCGTTATTATCCCCCGACGAAGTCGGAGGGATATAGTTTTGGCGTCGTCTGTCCATTCCGTCCGCACTTTTTGTCCGTCCGGAACCATATCTCAGTACCTTTTGGTCAGATTTGATTCATTCTTGGTACAAATGATAAGTACCATGGACTCTCGATATCCTATATGTTTCGTCAAAATCAACTTGAGTTATTGCCCTTGTTTTAGTATAGGCAATTATAATGCAAAACCTATATTAGCTTTTTTTGTGATAATCTTCACATTTCAAAGCTATTATATTAAAAACTTCTCACTATACACCATGATTACCCAGTGCCTGTAGATAAGCATGGCAGTGTCAAAGTTTTACCCCACCCCCTTTGACCCCACCTAAGAGGTCAAAGGTCAAATATATTTAAATTTCGCAATAACTAAGGCAATTGTCAATATTTTTGCTGAAATTTTGCATGTAGGCAGAGCAGCGATAGATATGAAACATATCAAACGGGATTTTAGTTTGAAGGCATGGGTCCGAGCCCCTGGGGTGGACTTTGGGGGTTGGGGCGGAGGCCAAAATTAAACTTTTTCAGAATATGGTCCTGTTGCATTTCAAATTAAAGCTGACGACTTTTGCAACAACATGGTAGCAAATATTTTGCCCACAGACACACCCTCGACCCAGGGGTGGGGTCAAAAGGCCAAACCATATATTTTTGTAAAAGAAGTCATGTTGCATATCAAATTAAAGGGAATTGAGCACAGAGCACCATGAAAGCAAATATGCTGCCATTATACACACCAACGACCCCTGGGGTGGGGTCAAAAGGTCAAATTATTTTTTCTTTTCTAAAAGTGGTCACGTTGCATATCAAATTAAAGTGGAAGAATTGTAGACCTACATGCAAGGTAACACTGTGAATTTCCACACACCCTTGTTTTTTTTAATTGATCAGTAAAAGTAGGGTTTCCAACGATTCTTTTGAATTTATACACTAAACCCCATAAAAACTTGGCTCTGATATGCCCTGCTACAGAAGTTTTTAAAGCAACATTTAAAACAATCAACTCTGAGTGTATGTTGTAGACTTTAGAAAATACTTTAGAAAGTTTATGATATTATTAACCTTGTTTCAATAACTTAGCAGTCAAAAATCGTTTTTTGTTGTTGAAGTCACTAACCTTAGAAGATACTCTCACAAAACGAATAAGCTGCAAAATATATCTACAATAGGAAGTGGAGCGATGAAATCTCCACCAAGAAATGGGATATATGCTTTCCTTACCGTAATTTGTGTTTGTATTGTGTGAAAATACTAAAAAAAGGAAGGGAAAAAAGAAATTGGAAAATAACAAAATCAAAATTGAACTCGTCTCGTTTATCATAAATTTTAGATGAAACTATCATTCATTATGGAAGAGACCGAAGTAAGTAAGGTTGCAAAATTCAGGAATCGATACAATCAAGTACCACAACTGACCCAGGATACCAATGGGAAAGTGACAAACTCACAGAAGACACCACAAACGAGAGCCAAGAGGTCAGCCCTTTCCCAGCAGGTGACCACGAAGCACATATAAACAGACGTGCACAAAACATAGCAAACACAAGACAGAACAAAAACATCAAAGATCCACAAAAGAAGTACCGCCTTGGAACGGTCAGTAAAATATTTTACTGGAGGGCTTAAACCGGTTTAACGGCGCCAACCTCACCCTTAATTCAGATGTGGATCAAGACGCATAGATATTTGGTTTGCATGAAAGACCCCTAACTTATCAATGCATCATCTCCTAAAACATATAAATCAAGATATAACAAGGAGATAAAGCAAGGATAAGGACTCAACAGTAAATTAAACTGAATACCGGAGCAAAAGAAATCCAACAGGTAAACCCCGGTGGGCCCGACAAACAGCCAAAGCATCAGGCCCCTACCATCTCATCAATAGATAAGTCTTTAAGTCGGAACCATCAGAGAGTCTGAAGTCCGACCCACCGGCGTGCAATTAAAGAGGAAAGCAAAGTTGCCAACTGTGATTGGGTTGACTACCAAGCATGCAGTCTGTTGCAATACATTAATGTTATAGCCAATCTTTTTATAATGGGAAATTATTTTAATGAACTGTGCTGAAAAACTATTAGAGCCAACAATCTTCTTCAACTTATACACCAAGCCACCATAGAAATCAGGCTCCGAAAGCCCCCGGCGCAAGAGTCCAAAAAGCCGGCTTCAGTTAAAAAGGAACTTGCATTATTTAACTAGCTCTGTGGGATATATCTGACTTACCATTTGTTAGCTCACCTGAGCCAACAGGTGAGCTACTAGTCTACCAATGCCTCCATCGTCTGTCGGTCATCTCACAACATTTTCAAACGATCTTCTCTGAAACCAATTCAACTCAAATTTCATATGGAGACTCCTGAGAATGCGGAAACGAAAGTTTGCACAAATGGTTTTGGTCACATAACTAAGATGACCGCCATGCCATATATGGTAAAACCCCGTTAAAATCTTCTCATAACCAAAAGGCCTTGGGACTTGGCATGCAGCATTTGGGATGTATGCTCTACCAAGTTTGCACAAATGATGTTTCTGGGTTGACTTTGACCTACTTTACGACAAGGTCAAATTTGATTCCTTATGCATTTATATTAGTCCAAGGGCCAATAATGGAAACCCTCCCCCTAACGGGATTTTATAGCAACGCTTAGGATATTATGTTAACAAATCCTGGTTGTTGCACAAAATCGGATCCTGGATAAGCAAGGTGACGACATGGTTCCATGGCAACCACCAAACTTTTGATTTTTTCACTGTTAAAGACAAAGATTACTGTCTAATGGAGATCATTAAAGGATTAACTGATAAGGGACAGTTTCAGTATCTCACAAAATTAATGGGGCCTCAAGAGGGGACTTACCTGTATGGAACACAATTTCATTCACTAAGATAAAGATCAATATTTTATCATAAAATACCTAATCCCTTTATGGGGCCACTTTATTGCCCCAGTAAGGAAGTCATAATCACCTCATTATGGCTGTTCTTTTGATCTGCCCAGTATGACCCCTGGAGAGAGTCATAATGAGTGGTACCAGTATTATTGCTCAAATATTTGTCCCTTTAATCCCATTTTTCTGAAGAAAACCTCTTTTACAATATTTATAAATCAGTCTAAGAAGTGCTAAAATTTTCTCGAAATATTTATTACATGGCCTGCATCTTACGTTTATGATTTGCATGTATGCATACTCATGAATATAAACACATGCTGAATTTGTTTAAAATTGTTTTTTTAACACACACGTATGATATTTGGTATTTAAATGTTGAAAAGGACACAAAAAATAACCAGGTCATTTATTATTTCATTAACAGTTCAATAGATACACAATATTGCTTAAGTATAATAAAAAAAAAGTGGGTGGGGTAAAATGACCCCCAAAATAAGAAAAAAAAAACTGGAACTTTGTCCATAAACGGTTTTTAGATGAATTGCGTGGTAAACTTTCACAACCACATTAAAAGTACATATTCTATGCACATAAGTGTCCCAGTTTTAGTAAAATATACGAGACCTGTTTCATGTTTATTTGAACAAACACATTTTGCTTTTTCGTGCATGGCGGACGTGTCCCTGGTATTGCCAAATAGACAAGATGAAAATTTACAGCATAGCCATAACATGGCGGCCCTAAATACATCCCCACCCCCTTTTAACTGACTTTAAGAGCTAAACGGGTGTATCTTCTAAGAAAATACGTGTTTAAGTGTGAAACTTTCTTTTTAGTTTAGAGGAACACTCAGTCTATTATTAAAATGAGAAACAGCCTATGTGTGCCTGTTTTTGCTTTGAAACTGGGCATAATAAGTTCTTCCATGCAAGTGCCCAAATGGTTATCTCATGTATAAAATGTGCCTTGGAAGAAGTTTTAAAAACAAATTTTCAAAACTCACAGCTGATTCAATTTCTTAGATGTTTTAAGTATCTATTGCCGATAAAACTGATCACCAAATATTGCATTTGAGTATTTTGCATACAATTTAGTGTTGCTATCGAAACTGTAAACCCTAAAATTTATACAATATATATAAGGTTCCAAGAAAAAATCTCATATCTTTTAGAGAAATTGTTTTCTATAGAAAGATTTAGTACATTTCGTTTCAGACAGCATTTTTAAACGCTTAAAATTTGACTACTCATCTTTAAAGACTGTTTCAAACCAGAAAGTAAAAATTAAAAACTATTTTCTTGATGACTGCGTATTCCTGGAGACAAGACTAACCCATGGAAATCAATTATTACCCAATATAACGAGAAATAAATGAGTAATGGCATTTTCAAATTTGTTCAAATAAACATGAGACACCTCTTGTACCGCTTTAAAATATACTGCAGCTTTAAAAATATACTGCAGCTTTGAAAATAAACTGCAGCTTTGAAAATAGACTGCTTTAAAAGTCAATATACGAGTGTTGTCCAATAAAAGCGGGATTTTCCTTATAATGTAAGACTTTGTATCATTTAAACGTCACAAATGTAGCCATTATGTGGCATAATTTGTTGAGTCCAAATATTTGATGGAAAGATAGATTGATTGCTGCTTAGCAACAAAACATGATATTAAGCTAACCTGGCCAGATTGTCCTCGTGCAAAACCTCATGCTAAAGAAACGCAATCTGACATTTAACTATTATACTTTGTTCCAGTTTAAGGACATATGCTACTAAATACTTCCCATATTGAAATATTTTTAATACTTTGCATACAGATTGTTTTATGCATGTGCTATCCATTTATGAAATAAAAAGGATATGTCGCCGTGCTTATTTTTTCAGAATCTCATATTGAAGTTTACAGCATTTTTTCCAATTTTCTAGAAATATAAAATAATAACACTAGTCCTAAAACGGTTGTAATCTTCAGCCAGCTTCTTTCTTTTAACTTAAATTACTGCCCATGACCAAAAACTTTTAAGAAAATGTGCATGTTTACTTGTTTTCCTATGCTGTGACAAGATACTGCATGATATATTTTGGCAATTCGTCGTAAAAATGGACTTTGTTTTTAGAATAAATCATGTATTAAAAATCTGATATTGAAAATCTTGAAAATTTATTTTTAATTCATGGACTATTATAATACCTTTCAGAAAAAAGAATAAAAATCTGGGGTCACCGAACTAATTCTCTTTCTAGAGGGCCAAATTTAACCCCACCCCCATATGTTTCATGCGTAATTCAATATAAAAAGTTCGGGGATGACCATTTCGGTCGTTTTGATGATGCCATTTAACTAGTATATGAAGTAATTTAGCATTAAAATGTTAAAAAAGAAAGAAAAAACACACTGAAAATATGTGCGCATCCGGGAATCGATCCTGGTCCTCTGGCTTTGTAGCCAGACACGCTAACCACTAGGCCACGAGGTCAGGTCGTGCGCCGCTCGAAATAACCATACAAATAGTATAGACTCGGCCACTATCGTATTCGTAACCAGGGTTATTGTGTACGTCGTTTGATTTCGACTGAGCTACATTTATCTGTCTTTAGTGCTGAGACGATTAGTTCTGGCAAGATGTCAATGGATATTTCGAACACACTTTAATTAGTTATTTTGTGAAGAAAATGTCGGAACACCGATATGACATACGAATATCGGAAGCTGTGTTGATCCGAATCCGTTAAGGGTCGAAAGACAGGACCCAGACAACTTTCCCCGTTTGCAGACGCGGGAAAGGTGCGCAATGGAAATAGCCGCATATGTCTTTAATTGTTCTCAATGTTAAATATAAAATGTGGTCATTAGCATGTCCAAGTTAATTACGGTTGCCTAGCAACTGCACAATTCTGGAAAATTGGACTATTTATATGGTCTATATTCTTCTGTTGCTAGGTAACAAGGGACAAAGATTCGTGCTTTCCCATAATATGGTGTCCTGGGTCAGGTGTGGTACTTGAATGTATCGATTACTGATCTTTGCATTCTTCCTTATTTTATAAATACTGTTTTGAAATATCGAATATATTTAATGATTTAAGGATGATTCTAAACTTTTTACCAACCAACGATAATTTAAGGCTCAATTGATGACCCCTAACCCAGTTTCTGAAGCTACAATTTTGCATTTTGTCGCTTTTAATGCTTAACTTTTCTGCCAGTTTGACATGTTTCAAAAGAAGACGAGGAGCTTTACAGAATAGTTACTTTATATGATAGTTATTTGAGGTTAGCAAGGCTCTAACATGATCATCTTGGTGAAGATCCTAGTCGGTCAGCAAATGTTTGGCTTCCTGTCTTTCTATGCCCCACAATGTTGTCTCAACGATGCTGTAAAGGTTCTATTCTATGACCAACTATGTGCCATCCCAGCATCAGCATCCCTCACTGCATATGCTGATTGTAATAACCACGGATGCCGTATAGGCTCAGGTTACAAAGAGGTACATGGCGACTAAGGGTATGAGAGGATCCTGGAATATGCATTGGCTTATGACCTGCTCCTCTGTAGTATGAACCCCAAGAAGCGTAACAGTCACCTCATTACATACAGGCCAGGTAATACAGACTGTATTATTTCATAAGAGCCAGTGCAAGCTTGTTACTGATGTGATGCTTATCGCTGGTGGTTGCTCTGCAGCATCAGCTAGTACGCGACATATTGATTGATATGCTGTCCCAAATCAAGCCCCAATCCACTCCCCCTACCTGTCCAAAAGTGTAGAGATGGCAAGGACCCAACTGACTGTGGGCCAATTTTCAATTTCTGGAATTACAAAGGAGAGGGTGATACTCAGGATTGAGGCATCTATCAATGCCTCAACTGGTGATGCTCTGGGCAGAGACAACTATCAAGCGTAAAACGGGTGAAAAACCATGAAGATCCTACAGATGATTGTCGATGGCCTGGTGTGTAAAGGTGGCTCCCAGTCAGACTTTGTCCCAGAAAGAGGCACTACAGATGCAATATTTGTTGTTCCGCAAATGCAGAAGAAATGCATAGCAGTGAACAATTATATTTATACGGCCTTCCTGACCCTAGAAAAGGCATTTAACTGTGTCCCTCGAATATTCATGTTTGGAGCTGAAAAAGCTATGTTTCCCAGTGAGTGAACACCAAATCGCGAAGCCATGTCTGTATTGTGTATGGTTACAGCCAAGAGTTTAGGTTGAATGATGGGGTCCACCATGGCTCTGTGCTTAGTCCTCTGCTCTTCATAATTGTGCTTGAGGCATTGTCACGTGTGTTACGCTCTGGAGCTCCTGGGAGGATATATATGCAGATCATCTTGTCATCATTACTGAATCACTGGAGGAACATGTCAGGAGGCTCTTGATATACAAAAAAAGCCATGGAGGAGAAGGATTTGAGGGCAAATGCACATGGTGTGCAGTACAGGCCTGGACCTCTTGCAGAGTTCAGGTAGGTTCCCATGTTTGGTCTGTCATAAGGAGTGGGCAACAACAGCATCTACTGCACCTAACTTTGATAATAGGTGTGAATGGTGCAGAGGAAATATTGACGGCAGATCAGAGAGTGCTTGATTAAGGTTGGACCTAATAAGCTGGAGATGGTAACGGGGTGACATGCTTTCCATTGGCAGAGGCTGTGAGCTGGCAGTCATGCAGTACTCATGTTAAAACGGCCAGGAAGACGTTCAGGAAACTACTGCCAGTTCTAACATACAGCCATCCCTCTTGCAAGTCCTGCGGCCATGTGTACAGCTCTTGCGCATGGAGCACCATTCTCCATATCAGTGAAACTGGGCCATTGCTCTAGCCAAACCTTCAGCACTTGCAGCACACGACTGGGCCATGATCAGACAGATCTTCTATACCATGCCTAAGGATGTGACCACAGTAAGGTTTGGTTGCGACGCACCATTCACTGTACTCACTTCCTTTTGGAATGTGGCGACTTTGCACAAGTAAGAAATAATTGCTTTCATGCTGATAACATGAAAGAATTATTTCAAGATATACATATTGATAGTACATGTATTATGACATTTTTAAGACAACTAAATCTTTTTAACAAAATCTAATTACTATTTTTAAAATCATTGTTTGTTTTACATTTGTATCAGACCATAATACAGACTATAGTTTGTTGTAGTCTGTTCAGTTAAAGAACATGTACAGTTATCTGAATAGCTCTTTGAAATTGTCAGATATTGTACGTGGTCTCTTCTGTCAACAATCGTATTGCAACTTATTATCATTATACAAACTCATCATCATTACTCCTTTTATCTTATCTTACAAATTTTTACTCTTTCCATCCACATCATGTTTAGTTTAATACCGTCTGAGGCTAATGACCCACAAGGGTAGATGCGTCGTTAAGCACTAAACAAACAGACTACAGTAAGGTCAAGAGAATTACTGATAAAGCTCAATTGAGAGATATGGCTTAACTATTTTGGACATGTGGAACATTCTAGTGGTGCATTCAGTCAGCATGTAATATTCACATTGATGGAAGGCCCAGGCAAGAGTGGAGGGGGTGACATGGAAACAGCTGGCAGAGAAAGACTGTCATGAGTGGCTCAATCTGCAACAGTCGATCCCATAGAAAGAAACAACTAGAGGTCAGGTTTGAGATCTTCTATTCATGCAGCTAGCCAGCTACCTGCAGGCAAATGCGATTTCTTATTTTTTTGTTATATAAGCAGCACGCTTAATATTTATGAAGCATTGCACATGTAACAAAATAAATTACTAAGTAAGAAAGAAGGCAAAGCTAATCAAACGTTAATATTATGATATAATGGTAAATGCAAAATCACTGTAATACTTTGTGGACGCTGTTGCTAACAAGAAGTGCGTTAAGCTTGGAATTTAAATGTATTATTTACACATAAACAGTAAACTACAAAAGAAGGTTCCATATATCTGTAGTAATATCAATTCCAAGGAAATACTATGTCTATCTTCCTCAGTTGACTCATATATATACAGCCGACTCGGAAACTGGATTCTGGTGTGCTTTTAATTGTATTAAGGGGAGTATCACGACTAGTGTGATGTATGGCTGGCTTCTCATCCAAGACACTACTTTAACCACAAGCAGAAATCATAGATATGTTAAGAAAGTGTTATCCTAAAACTATCTGAATAACTACAGTCACTACAAAAAGAAACGCAAACTTTTAAATGAATTTTTTGGGAGTCAAAATTATTGATTTTCAAAATGATTCTATATCAGTGGCTTTGTCCTTCAATAAAGACCTTTACAACAGAGTTTTGTCAAAGCTATGACTTTGAATCCCGTTTTGGGATTGAAAATCTAAACTCATGACTTTTACCCCAAAATTTCCTAAAAGAACTTTTTCTTGTAAAATTTCATTTTGAATGTGTTTTTCTTCACCTAGCAAATAAGAAAAGCAGCAAAAAGTTTAAATTTTGCGAAATTCGAGGCTTTACTGGGATTTTAAATAAACTCATTTTCTGAAAAAAATCACCAGTGATTTTAAAATTTGCTATTTCACCTTTTCTTTCTTAATTGACGAGCTTTTTTTGACAATTTAATGAAAGCCTTTAACACACTTCCTCTTAATGCTTATCTGTGATTCAAATTTACAACCGATTCAAGGAACTTCCGATTAATAGAATAGCATTTTCAAAGGCAATAAAATCGACATCAAAGCGATTGTTTTCAATTCGATAACCTGCAAATTTTCTTTCATTAATGACATTAATTATGCATGAATTTCAATTCTTAATTCTACGAATTGTAAATTTTAGAAGCCCTTTAAATTTTGTCCATTAACCTAAAATTTATGGTACGTTACTGTTTTTATGGACAGTATACAATTGTGTTTTTGGACATTAGTATTCTCCTAGAGAAAGTTGTAAGCGTAAGAGAATGCGGCTGAGAGCGATATTTATTTATTAGGACTCGATAAAATGCTAGATTGGCCATTCTTTGGCTATTCCTTGCCTATCTTCATTACAGTGGTTTTGGCGATGATTCCAACAGTGCCCATTTGTCTGAATGACTCGCAAACGTTGTCACGATATCAGACGGACATTTGAAAAATGCTTAACAATCGTTGAAAAATGTGTAAGGGCAAATGGCGTCTGTAAATTAATTGATATGAGGGCTAGTCATCACATATTGAGTTTGTGACTTTTTGTTTTATGGGTACCCTTGCATGACGAAAGAAAACATGCTGTGAAAGTGCCGGAAACATAAAGGAATTTAATTTACCGACAATAGATATAACAATCTAAGTATCCTGCATGTTAAAAATGATTATCTTTAAAGGGGCTCTAGTTATCAAAGCGAATGCATAGTCTGCGTTTCTTTTTGTACAGACTGTACTGCAAACTGTGTCATCATGTATATTAGCAAAGTAAGTTTTTTGAATGTATATTGTGGCTTAAGGTCACTGCCCATAGCAATAACCGTAACTCTAAATCATCAAGGGAGGCAATACTTGGTAGCGTTCGATTATGACAAAGTGTAATTTTACGCAACTATGGTATGTTTTCTACAGACAGTAATGCCCGTTACACTGCACGTTGGTAATCTGAAAATGATTGATATCACATTAAAAATGCAAACAAAATTTTAAGTATAATGAACAACAAAAGTTGGCATTCTTTACGGATACTAAACGATGGACGCTCAGCTCTGTGAGAAGGGTCTGCAAACAACAAGACATAGACCAGCTTGCGCATCCGCGCAGTCTGATCAGCGCCTTTGCTATTCTCAAATTGATTAGTATCGTATTTAAACTTGCTCCAAGCCACCAAGACTTCACTATTTTTATCTAGTCTCTGTGGCTGAGAATGCTGTTTTTTTATGATCTTATCGGAAACCCTGAAGACAGGTTTTGTCGCATCGATGCTCATATATGCATTTATATTCATGTAAATGCGGACCCAATCCACAAGCCTGTTTCATGCGATATGCACATAGAAAATGTCTAGCCCCTCTAGACTACTCGTGGCCAATTCCGCCCATGACCAACGCCGACGGGATCCGTACCAAAGATAATACCCCCTCCCCCCTCCGCGCCACTGAATACCCCCGTCAGTAGCAGGAAGGGTGTGGGCATAAAAAGAACCTTTCTCATATAAATGCGGGTCCAACCAAAGCATAGGTAAGTTATAGATACTCAGTGAGACGGTTCTTTTGAGCACCCGAAGCAAATATAAAAATATTGAGCAATAAAATATTTACAATTTTACGCTAAAATTTTTGCTAATCTCCAAATTTACTCTACATTTGACATGTTTCAACCGAAAGATGTCTGTCAAGGGATATACAGATCTAATAGAAATAAACCTCCTCTGGTCAAGTGTTAAGGTCTGGCCCTCTTCGCGATCGGACATTAGTATGGCGCCCGAGGCCGCAACAAGGGTTTAAAAACATTTCAAAATTTTGGATGAGTACATGCAGTATATGCATCGATCAATTGAAGCGATGCATATTAAAACAGCACATTTTTCACCTAAATTAGACATGCAGAGTTACTCCGTGACCTTGAAAAACGGTAAATGTCCCCAAAACATTACATCTCTATCCTAATAATGTATCTATG
This sequence comes from Loripinus fragilis, assembly GCA_964019695.1. Lineage (NCBI taxonomy): Eukaryota > Metazoa > Mollusca > Bivalvia > Lucinida > Lucinidae > Loripinus > Loripinus fragilis. Next base: position 5,308,627 of record OZ026518.1, on the reverse strand, counting down.
CAGATTTGGTCAAAATATACCAACTAGGTGTTCAGACAAAATGCAGATAAGTTTCTTTTTACTGTGGGTGGGGTATTTTGGTATCGTTTTTGGTATTGAAAAGTCTTCTCATATATGCATATAAACGTTGGAATACATATAGTTTCATTTGGCAGTTCACAGTGAGGTATTTTAATCAATAGTGTTTGGTTCGTAAGGTTTAAATATGCTTAGAAATAAGAAAAGACTGCTTAGTTCATCATTTTGCAGTTTATGGGGTAGGGATAATTATTTGGTAATATCTCACTAATTAGACGGTGAATTTTTTTTTTTAAATTCTGTCATAATGCATCTTATATAATGACCACTTTCCTTAAAAAATAGAAAAAAATATTTTTTAAAAGTATGTTTAAATATTGAATTATCAGTCAGTTATTGCTGAAAACGAATGCATAAATATCGGTGAATGCTGGTTTGAAAGCGTGATATGAAGAAAAACACTTGTATAGCTGCAAATGAATGGTTTGAAAAAAAGTTCTTTATTATTGATGGCTTCGCTTGCTTGTTTGAAATAACGATTTTCAAATATTAAATTGAGTTACAGAATATTTTACTTGTCTTAATGAGTTTCCAAAAAGCTGCGTAAAAAGCCAATATAGGCCATATGATAAAGAGCTGTAACTTTTGAACTGGACGGTAAATTTTCTTAAAAATACGTCATTTTTCTTATAATAAGATGTACTACAGAATATAAAAAAATGAAAAAATTCTATTTTTTGGAGAAAAAAATCGCCCAGGTGTGGGCAGTGACCTTAATTTGCTATTTTGTACAGTTACAAGGGGCATAATCCTTATAGTTTTCAAATAAGAGTTATCTTTTCTTATTTAAATATATGAATTTACACAATATACATTGCTTTTAAGCTATGGGGTTTGAGACTTTGTAAATTTCGACTTGATATTCTCAGATGTATAAATTCACAAAAAATGAAATATTTGGAAATCAGGGGAAGATAATCAATGGCATACAGTAGGCTTATCCAGCATCCATTTGTCATCCAACTAGTGACATTAGATGTGGGAGATAGTAAGCTTTACAGTGATATATGTGTCATAAAATCCCACTTGGGGGACCCAGGGTACAGTGGGCCCTTAGTCTATATTGGTTCAGAAAAGTTTAACCTAATGAGGCAATATCAAATACCAAAGGTGAAGCCGATCTTTGATCTTTTGCCCAAGGTCGCTCATTTTAGGCTGCCACATACATATCTAAACATCTTTTTCTCAGAAACTACTTGGCTGATTGAACCGAATTTCATATGGAGTATTCATTACATAAACACAATATAAATTTGACATTTTGTTTTAGGTCACTTGACCAGATTGGCTATCATGCACATGTATTGTAAAACCCTTAAATATTCTTCACAGGAACCAAAAGGCCAATGACCTCTGGTCTTGGTATGTAGCATTAGGTCATTGGGTTGTATGTATCATTTAGGGATATAAACCTTAAAAATATGTTAAAATAATAGGCCTAGGTTGACCATGACCTATCTAAATATTATTAAGGATATCTTGTGACTCAATATCAGACTCAGGCATGCGCTTCAGATCCTCTAGTTTGAAATAGGGATTATCAATATTAAGTCATCTAGTCAAATGTTTCATTAACATCAGCTTGATTATTGTCAATAAAAGACAACATGAAGAATAAGAAAAAAAAAACAAATCTGCAACAAGAGGAGCACAATTTGTACCCATTGGAATGCCTACAATTTGTCTAAGTGTTAGAGCCTATTCTAATAAATATATTGTCCAAAAAATAATAGAGAGAGTCACAAACTTTCTGACATGGCCACAATTTATATCTTTGAGGATGTTCAGAAATTTTAAAAAAGCGTGTTTCTCATTACAAGTCAAATAAAGTGAGACCTCTTTATTACAAGTTTGTTCAATTAATTCAGTTAGCCTTTCTTTGGTGAGATTATGAGACAAAATAGTATAAAGAGTAGAGAAATAGTACATGTAGTCAAACTAGATACTAGAAAATCTTTAGGTTTTAATTTATTAAGATTCTCACCTGAATTTTTACTGGACCAAAATATATTTTACTGCCCCTCTGTACACAAACTAGAATTAGCAATAAACTTGGTGTATATGGTCTGTTATGAATTTTGGTTAACCAGTATATATACAAAGTAAGCTTGCCATGATCCTCATCAACAAACACGCCAAACTAAGCAGCAATGTAGCATTGGTGCCTATCAACAACACCTCTCGTCAAGAAAATTATGCTCATAGGTTTTAGCAGTTTATGATGTTGATGCTGTGCATTCTTCAAACTACCACAACATTGCTAGCAGCCTTATCTGCAGGTGCCAACACAAACTTCCTTTGGAATTCCTGGACCTCTTTCTTCAAGTTTCTAGAAGTGAATTTAGATTTAGGCAGAAGAAAATATCAGTAAGTTATTGCAATGGAATGAAACTTTTTAATTAAAAGTATTAATAATATTTAATTTCTAAGTATTTAAAGCATTAGATTCAACATGCTCTCACTTGCAGCATCAATAACAAATTTTTTTTGTAATCACCAGCGATTTCTACATATAATTTGGCAAAGTCTATTAGCGAAGAGAGCCTGCATTGAGGTCCTTTTCAGATGATAAAAATGAATTCTGAAATCAGAAATAATTTTTAAATTCCCAGTAACTATATTACCAGCAGGTGTATATTAGAGTCCTTACATTCTCAAGAATCAAGAGCATGTTGAGTATCTAACACCTTGTAAGAAGTGCTGAATCAGAAAGTCGTGAGCTCTATCAATAGAAGTTATTAGCCTCAATATCTAATTATCAAGTGAAGCGATAGAAAGAGTAACTAAATGTGATTTCAAGTGCCACATGGCGGTCTGATTGTTTTAATGTGATACTTAATCATAAAGTGTTATTTACGTTTCACATTGCCATTTTTACATTTTCCAAGAGATCATTTATTATAATAAAGTGAAAAAAAACAAACATCAAAAAGTAAGCGAGTATGATCAAGAAATACCACAATCACACACTGCAGACCCATCCACGGCACACTGTGGGGAAGAGCCACAGATCGCAGTCACAAGCCACCAGGAAGACAATTTAAGTAAAGCAACAAACTCCCCCTTCCTTGTCAATCAAAATCTGGTAATCTAGAAATATTATATCCATTGTAAATAAATAACATTAAAACGAAGTGAATATTTTGTTTGTAATAACTTTATCCATTTTAATTCTAAATCATGCCTGAGAATATTTCTATATCTTTCAGAAGAATTATTTTCATATAAAATATTTTCCACAGGTTGAATAGAATATGACTTGGAGAATGATTAGTATGTTTGAAATGCATATATCGACAATAGTGCCTTCAGAAATCTACAAGTATGATCAACATATTGATTGCCACAATTCTCTTCTCAAGTTAAAACATACACAACATAAATAAAGTCAATGAATTACATCCCCACTCTATCAAATTAAGTGCAAGATGGTGGGTTAGGCCTCAGACTCAAAGACTGCCCTGGCATAAAGCTTTAATCAATGGGTTGGTGCACGATGCTTGTCATTGGTTGGGTCCACCGTGGTTCAACTTGAGGTTTTCTTTAGCTCTGACTATCTGTGAGTCATGAGCCCTTTTCTTTGTTCCTGTGTTTGATTAGATTGTTTCTTTTATTGCATAAGTTAGGAAGCCTCCATGCGAGCTAAACAATAAACACTTTTTGCTTAACAACAATAGAATCTAGGGCTAAAATTTGGTACCAGTAAAATGCATTTAACATCCCCTGTGGCTTAGGCTGCTGTCCGTTCTAAGAGGGTGCCTCTGTTGCTGTTGATTCATTGTTGCTCCATTGTTTAAGGGGTTCTGTGTTTGGTCCTTGTTTGTTACATATTGTCCTTCCTAGTTTTGCATCCATCTTGATGGGGAAGAGAGACCCGGTTGCTTTACTTTAATTGTCGTCCTGATGTCTCATGACTGTCAGTGTTCTGTGGCTCTTTCTAACAGTGCCGTGGGTTGGTCTGCAGTTTGTGATTGTGGTATATCCTGATCATAATCACCTTCTTTTTTGACATTGCCTATAGGCATATTCAGGATATAGAGGAAAGTAATCATAAAGTATTTATAATCGTACAGTTATCATGGTTACAGGCTATTTTGCAATGTAAATGATTACATAATACAATTACTTGTAATCATAAAAAGTCATGATTACTGATTACTTTGATTACTCAAAAATTAATCTATTTCAAGTAACGAGAAATTGAGGATCTTAAACAAGTGATCATTTCATGTTGCATTTATTTAACTCGGCAAATGCTTGTTAAACTCGCTAAAGGCTTTTAATATATAAATGTCATATGAAATGATCACTTGTGTAAGATCCTCTATTTATGAATAACGGTAACGTCATATGATAAATCATGATTACAGATTATGATTACTCAAAGTCTGCAAAATGCACTGACTGATACAGATAAAAAGATAAATTCTAAGTGTATCAGAGTGTAAACAAAGTAAAAACAGTGTTCTAAATTAACATTTTATTTCAATAAAAAGAATGTCTTCATGTCAATAAAACAAGTAAAACCATTCCGCCATTTGATTGCAAGACTTGTTTCTACTGAACGCATACAAACAGAGCCAATAATCATATGCATAGCTTCCATTATGTAGTTACACATGTGCATAATGAAACTTGTAAACATTCAAGGCAAATCACCTAATGTAGAATATTTTTTCAATACAATAAGGGACTGCTCTTGAAGGAAAGAATTAGCTCCCTCTGGGAGCAAATTCTTTCCTTTAAGAGAAGTCCCAAATTAGAAAAGGGGCACAATCGTTAATAATCAGTACTTGTTTCAAAAGTCTCCCTTTGATATGCATAACTATTGCAGTGGTACTGAGTTACATTGAACTGTCTGCATTTGATCAACATCTGGTTTCTGGCAGCTCCATCCCTGATCACGACTATTCCCTCTGGATGATTTCTAGGATCAATTCAGCCATGACACTGGATGAGACCAGTGTCTGTTAGGACAGATGACTTGTTCATCCGCTGTCTCCTTTCACTGAGATGTAGGTTGGATATCCCCTGCAAAGAAATGAAATATTGCTTTAGCCATAACTAGATATTTATACTTGATGTCCATTCCAAAGGCAAAACAAGAGAAGCGACAAAAAAGGTAAAATTGGTATCCCCATGGGTGATAGTTTTTAGGCTGACTTTACCTCAAGATCATAAATTAGATTTCTCTGATTTATTTTCATGTTTTCTAACGACAATGGACCATTTTAAATTGATTGTGTTGATAGTTGTAGGCATGCTGCAACGAAGTTGTAGGGAAGGAGGCTTATTTTCAGTAACATTATATATGTTGTAGGTACACATTCAAAATGTCTTATAGTGTACTTACAGCATATGTCTTTTTCATACATGAGGTATTCATCAAAAGCTTTTTAAAAACGAATTCTCAACTTCTATATTTTCAGTGAAGTAGGTTAAAGCCTTGGATGATGTAACAGTTTTATCAAACATATTTTAGTCGCCTCTAATGTACAAACATCGAACACAATCTAATACAAAGTAATGAGGTTACAATGAATTATAACGAAAATAGACAGACATGGAACATGTGATAAAACTCTCCCCATAGTCTGGCAGACTGGTAAGCTGGGGTTCAAGGGTTTTTCTTTGCTGGCTTTGATAGCTTAGATACTTCCTTTAAAGAATCCCAACTGATACCACCTTAGCATCAATGAGCACTTTTAAAAAAATCAAGATGGCCGACAAGATGGCTGCCAAAAAAAACAAATATTCGTAAAAATGCCAATGAAGGTATAGTATGACTAGAATCAATCCTCATGCATGTATAAGGAAGCATGTGTACAGTTGAATAACAAGAAGGCTGCCAAAATTGCCAACATTGGAAAGGGCCATTTAAGTAAGAAAGAGGGTAAAGATCAGGAATCGATACAATTAAGCACCACACCTGACCCAGGATACCAATTGGAAAGAGACAACTTCACAATAAGACATCACAAACGAGGGCCAAGAGGTCAGCCCTTTCCCAGCAGGTGACCCCAAGGAATCAATAAACAGACGCGCATAACAAAAACAAGACAGAAAACACTTAAGTATACAGCAAAATCCACTATGAAATACTTAAAAGAGATTTAAAATCCAAGATTATAGATGGTGATGACTAGATACTGCATAGATATAAAATGAAGCACGGAGAATTTACATGTATCATATTAAAAACCATGGTCAATTCATAGCGACACAGAAGATCAAAGTAACCATGTTCCTGCAAATTTATCCAGATATAAAACAAATAAGTAGTATCTGGCCCTGAGGCTATAAAATGTTTTTCATGCTTAACTCAACTGAGCACAAAATTTCAACTGCTCATAAAAACTAAAATACCGACAAATGAAGAGGTTTCTTGCTTTAAGTCTCTCAGATGTTGTATATATCATGCTTAGAAATATTAAAATGCCAACAATTGTTGGCTTTTTAAAATTTATGAGCAGGATACATTTGGTGCTGAGCATGGAAAAAAATTATAACGTCGGGGCCAGGATATGCTACAACCCATGGAGATGTGATGAAGAGATAAAGACATAAAAGCAAAAACACAATTGAAATAGGGTTACCAACTATTTAGTCTCATCAGCGAGATCATTTCCAAACTAAAAAAGGACACAAAGAACTATTTTACAAAACCAGGACCAAACACAAACCACTAGGAGCCGCTGTGGTGTAGTGGATAAACCACTTGCCTTGTAAACCAGGGGTAGCAGGTTCGATTCCCGGCTTCACCAGTCTGTCGGATGAGACTTTAAGCTGTGGCCCCGTCTCTATATGACCTTAGCTGTTGGTGGGACGTTAAACACAACACAACAACAACAACAAACACAAACCATGCTCACTCACACTGGCTACCTTGTAGTTTAGCTTAGAACAAGACCGAATTCTGCTCTGGACCTGTGTTGATGGTGCAATCTTCAATGTGTGAACAATCATAATGCCAAGTTTGAATAAAAAGGAATGAAAACTTTTGGAGTTACAGATTACACAAACTAGGCACCCCAAAAGGGTTGTGGATGGACATGTGGATGGACAGACAGATGGATGGATGGATGGAGTGGACCCATTACTAGACCTGCCTATGCTGAAGCGACACATGTAAAAAGATGTTAGCATGCACCAAGGTCACTGTTTGAAGTTTATAATGTCACATGTATGTCTCCTCACCTTTTCAAAATATCTTCATTCTGGTATTTCAATTAAAGGGATAGGATAGATCTCGCAGTAGACAATGGTGTCGTGGTAAGTAACCACAAAATCTTCCTCTTTACTGAGTGACAATGGACGTTTCACCACCATACATTCGCTTCCAGCATTCCATTTTTCATCATCCGACTTGGCATTGTTAGAGGGTAATAGAGGCACTAGTTTATCAGCGCTATCAACCTGGTAAAGAAATGATTAAAAATGTAGCCTCGCACAAGTAAGCATAAAAAGAGGCCCACTATCGGCCGCCAGTGAAACGCCATTAGACGTTTCACTGGTGGTCCTATAGTGACCCTAGTGTGTGTCTTTTTGTTTGATTTGATTCTTTACGTCCCATCAACAATATCTCAGTTATAAAGGGACGGGTCTTCCTGCGTTAATCCAGTACTAAGCTAGGGTTAATGTTCTTACTCAAGGACACAACGCAGTGACGCCGGTGAGGCTCGAACCCGCGGCCCCTCGGTCTCGAGTCAAGCACTCAACCACTGCGCTTCCCAAGTGTGTGTGTGTGTGTGTGTGTGTGTGTGTGTGTGTGTGTGTGTGTTGCTGAAGTAATTCTAATGTAGATATACATCACCGTTACAAAATTTCAGACACACAGACAAAATAGTTACCGGTATAACTTACAGTCGGCTGTAGCCATACAGCCCTTTCCGTTCTTAGATATAGCTTTTAAGATGAACCAAATACATATTAAAACATCATTTTTCAATCTCACTATAATTTATGTACGATGTCGACATCAAAACGTATCTCTGATTTCACACTTCTAAATCTAGAAAGATTAAGAAGACAGCAATAAGACTGCTCACTACTTGTCTCTTGTGCATGACGAAAGCGAATGTTCCATAGGGGATGTACATTTTGTATATGCTGCAATCATGTGCTATAAAGTGGAAACATCAGCATTTTTGTTTGCATACCTTTACTAGCTTGATTTCATTTTCTCTACAGTATGCCTCTATAAGCTTATTGTGGATCTGCATGAAGTGGTTCGAGTCCCTCGCCTCAGGTAATACACATAGTAAAATCTTTTCTGGATCCCTGAAAACATAAATTAATTATTTAAATTTCTACAAATCCACAGCATAGTTCATACGGTGAAAAGTGCAACACGTCGATTTAAATGGTGAATCACTGCGGGCCGATGGTAGACCGATGGGATGAGCCAAGATATGAAATAATTTGGAGCAATGAATGCCATGATGACCATGTATATCCACGCAGTCTCGCAAAAGATTTTGCTGCTCTCTGATCACAACGAGTCTTCTATACTATGATACTATAAATTCGAAAATTTTCGCGAGAATTTTATTTTCGAGAATGGCGTAAAAAGACATGTTTGCGACGTTAAAAAATCGCAACAAAGACATGATTAACCTATATCAGTCAACGACAGAGTAATCTCGCCATTTCACGAGGGGCTTATTTTCACGAAACTTCGCACATGCGAAGTTTCGTGAAAATGAAACCCTCGCGAAATTTGTCGAATTTACAGTAGAGGACTAATTATGGTCACAAGAACTGATAACAAGTATATAAAGGGCAATGACAACGATATTTACTTTGATAGATCCGAAGTGGTTGTAAAACAACGATTTACCAGTCATTGACATGGTATACCAAAGTGACAAAAAGCTGTGTCAAAATGCAATGACTTATAAACCGAGAAAAATAAACATAACAGGTTACAATCACATCCGATAGATAGATGAGATCAGGATCGGACCTGCCACTCTTAGTTTCCAAGCCAAGTACCAAGATGCATTACTTTTTTGTACAATACAGTACATAAATAAGGCTGGTGAATTTGCTTTACCAGCCTAACAACAATATTTTTTAAGCAAATTCACCTGACTAAGCAGCAATATATGTACAAAAAAGCTTAGACGCATTCATTTTATAAACGATCCGGGAACGCAGTGGCTCAGTGGTAGAGTGCTTGACTCGAGACCGAGGGCCGCGGGTTCGAGCCTCACCGGCGTCACTGCGTTGTGTCCTTGAGCAAGACACATTAATCCTAGATTAGTACTGGTTCAACCCAGGAAGAACCGTCCCTACATAACTGAAAGATTTTTGATGGGACGTAAAGAATCATATAAAAAAGGACCTCGACGCGAGAAATCCTGTCTTCGACCAGGTGAGACTCCAATCAGCCTACTTAGCTACATATACAGGCTAGAATATTGACATTTTACATGCAGCGAATAACTGAGGTACTGATGAGCACAGGCTGGTTTGTACCTTTGTTGTTCGCAGGGTTTCGAGCGACCAGGCCCAATATTGGCAACCGAGAGTTTTTTTGACTGCGATATTAGTATTCCTATTTTATAACTTATTAAGTGACCGACATTTAATAAACCGTGACTTAAAAGCACACATATTGTTTACGCTGTTATTGCTTCTGTTATTGTTGTTATTTTGAATAATTTAAAGCATTTGATAAAATGTGAAGGGCATCGTTTAAAATGTCAGTCCTGTATGTTAAGGTGCGAGTCGCCTTGTGTTTCAGGGAATGCGAGAGTAAATTTTGAACCAGACCTGTCCGCGAATTCGCGCAGTATCACAAGAGCACGGAAGTTTTTGAAAAGTCAGACTAAAAAATTGTGGATAAATGTAAAATTTTAACCAAAATCTCATGTGCTGGCATTGGATATGACACAGGCGCTGACCACCCTGCGTATCCACACACGCTGATCAGTGGCCGTTATTTATTCGCTGCTTAGATAGCAAATTGCATATGTGTTTTTTGGGGTCAACTTTTTTCATATAAAAGTTTGAATAAGTGTGGATGACCTAGTGCACGTTGTGGAGACTTAATTGGCCATATACGGAGTTTCCGGGCATCACTCATATTTGAGTCACGCTTTCAAGATAGTGTAAAAAGCATCTTATAACAATTTAAACATCCCTGCAACCAATTTTATAGACCACACAGATGTACATACTTACTGGTTGAGAACATTGGTACATTCAATAGTGCCTGTCGTCAGCCTGTTGCTGGCAGCAGCTTGTGTTAGCACACCCTTCAGGGCGTGTCCTACTGTCAGCGGCCTTCGAGTTCTGAAATAAATCAATCCAAAAAATATATGTGTGCGTAGCAAGTCCAGTCAGCCGAAGTTTGGCCCATGCACTGTTTTGGTATATATACGTCGCATATGCGAGCAGTGGAGGCTCTGGCGAGACTGTGCGATTGCACAAGCTCGTCGAAGAGATCGCTGGTCGCATATACGATTACGACAAGTACCAAAATCTCACGTAATGGGATTGCAATTCTTATACCTCAATTTTGATTGGGTCTCATGACGCGATTACCAACAGTATAACAAAACCCTTACAAAATATCTCGTTATGCGCAAGATACAGAAATATGGAAACTGTCACATTTGTATGAAAAGATCGGTTAAAAATATAAGTGTACGTTAACACCCATTTTGGTGTAAACGTACACTTACTTTCCTGCCAACATTTCTCCAGTGATAAAAGTTAAACATTTCCACCCTGATGTTGTTGTTATAGCTTTTAAAGCAGGGTTAAACCAAGATCAGTGGGGAAAAATCGGTGTAAAGTTACTGATCAGGGCTTACCCTGGCTCTGAATTTGTTGTAGCCAACGCTTTAGCCAAATGGAAAAAAGTTGGAGCCAATAATTATTGAAATTGACTTTGGCCACGGTTTTAGCCAGAAAGTAGTATCAAGAAGTTGCTCTGTATTTAACTCTGCCAACTAGTGGCAACTTTTGTCATCTGCTGATAACCTTTGCAAACAGTTTGGACCCAGATCAGGCCCGACGTTTTGTCGGTCCACATCTGGATCTAAACTGTTTGACACCCTGATGGTATTGAAAAAAATCCAGCATCCAAATATGGCACAATAATAAAGAGTGAAGGAATAATAAAAGCAATATCCTTATATGATCAAAATACATTTTTTCGCAAATATGTAATTTTGAACCACTAGAGTGTACTTTTAGCCAATGACTTATATTTGTTGTCACTCTACATTGGCTAAATGGCAGGGTGAGCCCTGACTTATATTTACAATTTACTTTGATTAAACAAAAAAATATTATAGCCTTAAAAATGTCACTTACGATTCTTGCTGATTTTCCTTTGTTTTCCTTCTTCTGATCATCAAAGTCATTCTTGAAAAAATATCCCGTTTTGTTATTCCGCTTTTTACCATCGTAAGGTTATAGCGTTCACAGTGAGAATAATGATAAATCGCATATAACTGTAAATTTTGATAACGAGAACAGCTGTTCGTTTACCGTTATCGTATTCTGATTGGTCCAGTTTCTCCCCAGCTGTTATCAGCGACGCGTGCCAGCTAAATTTAGTGCACACGTTCCGTGACAAAGAACATGTTTCGGTTGGTTTAATCGGACGTAAATATACACAAAAGATATTAAGACTGATGGCATACTTAATAAATTGTTCTTTATAGGCGAACAGCGATGGCACAGACAAGTCTGCAATACGCAGTCTTTGCAGAGCATTCGCTGTTCCCACACTGACCGAAAGATAATTAAATTAGACATAGTGGATCATACATGCAAGTTTATTGGGACAAAAGGGACCATTATTTCAAGGCCCGACTCTTTTAATACAATACGAAGATCTATTTTAACAATTCGTTCATACGCAAAAAGCCCTTTCAAAATAATGCTGACGAGACCGAACTCGAAGTTTAAGTTTCTGATTCCACAAATGAGCCGTGGCATGAAATTTCCAAGAATGTGGTATGTGCGACCAGCAAAGGCTCAGACCAGGCTGCGCATACGCGCAGTCTGATCAGAGCCATTGCTAGTGGCTTAAATATTCTATGACTGTTAAGCTACTGACTGAACATCATTTGGAGTTTCTAAGCTTTAAAGGAGGCTACACAGGCTCGTCTGAGTCTACACTTGTCAAAATGTCAAATTGTTGGAAATCTCAGGCCGCGGCTCAAATGACAGAGACTGATCAATATAAATATTTCACAGAAACGATTTTTATTAACCGATTTATAGCATTTTACCTCCGTTTTAACGATTAGTGTTTGTGACCTAAAAGTTAACGATGATTAAGCCAAAAGATTTCGAAAATAAGCGGATTTTTTGTAAAAATGTCGGGATAAGCGATTCTCGCACCCCCGCCATCCAGACCTAAAGTAACAAAACACTTGTTTTCAATGCGATGCGCATTCGATGTATACATGACATATCTTTTCAAAGGGACGGGTATTTAAAGTACCTACATTATATGATTTGTAAACGAGACACTGAGACGGGTCTTGTGAGTATCCGTACAATATATAATTTGCAATGAGCAAAACATATTTTGCATTGAGACGGAAGTTAAAAAAAAACACTGTGACGTGATGTATCTTTTAAGAACTAGAAACGAGACACGTTTTTTATTGTTGCAAATTTATTGCAGACCAGCTTCTTTTAGCTAAAACTACTCATAACTCGGTGTGAAAAGCATGGTTCCAATGGAAGTTGAGTAAAAGTTAACTGCGAAATTAATTCGTGGTTTTGTGTCGTTTACTGGAAACTTTTGCAAATAGCTTGGACCTAGATCAGGCCCGACACGTCGCGCCTGATCTCGATCCAAACTGTTTGACACTCTGATGGTAATTCTGAAATAAGTTTTTGAAACCGTTAATTTAGAAACACATCAGCAGACAAAAATGAGTCCAAAATCATCCAGCATGCAGTTGGCTGTTGAAAATGCCACACATTCACACCGCACAGGCTCAGATCAACCACGAACAAGAGAAGAAAAAAAAAACAGAACAAACAAAAAGACTACATGATTCACATTGTCTAGTTAATGTCAAAGGAGAGAACACTTCTTTGTTTGTTCGTCTCATTGCAAAAGAACAACCAAAACATGCGCAATACACACGAATTGCGCGAAATGTGTGGTTACATGAAGATGCACAGAGCCCCTGTCAAAACCATATGAGCCGTAGCATGGGATTTCCAACAATGTGGTATGTGCGACCAGCAAAGCCTCAGATCAGCCTGCGCATATGCGCAGCCTGATCAGAGCCTTTGCAAGTCGCTGTAATATTCCATGAGTGTTAAGCTACTGACCAAACATCATTTGGAGATTCTAAGCTTAAAGGGAGGCTGCACAGGCTCGTCTGAGTCTACACTTGTCAAAATACCACATTGTTGGAAATCATGTGTCGCGGCTCATATAGCCTCATACCGTGCTGCGCAGCACCTCTGCGGTTGCTTATCTAAATCAATACTGTAAGCCTGTATCCAGAGCCTGAAAAGGCCGTTCGTCGATCGGTTTTACTGCGTCGCTTATGCATTATCTTAGTTGTAGTGACGCTTCACGAACAAAGAAGCTGTGAAAAGGCCAGCTGTTGTCGAGTTTTGCATTACTGTCAACGAATTTACCGATATCCAGACATAATACGGGGGCCTCAAATCAATTATTATCCGCGTCAGGGTATTGCCCGCATGCAGCCTGTTCTGTTTACCTTTGTAAAGTATTAGGAAAACCTCCCTTTCACTATGCCAAATGCTCCGTTTAGATGACTACCGTTGAATGAACTATCAAAACTCGAATATGAACTCAACTTGTGATATATTGATTCAGTATAATTTTGATTATAATTTCTATTATAAGAATCACCACCAAGGCGGCCCTTTTAAGTACAAGTACACAAAAAATATCCAGATTTCAATACCCGCAAATGCAAACTCGTATGAATTATAATATATAATGGGGTATGGAAATATGTAGCGCATTCCTTGGACATCGAAAGTCTTGGTGGTGTAGCACAAGTCACTCATCTTTTAACATGCATAAAGAAAAGACCTAATTGTTTAAGTTTACGTCTTCGTCCACTTCCATATTTCATGTAAGCGAACAATGAATGCTCTGGCAAGACTGTGCGGATACGCAGGCTCATCTCAACCTTAGCTGCTCGCCAATGCCTAAGTAATGAAAGTAGAAAGTATTGGAGCATTCTGCAATACTTTTGACCTGCATTAGTAGATCAGTGGTTAGTGTACTTGCCTCTGGTGCTAGAGGTCCCAGGCTCGATCCCCGCTCGCGGCGAGGAAAATTTCGGTGTCCGAACACGCTTTCATTAGTGTCATTTGCAGGGACTTCACTAAATAAGTGCGCCGTCTCCTGTGCAGGGAAAGTCACCTCTTGTGCAGGTTTAAAAAAACCTACGGTAATTTAAATGTGGCTACTTGTCGGCTTTCATCTTGCAACCCGGAGTGTACAAAGTACACCTGCCGATAATGCTCGTAAGTGCGCCAGGCAGTATATAGAGAAAGAAAGAAGAAAGCATATGCTTGCCCTTACCGCAATTTAGTACTACAATATCAATGGACATGGAAGTGCTTGAACCATGTCCGGCTTAAAAATGAGAATTCTAGGACTAAGAGTAATGTAGTTATGCGCAAAGCCATTGTTTAAACATGCGTGCGGGCTCGAGGTTTATCTACTTGCCGTCTTTATATGTGCGACTCTCGAGCACAGATTGGTATAATTTGCGTTAGCACCAAAATCTCATGGGCTGACTGAATTTCAATGATACATGAAAGCCTATACCCATTCATAAATTATAAAGTGTCCATATATTGGAAACCATCCAAGGGACATTTGGCAAACAGCGAATACCTGGATGAAATGCGGAATTTTATCAGTGTCTGCACTGTTTGCTAAATTAAAAAAGATCCTCAAGGACTGAAGTACATCTTAATTGGGAAATTTGACCTGTGACCCCTTAAATCCCATTCTTATTGTAGTTGTCTGTATTGGAAAATCCTTCAGAATACAAATGCCACCTAAACCTGCTGGCCCCGAGGTTATAAAACTTTTTTCGTGCATCTCGAACTGAACACAAAATTTCAACTGCTAATAAAAACTAAAATACCAACAAATAAAGAAGTTTCTTGCTTTTAAGTCTCTCAGATGTTGTATTTATCACGCTAATAAATGTTAAAATGCCAACTATTATAGTTGGCATTTTAATATTTATGAGCAGGATAAATTTTGTGCTCAGCTGAGTTGAGCTTTATAAAAAAGCTTTATAACCTCGAGGCGTGGATCATCCAGAATCTATAGTAGATACAGTCAAGAATACTTACGGTAGTTCATGCCACCATGAACACCTAAAAATTCCTCAATCCGAATGCAAAATTTTGATAAAAAATATATTCAAAACTCACTCAGTTATTATGAAATCAAAGTATTTGAACTTTGACCCCACCCACGGGGTCAGGGGGTGGGATAAATGTTTGATACCGTTGTGCTAATCCACAAGCATATGGCAATCATAACCCATTGGTTCCAATAGATTTTGCACTTTAATAATAGCCTATTCTGATTAAGTCAGAGTAACTCAAGTGTTATTGAGTGGAATCTGACAAAACTTTATCCCATATAATTACATATACAATGAATGCATCAAATCTGACTAATGGGTACAGAGATATGGTTCTGGACAGTGGAACTGACAGACAAACAGACCCCCTCAAAACTATATCTCTCCTCCTTCAGCAGGGTATAACAAATGATTCATTGGTTGAGAATAACAAATGCTCCTAAGCTGTATAATTCAGTGTTGGATAACAAATGAGCCTTCCTTCAAATACCAAGATCAGTAAAACAAGAGGGCCTTTGGGCCCTGTTTCACTCACATTAGAATGACTGTTAATAAAGGTATAGGAAAGCACAGCTCCTCTCAAAGTCCAGCTTTGAATTTTGGTAGATCAGCAGTTTCATTAATTCTGGTTATGCTGCCTTTCATCAGAGTCCGCACTGTTTGCTATGATAAATACAATATTCAGAGACTAAAGTACACATTTATTAGGAAAGTCTACCTGTGAACCCTTAAAACATATAATGGACAATCTCATCCTTTTTGCAGCTTTCGATCTGTATGGGAAAATCTATCAGAACACAAAACTCTTCCCAGAATCAAGGGAAAAAACTCTACAAACAAGACAGCAACATTTGTCTCCATGCAAAATTCTATATTTAGACTCGTGGTTCAGTAGGAGATTTTGTTTAAAGACATTTCTCATCTACAGCTCCGGCAGCCCCTTTGATCGGTGGAGTGGAACCATTTGTTAAATTTTGGTAGAGTGTATCATGACGAACAATTCTGTTGAATTATTTTGAAGTTGGACAAGATGTTGTTCAAAGACATTTCTTATCTAGAGCTCTGGCAGCCCCTTGTTTCAATGGAGGGGAATCATTTGTGCCGTTTTGGTATATCACTAGGAACAATTCTGTGAAATCAATTTGAATTTAGACCAGTATTTCAGGAGACACCATTTAAATAAATTTATTATCTAGAGCTCTGGCGGTGCCTTTGTTCGGCGGAGTGGTTCAATTTGTGCAATTTTTGTAGAGGGCATCATGAGGAACATTTCTGTGAAATTATTTTGAATTTGGACCAGTGGTTCAGGAGGAATTGCGGTTTAAAGATATTTCTTACCTAGAGCTCTGGTGGTCCCTTTGTTCAGCAGTGCGGTTCCGTTTGTGCAATTTTGGTATAGGGTATTATGAGGAACAATTCTATGAAATTATTTTGAATTTGAGCCAGTGGTTCAGGCGATGTCGTTTAAAAGATTTCTTATCTAGAGCTTTGGCGGCCCTCCTGTTCAGTGAAGCGGAGCCATTTATGCAATTTTGGAAGAGGGCATCATGGGGAACATTCATGTGAAGTTATTTGAAATTCGGACCAGTGGTTCAGGAGATGTTGTTCAAAGTAAAATTTTACGGACGGTTGGACGTCGGACGAAGACCGATCACAATAGCTCACCTTGAGCCTTTGGCTCAGGTTAGCTAAAAAATTCAGCTCAAAGCAACCAATTTCAAAATGGCCACAAAAAATGTATGATCTAAAACGGCTGTAAAACAATCTAAAACGGCTGTAAAACAATCTTAACAAAGTCATAAACTTCACTTTACAGCTGTAAAATAGAGCAGCTGCAATTTTTTTAACAGAGCTGCACAATTCCAGTTTGAACTTTGACCTTTTCCCCACCTGTCACAACTGCTGTTGTCTTCTTATATTCTTAGGTAACATATAGCAAATAATATGGACCCAGATCAGACTACTTCTAATGTATAGAAAACATGTGCAATGTTTTGTGGGGTCATTTTAGGATATTCTTTGTAAGTTATCAGAGATTCTTTTGAATTTTTGTCATTTAGGTTGAGGTGATAAATGGATCATCAAGTCAGTGTAATACAAAGACCATTTATTTCAAAGTAAAACTCGTCACAAAGCGTGCTCAGATCACCAACATGGAAATATGTATTTAACAACAGAAGTACCAGCATGAAGATCAAGTCACAGAAAATGAAAACAGAAATGAGGTTGCAGTGAGACACCACAGTTATCATAACTAAGGGGTGCAATGTATTTTTCCTTGTCAACCAGGGTGTGCAGAATTTAAAAAATAATTTTCTTATTTATCTACCAAAACATTTGTTGTGGGTACTCAAAAGAACTGTCTCAATGAGACAGTTCTTTTCAGCACCCACAACAAATGTTAAACTTGATAGAAAAGAAATAATTTCAATTTTATGTTATTTTTTTTTGTCATCTTCACATATGTCAACATAAGTATAGGACTGAACATAATTATATATATGTTGCCCAACTTCTTTTGGCATCAATATTGTCATAATCACAATCCCAGATAAGCAAACTGTTTGTGTTTAAAATTGTAAATATTTCCTTACCCATCAATTTAACCATGTGCTTTAGATGCTAAAAACCCCATCTCATCGAGATGATTTTGTTGGGTACCCATAAAACATGTTTTGGTTGAGAAATACGAAAACTTATTTTCAATTACGCACTCATATCTGGAGGTATAATTATATGTTGTCCAACAATTTTTGTTTGCATAAACATTGTCATAATATTGACTATTCTGATGCACTTGTGCATAAAATACAGAAACTGTATTTAGTTGCTTTTACTGCCCAATCTTGAAATCTTGAATGAAGCATAAATAATGATGAACAAAAATACAATTGTCACCATTTTATCATCTTTTATGTTTTCCACATTATTTCCAGTGAATTGTAAAGGCTAAATGCAATCTAAACATTGTGCACTATAGACATATACAAACAATTTTATTTGGCAGAATCTAAAAAAGTTAACCTCAAAAACTAAAATATGTTGCACCCTCTGATTGATAAGAGAAAGGTTGCACCCTCTGATTGATAAGAGAACAAAATAAAACAACACGCTCAGCCTTCTCAGGCTCATATGCCCAGAAAATGGTTCTGATTATGTTCAACGTTGATTTTCCAGACATTGAAATTCTCACATTTGGCTTAAACTGACACCAAAGATGTCTAAAACCTTTCTATTCTGAATACCAGTAAACATGGTATAATTTGGCAACAGTGAAGACCCAGATGAAATGCTGCATAAGGCAGCATTTCATCAGGGCCTGCACTGTTTGCTAAGATAAAAAAACAATCATTAGGGTCAGAAATACATCATTTTATAGAAATTTTGACCGGGAATCCCTTTAAATACAAAATGGACAATTCCATACTTATTGTATCAATATGTATGGGATTAACTCTAAAGTATTTATAGAATCTTTTGATACTTCTCAAAACCGCTACCTTATTTAACCTAATTAGGGCACTGTGCACACAATTTTACAAAATTATTTACCATTTTTTAAAAACAGTGTAGACTCAGACCAGCTGGCTTCTTAAGAATCCAGTTGACCAGGATCTACACTGTTTTTCACCCACATCATGAATCCATTATTAACTGTTTGTCTGCTAGTGGCAGCTTTTGTTGTCTGCTGATAACCTTTGCAAATAGTTTGGACCCAGATCAGGAACAACAAAATGTCCGGCCTGATCTGGATCCAAACTGTTTGACAGCCTGATGGAATTCCTGAAATAATTTTTCGAAAAGAAATCCGCAGACGACCCAAAGAAATCATGAAAATTGACCCAGCATGCAATGAGTCCACCACTAGACCAGATGGAATAGCTTTGACCATAAGTATGGACAAACAAAAAATTTCAGCTTAAAAGTGTGAATATTTTCTTATCAATCAGTTTACGTTTGCTAAGGGTGCTCAAAAGAACCATCTCATTGAGACAGTTCTTTTGAGTACCCACAACATATGTTTTGGTTGAGAAATAAGAAAACACACTCTTATATAGAGGTCTGATTCACACCTAAAAAAATGGGTGTGCACTTATAACAACATGTGTGCTTATTAGGAATAATAAGGTAAGTGGTTTCACTGCAGTATATAGCACTGATCACTATTTTATATTTCTCCGGTCCTCAGTGGAAATGTCTCGACCAATAAGCAACACTTATACATGTGTTAAAATAGCCTTATCCAAACTATGCCTACAAGCTAAGAAAAGTAATGTAAAATCAGGTTAAAAGATAACTGGTACAGCTATAAGGAGCTGGGAAAATATGTAAAAGCTGATTGAAAGAAAGAGCAACAAAAAGGAAGTGCAGTGCAGAACCTTTATAACGCAATGGTTGGGGCCCATAGAAATGGACTGTGTTTTAAAGGAATCATGTTATAAAGGGACAATTTTATAAATGAATTATAGGAAAACGACCATTTCGTGGTCATTTTCCTATAATTTCTCTGTAAAATTCCATGGTAAAAAAAATTGGGCGCCACAGCATGACTGTGTTATATCCAAATCTGTGTTATAAAGAGTTCAGCACTGTATGTTACTATGTGTTGTTTTGGCTTCAAAAGCCTTTTTTGTCAGCATATAAAGGCACTTTACAGACAATGTGCCCAAGCTTGAGACAAAAAAGTCTTACTCATATCTAAAAGAAAGTTTTCCCAAAATGGTGTCTAAAATGATTCAACCTGCTACCCTTTTTTGAAAACACTACAAATCCAGAACAGCTGGCTTCTGATGAAGCCATGTGATCAGGATCGACAGTTTCCCCATGTGCTTACAACTGGAATGCTGCAAGTTAACAGGATAAAAAATTAGCAAAGAGCTTAGTAAATAAAAATATTCAGCATAACAAGGGTTAAGACAGATCTAAATTTTTTGTAATTGTTTTGGAGGAAAACGCTCTGATACAACTGAATATGTGAGCCGGGACATGAGATTTCCAACAATGTCATATGTGGGACCAGCAAAGTCTCAGATCAGCCTGCCCATACGCTTAAGACCGATTTTACTGTACAATATGATAGCTCTCCAGTTAAGCGGAAGTTTTGAATCTAAACATGTGATTATTTTATTAGCCATCAGTTTAAACATGTTTTGGGTGCTCAAAAACGTCTCATTGAAATGGTTCTTTTGAGTACTAAGAACATATGTTTGGGTTGAGAAATAAGAATCATAACTTTCAATTATGCACTCTTATCTGGAGGCCTTGCTTTCAATTAAATTATACATTATAAAATATATATTAGCCAACTGTGAACTTAATGCCATACAGTGTGACAATTCACTTATTGATAAACTAATCTGGGTTGCTTTCACACCAGAAAAAGTTAAAACTTTGTAGAGAAACTAAATTAAATTATCCCATACATGCTCTAAAGGTCAAGATAAGCACAATTTTTGAACGTAAAATTGGAATTATTTTCTCATCCTTTAGTTTAACATGTTTTTTGTGTGCACAAAAGAACCGTCTTGAGACGGTTCTTTTGAGCACACAAAATACATGTTTTGTGTACCCACAACAGATGTTTTTGCGGAGAAATATTAGAATTTTTAATTTCACACTCTTATCTGGAGCTCTAACTGGAAATAGAGTCTATTAACAATAGAATGAGGGCTAACTCAACACTTTGCATGCTGGGTAATTCAGCTAGCTTCTTGTTGTCTGCAAATTAAATCTTTAGGAAATACTATCAGTGTCAAACAGTTTGGATCCAGATCAGAGTGGGCTTTTTGTGGGACCCGATCTGGCAAAGGTTATCACTAGACAGATAAATTGCCATTAGTACAGGAATGAGTTTTTCCACGTAATTAAGTCAGATTAATTTCTCACTGTTAGAACACAACAGGTGTAAAATAGATAAATGTAATCTAGATTAATTGGCTGTGTGCGGGCAACCACTGACGTATATTTAGGATCCGTAGTGCAACCTGACTATCTAGATACACCTTTCTGGTGTGAGCAGACCACGACCTTCATTGTACGCGTAAGAAATAAAAACCTTTAACAAATAAAAGAAAGAAATAATCTCTAAAGCTAAAACCTATAATAGTTCTATTAGTAAGCTGATTGAGGCAGATCCCTTAAAGCATTGCACTACCATTGAAGTTGCTTTGACATTTAGACATACTGTAGATGTTCAAAAATTTCAAACACTTTTCTCTTTCTGCACTCTTTCAGATCTGGATCTGCATTGTCTAGGCTTTTTTGCAATGCAACTACTGTTCCTAATTTGAGAACATTTACTGTAAAATGCTTATGTACATACACATGTACAGCATCTGAAAGAGACATATTTAGCATGAACATTTGGATATTTTGACTTGAATAAACAGTGTGAACCTAGATCAGACCACTTCTAAAGTAGCAGCATTTCAATACAACCATTACACACTTCTAGGGACTTTTGAATATAAGAATATGGCAGATGTTCCAAAATTTTAGCACTAGTTGCCTTCCGAAAAGGCCTAGACAAAGATCAGGCTGCTGCTTCTTTAGAAGCAGTCTAATCAGTGCCCCCCATTTGCTATTTGACAAGCATTTTGTCAATTCCAGTCTTGATGACCATCAGTTATTTGAGGAGAAAGAATGAAGTGTTCAAAATTTTAGATTATTTATTAAAGGAGATCAGATGTGCAAATATTTAGGTTCAATACCGTACCAATCATTTTCTTCAGATACTACACATTACATATAATTTCTGCTCTTACCACCACAAAGACATTCTTTGGTTGTTTTATAAAACTAAAAGCAAAAAAAAAAACATGCATTAAAAAAGCAATCAGGGACTAGTAATTCAAAAGTAATTGTCTTGTAAGTTAAGGAGAGTTTTACCCAAAAATATATTGCGAGTTTACTAAAAAGCCTGAACAGCCTTTGCAAAAAGTGACTCAAACTTTTTCCTAAAAAAGAAAACAAACACACCAGCATTTCTATAACACTAAATTGCTGGTATGGCTAAACATTCTTTAGTCTAACGATGTATTCAATAACTGACCCCTGGTTATACCAAAGATATTCATAAATCAAAGGTGAGCAAGATTTTTAAAAAGAAATAATGAGGAGTATGATTAAAATGTAATTTGCGACTATTTAAAGTTGAAAAGGTAAAGAAGACAAAAACTGTACAACAAAATACAAGGCAATACGAATGATTGCCAAGAAACCAAATTCAATTGCACTTTTTAATATATTACAAAAACCTGATCAAACATGTAGTGAAAATATACCACTTTAAAAGAAAGTGGCTTAAAAGGTAGATAAAATGAGACCACATCAGAAAACCATTTTACCATATGTGTAAGAAACTTACGAGACAACAAAATTTGTAAGCGTAAAAATATTCATATTTTCTTATCCTTTAGTTTTAGCATGTGTTTTTGGTGTTCAAAAGAACCGCCTCATTGAGATGATTCTTTTGAGTACCCACAATACATGTTTTGGTTCTGAAATAAGAAGCTTCATTTTCGTACTCTAATCTACAGGCCTGAACTAACCATATTCAATCTAATAAGCCCACTGTGTGGCACATCACTTTGTCAAAGAATCTAAACCCTCTTCTTAAAAATAGTGTAGATCCAGATCAGCTGGCTTCCAATGAAGCCAGCTGATCAGGATCCACACTTTTTGCACACATTGTATCCATGATAATAAAATTGCACCACTGGGTTGACTAGGAATCAGAACACATTTCATAAAGTACTTGATGTGCACTCATAGGAACTAGTGCACTTATATGGTTGAACACAGTAGATTGAAACAGGATTCCACAGACATTGGTATGAACCATGCGACGAGAAAAAGTCTTAGTGTGATATTTAAAAACCAAACACACAGATGAGCACTCTCATCAGTGCTGCCCAGACAATATAATAGCTAGATTTTCAAGATTCAAGCCCGTAATTGAGCATCTAAACATGCTATAACCCCATCAGAAACAAACATGCACTGCTCATACTGCAAAGATTGTAAAAATTTGAAATGTTAAAGTGACATGGAACCCACAATAGAAGTTTTAAAGATGTTCATGCTCAGAGTAATACAAACAAACAAGGTAATCTTGCTCAGAACAGCAGACAATGCAATCTGTTCTGGTCATTACTTCTATATAACTAATGACCAGAAAATAATTCTTACACATTAATGTGAGTTAGAAGCATGAACATGTTTTAATTAATATAATCTCGGGACCCAATGTCACTTTTGCAGTGGTTAAAGAATTGATTCAATAGAAGGGGCAAATTCATTTTTTTTTTTCTTTATTTTTTTTCCTGATCAGTTTATTTTGTTATTGCACTTATACAAGAAAATAAAGATAGGATAACAAACCAGTTTTTCATCTTATCTGCCCATAGTTACTCTGTTACATATGGTAAAATATTGAACAAAATTCTGACAAAAGGTTCCTTATCACAATATGAGGATAAAACATTCCTTATCATTTTGTAAGATTTATCAAGTCAAAGGGTGAATCTAAATATATTGACAAACTCTTAGTTACTTTATCACCTTCTAACTTACAAATTCATTTGCAATTCTGTGATAAATTATATACTCAGGTTTTATAACTTTAAATGATTAAAAATATGTGATATAAGCAGAGGAATGAATGTGTCAATATCATATAAAAACCTGTTTTTGGGGTTTGGGAACAACAAAGGTGCAGACCAGCCTGCCCAGATCTGCGCACTTTAAACAGCGCCTTCATTATTCGTTTATTGGAAAGTATCATATCTAAACTTGCTATAAAGCTATAAGAAATATTTCAATTTTCTAGCTCTTCTCTGAAGATGAGAAGACTGATTTGAGTCTCGCTTTGCTAGAAACTCTGAAGACAGATTTTGTTGCGTCGAGGCCGTCCCACTTAATATCAGAACACTTACTTGATACTGCACAATTACTAAAATACCTTGGCATGTGCCATTGCATGGCTTTGTTTTTATAATGTCAAAAGTCCATTCTGCCTATTATCAGTAGAATTCAAAACTACAGATCAGATAAATCAATTACAAGCTGAGATGGTATCAGGCCTCCAGATAAGAGTGCGTAACTGAAAATTATTATTCTTATTATTCAACCAAAACATATGTTGTGGGTACTCAAAAGAACCGTCTCAATGAGACGGTTCTTTTGAGCACCCAAAAGATGTTTAAATTGCTGGGTAAGAAAATAATTACAATTTTACGCTCAAACTTTTTGCTTAACTGAACTAATGGGTATTCTTGCAATAAAGAACCTTTTTTCAAGAGTCAGTTCTATTAGTTTCCCTACAGGTCTAAAATGGTCAATGACATCCCTTATCTGTATGGTGATATAATAAATACATGTAAACAAACAATGACAGAAAGCAACATAAAGCATATGAGCCGTGACATGTGATTTCCAACAATGTGGCAATTTGACAAGTGTAGACTCAGACCAGCCTGTGAAACATCCATTGAAGCTTAGAAACTCCAAATGATGTTCAGTCAGTAGCTCAACAGTCGTAGAATATGCAAGGGACAAGCAAAGGCTCTGATCAGACTGCGCATATGCACAGGCTGATCTGAGGCTTTGCAGGTCGCACATACCACATTGTTGGAAATCCCATGTCACAGCTCAATTATATGATCAAATCTTCTTTCCATACCAATATTTGACAAATTTATTACACAATCATATCACCAAGTCCACTTTATCAAACACAGACATTCTTTCTACCATGCATTCTGCTGACCAGAGCATCTGTGTATGTGCCTGTCTGAGTCTGAAACTAAATCCTGTTGATACAATATACGGATCAAACATGATTTTCTTTGCATAAATGCAGGGTCCCAAGGGTGGTGTTGTAACACAAGCCCAAGGGCCTAGCAGATGTCAATGCATCCGAAAAACATTTTTGATCACTTATTGCATATGTAGTTATTTTGTTGCTTAAAAACTTTTGAAAAAAGTTAATTTTTGTAGCACCTATAATGGCGCACAAAAATATGAAAGATGCGTAGATTATAAAAATGCCAGTTCCAAAGCAAAAACTAACATCATAATGACGTCACTATGTTATGTTCACTTCAATGCATGTTGCTACTGATGACGTCAATTTTAGCCCCAGAATGCTTAGAGTTAACAATGTTAAAAAGCAACATTACATCCCTAATGAATAATGGAAATGTGCCACTAGTTAACAGAATGCATCATACAATTATCCCTTAAAGTGTCAACCAAATTTGCAACAGAAGACATGTTCAAATTTTGCTGATTATGTATGAAACTAAATAAGTCTTGAAATTTATCACCTGTGAATAGTCTATAGGCAGGCACTTCACACAAAATGTCAAACCCAATTTACCTTAAATCAAGAAACATATGGCCCAGCGCAAAAAGATTTTTGTACTTAACCTATGGGTGAAAGTTCAAAATTTCAAAAATCCTGATCTTTGAAACTCAAATCTTAAAACTTGCAGGATGCCTACTAAATATTCACAATTTTAAGTTTAAATGCCCAATTGTCTTCAGACAGACTGTATATAAATAAGAAAACCTATTATAATTCTAATTCAGCATTTTGAGGCTGACTTTCTATTGAAAGTCAGCCTCAAAATCCTGAATTTAGGAACAATCCTGAAAACTTTCACCCATGTAAACCCAGCGGAAAGCAGACAAAGCTCGCATACAAATAGTATGGAAGTAGAGGATGGCTTAGTTCAAAATATTCACCTCTAGCCCCACTAGATAGCTGTGCATGCGAGTTTAAAGCATGACTTTACGCATATGCAAGAAGTACCAAGATCTCCTAAGATGGCCCATATCATAAAATTTGTCATCTACTGCATTTGGGACTGATACTTTAAAGGTTAATGGTATATGATGATAGGACTAGATTATAATAATTATTTCTCGTCTTATTGTACATATATATAATGTGATGCAAGAGAATCAATTCTTTTAAGAAGCCAAATAAATGTGCTTCAACAACATATACCATTTCAGTAACTACAGTAAAGCGTGTCATAAGGGGCCACTTAAAAATAGACAAAACAAAGGTCTTAAAGACAACCGAAGCATTCTGCAATACTTTTGACCTGCAGTAAAGCGATTATCGGTCATTTTTAGAGTGACCACTTAAGACAGGTTTTATTGTATAGATTCTTCTGTCTCCTCATCATTGACTAACAAAAGATCTACAACTGGCAGTGGTCGACTAATGGGATCATCTGGAAATTTGGTGCAATAGTATACAACCCAAAATTTGTGGACATCTAATGTCTAAATGATTCTAAATACATGGGTGAAAGTTCAAAATTTCAAAAATCCTGAACTTCAGAATTTCATATTGTAAAATTTGCGTTGTTAACAATTTCAAGTTGAAATGGTCATGAAAAGTTTGAGTAAAACCTGATAGCTTAGAGCAGAGACAGGTCCTAGATCCCAACAAGCCAATATGCTATTTTACTTCACATTGAGGGCACATGCCTACTTAACCCTTTACCTCATATAGACGCCTTTTGACACCTTTGCAAACAGAGGAGACCCAGATTAGGCAGCTCTTGTAAGAGCTGCCTAATCAGGTTCTACTCTGTATGCTTACGGAAATATGATTAGATATGATCCTACACTTTTGAAAACAGAGCAAACCCAGATCTTGTAAGGGGCTACTCGATCTATTTGCTAAGCTTATGGAGATCCTACACTAGTGGACCCGACAAGTAATTTTTTGTTCTATGTACCAACATGAAAGTTTATTTATATAATTATTCATAGTGGGTGGAGCTTAGCACGAATTTTCATGAAGGAAAGGGTTAAGAGATTATTTACGCACATTGCGGCACAGGGTCAGCCCAGTACTGACAAAATCAAAGATGAATTTGATGAATGCCTATAATGGAATATTGATACAAAGATCACAATAATATTACAGGCGTCCCTCTTCCATACCACAAATCATTCATCTCCCACACATAGTTCGTCTATAAAATATTACAGCCGCCTTTCTCCTTATAAGGGTTGTCTCCTGGCTTAGGAAATCCATTTATGAGCACATCCTCTGGGGTGTGTTGTTCACAGTACTTCATGATGTCCTCTATGCATTCGGAGACTCGAACCCGGTGTACTGATGCTTCTAAGCGCAGCTGCTCAACCAGCTTTCTCTGCTGTTGAAGGCCTTCTTGGAATTTGTTCATTCTGGCTTCTGAAACGTACAAACAAAATCTTCTAGAAACATAGATCTATAGATGAACAAAAACTTCGATCATATTTTTTTTATTACTTTTCTTCAATCAGGTTTAACATATGTCTTGGATGCTCAAAAGAGCCGTCTCATTGAGAGGATTTTTTGAGTTCCCAAAACATATATTTTGGTTGAGAAATAGAACGTTAGTTTTAAATTACATCCTCTAGAAATCATCAAAAGACAGGTTGGATCCAGATGAGGCCTGACCTTTTGTCTGCAATGATTATCAGGTGCCACTAGCAGCTGGGCAGAGTTGTAAATGTGAAGGACATACTTTGACTGTCCTAGTCAGGTTAGCTAAAATATGATGATGAAATTCCATTATAAATCTGTTCTGGAAAAGAGTTTTGAAGCGTTTTTAACACATGGAAATGGAGGCATTCTTGTTCATAAAGCCACAAATTAATCTATAAAATCATACCCCCTGCCAGAATTCTTGTTGGAGTTCTTGCTCTGAATCTAGCTAATTCATTGAAATTAAAAGTGCAATAACTCACATATGATCAAAGAAAGTATCATAATTTAGGGAATAACTAGATGTATTCCAAATTTTCATTTGGGGAGGTATATTGTCGGATATGCGGTCGGAAATTCAGTTTTATGGCGAGGTGTAAGCGGACCCATAAAAAGGAATTTCCGAACATATATCCAACGATATACATCCCCAAATAATTTTTTTAATATGGTTATCCACATTCCAATACACTGTTGACATTTTTCCTTCAAAAAGGCAGTGAAAATGTACTATGTTGCGCCTATGTCCAGCGGCTGTCAGCTGCATAAAATCACTTGCCAGCTGCACGTCCAGCGGCTGTCAGCTGCATAAAATCACTTGCCAGCTGTATATATTCACTTGTCAATCAATGAAAAGCAACGTTACGTAATGACGTTGAGTTTGAGCGCAAATTTATCACCTTATCCAATCAGATGTCACATTGCATTTGCAAGTGCATTAGAATAGATCACAGTAGATGGGTCTCATTACAAATCTCTCTCTTTTGAGGCCTATATACATGCACAGATGTACAAGCAGGTCACCAGTAACTATAACCTCTGTATCTCTGAATATGGCTCTGGGGAAATTCATGCTGCTTTATATTTGTGCTGATCTTTTGTTTGTTTGGATGCTCTACATCCAGGTCAACAATTTTTAGTCATGTTGGGACTATTTCCAGTCTTCCTGGCTTGAACCCGAGTACTGAGCGTATCTTTCCATAGGTTTGTCCATATATGACGCTTTTAATCCTTTACTCTTTCCTTGCTAGCAGCCACTTTTGTCATCTTCTGACAGTTTGGACCCAGGTCAGGACCCATATTCTGTCAGTCCTGATCTGGATCCAAACTGTTTGACAATGATAGTGTTCCTGATTTAAAAAAAAAAGGTTAAGCTCAGGCGACAACTAAAGTGTGAAAAATAATACCCAGCATGCAGAATTAAATATGCTGAAAAGGCAATGCTCATCAACTTATGCAGACACACTGATATCAATAAGTTGTACCTTCATTATTGACGAAAGAAAAAAAGCAAAGATAGATATAAAATAAAATGAACCCTTGGTGTGCTGAATAAACAAATATGGCATATTATGATTCACTTCTGTTTTCCAGCTAGTGGAATAAATACAGTGGATTCTAAAGCTGCATCGAAAACAGTGCAGATCCTGATCAGATGGCTTTGTCAGAAGCCAGCTGATCTGGATCTACACTGCTTTCTAAAATATCCAGGTGCAACAGGGTTAGGATTAAAATTTAGTTCAGTCCTAAGTGCGGGTTCTTTGCATCATTTCTATTTTGGCAGAGAGTGTGGGCTATAATGCTTTGCTTATTGTATTATTGTACAGTGAAACCTGTGTAAAACGGACACTCAAAAATCGAAAAAACAAAGGTCTTAATGACAACTGGTAGCTTTATAATGCAGGTCAAAAATTCTTGCAGAATGCTCCAAAGGGAGCATTCTGCAATACTTTTGACCTGCATTAAGCGATAATCATTCTTGAAAACCATTTTTTGTTTTTTTAAGAATGGCCATTTTACACAGGTTTTACTGTATATTTTAGTGTTTTTCTCTGGGTGCCATGCATGGGTTGATCTGTTTTTGTTATTTTGTTTTGATGCTTAATGCCCCAGCCAACAATATTTCTGCCATGTCCGGACAATTTCCTGTCTTCTTGGGTTGAACCAGTGCTAAGCAGCGGATAGAGTGTCTTGCTCAAGGACATAATAATTGCATGCTGCGACTCAACAGACGTTAAGTCTCGAAATAACAACCCTTTGATCAGTCTCAACACGTTACCAAGCAGTAGATAAAGTGTCTTGCTCAAGGACATAACACAGCGACTCCACAGGCGTCAAGTTTCGAAATTACAACTCTTCGATCAGTCTAACACGTTACCAACTGAGCCATGTGCTCTGCTTGGGCTGGTCTGTGAATGCGTTGCTTCCTATTCTTATTCAATAGTTTTTTCAGCAACTGACCATGCCTGGAAGGCCAAAAATGAAATATCTAACTACCCATCACCAATTAAACCAGGACCAAAAGGCCCTGTATGGCCCTCCTAACACAGAGATTACCTTGTATTCATGAGGTTTGTTACAAGTCCATGATTCTACCTACTGGTTCACAAAATCTCCTTCATATATGACCAAAGTATTATTAAAGATTACCAAGTATGCAGTGCAATTTTTGGTATTGTTCCCTGGGTCTACTCAAGTTATAGCATATAAAATGCTGGTTATAAGGGCTGGAATTCACAAAAGGCTTGTCAGAATAACAAGCAGCAGGGCAGACCTTGGTCAGATCACTTCTTCAGAATCAGTCTGATTTGGGTCTGCCATGTTGAGAGTGGGGTATCACGTTATTTTGGTGCACCGCTAATTCTACAGTACATACCAAGACCAAGGGTTTTTAGTCCTGTGGTTCCAGAGATTTTTGAAAGGTTTTTACAGTATATGGAATAGGGTGGTCTGATCTTGGACACATGACCCTGACCCTTCTTGCTTAAACGTTTGCCCCCCCCCCCCCCCAGGCAAATGTGTCTACATATGAAATCAGAGTTTGATTGAATCACTGAGAACAACTGACAAACTTGAGGACCTTGACCTCACCTTTTTGAAAGAGGTTCATTGGTATGGACATGTGGTCTTAGCCGCATGTGATATACAGGTTGTATAAACATGCAGACTAGGGAGGCCCAAGATGATGTAGAGTGACAGAGAACGACCGCCATAAGTGGAAGCTCTCAGTGGTTGACCCCCGTGAAAGGAACAACTAGCAGGGTTCCCCCAAAAATTCAAAATCACAATTTCATAATTTTACATGGTTTTCCATGATCAACAATGTAATTTCCATGACTATTTAATGCACAGCCTTCAACCTCCCCTTTTACTGTCATCTTCACCATGCAGAGCATAAACACGGAATGCAGAAACAGTAATGTATTTAAATAAGCATGCTTGTAGACTATGCATGCATTTTGAAATAATTAACACTTAAAACCACCAGTAGCTAAAAAACAAGCTGTCAGACACACAAGTTTTGTGTGTCTGACAGCTAGTTTTCTGGCTACTGGTAGTTTCATCAAATTATTTCACAAAATTCCATGATTTTTCCATGATTATTCATGTTTTCAACTTCCATGATTTTTCCATGCATGGAACTTTATTCGCGATTTTCCAGACTTTGTGGGAACCCTGACCTAGAGATAAGGTGTGAGGTATTAGGATGATAGTGAATCAAATGACCTTGCCATAAAGTAGGTCAAGTCAACCTAGGATCATCATTTGAATAAACTTGTTAGGGCTCTTATCCCCAAATGATACATACCTGAAGGCCCAAGTTCAATGACTTTTTGATTCCAAAGAAAAAGATTTTTGAAAGGTTTTTACAATATATGGGTGTTGCGGCCATAATAAATAAGACCATTTGTTTAACTTTTGTCCCCTTACCAAAAGGAGTCTACTTAAGAAATTTGTGTTCAATTGGCTCAGTGGTTTAAGAGATGTCTGAAAAAAAAATAAAAAATGGACGGTCGCCAGATGCAGGGACGGATGCCAGTCATTGATACACTTTAAGCTCACCTAGGTCATGTGGGTCAGTTAGTTCATCTTCTGGCAGACCCTTCTGGGCATCATTCTAATTATGCTGAAGCTCAACACTACAATAATTAACTTGCCACATAGTATCATGCTGTTATTCAACTCTTTGCATGCTTCGTAATTTTGCATGCTTTTTTGTTGTCTGCTGTTTTTTTTCAAAATTAACTTTTTCAATAAATTCTTTCAGAAAAAATATCAGAGTTTCAAATAGTTTGGAACCAGATCAAGCCCAAAGTTTTGACTGGGCCTGATCTGGGTCCAAACTGTTTGCAAAGGTTAACAGCAGATGACAAAAGTTACCAGTTAAAAGACTTGCAGGCTAGGTAATTTTTCATGCTTTTGTTGTTGCGTGCTTTTTTTTCTTCAAAATTAACTTTTTCAAAAAATTATTTTGGGAACACTATCAGAGTGTCAAACCGTGTGTATCCAGATCAGAACTGAAATAATGTCAGTTCTGATCTGGGATCCAAACTGTTTGCAAAGATAATCAGCAGATGACAAAAATCGCACTATGCATTTAGAAAGAGTTACTTCACCATATGACTGACAGAATCTTAAAAGCCAGTCTGATGCAATGAAGTTTGGACGCTCCATAGAATATTATTCCAAGGCTCACCAGGTCACAACTTAAGTCCTAGGTGCAGGATCTTTGCTGTTAATAGCACACCATAAGGTTGCTATGGAGAATTGATCAGATCTGAACAAAATAACCCTGTATGTAGAAGGAGTTATAGTCACTCCTAGTAATTGGTACAAAAGGATCTGTGCCATGTCATCTTGGTCAACATCGTTTGTCAAAGCACCTACAGTAAAACCTGTGTAAAACGGCCACTCAAAAATAGACAAAATAAAGATCTTAATGACAAATGGTAGCTTAATGAAGGTCAAAAGTATTGCAGAATGCTCCTCTTCAGCCAATACTTTTGACCTGCATTAAGCTATAATTGGTCTTAAAAAACAATTTTTTTGTCTTTTTGAGAGTGGCAATTTTACACAGGTTTTACTGTACTCCATTGGAATCCAGTTTCCAGGAGTCGTCTAAAATACTTGAAACCTGTAAACTGGCAGACTGAGTGACCATGTAATTATTCATCCAATCTTTTGCTTTGCTGGTTTTGATTCTTTAGGTCCCAGTCAACAATTTTTCTGTCATGTTGGGAAGGCCCGTCTTCCTGGGTCAAACAAGAACTATTAGCAGCGGATAAAGTGTCTTGCTCAAGGACACAACACAGTGAAACCGCTGGTCACCGGGTGAGACTCGAACTGCACTCCGCTAGTCATCAAATCTTAATTTGGATAGAATAGAGTTCATACAGGCAAGTCTGTTAAATTCAAGGAACTTTCAAGGACCTTCAAAAAGACTAACTAGAGTTTACAAGGTATACACATAATGATTTATACTTTAGAACTCTATTTCGCAAATGCTGACCGAGAAAAATCATGATACAACTGTACTGGGGAAATGTCAATGATTATAAACATGTGGTGCCAAACGGCTGCACCAAATAATGGCACAACAATTTTATACTGGTTATGTCTTAAGAAAATAGTAAAATTCAAGTACTTTTCAAGGTATTGAGTGATTCTCCAGCAGTTTTCATGGAAGATTTAGTTTTAAGGACTTTTTTGGGAAAGCCCTTCATATCTAAGTATTTTACAAGCCTGCACAAACCCTGTGGAAGATCAACATGTGTATCGATATGGTCAAGCAAGTCCATGGTGCCTTTTTGCTAGCAGCTAAAGGATTGAGCTATTGCCAGATCATTCTCTACCAGATGATGATGACTGAATGACCGGTAAACTTTTAAAACAGCAACATTTGTGACCAGTCCATACAGGTCATTATGTGTTAGATCCAACAAATTAATGTCCCTTTTAACATTTAATTGTCCATTTGCAAAATTATTACCTGAAAATTGATATGAAACCATAGAACAATGAATAAATCAGCCACCTTTCAGCACTATCTGCTAAAGAAAGCGTCCTAAACAGCAAATTAGTTTGTAAACCAAGCAGGGAAATATCTACTCCCGACTACAGCCAGTGGCCTAAGTAAAGCATTTTTAATTAGTTTAATGAGCCAGCTCATTTGGATTATGTTACTTATTGCATAGGCAAGCAGTCGAGGCTTAGAAGAGCCTGTGCATCCACACTCGCACCAAAACCTTTCCTGCTCCCATACATAAAAAGTAGAAAAAGGTGTCTTGGGTCAGACTTCTGGACCCACTGGATAGCTGCTCATGAGTGTAAAAAATAATATTCATATGAGACAAGAATCCAAAGGGTAAAACATGCTGGTATAGCTATCCAAGGGGGATAGATGTCTTGTTATTGGTCTCCGACTTCATCTGCTCCTTACTTTGTGTGTGCGAACTGCAAATACTATATATGAGCCGTGACATGTGATTTCCAACAATGTGGCATTTTGACAAGTGTAGACTCAGACGAGCCTGTGCAGCCTCCTTTAAAGCTTAGAAACTACAAATGATGTTTGGTCAGACTAGCTTTACAGTCATAGAACATTCAAGCGACAAGCAAAGGCTCTGATCAGACTGCGCGTATGCGCAGGCTGATCTGAGGCTTTTCTGGTCACACATACCACATTGTTGGAAATCTCAAGTCACTTCTCTTATATACAAGGCAAGACTGTGTGGCTGCACACACTTGATGGCGCCTTTGTCACTATCATAAACTTTACATAATTTTTGAGCTGGCTCCTATATTATTCCTTGCAATTGACCAACAAGATACTTATTTTGGACAAATCTGGTAGATTGGGTCAGTTCTAATATACAGTTAATGGGGAACGGCAGGCAACCCAAGCTAGCTTACCCACTGACATGGCACCATTGAATATCTTTTACTGATAACTATCTGTAAAATAATGACGCAAAAGTAAATGTAGTTTGTTAAATATCTGTTTTTGATCAGAATGAAGAGTGAGGTTGGTACTGTTAAACAAATGTTTAAGCCCTCCAGTAATTATTTTTACGGACTGTTCCAAGGTGGTGCTTCTTTTGTGGATCGTTTTTGTTTAATTTATGTTTCATGTTTGCTTTTATTATGCTGTATTGTCTATTCCTTGCAGCCTTATGATCACCAGCTGGGAAAGGGCTGACCTCTTGGCTCTCTTGTGTGATATTTTCTCGTGTTTTTGTCACTTTCCCACATGGTGTCTCGGGGTCAGGTGTGGTACTTAATTGTATACATTCCTGATCTTTGCCTTCTTTACTTTAAGCTTATATGATATACTTTTCGTACTGTTCAATTTGATATGCAACATGAACAGTAACCACTTGAAAAAAAAAAGAGTTTGAGATGGTTGTTAGTGCATGCATGGTTTTATTTGCAATATACTCTTAATTCTTACAAAATTGACAATTTTTGAAAACAGCTGAATTTTGCAACCTTACCACACTCCAATGAGTCAGCGTTTGAGCATCCTCTTACTTTTTTTGCTTTCATGTTGAACTACTTTTCATCTAAATATCTCAATGGAGATGACAACACATAAGCTCAACGCTTACAGTCAAATCCTAGAAACATTGTATGTATGTAAATATCAAAATATGTAAAGCTTTATGAATAAAACATTGTTTAAACCAACTACTTTTCAATTTGATACACATGACCACTTTCTAAACAGCCCTAAATTGTTCACCCGAGGTCTTGCCCTTTAAAAAAATTATTTGGTTTCTCTCAATAAATCTTTGTAAACCATATGACCCATGTGCACCATTATTATCATTATGACCCCTGGGCGGGACAATTTTGGGCCCAATGCCCAAACCTGGTAGAGAACCACTAGGGGACAAAAATATCAAAGACCAAGTCTCTGAGTGGACCCAGAATTTTTGTGAGTTTTAGACTAGATTTTGATGTTTTGCCAATGAGAAGGTAAATTGGGTAACCACAACATATGTTTTGGTTGATAAATAAGAAAATAAATTTTTAATTAAACTCTTACTTTGAGGCCTGGTCTCTTTTCAATAACAACAGGTAAAGTTAAAATCTGATTTGCATCTATATTAAGCTCTATCCTATTGGCTTTGACTGAAAAAAGCATGAAATTGCATATATCAATAATAAATTTCCCATCCTGAATCTGTTTTCACGTATTTACAAACTACAGTAAAACCTTTCTTAAGCGGCCACTCAACCCCCCACCCCCACCCCCCCAAAAAAAATGGTTTTCATGACTGATTATCGCTTAATGCAGGTCAATAGTATTGCAGAATGCTCCAAAAGAGCATTCTGCAATACTTTCGACCTTCATTAAGGTAACATCTGTCTTTAAGACCTTTGTTTTGTCTATTTTTGAGTGGCTGCTTAAGACAGGTTTTACTGTACAGCTGCTCCTTCCATGGCCATGTCTGCAGTCTGATCTGAGTGCATACCATTTCTAAACCAGATAGACACTGATATGACTGTATGTTCAAGCTTATAAAAAAACGCCACTGGTAAACTTCATCTACCAGTGGCATTTTTTGTCGTCAGCTGATATGACTTTTCCAACAAAATGTAGGGCCTGGCCTCGAGGTTATAAAACTTGAGTACAGTCTCAGACTCAAAATAAAGAGTAATGATTGGCTGCTTGCGGACACATGTCCGCAAGCAGCCAATCATTGTGCTTTATTTTGAGTCTGAGACTATACTCAAGTTTTATAGCCTCAAGGCCTGGTCTAAATCTATTGAATGTTTGACAGCCTCGATGGTATTTCTTGAAGAATTTTTTAAAAAATTAATAAATCAGCAGATGACAAAAAATCTTGAAAATATTCCAAACATGCAAAGGGCCCATGGCCCTGAATCGCTCACCTGAGTCCTTGTCACAAAGAGGGGATGCTTACCACAAAACATAAATCCCATTTATCCCCCTAAGTCCATCTTGGGTATCACTCAGACCATAACCAAAGCCTATCAAATTGAAAAGGTCTATCAAATATACTTATCTCCACAATTTCAAAGTCTGACTTTTTTACCCAACCAAAAAGGTCAGGGGTGTGCATAAGGTCAAACATTTTACTTGCGTAATGTTCTTAACTTCTTTCTTTGTAATTTGATGTGTAACATGACCTTCTTCAGAAAAAAAAATGTTTTGACCTTTTGACCCCATCCAGGGGTGGAGGGTGTGTAATAGGGCAAAATATTTGCTTGCATGGTGTTATATGCTTCATTGGCCCCAGGGGCACTTGGTAGAGGTCCACATACCAAAATATCTAGACTCTAGGCCTTATGGTTGAAGACCAGAAGATTTTTTCATGTTTTCCCTATATAAGCCTATAATGTAAAACATGTGTCCCCCAGGGGGAGTTTTTTTTTGGCCCTAAGGGCATAGTTTGAACACATATGAGGATCATTCCTGCCAAGTTTGGTGAAAATCCAGCCAGTAGTTAAGGAGATGTCCTTTGAAGCAATTGTTGACATACATCCAATGATCACAATAGCTCACCATGAGCCAATGGCTCAGGTAAGCTAATAAGGCCAGGTTTTCTCTTGATAGGCCTGAATGTATTTTCTATCCTAATCATGAATAAAATGAATCAATTTCTTTTTACAATCTCAAAGGATGAATGTCATTTGAAATCTATACAGAAAACAAGTGTCTTTGTAAATCAATGCTATCCAGGTTTTTGTAGTCCAACTGCTGTATCTGATCGGATTTGCATGGAAAGCACTTAACTCTTAAAGCGCCACCTATAATTTGCAGCAGACGACAATTTCAAATTTTGCTGATTTTTCAAAAATAACAAATAAGGCATGTTATTTCATGAGAATCGTCTGCTGGCAGACGATTCTCATTAAATATCATACCTTATTTTTTTCGAAAATTGGGAAAGATTTCATAAAATTTGTCGCCTGCTGCAGTTGTAATTGGCGCCTTAAGGGTTAACTCTTTGCATGTCGGGTAGTTTAACATTATTTATGTCATCTGCCTATTTGTTTTTAAAAAGTACTTTTTTTGAAAAATTCTTTCAGGAAAACTTCCATGAGAATGTCAAACAGTTTTGGTTCAGATCTGGCTGGACATATTGTCAGGCCTGAACTGGCCTCAAACAGTTCGCAAAGATAATCAATCAGCAAATGATTCTTGCAGGGTAAAAGTTAGAAGCACCAAAGCCCCAGTCAAGACAGAAGTTTAAAAATTGCCTTTTGTTGATAATTTATTCTGGGTCCTCATCAGAGGACTTCAAAGGAGCATTAAATATTGACGTTTATCTGCTAATCTTTGTCTTTCCTATTTTTCATTTTATTTTCACTGTTCACTCAAGCGAAACGACTAAGGTGCGTGGTTTCAGTAATGATATATCTCAAGTGTCGCGTCGGTCTTTTTCTGCCACGTGTGGACAATTTCTAACCGGTGAGTATAATTGTTGATAATTGTACTGACTGTTATGGACAGTCCAAATTTTTGGTGTCAGACTGAATGGTCAAGCACAGGATAGAGCTGAACATGACAAGCCGCATTTTCTGGGCCAGCTGGAATGGAAATCTTACCAGGTTGCAAACTCTCCAAGGAAACAATTTTTCTTTTTGTTTGATGGATGTACAAGAAATGAGAACCACAAATAAAGAAAACGAACACTTTATATTTGCACTGCAGTTAAATAACCATTCTAAACATACAGTTTATAAATATAATCACTTTGAGCCACGGCATGACAAAACCAACACAATGGTCTAGACCAATCATAGTCTTAGGTCAATGAGAGCATCCACCAAGTCAACTGTCAACATGAAGAAACTTTAGGTTCTAATACATGTAGCTACCATGTTCAGATTAAAGACCGATGCATGTGAGGATCCAGGTCTTGGCCTCTCTGGAGAATCACAAGTGGCTATAGGTTTCCTCAGAAATACTGGTACGAACCCCCTTGAGAAGCAATTGGACCCAAAGGTTACAATTGCTTCAAAAGGGAGGTCCGTAAGGCCTTCTGTGAACTACATTGATTACTAAAGAAAATGGCCCCCCCTGTCAGATTTTCTGGATTGGCACATGTGATGCGACTGGGTGGATGTTCATGCTAATCTGAGTCTTCGATTAACAATGATATTTTGTTGGTATTGTCATACAGTGGTTTAGTTCTGCTTTATCTATTTTAACCCTTGTCCTAGGCCTGCCAGTGTATAATGGGTTAGCTCATAAGATTTTAATACTTTTCGCAGTTATGTACAGTCACTCGTTTAACAAGCATACACAGCAATCTAGTGTGGCTACGGATAATGGACCTACATTTGGTGTATTCTGTGTGTGTGAGCAGATGCACAAGCTCACATGAGTGTTTGCATGTGCAATAAGTATAATTCTAACACTGATCGCTTGTATAGCCAATGGATAAATTCAGTGATTTATTGGTTTACAAATCACTGGTCGGACTATCGTGAAGTCATTTGGCCCCAAGTTTGATTTTTTATGATATCATCTCTCACGCACACCTTTGAAATATTGACGTTAGATGGCATAACATCATTTCTACAACAAATGGACATTCATATAAAGTAAGTAAAAACATGCATTTCAGTCCAAACAAGATTAACAGGATGTTCAAGATGGTGGAATCTTTATAGACTCTGAAGAATTGATTCATATTTTCAATCTTTTAATGTGTTAGAATCGAGATAAATTCTTACTGCCAGTGATTTGTTCCTTAATATATCTCTGTCCGTCGGTCAGTCAGAAGTGGATATCCCTCATGATTTATTCACTTTAACAATTGACCTCCAGCCAGTGATATATTAAGCAACAAATCACTGCAAGTGTGTCTCTAATTCTTAAACATCAAGAACTGGCTCAAACATATGTATTTACATGTCTACGCATTTCCAATTTCTGTCCAGCTTGTTGCATTATGCCATTTATTACTGTGAATTTTCAGACTGCGTGGGAAACCGAATGGAACCAGTTGAGTTGGCTTGAAGCAAGCTGATCAGGGTTCACACTACTTTTAAATAGGATGTTTTCTGTTTGATTTGCTTCTTTACATCCCAGCCAACATTTTTTCAGTCATGTGGGGACGAGTCTTCCCAAGTTGAACCAGTACTAAGCAGACGATAAAGTAACTTGCTCAAGGACACAATGCAGTGCCTTCAGCGCGGCTCTAACCCGCAATTTTTTTAACCCTTCGATCTCGAGTCAAACACTCTACCACTGAGCCACTGCGCTCCTCAATTGAATAGAATGTATCAGAGTTCAATGGGACAAGCAGGACTTTAGTTAAGAGTGTGTACCAAAAAATTAATTTTCTTATTTCTCAACCAAAACATATGTTGTGGGTACTCAAAAGAACCGTCTCAATGAGACGGTTCTTTTTAGCACCTTAAACATATGTTAAATCTGATGGGTAAGAAAATATTTACAATTTTACGCTCAAAATTTTTGTTTATCTTATACTATGGACAAGGGTTAAAATAAGTTGTAATTCACTACAGCACCAGGATAATAGTGCACTAAATCAGCTATGTGTTTGGAATGAGGGTCCAAGTGTAATAGTAGAAATGGATGAAAAGCAATACCTGATATATTTGGCTTGTTTGATTTGGTTTGAGTTGATCCTTTATAATAGCATTATTTTGTTTGATTTGATTCTTTTACATCACATCAACAATCTTTCAGTTATGTAGGGACGGACAGGTCTTCCTGGGTTGAACCTGTACTTAGCTTGGATAAATGTGTCTTGCTAAAGGACACAAAACAGTGACCCTGGTGAGGCTCAAACCCGCGGCCCCTCGGTCTCAAGTCAAGCACTCTTCCACTGCCCTCCCTATATAATAGCATTGTGACCTCTCGGCATTGACCCATTTACAAATCTATGCTTTTCAATCGAGTATACTTCCCAGTCAACAATTTGTTGAGAAGTTTTCCTGGGTTGAACCCGTGATCACCAGTACTAAGCAATGGAGATTAAGTGTCTTGCTCAAAGACACCACACCACGATCCAGGTCAATTTAAATCAGGATTTTGCTGAATAACGAATATATTCAAATACGAAACTGTTTCAAACATTTGTCTGCATAAATTGGATTTTAGGTGAAATGCTCTAAATTATCATTTTTTACCCACTATCTCCCACCAGAATCATTGTGTTGTGTCTTTGCTCAAATTACTTCATTCTCACTATCCGTCAAGACAGATAAACATTGTTTTCAAAAATGAATATATCAAGGTCACAATGCCATGAAATGTATTTTTGTTTATTTCATTTGATTCTTTACATCCCAGTCAACAGTCTTTCAGTTATGTTGGGATGGGTCTTCCTGGGCTGAACCAGTTCTAAGCTAGGTTAAATGTGTCTTGCTAAAGGACAACAACGCAGTGACGCTGGTGAGGCTCGAACCCGTGGCCTCTCGGTCTCAAGTCAAGCACTCTACAACTGAGCCACTGTGCTCCCATCTCCCACCAGAATCATTGTGTTGTGTCTTTCAGCCAATTTCTTCATCCTCACTATACGTCAAGACGGACATACATTGTTTTCAAAAATGGATACATCAAGGTCACAATGCTATGAAATGTATATTTTGAAAATTTGAGTTATGAATAAAAGCATAGAATATTATTGCTCTTGTTTCATTACAACCCAACTGGCACTCAACATGAAGAAAAAAAATCATGGCCATTCACGGTTCATACAGGCAAGCTTGAGTAAAATACAAGAAGGACTTTTCAAGGACTTCTAAAAGCCTCTTATACAGTTTTCAAGGACTAAAAGATAATGAAAAATACTGACCTAAGTGTTAAAATTGGGCTTCAGAACTGCTTGACTGAGATAATGGAGACATTATTATTAGAAAATCAGTATTGAATTGTTGCGCTTATATTTGGTGCAGCATATGCTGCACCAAATAAAGGCACAACAATTTTATACTGATTTTGGTCTGTATCAACAGAGCTAAGTCCTTCAGAAAATAGTAGAATTCAAGGACTTTTCAAGGCTTTTGGGTGATTTTCCAGTACTTTTCAAGGCAAATTTAATTTTCAAGGACTTTTCAAGATTCCCCTCTAAATTCAAGTACTTTTCAAGCCTGTGCGAACCCTGCCATTAATGGTGCGAGGAAGTTGGGGAGTAATAACAACCATAGCTACTATAACTAAGCTGTGACATAAATCTGAATCAGTGCACCAACATAAAAAAACAAAAATAAAAGATAGCGAAAGAAATTAAAGAAGTATATTTACAACATAAATTTGCTATACATCATTACAATGCATTTAAACTAAACAAAATACCAGGTGGGTGAATAATAATTTGTGTCACACACCGTTACCAATCCAGCATACAGTTAATGTTCTAAAGTTTCAAACACTTTTCTACTTCTGTATTCATTACAAAAAAAATGTTGGTTATCAGGGCTGGAATTAAAATGCTTGTCAAAATAGCAAACAGGGAAGCAGTCTGACCTGGGTCTACCCTGTTTGTGTAGATATTTTTTGTAGCCAACTGGTGTTCAATATTTAGAACATTTACGGTAAGTTGGATTTTCACAGTGCCTAAAATGGCTATTTTGTATGCCATGATATTTAGTGTTTTTGTGTTGTTTTTTTTGTTTTATTTTGACTTAAATTGACAGTGCAGTTTTTGTTTTTCACTATCGTTATATGATCATAATCATTATCATGTTTTACATTAAAATATTCACTAGTATAATCAACCTCTTAACTGTTCGTTTATCAACAAACTTGACCATTCAATGCTGAACACTATGATGTGTACATACGGTAAATGCGCTAAAATTTCAAAACACTTTTCTCTTTCGAAAATGTTGATTAGGTCTTGAACTTACAAAATGCTTGCCAGAAAAGCAAACATGGAAGACACTGATCAGACTGCTTCTTCAGTTTGAGCAGGCAACTTCTGTTCGAAATTTTAGAACATTTACCGTAATAGAAAACCATCAACATGCAACGCAATGCTCATGCATTCTAATCTACAGCTACTGGAAACTGTATTGACTCCAACAACTACACACTTCAATAACTTGCCGAGAAGTACTGGTAAGATTACCTGTACTTAAGATTTATCCCATAAATAGAATATTAGCTCACAATGAAGACCCAATTGGCCAAATGAGATGCCACCTAACACATCATCTTATCAGGGTCCACACTGTCCATGTTGGCATTTTAACATTTATGTGCATGATAAGCTTCAGTTGAGTTGAGCATGAAAACAGATGTATAACCTCCGGGCCTGATAGCTCACCTTTGCGATAAGTACCATAATCTGACGTATGCGGACTCATTCATAGGATTTCTAAAATATGATACATTTTTGTCCCTGAAGATTGTATTTATCTTAGCAAACAGTGCAGATCCTGATGAAATGCCAGTTCTTTGTGGCATTTCATCTGGATAAGCACTGTTTCCCTACTTATCGTACCCGTTTATGGGTTTCCGGAGGGTAAACTAAAACCATGTTCTCACCTGGTCTAGTATATATATGTCATATGTAGTTGTTATAGCCAATACAGTCCTTACATGCATTGTACAGTCATTTGGTACACTTTTAATCAGTAGAGAATTTATATATATATATATTTCACATTCCTATTATTTCAATTTTTGTGCATTGTTAACCCTTAGAAGTACCAGCAGTATGGATAAAATTTGCGAAAATCCATCTGCAAGTTTGGGAAAAATAAAAGATTACAGTGAATGTTCTAAAATTTCAAACACTTTTCTATTTCTGTTTTCAAATAAAATGTTGGTTATAAGGACTGGAATTCATAAATGCTAGTCAGAACAGCAAACAGGGAAGGCCCTGATCAGACTGGGGTCTACACTGTTTGTCCAGACATTTTCGGTAGCCAACTAGTGTTTGAAATTTTTAGATCATTTACTGTATATCTGGTCACTTTAGCCTAGCAGGCATCTCAAACCCTGCTAATAGATTTCTTACAATTTGGCTCATGTGAACCAACTGCTCAAGCCCCATTGCTTTCTACAGGAAACAAATTTTGAACAAAAATAAAAGTGGTACATGGTACTTTAAGGGATAACAATTTACGCATATATCTATTTTCTTTCACATTTGAAGATTTGCTGAATCGTAATGTCTGACAGATCTTTTTTTACATTTATTCTAAATGCAGGTACGGTACTGTTTATTGACTTGAGGACATAAGCACAACAATCTAATAGCTTCCAAATAACACAGAGTAAGCCTTGTTGTGAGCCTTTGTAAGTTTTAACCCCTAAGCTAACTTTTGTGTCCTCTCAACAGCAATTAATTCCTGCACCTGATAAAATTTCACGATGAAATTATATCTGACACGATCTTGTAAGATTATAAAAAAATATGTGCACTTTAGTGTGATAAATGTAATAAAATATTGAATTTATAAAATATTGCACATTTTCTTTTCTTTAAACGGATTATCTCTAACTGGGAATATAAGTGGGTCCTCCCTGATCTGAGTCTCACAAGACTGGATCAATTCTTGGATTGTCCTTGAACATTTCATCCTGTCTACTTTCAAGTGACGCCTTAGTGCTTCCTGATCAT
Organism: Loripinus fragilis; assembly: GCA_964019695.1. Classification (NCBI taxonomy): domain Eukaryota; kingdom Metazoa; phylum Mollusca; class Bivalvia; order Lucinida; family Lucinidae; genus Loripinus; species Loripinus fragilis. The sequence goes on along the minus strand of OZ026518.1, from coordinate 5,264,333 downwards.
TCTTTAACTTATTCACTTGTTCCGATTTGTTTTGGTAAGGCATGGTTAACGGAGTGAATCACCTGTTAATAAAGTGAAATGAACAAAGGATAAAATAAAATAAAGCAACATGCAACACAATATCAACATGCTACAAAAATGTTTGTCACCAATAAATGAGTATAGGTCTACTTTTATTTGAGAGATGCATTATAATGTGGACCAGAACGAAAGTTTTTGTTATTTGTTTGTTTGGTTTGATGCTTTACCTTCCAGTCAACAGCTATGGTCATGTCATGACGGTCAGTTCACCTAACAGCACTATTTCCTGGGCAAGCTTGACTAAGCGGTTAACCAGTACTTTGTGCACATACTTTCTATTGTAACTGACAACAACACTTCTTTAATCAGCAGAAGGGAGGAGAATTGCCATAGAAATTTGTTTCATGATCCATCTCCACGAAAGTATGGGACTCCCTGGGCCGGGATCGAACTCACGACCGCTGGATCTGCAGTCAGACATGTATCTGCTGTCAGGCTAGCACATGTGACTTTGGTATTTATTGCATTATATGCTTATGGTAAATGTTTTAAAACTTCGAACACTAAAATGTCTAGACAAACAGGGCAGACCCAGATCAGACTGCTTCTGTAGCAGTCTGATCAGGATCTTCCCTCTTTGCTATTCTGAAAAGCCTTTTTTAAATTTCAGCCCCCATTACCAACTTCTTTTTTTAAGAACAGAAAGAGAAAAAGTGTTTGAAATTTTAGAACATTTTCCGTAGTCATTCTTTAAAAGCACCAAGTGTGGCTAGAGACCTAACTTTTGGCCTGAGCCTATATCTACATGTACGCCCCAACTTTGTGTGTTGGACCAGAGAAAGCTCTGATGAGACTGCGTCAATGCATCCCTACTCACCCAGGCAATCAGTACGTATCGAAGTCTCATAGACTGGCCCCTATATGGTTCCTATCCACATGTACTTGCCAAATATATACATGTAGGTAAATGTAGTAAGGGAGTGCATTGAAAAAATGTGTTCTAAAATAATATTTTACTCATTTAACTCTTTCTCCACCACTGGCAACTTGTCTGCTATTAACCTTTGCCAACAGTTTGGACCCAGATCAGGTACAACAGTGAAAAAAAAGTTGGGCCTGATGTAGCTCCAAACTGTTAGTAAAGCGTATTAGAAGACAACACTAGAAGGCAATGAGTTATTACTTAACAGGACCGGGTATCCACTTAACCTTTCCTAGAAATATTATAGTCCAGTAATTACCCATTAACTGGTGACAGTATGCAAACTAAACTTTAAAACTAATACAGGGATTTTCCTAAGGTTACTTAGATGCCAACAGGCCTTTATTTAAGAGTACATACCAAAAAAGTAATTTTCTCATTTCTCAATTGTAGGTACTCAAAAGAACCGTCTTCGTAAGACGGTTCTTTTGAGCACCCAAAATATATGCTTAAACTGATGGGGAAGACAATATTTATAATTTTACGCTAAAAAATTTGTTAATCTTAACCTATGTAAGACTGCTTAACTCTTTCCATGCTAGCGGCAACTTTCGTTTTCTGCCGATAACCTTTGCAAACAGTTTGGACCCAGATCAGGACTGAAAATATGTCGGTACTGATCTAGTTCTAAACTGTTTGGCATACTAGATCTGATAGTGTTCATTAAGGTGTTCCAATGTTGGGGGTAAATATGATAAAAGTAGATCTAGCAATAACTGATACATTGTAACAAAAACAGTTTACTGCTTTTGAAGAAAAAGATGCAAGTTTTTCCAACAACTTGTGACAATATTAACAAATCTTGTGTTATCAACTTTGAATTGAAAAATTCCTGTATAAATTAGGCTACAAAACAAAAAAGAAATTACAACTACATAAATATAGCAATACTGATGCTCATACAACTGACCTTGAGGTTATAAAACTATTCAGCTGAGCATGAAATTTATCCTGCTCATAAATGTTAAAATGTCGTAAAATGTTGGCATTTTAACATTTATAAGCAGGATAAATACAACATCTATTAGTTTTAAAACAAGATAAATATTTATTTTTCACAATTTTACTTTTTATGAGAAATTGAAATTTCATACTCAGTTGAGCTGAGCATGATTTTTTTATAACCTCAAGGCCAGATAAAACAACATAAAGACAATACAACATTTAAACATGCAGCTTCTTATGGATAATAATAATTGTCAACTATAATGCAATATGAGTTTAGAAAGGACATCCCAGTCTTATGGAAGGATTGCCTACAAAAATGGCCAGATAAAAGCTTCAAAGAAAATAGCTTTTTCAGTGAAGAGGGTAGTTAGTTGGTTCAGTCTTTGAATAATCCGCAAAAAGGCTTTTCACATTGGACAAGTACAGATTTTAAAAAATATAGGCTAGACTTTAGAATCTGTCCACCACTAGTTTTCTGATTCATTGGGTGAATGTGACTGAACACACACTGCTAGGAAGTTAAAATACAATAGTAAAAGTTAGAGTATTGCTTGGTAGCAACAAAACCCTATCTAAATCAATTCTAGCATATTGGTCTGATGAAGTGGTAGACTAAAGACCCTCTGAAATATAAAAAATCTTTTTGAGATTTGAGATGCTTGGGGGGTCGAAATGCTCAATAACAAATTATGATGAAAGTTCATCAAGCCACTTAACTCTATTAATTTTTTTTAATAAAACTGTAGCTTAAAATTATGTATGCAGTATGTTGTTCTGACACACCTCAGTCGGATCAGGTCAGACTGATAGAACCACAGGAGCTTGACATTACTAGTTTTTCTCTTCTTTGTACTGACTTTAGGAGCTCAGTCCTTAGACAAGGGTGATAACAGTCCGAGAATCTCAATCAGGAATATCTGTCATCTGAATCCTGAACTGAGCCAAAAAAGTTCTTAAATCATCAATAAAATAATTTAAAGAACAAAATATCAATAGAACACAATCACTTTATGCATATTTTATGGTAAATATCTGACTAAAAGGTTCTTAAACCAAATTAAAGCAATAATAACTATGATCCATGGGTGCTCAATCAGGCAATCCTGATTGATCCTGAACTTTATCATCCCTGGAGCCCTACCCTACTATTAATTTTGTCAAGTTCTTTTCAGTGCTATCCTTTAGCCATATGAAATGAAATATACAGCACAGGGTTCAAGCTGGGCCCTGACAATAGAGAGAAGCGACAAAAATTAGGGAGAAGTGAGAGTCAGATAGGGAGAAGTTATAGCGCAAAATTACGGCATTTTCTGTCAATTTAAAAGCAAATTAGCCATTACACATACTAGTACAATTGCCATTAAAAGAAAGGATAAATAAGTAGTGGAAGTAGATTGTCATCATAGCTTTCTTTTATGTGGTGAATGAACATTGTAAAAAAAAAAAAAAATTTTAGGGTGATTCCCATTTCTCCATGGGGTCCCATTTAGGATAAAATTTCGACCCTTGGGCGACTATTCCCCTTAGCTTATTCCCTGCAGCATGCAACTTACATGTACTAAAGATAATATTCTACCATCATGCATGAGCTTTCCCACCTATAACATGCACATCTCAGAGCTAAGTCAAGTATGCTGATAAAGACTTCCTTCAGTCGTTAAGAGGTGTGACCAGAAATATTGGGCACTATAACCTTACAATCATCATTGAACATTGAAAGTTATTTGCCTGATCAAGCTTCATAATCATGCTGCAATAAGATAGGTGGTATATTTAACATGAAAAATTCTATATCTGGCAGCTAAGATATAAATACACACTAATTTGGTCGTATCATCATGATCAAATGTAATTTCTACAGATGTATACTGTCTTAGGCCAGTGAAAAAACATGGGACTGATGCACAGGCTGATCTGGGCGTTTGCTGTGCCCAAAGAGGCATAATATAAAGATTTTTTCAGCATAAAGTTGCAAATATTTTCTTAACCATATGTTTTGGATGTTCAAAAGAACCATCTCAATGAGCCGGTTCTTTTGAGTACCCACAACATTATGTTTTGGTGGAGAAATAAGAAATTATTTTTTGATTATGCACTCTTAGTGGTAACAAATGACCAGTGCATGGACCATTATATAATTTGAGAGGTCTGACACAGGTAATTTCCAAGACAAAATGCATTTCCTTCTATGTAAACAATGCAGACCTGAAGGACTTTCTGAGGCAGCTTATCTGTGTCTACACTGTTTGCCTTAGTGTCTAGAAAAGGTAAGGTATCATTAACTCTTTGCCTACTAGTGTCATCTGCTGATAACCTTTGCAAACAGTTCGGACCCATAAATCAGACCCGATAAAATGCCGGGCCTGTTCGGGATCCACTCTGTTTGACACTCTGATGGTATTCCTGAAAGAATTTTGCGAAAACTTGATTTGGAACAAAATCAGCCGACGACAAAAGATATCATGAAAAATTACCCAGCATGCAAAGAGTTAAGAACAAGCGGCAGAGGAGAGGTTTAAAATTTTCATACCTTGGTTTATTAGCCAAATAACCACTATGCTATTGATGTTCCCATGAGCATGTTTTTTTTTTTAAATATACCAATTTAGAAATGAAATGTCAAAGGAGATGCCACAAAAACAGTCCTTTATTACTCTATGTCAGCAGAATCAATTGCCTCAGTTGTTCCACAGCAGCATGGCAACTCCTACGTAATCAATGAGCAATAATGCATAGGTAAAGATAACCAGTATTTTGGGGCGTAAAATTGTCAATATTTTCTTACCCATCAGTTTTAACAGATGTATTGGGTGCTTAAAAGAACAGTCTCTTCAAGATGATTCTTTTGAGCACCCATAACATATGTTTTGGTTGAGAAATAAGAAAATTAATTTTCAATAACACACTCTTAACTAGAGGCCAGAGAAATGGATCAATGATCACCTATCGCAGCACTTCTGACAATCAGCAGATCACAAACTCAAAATATTTCCATTTTTTATAAGCAACTGGTCTCTGACATTAGTTACATGAAAATTTGCGGCCCTATTCCCTACAGTGGTTAAATCTTTGTTTAAATGCCCTGCCTATTGTTGTTAATTGGTGTTTTAATGGTTAGAGCACAATGGTAATGATTAGATTCTAATCTGACTGCAGTGATGTATTGATTTATGTGTGTGCCCATCTCAGGTTGGAATTCAAGCAGGAATCAACTTGTTAGAATATCATTTTACTCTTTGTCTGCTGGTGCCGTCTGCTGATAACCTTTGCAAACATTTTGGATCCAGATCAAGCCCGATAAAATGTCGGGCCTGAACTGGGTCCAAACTGTTTGACTCTCTGGCAGTATTACTGATTTTTTTGTTGAAAAAGTTATTTTTTTATAAAATTCATCAGATGACAAAAACATTATGCAAAATTTCCCAGCATTCATAGATAATGTAACCGCAACAAGTGTCATTTTCGTCCAAATGCTACCTGGTATAATGCTTTGAACCTTTATCAGCAAAAGTTAAGATAAATCTTGGGTTTGATTTTGAAATTATAGTTATTGTACAATGTATGTATTTATGTATGAGAAAACTGATGCCTGCTATATCATTGACTTGGTTATTTTAATTTGAATTGATTCTGTTTGCTCTTATCAAATATTTGCAGGTATTGTTTGCATTGTTTATAGGCTACCTGGCATCATGTTAACCCTTTTCCCACCATAATTTTCCAGAAAAAGCCTGTTCTCCATGACTTTGCCAGGTCAGTGCGAACCCTGTAAAAAATCATCCTTGTCGGCAAGAAAGAGAATGTATTGTAAGCACATTTAACCCTTGTCCTGCTGAAACAAGATTAGAAGAATCCGTCATGAGAGTGGATTAGAAAAATTCCGTCCCGAGGATCACCAATTGGCATTACGAGTCTTGCCGAGTGATGACAAACGGTGATCTTGTGGGACATTTTTTTTCTATCTCATCCTCACACAAATAAGGGATTCTTTTTCTTGCTCACCACTAAATACCTCATTTTATATTGAAAAAAAAAACACACATAAAAAAGGCTTCCAGAAAATCCTTAATACGCTGAGATGCGACATCATTATGTCATTTTAACATTACAATGACGTCATGGATAACATGAGGCTGTTCGGTTTTTATCTTTCCCACACGCTGGTACAGGTAATTATCTCACATGGGCAAAAACACTAGATATTCCGATCTGGTGTGCGAGAAAAATGTATCTCCTTTTTGAAAACAGTATAGATCCTGACGATGCCTACATTTTTCTACTCAGCCTATAAATCCATGATTATAAATTATGCAACCAAACTGGCTGTAAATTATAATGTACATGTATACAACACATAAATATATTCAGCAGGGCAAATGTAAAGCAGAACCAGGCTTTAAATCTTTGTCTGCTGGGTAATTTTTGCAAGCTTTTTTGCAGTCTAATGATTTTTTTTCAAAATGAAAAAAGTCAATAAGCAATGCTTATTAGATACCCCCCGCACAGTAAGAGTCAGTGAAAAAACTTGGCAAGTTATAGTTCGAACAAGAAGACCTTAGTTTTGATAAGAAGATTTCAGTAGAATCTGTGCAAACAAAAATTATAAACTCCTTCATGCATATGTTCTATGTGCCCATAAAGGCACTATCCATGCATATACAAAAGTCATATAAGGGAATAATTGTCTAAGTTCTCACAGCTGTCATTTTGTCAAAAATATTTTTTCTAAACCAAACTTCTTCATGCATATGTTAAATGTGTCTACATTGTATAGGCAAAGTATCAAATTGCTCCATAAAAAGCTGTGGTAGGAGTTGATGGGCCCATAAAGGCACTGTCTATGCATATACAAACACCTTATTAGGGAAAAATTGTCTAAGTTCTCACAGCTGTCATTTTGTCAAAAATTATCTTTTCTGATCTAAACTCCTTCATGCATATGTTCAATGTGTCTACATTGTATAGGAAAAGTATCAAATTGTTCCATCGAAAGCTGTGGTAGGAGTTGATTGGCCCGTATATGGCCTATAATAGCATAAGCACAAAGCACTATATTAAAAGCCATTTAGAACTACAAAGGGAAATAACTCTTATAGAATTGGCCCCTAGCCCTTACTTTTTTGTCTCAAGTATTTGTCTTGCATATATGAACATGTTTGTAAGGTTTGATGAAAATCCAGCAATGACTCTTCGAGTTATTAAGGAAAAAGCACTACATTAAAAGCCATTTAGAACTACAAAGGGAAATTACTCTAATAGAATTGGCCCCTAGCCCTTACTTTTTTGTCTCAAGTATTTGTCTTGCATATATGAACATGTTTGCAAGGTTTGATGAAAATTCAGCAATGACTCTTCGAGTTATTAAGGAAACAAAGCGTTACGGACGGACGGACGGACACACGGACGGACGCACGGACGGACGGACAACGTGAAAACAGTATACCCCCTACAAACAAAGTTTGCGGGGGGTATAATCAACCTCTCATGAATACCATTATAGCATAAAGGAGTAATGATCCAGATCAGGCCTGTCTTGGGTCCAAATGGTTTGCAAAATGGCCAAAGTCACCTGACAATCAGGTAAGCAGGACTTTAGTTAAGTGCATAACGAACAATTAATTTTCTTATTTCTCAACCAAAATATATGTTGTGGGTACTCAAAAGAACCGTCTCAATGAGACGGTTCTTTTGAGCTCACTAAACATATGTTAAAACTGATGGGTAAAAAAATATTTACAATTTTACGCTGAAAATTTTTGTTTATCTAAACCTATGGGTAAGTGAAGGGGAGGGTACAAAGAAAGGCTGCAGGTAGCAAGGAGAGTACAACAGATACCGTACCTTTAGTTGATCCGAGCACCTAATGCTACACAACCTTGTGGACAGATATCTTCAGGTCTGCAAGAAACACATTTATATACCATTTGAACCCTTAACCCTGTGCAAGCTGGGTAATTTTTCATGATTCTTTTGTTGACTGCTGACTTTTTTCAAAATGAACTTTTTCAAAAAATTCTTTCAGGAACAAAGTCAGAGTGTCAAACCATTTGAATCCAGATCAGGACCGACATTCTGTCGGTCCCTATCTGGGTCCAAACTGTTTGCAAAGGTTATCAGCAGGCGACAAAAAATTAACTGCTAGCAAGGAAAGCGTCAAACAACAAGAGAGCCAAAAAGGCCCTGGATTGTTCACAACATTATTTATTAATTTAAACAAGTGTGATATTATTTGAAATTTTGGCCGGTGGTTCAGAAGCAGATGATGTTTAAAGAAAAAACTACTCAGACTGGGCAAAATACAATCACAAAGCTCACCTTTGGGCTCTAATGAGCTAAACATAAACCATTCTACGTGAACCAAACTTAATATAGATACTTGTCTAAGCGACCGCCGACAGTCTTTTTTGGTTGGCTATAGCCTCCATAAAATAGGTACACCACACAATAGTCTAACTTGCAATCTGGTTCAGTGCAATTGGATGAAAGCTGAAGAATTTATCCACAAACAAGCCATCATCCCTTCAATCTTCAAACGGCAACAACTCAGTCAAAATTTAGTTGACTGCAACAGGGATCAAACTAAAGATTTTTAACCACATGCTAAAAATATATATAGCGAGTGGCTATTTTCTCACTTGCTTTAAGATGCTGATCAACTTGCTTTTTCACTGAAAATGTTAGAACTATTTTTAGTAACATTGCAAATTAGAAAATTGAACAAATTTAATTAACAGGTATACATACACAGCATTAATTGATAGACAAAACCAATTAAGCATTAACCTATATTCAGGCTTCCTTGCAAACAGTGTGGATCCAGATCAGCCAGCTTCTTCAGAAGCTGGCTGATCAGGATCTTCACTGTTTGCCATGCAACGTATGCTGTGTCGCATAATTTGGTTGATATAAGAGCGACTTGTTTCCACATGCTAAAAATAGCAAGTGATGGCAATTTCTACTTGCTTTTTGGAGAAAACTACATGTACTACCATTTAGCAAGGGCTTCAATAGCTCTATGTGAACTGTAATGGGTGGGGAATACCCCTTGGGAGGTTTTTTGTTTAAATGTGTCATTGCTTTAAAAAGTTTACACCCAAGTCAACAATTTTCAGCCATGTCAGGGTGATTTCCTGTCTTCTTGGTTGATCTAGAACTAATTAAGCAGAGGATAAAGAAATACCCAGGTAGGAGTCACTGTATTTTCGTAATGAACAAGAATTTATGTGGTTTAAGGTTGGTGATCTGAACAGTTTCTGAGATGTCAAACCTTTTATGAGCTATCAGGGGTGAGGCGTACCCCCAGGAGATCCCTGGTACATGTAGGGGTAGATGAATGCCCCTTATCAGGAACAATATTGTATATGGTTTAGGGGTTTGGAAAGTGACAGCTGTATAAAGCAATTTACAAACCGGAGGGGATGGGGCAAACCCCCAGGGAATCACATCAAAGGACCATAACTCTAAAAATCACCAAAACATAATGTGCTAGGAATATGTACAGTTATTGATACTGAAGGCTTCACTAAAGTTTGTTGAAATTCAACCAGAAGTTGCTGAGAATTGGTACTGAAAAGACTTACAGGATAAATTGTTACAAGTTTTAATAAAGGGTCATAATTCCAGGAAAAGTCATCTGACCAAACAATTTTTTAGCATGCTTTAGATATGCCCATTTTTTATTGATGCTGGCTCATAAAGACGATGGGCCCTTAAAATTGGACAAAAGGCCCATGTCCCATTCAATATTTGAAATTTTCATCTATAAGCCTTTGGTGAAATTTGATGGGCCCATGAATCCTCAATATCCACTTTAGAGCATACAAGTTTGTTTGTTTGTTTGATTCTTTACATACTAACATTTTTTCAGTCATGTTGGGACAGGTCTTCAGGGATACAGACTTTTTTTCGCCAGGAGCAAGTTGGGCCCCTACAACAAAAAGATTGGGGGCCCAGCCCAAAACTAAGGGGCCCAGGATTCCGCAGAAAATTTACTCATTTCAACACCATTGCCAAGCATTTGCTTTATCTGTATTCCTCTAATTATTTATCATATTTACAATATTTGGAATCAGCTGAATGAAGATATGTAAACTTCCAACAGCTAGTGCCATATTTGACAAGACTTCTTACCTTTACATACTATGCTTTTTTCAGGCGCAAGCTGGGCCCCTAAACATTTAGTTTTGGGGGCCCAGCCCAATATTTAGGGGCACTGGGCTACTGGGCCCCTGTTAGTCTTTTTCCCTGGGTCTTCCTGGGTTGAATCAGTACTGAGCAGGGATTAATATGTCTTGTTTGTTCTGATTATTAACGTCCCAGTCATCAGTTTTTCAGGCATGTCGGGACAGGTCTTCCTTGGTTGAACCAGTACTAAGCTGTGATTAATGTGCCTTGCTCAAGGACACAAGGCAGTGCATCCGTACGGCTCGACCCACAACCCTCGTTCTTGAGTCAAGCACTCTACCACTAAGCCACTGCGCTCCTGGAGAGCATACATGTAATTAACATGATATATGAATAACTTATATGTGGAGCCCAGCAAAAAATAAAGTCCATTTTAGAAAAACAATGAAAAGTTTTCGTACAAAATAGATTGAGCCTATCACAGGATTATCCCAGAGGTTCCTATAAAATTTTGTTGAAATCCAACCAGATTTTTGTGAGAATTTGTGCGGACAAGATTAAAAGGATCAGTCAAATAAAGATTTATCGAAAGGGCCATAACTCCAGCTAGTCATCCGACAATAACATGCTATAGATATGAATGTATGATGATCTACTTCACATGAAGCAGGGTTCAAGCTGGGCCCTGACAGAAGGGAGAAGAGAAGTGACTTCTCCCTCCAGGAAAATTGGGGAGAAGTCACCAGTCAAGATTGGAAGAATTTATAGCGCAAAACTTTATCAATTTAAAGTAAAATTAGCCACTACACCTACTACGATTGCAATTAAACTGAAGGAGAAATAAGATCCAGTGCTAGTAGATTGTCACCACAGCTTGCGTTTGAGTGGTGACTGAATGAAATTACTAAAAATTAAAAAAAAATTATTTTAGTTTTTTAGGGAGACTCCCACTTCTCCCTCGATCCCTGGTAATAATGATTAAGAAATAGCCCCAATAGGGGTCGAAATTTCGTCTCTTGTCACCCCTGTGAAGTTTTGTTGAAACCTGGTCGCTAGTAAGTTGCTGAATATTTGTGCAGATAAGATTTAATACAAGATTTATCAAAGAGCTGTAACTCAACAAAAAAATTACCCAACCATACATGTGTCAGCAATTTGCGCATCTACTCTTTATAGTGTGCAATCTTGTCCCTGACTCCCTGTAGGGTAAAAGCTGAACACAGTATCACAAAAATCGATATGGTGTGTTTATTATCAACCGTGAAACAAATACTGACAGGCTTTAAAAACGCAACACTTGGATAGCAGCTTTAATTTATGTCTCAATTCTTTGAAATCCAGTCAGTAGTTGCTGAGGATTTGCATGGACAAGATTTTATCATAACATGCCTGCGATATGCACATCTACTCTTGATACTAAATGTGCCCATGAAGTTTTGTTGAAATCCAGTCAGTGGTTGCTGAGAATTTGTGGACAAGATTTAAAACAAGATTTTATCAAAAGTCCAGAATGAAAAAAAAATCATCCAATCATAACATGCAAGTGATGTGCACATCTAGTCCCATAGATCTACTCTTGATACTGAAGGTTCCCATGAAGTTTTTTTAAAATCTGGTAAGCCCCCCCCCCCCAAAACATAGGGTGAACAGTTCTGGCCAGCGCCTAGGGGGAACCCCTGCTCAAATTTTTTGGGGTATGGACTTAGTTTTTTTGGAGCGGTGGAGGAGGGAAAGCAGATACTAATGGGTTTGCAGTGTTATGCAGTCATTAGGAATGTTAAGAAAAGCTTCTTGTGAGTACCAATAAATTATTGTGGAGAATTTTACTTTAAATTTTAATGTAAATAGCTTCCTCCCATATATGCTATTTCTGTGTCGGGGAAGCTTCACTCCATCCCCACTTCAAGCAACATACCAAGGAGCATGAAACACAGGTCACTATTTTGGCTTGGGGGAAATCTCACTTTCTTTTAATCCTGGAACCATTATAATCTATACAAAGTTTAATATACATTACTGAGCCTTGCTGCACCAAAAAGATATTGTGTGTACAAATAGCCAGGTTCAGATAAGCCTGTGGGAATATTATTGAGCCATTGCTAATATACATTGTACATGAACCTGCATAAATTTAAATCAGTATTTTTAGATCAGTGGTGCTTTAAACATAGGCAAGCTTGTGGCATAGTTTTCGATAAAGCGTATTGAATTTGAGCGTAAAAACGATGCTGCTGAGAATTTCAACACATTGGCTACAGATATAGGCAGTCAAGTCGACTCGTTCCAAATACTAATGGCTGGAGGATGAGAATATACATAAAAAACAAATAAAATAAATTCCACCCTACCTACCCAATTTTTTCATTTTCATACAAAGACACATATTTTTTGGCCCAAGAAGATTAATCAAAATGCCATAACCCCAAAACAGCATCCGACCATAACATGCTGGCGATATGTACTGTACTTCTTATGAAGTTTAACTGAAAGGTCAGACTTTGCCGAGAATTTGTGTGGATAAGTTTTATTACAAAATTTTATCAAAGGTCAGTACACAGGACTTTGGTAAGGAGTGCGTAACAGAAATATATTTTTCTTATTTCTCAACCAAAACATGATAAAAATTATGGGCAAGAAATTTTTTACAATTTTACACTGAAAATTTTTGTTTATCTGAACCTGTGATACATGTACATCATAGCAGGACTTTAGTTAAGAGTGCGTAACGAGAAATTAATTTTCTTATTTCTCAACCAAAACATATGTTGTGGGTACTCAAAATAACCACCTCAATCAGACAGTTCTTTTGAGCACAAAAACATATGTTAAAATTGATGGGTAAGAAAATATTTACAATTTTACGCTGAAAATTTTTGTTTATCTAAACCTGTGGCATAGAGAGAAGCCTTACCTATGTCACCTACAGCAACTACACTATATGCTTCTTTGTAGACATCAATCTGAAAATACATTAATAAAACGTTTTAACCCATCTAAGCCGAACGGAATCACCCACTATATCATTTGAATCTGTCCATTTCTATTAAACTGCTGTTGGGTGGTATCTTTTTATTTTAATTCAAGTCTGTAAGCAAACAGTGAAGATCCTGATAAGACGCTGCATTCTGATCTGGGTCTGGACTCTTTGCCTATATCCCACAAAAAGGACACTACATATAGGCTTATAAAAGATGGGTTAAACCAGAGGTCTAGATAAGGATTTGGATCAATGGGATTGGGTATTTCACCCCCTACTTTTTAATTTAATGAGTTCTTTACTTCCCACTTAATAATATCAAATTGCAGAAAATGCAAAGCCTAGTAAAAACACCCAATATTTGCTTAACATATTTTAAAGAAAAGATGCTTATATTAAATACATGTTTCATTTTTATGAAAACTTTCAAGATTTATACAATTTGTGAATATTAGTTTTTTCTTTCTAAGAATAAAATATTCACAACATAAATTGAATATCAGCGCTGAAACCTCAAACTGCAAAGGGTATTTTTACCCTTCAATTTAATTTTCAATGCTGAATTCCAAAAATAAAATGCTGAAATACCCTTTACTCCTTCTTGTGAATACTTAACACTCGTTATTCTGAATTGTTTGGTCCAATAGAACTTGGAAATGGATGCCTTTTTTCATGGCTAAAGGGCCATTGGCCCCATGGTTTCAAAGTCTTGGCAGAACACTGCGGAAAACAATTTAGTTCTGTTTTATTTTCACACAAAATAAATTGATCTATGCGCAGATTGGATGATTTCAACCAACAAAAAAATGAGCAGATTGGGATTCGATATTTTGTTTGATACATGAATGTTTGATTTGATATATCTATCAAACATCAATTACCAGTTTTCAGATAGAACCGTGTACTGGTGCACAGCACTAATAGGTCTGTGAATTGTGTATACCCTTCACTGAACTGGTACAGTTAGAAATTTATCCACTGCAATAGCTACCATGTGCCTTTAGTCTAAAAGTCCACGTTTATCTAGTTGTACAGCTGTCATGTGCCTTCCAGACAGGTAGCACCATCTACCCCAATTTCCCCACAGTAAAATAAACTTGACATTCCAAGAGTAAACGCCACAAGTTATACTCTGAGGTCATTCAGGTCAGAGACTCCCTGGATCTGGAACAGTCTTCCTAACAACTTGCAGGTGGCAGAGTCATACCTGCAGTTCCGAGGGCTGCTCGGGAGATGGGACGGCCTTGGATGTGGAAGCCCTCTGTGTTGTGCCTTGTTTTGTTTTTTGCTTTCTGCTTTTGATTTGCTTTGCTTCGCTTTGCTGTTTTTTGCTTTTTACGATAAATGTTATCTGAGCCAGTGCATGAGATTTCCGACAGTGTGGTGTGTGCTACAGGCAGGGCCTTGGGTCAGCCTGCGCGTTGTGCAGTCTGATCGGAGCCTTTGCTTGTCGCTTGAATGTTCTATGTCTGTCTGGCTGCTGACTGGGCGTCGTTTGGGGTTTCTGTGCCTGTGGGGGGGGGGGGGGCTGTGCGGGCTCATCTGGGTCTGCGTGTGTCAGGATGCCACACTGTTGGAAATCACATGCCGCGGCTCAAGATTCTATTATCCTATCCTTATGTACATTTGTGCCTTGGAAATTTTCGCTGTTAGTATGGTTTGCAAAGATGAAATCTTATAATATGACTATTTTAACAGGCCTTGCTACATAAATTTGAAATTAAATATCACACAGAGTAAGTGTTTCCCACCAAAGCACAGGACTGAAAAAATATAAATCTTGATATGATTTTGTTCTTTAATCTGACTACACTCTAAACAATAATTTCAACTTCATAATTGTGAAAATTGTCCCCTGTTGGGATTACCATACTGACCCGAAGTTTTCAGACAGACAGGTTATTGCATCATTGAAGAGATCTTCCCATGTGTTGCATGTGGGGATTCAGGGATATAGACTAACTTTTTTTCGCAAAGAGTAAGCTGGGCCCCTAAAACAAAATGATTGGGAGCCCAGCCCAAAAGTAAGGGGCCCAGGATTCGGCGGAAAACTAAACTCATTTCAACACATTTGCCAAGCATTTACTCTACTCATAATGTCCTCAAAATCTGCATTCCTCTAATTATTTACCATCTTAAAACTGCATTTGGAATCAGCTGAATGAAGATTTGTAAACTTCCAACAGCTAGTGTCTGATTGACAAGACTTCATACCTTTTCATACTACCTATTTTTCAGGGGCAAGCTGGGCTCCTAAACATTTAGTTTTAGGGGCCCAGCCCAAAATTACGGGGCACTGGGCTACTGGGCCCCTGTTAGTCTTTTTCCCTGGGATTCTTTTCAATGTGTACTGTACACTTTTTCTCTGCTCGTTTGACAACGACAGACACACAGAAAGTCGCTTCGACTCGGGCGATGTTCGTCTCCGAAGCCATTTTACAACACAAATCATTGTTAAAGGAACGCTCATTGGTTGAAATGATAAATTTAAAGTGGTAAGCTGAATCGGATCGCGCATGCGGTTAAATAAGCGACACAAACAAGAACAAATAATACAGGGATGTAGGAAATGTCGTGATAAAAATCCGGACTTTACCGAACTGGTCGGGAAAAAAATTTTTTGGGGGAAACCAAAAAAAATATTTGGGTCGCACGGCATACCTCGGGTCGGTCGGTAAACAGCAAACCAACATAATTTTGGCCTCATTGAGTAAAGTATTGCTTTTATTTTTCGCCTTTTTCGCTTTTAGGGCACCTACATGTCAACAGGTTGTGATTACTTTGCAACTTAAACTCTGTCTCACTGTTTTCTTCCCTTGATTCTTAAAGGGAAGAATTTATGTTACCCTTTGAGTGCTACTTGCATTTAGAGCTACTTGCTTTTACCGTCTGCTTTGAATATACTTTAGTAAACTAGTCTCTTAATCCACTATTTAACCTTTTTATAGAGATATAACTTTTTAAATAATTTTGTTTTATATCCCAAGTTTATTTTCAGTCTTACAATGTATATATATGCAGGGTTTTCAATTAGATTTTTTGCAAGAGGCTTGCTTCTCTTTCCCAAGATTCATTGTGGAGCAGTCTCTATTGAAAAAGACAAGTATATGACCCCTGCTCACAGTTTGAAATCTACCAGGTCATCACATAGTGCTCAATACCATAGACACCAGACATACAGTGATGCCCTGAAGAATTCCTTTTTCCCCCAAAACTATTCCACATTGGAATAGTCTGCTTCCTTCTGTGGCAAATACCCAGTCCACAGAGGAGTTTAGGGCACTCCTTATTTAAACAAAAATTCAGCCAAAAGTTTTTGTGTTTTTTTGTGTTTTTTTGTGTCGTTTTGTTTTTCTGTGTTGTTTTTGTTTTTTATTTTATCAAAATTCCAAATTCGCACTCCCTGGTGTAATGCTCATGTATGAGCGAACCAGTATAGATAGAAAGAAAGACACTAGTTTTAGGCGGTCAGATTTTAACTTTTGTATAGATTTTAATGCTAGTTAGAACATTTGAGGTGGCCAGAAAATGGTTTGAGGCAGTCATTTTGGCCTCCAGCCGCCTCTTAATGTAAAACCTGTATATGTTTATAATACTACTGTGCATGCTCTGTGATATACTCTATGTTTATTCTCTTTAAATTTGTTTGTCGAAGTAAAAGCCCTACAGGGCTTATGTTACTTGTTATATGTATATTCAACACAAAATAAATCTTCTATGTCTATGTATATGGGTAAAAGACATTATTACAATGTCCTGTTTCAGTCTTTATCGGTACTGGTTTACAGGCACTGGCTGTTATTGGTAGCCAAATTCCCCTACAGCGGTGTTTTCTTGCTTGATTAAAATCTTCTGAAAACTCATGTTTCTCAAGGAAGGTACTAAATGAGCGCTACAGGACGCCACTGTTGGGGAGTTTGTTTCGGTACAGTTTTTACCAATTTTACCAAACTCTTATTAAGAGACACCATGCGGCGCACAAGTAGACATTAAATCCTTAAGTTGCAAAGATCACAGATTAAAACTTTCCAACACAATTTTAATGTGTTCCTCGACTCTCATGGTTTAAAAACATGCATCTTCCTTGGGAGTTGAGACCCATGCATTTATGACGCAGAGGCAACAAAATCAATGCAGATCTGTCTGATCATAGCCATGTGGTTGTGCTGCAATTGCTAAAGGTTTTGCTTTTGTCAACAGTGAAGTTTCACTGCCATGAAGTATGGTGCTCGGAACGCAAGAGTTGTACCAGTCTAATGACCATGGTTCTTGTGAGAGGTGACAGGATGTGAGAACTGGCAGTACAGCTCCCTGAACTTCTTCTACGCAGTTTTCACCAGTAGGGACTGCCAGTTCACAGTTACCTAAAGCATGTCACCTAGGTAGCAGAATAAGCTACCCCCTCCTGGCAATTTATCAGGTCGGACCTAAACTTCACTCTGTGGTCTGCAATCAAAAAGTTCCCATGCACACCTTAATCAGGATTGGGAGTAAGCCATTGGAGCCTGCAGCATTTCTTATGCAACCAGTGTTTATATACCATTGCAGTGGAATGAGTGGATGCTGTTGTTGCTTTTTTGGCAACAGTTCTGTTTTCTTGATTCTTTTCCAGTTGCAATGGAGGATCTTCTATCTATTTATCTCTATCTATCTTTACTGGTTCGCTCAAACTTGAGCATTACACCAGGGAGTGCGAATTTGGAAATTTTGATAAAATAAAACAACACAAAAACTTTTGGCTGAATTTTTGTTTAAATAAGGAGTGCCCTAAACTCCTCTGTGGACTGGGTATTTGCCACAGAAGGAAGCAGACTATTCCAATGTGGAATAGTTCGGGGGAAAAAGGAATTCTTCAGGGCATCACTGTATGTCTGGTGTCTGCGGTATTGGGCACTATGTGATGACCTGGTAGTTTTCAAACTGTGAGCAGGGGACATATATGCTTGCTTCTTGTCAATTTGACCCTTCCTGTCAGTTCGAGCACCATGGTGAATCGGATTTAAGCTCGTGACGAGTATTGGAATGTCCGAAAATCTGATGCATCGAAGCGAGAGTTCATAAAGTAAAGATAAAATGCGAAAAAAGCTGGATCTAGTAGCAATTTTATTCAAGAAATAATAATTTATGTCTAAAATTTCCAAATTACCTTCTCAAAAAAAAGTTTTAGCCCAATAAGAATTGGTGTATTCGTTTTGAAATCACCCTTTTTAGCTGACTAATTCTTTATTGACCATGGAGACGCTTGTTCGACCTTATTACATTTTTCTCTGAAAATTACATTGCAGTTCACTTGATAATTTTTTTTACCTTTATCGATCTTTTGTCTCTACTTTTTGAATAAAAAAACTCGATTTTGGACTTTTTTTTCAAGCATATCCCAAGCGGTTAGACAGGAAATTGCGGGACTACAATCCAATAACTAAGACCACAGACATGAAGTTTATACATTTTTGGTGTCTCCTGACCCATTTAACTGATGGTGAGCTATTGCTATCATGAAATGTCCATCCTACATTTGTAAGTTTGTCTTGTTATTTTCAGTGGTCCTATCGTTTGTAGCCTTTTAAAAAAATAATAAAAAAGAGAAAATCTGCAATAGAGTTTAGGAATCATTCAGAAGAAACATATTATTTGAACTGGACTGTAGATTTATATATCACGCTTGACCTTGGTGGTTTTATCAACCGAACAATCAGAGCAATCGATTTAACAGGAAGCATTTACGTGATCCAGAGTGATGACATCATGTTGATGAAAGACCGCTGTTTACAAATTTTGTGTTGCAGCTATGTTAAGTTGTTTTTTTTTCTTTGTTACAAACGTTTAGTTAATATTTTTTGCTTAGATAAAAAAATATAGGGAGTAGCCATAACGCGCATGGGCAAAAGTTGTGATAAGGTGATCGAATACACGGCAAACCAGGCTACTAGTCTTTTTCAATAGACACTGCTCCACAATGAATCTTGTGAAAGAGAAGCAAGGAGGACTGGTCCCTCCGGGCCTCAAGAGATGGCCATTCAAGCTCATCAAGCATTTCGCTGACACTACTCGTGTTTCGCCATCTCCTGCAGATCCAGCGGGCTGCTGTCCTCTGAACTTTCACAATATGATTAATCTGTAGTTTTGAGTAAGGGCTCCTCTAGTTTACTGCGACACACTCGGTCGAGTGTTTTGCCAGGTTGGGTTCTTACTCTCCCCACTGAGCACCAATGATGGATTCTATTTTACATCATAGTAGCCTTGGGGGTAGCATTGAATAAAGACACGGGAAACAATTGGTTTATTTTGCTCATCTGTCAAAATTGGAAATCCATCAGTGAATCACAAACCAGGAAAATAAAACGAAAACAAACTTATAAATAAGGTCAATCGGTTGAATCTAAACCGCTGAAAACAAAACAATCGAATGCATCTGGCTAGACAAATATATTTACTTTCATGCATATAACTAGGGGGGATTCTGCTTCTGTTTATTTACTCCGCCCTGATTTTTCAATTTTTGCTCTGTCAATATGGCGGATGTCTGGAAGTGAGCCTCGTTTTCAAATAGACTATAGCCCGTATTCGATAATACTTGGATCAAGTTATAGTCTGTTCCACTAAAATAGTCAGCAGGATAGAATAGAATAGTTTATTATTAGCTGGGCATATATAGAGCCATCTAACTGGTACCTGCATGCCCAGCTAGCAATCTATATGGGTTCCATTTGGGCACCCATATGGGGAGTGCAACCGGGTTCCATATGGGTCCCATATGGGCTGGCCCATGTAAATAAAATAAAATGAATAGTAGAAGCAGGGGCGGATCCAAGATTTCTTGCTAGGGGGTTCAAATTTACAAACGAGAGTTCGATTTGAAAATTGTACCTGATAATTTAATATTTTAATACTGATTTTTCTGAAAATTCCTTATGAAAATGAAATAATTTTGTCTCAAAGGGGGTTCAAGCGAACCACATAAATCCTCTCTGTATCCACCACTGTAGAAGCCTGTCATGCATTATAAAAAAGGAAATAAGTTTAAATAAATATGTTGATATCATTTCTTTTTTCTTTATGTAGCTGCTATGTGGGACCCATATGGGAGGGTCTAGATGGGGTATAATGATTAGTGAATAATGGCCCTTTTTTATAATGAATAGTGAATAATGAGCCAAAAAAATAATGAATAGTGAATAATGAGAGCCTAAAAAATAATGAATAATCCTATTTTTTAAATGAATTGAAGAAAAAATTAATGAATAGTGAATAATCAGATTTCTTTGCCACCTTTCTTACTTTTAATGAATAATTGGTCTTATTTTAATGAATAACCCAAAATTTTAATGAGATGAATAATGGGCTTAATTCTTAATGAATAGTGAATACCAGACCCCCCCCCCATCCAGACCCTCATATGGGACCCATCTGGGCAATCCGCATATGGGATAACCAAAATGGGACCCATGCGGAACCCGGTTGCACTCCCCATATGGGCAGCCCATATCGGTCCCATATATGCATGTTTGCTGGGTGTAAGCCCTGTCCCGAGTTGATATTCAAACTGTAAGAAAAGAAGCATATATACAAACAAGGTACTCTACGGTATAAACAAGGTACAGTCCTTACCAACACTAGGTATCCCCTTCATTGGCGTGCAAGTCAAAACGGCCGCTAGCCAAAACGCTCCCTAGTCAAAACGCCCCCGAATTGGTCTATCTATCTCTTCATAATCCCGAACCCTCTTCCGAGTATTATTGGGATGTTTGCATGCGCATGGTGTGTTAGTAAGAAAGATTAAAAACAAGAGGTTAAGATAAAAGAATGATAGTGAAATGAAAATAAAGATGATAATGTTAGCCAACACTACTGTTTTAAAGGAGTCAAGATCAGAAACCAGGACGAGATCAGCTGGTAGCTTGTTCCAAAGAACAATGGATATGGGGAAAATGAGTATTTATAATAACAGACTGATGTATGAATCTGTCTGTAAGAAAGAGAGTGCATATGGCGAGTGTATACTTCAGGATGCTCAAAATATGACGGAAGTGATATGGCAACTAGGCCGTAAACGATCTTATAAAACATAGCGAGGCGCGTGTCGGTACGTCTGTTTTCTAGGGATTGCCATCCAAGGTTGCTCAGCATATCCGTTACGCTACTATATGAGGAGTAGTCATTCAAGACCCATCTTTGGACCTTTTCAATTTTGTTTATGTTGTCTTTGGTGTAAGGGCTCCAGACGACTGATGCATATTCAACCTGTGGACGGACAAGGGAGTTGTATGCCATGGTTTTGATGTCTTTATTTTTGGTGACTACATTTCTTTTGACAAAACCCAGTGTTTTGTTAGCGGTACTGGTAATGTTGTTTATGTGAGTGTTCCAGCTCAGGTCCTTGCTGATGGTCACACCCAGATACTTCGCTGCATCCACAGATTCTAGTTCCTGGTTATGCATGAAGTATCTGGACTTAACCGGGCTTTTTGAGCGGGTAATATGGAAAACCTGGCATTTGCCTGGGTTAAACTCCATATCCCAGGTTCTCTCCCAATGCTGAAGAGACTCCAAGTTGGACTGAAGTACCTGGCTATCTTGCATGTTGGTGACTGTCAGGTATACAGCAGTATCATCAGCAAATAACCTGACCTGGGACTGAATGTTTTCAGGTAGGTCATTGATGTATAATAGAAAGAGGAGCGGGCCCAGCACTGAGCCCTGAGGTACACCAGAGGTCACTTTGACCTCCTCAGATGACTCCCCATCCAGTACAACAGTTTGAGTGCGACCTATCAGGAATGACTGGATCCAATTTAAAGTGTTTCCTTTTACACCAAAACAAGAAAGTTTATATAAAAAGTTTTAGATGATTTACTTTGTCGAAGGCTTTGCTAAAATCCAAAAGTATTAAATCGGTTTGCTTTCCCAAAGATAGCTGCCTTCCTAAGTCTTCTACTAGTTGAATCAATTGGGTCTCGCATGAGCGTTTTTCGCGAAACCCATGTTGAAGTTCATAGAGGATGTTATGCTTGTTTAGGTGTGTTGAAAGGTTCGAAGCAATTATGTGCTCCATAACTTAACATAAAATACATGTTAAAGAAATGGGCCTATAGTTAGAAGGTTCTGTTTTGTTGCCTTTTTTTGAATAAGGGACAAACTTGTGCCTTTTTCCAATCAGAAAGGAGTTGTCCGGTTTGCAGTGTTTTCTCAAACAAGAGGCAAATAACAGGAGCAATCTCTATCTTCAACTGTTTCAAGACTACTGGTTTGATGGAATCAGGACCAGCAGCCTTGTCAGGTTTCAGATTTGATAATAATTTTAAAACACCGTTAAGGTCAATTTTGATTTCCAGCATAGTGGAGCATAGGGGGGGGGGTATATTTTCAGGAATATTTTCTTGAAAGAAATTGTGTATCTTCTTGGTACACAATTGACCTAACTTAAGTGGAGATAAGCAAGAGAAAACGGACTGAAATTGGGAATTTAGGAGATTTGCCTTTTTTACGTTTCCACTATGCAGGATGTTTTCTGAGTCCTTAAAGGTGGATATGCCCCGATTATCCTGCCTACTGTTTTTGATCAGGCTAAAAAGTTTTTTTGAAGAAAACCTAGAACCTTCATTCTCATCACCAGAACCCACCCCAAGTATGTCTGCCAAATAATTTTCATAAGAATTTTTTATTTTTAGCTGCACTAGATGTTTGACCCTTTTGAAGTGACACCTATCCTTACCCGAACCTGACTTTTGTTTTTGATACAGTTTATCACGCTTAGGCATGAGTCGGCGAATTTCCTGTGTAATCCAGGGCAGGCTACATTTAGAAATAGTAAGTGAGTATGATCAGGAAATACCACAAAAACAAACTGCAGACTACCCCGTGGCACCGCGAGGAAGGGCCGCCCAACCACCACGAGACACCAGAAAGACAAACCAAGCAAAGCAACCAGCCCTCCCCCCACCAAGACGACCGCAACACCAAAATGGACATAAAGTAACGCACAACAAAACATAGAAAAATTACAGACTCCCACAATGGGAGTAACAACAAACAAAAAGTCAACAACAACAGAACTTAATTTCTTAATGGGGACAAACTGCTTAATTCCAGAGTCAAGAGCTGTTTTCAAAGCATTCCAGATTTCCTCAACTGTACTCTCTTGGAAGCGACACAAAATTTCAGAGGATTTCAAGGCCATAAAAGATTTAAATTTATTCCAGTCTGCTTTTCTGTAAATTGGTACCGATCTAGGCTTTTGTCGACTCATCTTGGGTTTAATGCTTACATTTGAAATTGAAATTTCATGATCTGAGATGCCTGACAAGATTTCAACTTTATTTACAAGGGTGTGGTTTGATGTCAGGAACAGATCAAGAACATTGTCACCTCTGGTGGGTTTACTCACCATATAGGCTGTAATCATCTAGGCAGGAGATAAAGCTGTTGTATATGGAGGGATATCTGCATCCTGGTTTGATGGTGGGAACATGTTCAGAGTCCCATGAGAACTTGGGAAAGTTAAAGTCTCCCAAGACCCATATATTGCCTTTCCTCATACTTACCATCTCCAGAGACCTATTTAGTTCTTCGAGGCTATGAGCATCACTCTCCTTCGGACGGTAGTAAGCTGCAATATAAAGTGGTTTGGCAGCAACAATGTCAAGCTTAACCCAGATTATTTCGCAATCAGTTTTAAGTTGCTTCTGTTCTTATGCAATAATTGTGTCTTTAACTAAGATACCACCTCAAAACGTCCCCAAACATGAAAAGAGATTGGTCAAAACGTCCCCATAAAACGTACCCATTTTCAAGGAGATTTTTCTAAGATATATGGGATTCTAACAAAGAAAAAGCTTGTTTAAGTGTCTGGTCCTAATGTATGAGAATTTGAGATGATGCTTTAATAGGCACGTAATACTCAAATGAGGGTGTATGCCGTATGAAGAGATAGATAGATAAGGTGTTTTATGTTCTTCTTCTTCCATTGTAAGGGTATAAATCTTCTTGGGAGATTGTAGTTTACCCTGTGTAAAAACCGCGAAGCATGATACAACAGGTAAAATTCCCAAACGTCCCCAGTTTAAACTGTGTACAGCTTCAGTGTATCTAGTGAAGATGGAGTGTGGGAGGCAGACAGGCTAGGGCTTCCCTGAGTCCCTGGTTGGACTGGCTGTTGGTGACTGATATAGGCAAACGGTTCCAGTCGCTGATTGCCCGAGGATAGAAGGAGTATCCGTATACGTCCTTGTTGGCCTCCAGCTGTCGTATGCGCTGTGATCCTCTAGTGCGGCTGTCACCGGGCTGAACGAAGTCGGGACTGATATCAGCTAGTCCATGCTGAATCTTGAGAAGCATTGATAGCCTGTCCATGTAGAGTGGTTGTTGGAGGGACTTCCACCCAAGGCTCTGTACCACGTTTGTCACACATCCACGTTTGTACACTGGATATAATTCGGATGGACGAATCTGGCTGATCGTCGCTGAACTTGTTCCAGGGTGTGGACATCGCTTGTCAGGTGAGGACCCCAAACTGTAGAGGAGTACTCGAGTCTTGGACGTACCATGGTTGTATAGGCAACAGACTTCACTTGGGATGTACACTCGCTGAGATTTGGCCGAACAAAAGCTAGTGTCTTGTAAGCCTTGATAGCAGTGTCTTCAATATGTTTCCTCCAAGTCAAGTCTTCACTGATGGTGACACCAAGGTACTTGCTGCTGCCGACTACCTCCAAAGTGTGTCCATGTAGTTGGTAGCTGGAGTTGATAATCTGTCTTCTGTTGGTGCTTATCCTTCTAACAGAGCACTTCGCAGGGTGGAAAGTCATCTACCAGGTCTCCTCCCATCTCTATAGGGCCGTCAGGTCTTGTTGTAGGAGAGCGGAGTCATTGCTTGAGGCTATATGTTCTTAAAAGGGTATCCCTTGGAAGCAAAGACTGCACCAAAGAACTGAAACTAGAGTGTGCATATTTCCTGTTTTCTATAAAGTAGACAATCATCTGCGAATAACCTGGCATCTGAGTTCCTTGTTGATTCTGACAGGTCGTTAATTAAAGCCAAGAAGAGCAATGGCCCAGAACGGTTCCTTGAGGGACGCCTGAAAGGACATCTGCTTATGAAGACCTGGTGCCATCTAGAAGAACTGAATGTTTCCTCTTCCTCAGAAAGGAATCTATTCAGCGTAGAGTGGATTGCCTAACACCATAGAAGTGGAGTTTGTGGAGAAGCCGTTGGTGAGGTACTTTGTCGAAAGCCTTGGCAAAGTCCAGGAGGATGACATCAACTTGACCCTTCTGAGTAATGTATCTTGGTATTTTCTGTATGGTTGTTAACAGTTAAGTCTCGCAGGATCGCTTAGTTCTGAAACCATATTGATGATCCGTCAGAATCCGGTTGCGATGAAAGCGTCTCATCACCCAACTGTGAACAATATGTTCAAGCAGTTTGCAGACAACTGATGTCAGTGACAGAGGGCGATAGTTGGATGGTATGTGTTTTTCTTCTTTCTTGAATACCGGAGCAATGAAGGCATTCTTCCAATCTGCTGGAACCTCGCCTCGCGAGAACTGATGCAACTTGTTAATGTTAATACTGTTATAGATCAACGTTATTAAAAGCATAATACTTGTTACATGTTTGTTGTCCGCTTTTGTTTTTCTTTTTTTTTAAATAACGTTTTAAAGGACTGTTTCAGGAATACCATCATAATGTCCAGATAACCCCACATTATGTCGGGTCTGATCTGGGTCTAAACTTCTTGCAAATGTTATCAGCAGAAGACACCAGTATGTAAAGAGTTAATACTATACACTGACTTTGGTTCCATATGACAGATAATTAAAAAAGTGAAAGAGCAAATAGTGTAGACCCAACATCACCAGGACGACGTTAACTGACATAACACAATTATATCATGTATATAATCATACATTATTTTTAAATTTCACGTTTTTTTTTTATCAAATACACATTTATAGCAATATATACACGTACTCATAACAGGCTGGATTACAGGTGGGCCATGTTGCTTTGTTGCATGCGAACAACAAGGCTGCGCATCCATGCAGTCTGGTCCTCGCCGTTGTTAATTGCTCAGTACAAAGTATATAAGGAGGGATGAGATTTCCACTTTAAATTTGTTTAAAGACATCTTAATCTAAAATGATATTGTAAAGTTTAGCCTCCACATCTAAGAACCTAATTGCAAGATAACACTGATGCACAATGCAAACGCCAATACACAACAGATACATAATGTCGGATAGATTCGACCCATTCTTACGTAGAATCGCCAGATCGACTTTTGAAATGACGATTTTTCAAATTCAACCTTTGATAAAACAGTCGTCACCATCAATTAAAAGTGGGCCCGCTTGATTCTATTCCAAAAGAGAAAATGTTTTACTTCACTGAAAATTTGGTATTTATGTATCCAAATGGTTGGTGGTACATACGAAAAATGGAATAATTTTAAAGGTGTATGTCATTACCTATGACACAAAGAATGCTTAGCAATAGTCTGTATAAATAAAAACTTGGTGGCCTGTATTTGCCCTGACATTAAACATTATAAATCAATAAGTTTTGCATGTATAGTTGCAAATTTACACTGAAAATAGTAATAATAAAAAGAGCAATCATTTTAAGAAAAATACTTATTTTCAGAACAATTTCTTAACAATAGTCTTACTAAACACATACACGAGAACAAAGCACAAAAGACACAATAAACACATGCCTTGCGTTTATAGAAAACGTAACTAAACCAATTTTATTTAAAAAAAAGTCAAGGAATGTTTCTACTTTGCAAAAGAAAAAAAGACTCATATATTAGAATAAAAAGTCCTGTAAATTATACTTTCATTTCAGATTGATTTAAACCTGCACTAAACGCGGTAATAATGTAGAAGGGTTTTAACATGCAATCAAACATAAACTGTTTCTCGTTTGCATACAAAACACGTGCCAACATCAATTGTAATGTCTTTTTAGATGACACATTAATAGTGCGTTCATGTTGCTGCCATCTCATCAAAAGTCAACCATAAACCAACAACTGTTCGCCATACGCGTTGTATTTACATGGCAAAACACATACATTTGAAATGTCTACTTTCTAAGTGTTCAGGGAAGTAATTGTTCTCAACCCTAAATTAAAACATTAAAAAAAAATCAGCTCAAAATCAAAATTTAATGTCTCGTAAATGATAAAGCTTATTTTCCGTTTTGAAAGTATGAAAAGCGTATAATCTGTTTCACAATTATTTCATTTCTTCACAGTTTGTCATCGGATACCATTTGCAAACACAGGACCAACAGAAAGTCAGTCGTGATCAGTATCCAAGCTGTTTGACGCTCTGGGTCGGTGGTTCAATATCTTTATCTATTTAGGGTTTCCTATAAATTCCCTCTCCGCAAACAGGTAGTTAGATATTGAGTGGAATATAGAAGTTGGAAGCACTTGAATTGCTAAGCTAGAGTTTAGGATTGATAGAGTGTTAGACATGCGAAATGACTGAAAATTTGTTGACTGCTCGCATATACATAGGATAAATTACCCATTTTCGAGTTTCCATTATGTTTAAGGTAAACTACATGTCCCCAGGTTATGGATTAGCACCTCAGTGGCTCAGTGGTAGAGAGCTTGACTCGAGACCGAAGGGCCGCGGGTTCGAGCTTCACCTGCGTCACTGCGTTGTGGACTTTGAGCAAGACATTTTTTCTGGCTTAGTACTGGTTAAACCCAGGAAGACCCGTCCCTGTTTAACTGAAAGAATGTTGATAGGACGTAAAGAATCAAACCAAACAAAAAAACAAAATCCACAAACCCTGTTTCCCTAAACTAAATTTAATTAAAAATAAAAAAGTAGAAAAAATAGGAATACACCGTCTTTATCAAACAGTTCAATTAAACATGTATTAGACAACTCTTTTAATAGAGGTAATCACCTATCATCAATTTCGTTGTTTATCCAAAAGCATTAACCCTAGGCTAATGTTGTGCATGTTGGGTAGGCGATTTAAATTTAAACTTTATTCATATGTTTGCTCGATATTAAATAATTATTCCAACCTTACAATCATAGCGATTGTCTGATAATTACCACAAGGCAATCATCAAAAGCTAGTGAGATTATAGGTCCTTGTATAGTAAGTAAAAGTAAGTAAGTAAATGTTTTATTATCGTGACCTGTGCATATACAGTATTGTATAACAACATATGAAGACAAAGTTGCACCCGACCCACTGGGTCTATAAGTCACCACAAACTATTATGTAATCGAATGTCAGGAAAAAGAGTGATATACATATTCCGTAATACAGAGTTCACATTTAGGTAAATCTACAAATGCAAATTTGGTTCACGTCAATTTCAAGCAATACTTATAAGTGAATCAGGCTACTGTATCACAAATGTGAAATTAGTCAACAGTGCAGACCCATGTGAGAGGCGACCAAAGGTGGCCTCTCATCGGGGTCTCCCCTGTTTACTTACAATAAACCGCAGGCCTCTAGATAGGAGTGCGTATTGGAAAAATATTTTCCTTATTTCTCATCCAAACATATGTTGTGGGTACTCAAAAGAACCGTCTCAATGAGACGGCTCCTTTGAGCACCCAAAACACATGTTCATCCAAACATATGTTGTGGATACTCAAAAGAACCGTCTCAACGAAACGGCTCCCTTGAGCCTCCAAAACACATGTTTAAATAGATGGGTAAGAAAATAACTTAACTTTTACGTAAATAAAACTTCCTTATCTGGACTTATGATAAAACTCTTTATCAGCTACCAGAGAGAATGATAATAGTCAATGTCGGATAGAACATAGAGAACTAAAAGGAACTGTTGTGATTTTGAGTTTCTTTTGAATTGTTCGACGACAACTTAGAGCAAAATAGGATGGCACATTTTGCGACATCCCATTTGGCTCTTTGTTGACTCTTAATACCATTAAGAGAAAAGTTTTCTTTTCCTCAATAAGTATGCGCAAACTAGATATTTTGCCAATTTTCTGGGCTGAGAGTTTACAATGTGGCACAGTCGTTCAACGTCAGGTAACTCCGTGTTATTCCTGAAAATATCAGAAAAAGTGTTTTCACGTATTTGAGTGTACAAATCGCAATGTAAGAGGAAGTGAATTTCGTTTTCTACTGCTCCTGCAGTGCAGAGTTTACAGAGTCTTTGCTCAACCTTTTCGCCGATGTAACGACCTGTTTCTAAGCGGAGAGGAAGTATCCCAGTTCTGAATTGACAGAGTATTGATCTCTCATTTTTGCACAGATTTAATTGGACATAGTTTTCAGTTTTGAAAGATTGCTTAAATATGATATATGTTCTCAACTTCGGTATTTGGCGAATATCACGTGACCAAATGTTACTATAGTAAGCATGCATACGATCGTTTGCATTAGACAGATTTATAACCGTCTTATTTTCATAGTGATTGGAGAGCCCTAAGCATGACATGATATGTTTAACATCCTGGCACCAATTATTCTGATTTATTTCATAATCCGCGTTGAAAGCACATTTTGTAAGCCTGTCGTCGTCCATGAGGATAAGTCTGTTCCACAGCCGTAACATAGATATCCATCTCCTGTATACACTCGGTAGCCAACCAGTGTCTCCCAGCATTGCTAAGATCGGTGTGAATCGGTGTACGCCGAGGAAATAACGCATCGCCCTGTTTTGAACGTTGTCTATTTGCTGATAGTTTTTAAACCCCCAGACCGCAGAACAGTAATCTAGGATGGGCATTACACATGAGGAATATAACTTTTCATAAGCTTTGAATCCGAATTCCTTTAAACTATGGATCTTACTTATTATGCTGCCAAGAGCTCGACCCGCTGCTTTTCCCAAAGCCTCACTGTTTATTGAATAATCTTGCTTTTCATGGAATATAACTCCCAAATATTTATATCTATCTGTAGTTTCTAAAACATTTTCACCGATTTTAAAAGTATATTCACTTCTATTTGATCGACCTCTGCGAAAATGCATACATTTTGACTTATTGGCATTAATTAACACTCGCCATCGTTTGCACCAACTATGAACACAGTTTAGCATTTGTTGTAGGTTGTCTTCACTATTAGCCACAAGGCAAATATCGTCAGCGTAAGCCAGCAGGGAAATTTTACGTTCACCGACCTGAATACCAATGTCAAGGTCATTAATTTCTTTGACTAGGTCATTTGCGAACACAGAGTAGAGCGTTGGTGATAAATTGCAGCCCTGCCTGTATAGAATGACTGTCGGAAAAACTGCATTCTTAATTCTATTTTACTGAAATGACAGAATGGAATCAGGATAAAACATTTTATCTAAAACAATTTCATTCAAACATCCCAGATTATGTCTAAAATGTCATAGAATATAGATTAAAAATATTTTTGGGGATGTTTTGACAAACTTTTTTGTTACCATGGGGACGTTTTGACCATTTTTGGGGACGTTTTGACCAATTCGGGGACGTTTTGACCAGGGGGCGTTTTGACTTTGTGGACGTTTTGACTATAATCCCTTCATTGTATAGACATAAATCTAATTTGGGAGATTTTTATCCCATAAAAATATTTAACTATGAAAGCAGTTTGGGGTTGTTTTTCAATCCGTTTCAGTTAACTAGCTTCAGCTCCATAAATGTTAACATTCCTCTCATTGGCTATTATACATAGCTTATTACGGTAAATATTTTGAACCAAATTTTCAAATATGTTCTTAAAAGGGTATCCTTTGGAAGCAAATAATGCATCAAAGAACTGAAACTAGTGTGTGCATATTTTCTGGGCCAGACTAGCTAGTTTCGGCCATTTAGGCCTCATCAGTGACCCTCTAATAGTTTTAAAGTTCCACAATGAAACCCATGATCCCAAAGGACAAGAAAATAAGTAAGTTAAGGACAGTAAGTTATTTGCTTCAAATTCCCACAACATATTATCTATTCCATGAATATTTTCATTGAGCGTGTTGTATGCCGCTGTAGTTAAATCTAACTTCTTGATTCACCTCCAATTGGATACTAAGAGAAAATTTATTCATGGGACTTATTTATGGTAATGATGATGTGGTGTGGAAAATTTTGATTTAGCAGTTTTTTTTAGCTTTTATCAAGTCTTCTTTACGATGACTCATTATTATGAGGCTATTTCTTGGCCATAAAGTGGAATTATTGTATTTGGCTTCAGAACACAATATTAGGTTGATCGAATATGGACCCTATTTTTTATACGTTAAATAGGCCTATACTCATTAAATACTGCACCGTTAAGTGTTTTCTTGGTGTCTCGTGATAGTTGAGTGGCTCCTCCTCGCGGTGCTATGGGGTTGTCTGAGGTTTGTGATTGTGATATTTCCTGATCATACTCACTTACTATATTGTATGATCAGTTTAGTTCTATCCTTATTTCCTTTGCTTAATTGTTATTTGTTTTCTTTTTGCCTTTGTTTATTTTTGTTACATTTTTCTTTCAATTGTAATACAGCTTAAAATATAGTAGGGAGGCATTCTCAATATTATTCAATTCATAAACTTAATAGTATTAACTTTCGACTCTTTTTTTTGCCTAATGTTGGCGTTTTGTACGTAATATTAACGGATAATGATTTAATCTACTTGGAATCCTATATGGATTCATAACTCTTAGGTACATGTATCAAATTTAAAAAATGCTTAAGTTTGAGAATTCATAAATTGCTTAAAGATATATTTATTTTGTTTGATTCTTGATACATGTATATTTGTTGTCTTCTTAGAACAGGAAAAATATCAAATTAAATATTCATATTAGATCAGATTTGTACTTCCTTTTCACATCAAACCACATGAATAATTGGGAGATTTTTATCCAATAAAAATAATTAGTTTTGAAAGCAGTTTGGGCCTTTTTCAATCCGTTTCAGTTAATTACCCCCATAAATGTTAAGCTTTCTCTCAGTGGCTAATATACATAGATTATTACGGTAAATATTTTGAGCCAACCTTTCACAGTTTGAATAGTTTTGACAAAGAAAAGACGTTCTGAGAAGTCCGCCATGTTGATAAATCACCCACCCTCCCTCCATAGTTTATCTTTTAGGATAATTTGTACAAATAATAGTTTGTAAATAGTATATATCATATGTTACCTTGCTACATATAATACATGTATTTGATGAGAAGTTATTCCTTGATATCTACTCTACTTTTTGCATCAGGCATGTTTTTGGTAATATTAATGGATAATGAATTAATCTTCTTGGAATCCCATATGAATTCATAACTCTTAAGTAAATGTATCACATTTGAAAATGCTTAAGTTTGAGAATTCATAAATTGCTTGAAGCTACATGTATCTAGTTTGATTCTTCTTCTTAGAACGTGGAAAAAATCAAATCGAATATTCATATTAGATCAGATTTGTACTTCCTTTCCCCATCAAACCATATGGATAATTTTTAGGTTTTTTTATACAATAAAAATATTTAATTATGAAAGCAGTTTTTGCCTTTTTCAATCCGTTTCAGTTAATTATCTTCAGCTCCATGAATTTAACTTCCTCTCGTTGGCTAATATACATAGCTTATTATGGTAAATATTTTGAGCCAATCTTTCACAGTTTGAATAGTTTTGACAAAGAAAAGACGTTCTGTGAAGTCCGCCATGTTGATAAATCACCCACCCTCCCTCCATAGTTTATATTTTAGGATAATTTGTACAAATAATAGTTTGTAAATAGTATATATCATATGTTACCTGGCTACATATAATACATGTATTTGATGAGAAGTTATTCCTTGATATCTACTCTACTTTTTGCATCAGGTATTTTGTAGGCAATATTAATGGATAATGATTTAATTTATTTGGTATCCTATATGGATTTATAACTCTTAGGTACATGTATCAAAGGACCTCTGACGGTGGTAATGGGAATCACAGTGTATCGCTGCCTTTAATTTTGATAAAAATTAAAGTAAATCAAATGCTTCCATCTTCATATATGAGCACGCTGTTGGTCTCTATTGATTTTGCATTTGATTTCCTATTTCCATAAATATACGGCTTTATTTTGGGGCTAAAATGGCCACTCACTTTTTGTATTATACATACAGGAAAGAGAAAAATATTTTTAAAACATTATTCCTTTCCTAGTCCCAAATAATCCTTTTGCACGTAAGTGTGTTCATATATTTTACATAATATATGTTACAAGCTAGTTGGGACTCGGGGGGGGGGGGGGGGGGTAATGATATCCCACAGCCCAAAATGTGACGTCTGGGCGAGCCAGAACATTAGCATTTGGATTTTTGGTAAGCTCTCTTGAAAATCTTTTTTTCCAGTATAATGCAATAATAAATACAACTAAGCTTCCTTTTCATAACCCATTAGTCATGAAATACCACAGCGTTTTAGCATATTTTTCTTTAGATTATGAAAATTGTCCTTTTACTAAATTCAGTCGGTAGATTATTTTGCACTTATACTGTATCTATCTTAGCATGGCTGAATGGTTATCGTACATTGCTGCATATTATTGCACCAGGTAAATACATTGTCATCAAGGTTGAAAATGGACTACAGTTGCACTACAAAATATTTTTTAACAAATCAGATAGAAAAAACAACACCAAAAATAATCATTAAAAAGCTCATGATTTTGGAAAAAAATGATTTCACTGTGATTTGTAGTCGAGTATAGATGATATAATACCATTACAGGTGAAAATAATTGATTTCTAAAAAAAAAATTGCAACCCCTACCCCCTTTGGTAGCGTCTCCTGTTTTGTCGAAGGGATCTGCCTGTCTAATTATAACATCAATTTGTTCCTAATACATCAAGAATCCTATTCATAAGTGTGCCAGTGATATCTTATGCATAGGGAAGTTTTGGGAAGCATCAGAAAAATAGGCAGATACCCTATCAAAGTGTCAGAGGTCCTTTGAGAATGCTTAAGTTGAGAATTCATAAATTGCTTGAAGATACATGTATCTAGTTTGATTCTTGATATATTTGATGACATCTTAGAACGAGAAAAATATCAAATTGAATAGTCGTATTAGATAAAATTTGTACTTCCTTTCCCCATCAAACCACATAATTGATTATTTATTTTTAAGAGAAACATATTTTCTTGCAAAATAAAATCAAATCTTGATGCCAGTGACTTATAGTCAGTGAAGGCAACATGAGATTGAATCAAAACTCACAAGTGCATCGATATCATACAATATTGACGGACTAGTCACCCACCTCATTTTAAATATGCATAACAACGAGTATTTTAAATAAATAATATCAATTTATCACATAAACAAGAAGTATGAAAATGCGCAATTTAAAACATTAATATAATCAGGAAATACCACAGTCACGAACTGCAGACAAACCACTCGCATCACAAGGAAGAGCCACAGTCACAACAATCACGAGACAGCAGGAAGACAAACAAAGCAAAGCATCCAGCTCTCTCTTTCCCATCCAGATGATTGCAAAACTAGAGTGGACACAAAGTAACGCACAACAAAACAGAACAATTACAGAATCCTACAATGGGAGTAACAAGCAACAACGAATTAACAACAACAAAACCACCGACTTTGAACGGACAGCAGCCAAAGCCACTAGGGGCTTAAATGCATTTACTGGTACCAAATCTTCGCCATAGATTCTGCTGTTGTTGAAGCACAAAAAATCTTAAGCTCACATGGAGGATTCCTAACTATTGCAATGTATTATCATAGAGAAACAATGTAATGATGAAACAGAGAAAAGGGCTCACGACTCTCAGATAGTCAGAGCTAAAGAAAACCTCAAGTTAAGCCATGGTTGGCCAAGCTACAGCCAAGCATCAGGCACCAACTCACCGATTAAAGCTTTACGTCAGAGCCCTCATTGAGTCTGAGGCTTGACCCACCCTCGTGCAATTAAAGAGAAAATCATAGCTATAAACCGTGATTAGGTTTACAACCAGGCATGCAGACCGTTGCATGATATCCAAGTTATATCCAACTTTTTTTTATGACGTTTGATAATCTTTTTGAATTGATCACTAAAATAAGGTTTTCCAACAATTCTTTTGAATTTATAAACTAAATCACCATAAAATATAAGTTCTGATATGCCCTGTTGCTGAAGAGTTTTTAAACCAATATTGTATTTAACAATTTACTCTGAGTGTCTGTGGTAGAATTTAGAAAATACTTTTCGAATTTTATGATGTCTGTAGCCTTGTTTTAATAACTTACCAGTCAAAAAATAGGGTTCTGTTTTGATTGATATCAATACATTAACGAAAGTGATCTGTTGGCTACCATAACATGAATGTTTTCTGTTGTTAAAACAGGTGAATATATAATTAGCAAGTTTTCTAAAATGAAATTATGTAATTAACCATAAAAATTATTCCTTTGACAATTCTATAAAGTTTTTACAGGACTTTTTCTATGGATTTTAAACACTTTAAACATTTAATTAAAAAGTGCATTTCTTCTTCCAATTCTTTTGTCTGACAAAAGTTACAAATTCTTTCCTCTGCTTTATATTTCTATATATATCTGCCTCGTTCAATCGCCCACTGGTGGTCACTTATTCTAAATTGAGTGAAACATTTTTTTACATCCATATTCTTAATAGACTGAAGGTAAATTTCTGTTTTGAATAGTGGCTTTCAGGTGTAATATGTACGTAGTTTTCCACGTTTAATAACTGCATTTAATATTTTACTTGTTTTTCCCAGTGTTCCATTGACCTCTTTAGTATATTTTTTAATTTCTTCTATACTCATATCTAAATTAATATCCAGTTCTTCTAAAATAAAAAAAAATATTCCAGAATACTAACTCAATGACGGCCCAGACGTAAAACTTTAATCTGTTGGTTGGTGATTGATGCTTGTCTGTGATTGGCCCCCGTAGCTCAACTTGAGGTTTTCTTTAGTTCTGGCTATCTGCGTGTCATGGGCTCTTATTCTTTGTTTCATCATAGTGTGTTAATTTGATTAGATTGTTTTTCTGTGATGATGTATCACATTAGTTAGGAAACAGTCATGCGAGCTAAAAAGTTTGTGTTTTAACAACAACAGAATCTTGGGCGAAGATTCGGTAGCAGTAAAATGTATTTAAGCCCCCAAGTGGCTTAGGCTGCTGCATGACAGTTTTAAGGCGATGGCTCTGTTGTTGTTGATTTATTGTGTTATGTTGTAACCCCATTGTTTGTGGCGGTTCTGTGTTTGTCTTTGTTTGCTATGCATTACTTTATGTCCACTCTAGTTTTGCTATCATCTTGAAGAGAGAGAGAGAGAGAGAGAGAGAGAGAGAGCTGGGTGATTTGCGTTCATGCAATCCAAATATTTATGTGTCTTGATCCACATCTGAATTAAGGGTGAGGTTGGCGCCGTGAAACTGGTTTTAACAACCCAGTAAAATATATATTACTGACCGTTCCAAGGCGGTACTTCTTTTGTGGCTCTTTTATGATTTTCTGTCTTGTGTTTGCTATGCCTTTGTGCGCGTCTGTTTATTTGTGCCTTGTGGTCACCTGCTGGGAAAGGGCTGACCTCTTGGCTCTCGTTTGTGGTGTATAACTTTGAGTTTGTCACTTTCCCATTGGTATCCTGGTTCAGGTGTGGTACTTGCTTGTATCGATTCCTGATCTTTGCACCTTTTCTTACTTTGTTATTAAATTTTAATAATATTTGACCTTTTGACCTTTTGGCCCCTCTCCAAGGCCCCAGGGGATGGGAACCAAAACTCCCCTGTGTCCCAAAAGTCCTATCCCTGGGGCATGACCCAGGCAATGGAATGAAAATCCCGTCTGATATCTTTTATACCTTTGATTTGTAAGAAGATACACAAAGTTTGGTTTTAATATATTAGAAATTGACTTTGTAATTGAAATTTAATGATATTTGACCTTTTGGTCCCTCCCCAGGGAGCGGGGACCAAAACAAAGATGACATTGCACGTGCCATGCATGGAAGTAACTAACAAAATTAACCAATCATTCACAAATATTGTAAATCCCACATGTGGATTCACAAATATTGTGAAGCCTCTCAGGTGAAGTCCATTTAGCTACAAAAGTACTAAATAATAATATAATAAAAATAATGAACGAACCAAACAAATATGACTTAAATTTGGAAGGTTGGAGAGGAAGTTGAAAATAACTCAAAATAAAGCACACTGATTGGCTGCTTGCGGACACGTGTCCACAAGCAGCCAATCATTGCGCTTTATTTTGAGTATGAGAATGAACATAAGTTTTATAATTCGAGGCCTGGTGGCCTGAGATGGAAAACAAGGGTAGGGAATCACCCTGGGGATATAAAATTTAACAATAAGACACAACTTTGTAGGTTATTAAATATTTAAAAGAATAATGTTATTCATTTAAATGAATAAACTAAAAATTTTAATGAGAGTGAATAATGGGCTAAATCTTTAATACTAAAAGAATTCCAGAACCCCACCCACCCCCATCCAGACCCTCATGAAAAGTTCGCTGTTTATCTTATTTATCTTTGTCTTCATCTATTAGTCAATAGCAAGTAGTGTATGCTCTGCAAAAATATATTAATTGTCCTTATCCATTGTTTAAAATGTCTGAACTTGTGTGTGTTTTTTTTGTTTCTGTTTTTAAATTCGAATTTTCGACTTTTAAAATCAAATTATATTTTCGAAAGGCCCGTAGGGTGATGTTTTTGTCCTAAAATACTACTTTTAAGTTATCTTTCAACATATAAAAAGAACATTTCGGACACATGTCCATCAGAAGGGAGGCTAGCCCCTTAAGCTCTTGTTATTACATACGCTGTTAATTGCACGGCCTTTGGGTATGCACTATAATCACCATGTGATTCCGTCCATCCACCCATTACCAGTTAGTTAAAATGATCATATCTCTTGAACCATATTGTATATTTTTAGATAAATATACATCACATTTTGCATACATATGCATGTCAACATTCCCTAACCACTGGCATGCGAAACATCATCTTTTTTCCTTTTTTTTTTATTAATATGTGTTATATAGAAAAAAAAACCCATTAAAAATACATGTTTTCTTATCAGAAAACAAAAGGCATAAAGTTTGATTTTTGGTAAGCACATCTCCTAAATTGAATTGTGGATGGCCTCATCCTAGCAGAAGTGTTTACATTGTGAAAATATACAAAAAAGAAATATGTCTATCCGAAGCCCCTAGGCCTAGAGCATCGAATTCAAACAACTATAAATTAAAAAAATTTCACCAGTCTGATTAAATAAAACACGGAATTATTTTTTATAACACACACACACGTACGCACGCACGCTGATTTTCAGCCCAAAATAAAGGCGTTACAATTCTGACGTTGACTTCATGATAAAATCAGGGTCGGATTTTATGAGGCTCAATAATCATATTTAAGTATTTCTTTGCTGGTTTTATTATCTGCTACTGCAAATGGATTTCAGAAATTCATTTTTTTCTAAAGTTGAAGATTTCATAAATTTTTAACAGCACTGCACCTCTTTGAAAAGTAATTCTGGCGATCCAAGAAACTACAACATCTTGTCGTAATATTTATACAATCGTGGTCCATTTTACAAGTGGGGAGGGATTCGCCTTAACTAAGTGACCTTTTGTCAGATTTTTGCTCTACCACTTTAGTTTACAATAGGGGGTTTCAGTACATTAAATGTAAATAAAAACAAACGAATAGCACGAGTTTAAATGTTGTGTCTCGTTATCTCTTGGGTCGAACCTTGTCGTATTAAAAATGTCCCTTGTGCTGATTCAGACGGAAAAGAGTAGATCAGGACAAACACTCTCATTTAACCCGTTCATGCTAAATAGATACATAGCCCGATGAGATGCCTCTTTGACTTGTTCGTCTCAAATTCGTGATTTCGGAAATAATCATGAAAACGTTTACCAATGTCCTAGTTAAAACATATGACTAAAGCATGCCGACCCTACATGATTCAAGCTGGTTTTGTTTTTCATTTATGGTGGGCTGTTTAAGGTGAGTTTATTTGAGTTTAGTGAGAATCAGTACGCTTTATAAGGAAGATGGGTGCTTATAGTACATTCATGGCGTAAGGTAGTCTGTTAACAGAAACAATCAATTCAGTGTAAGGTCAGCTTCGGATAATATATAATTTACATCTTTAAAAAATGCTTTTTAAAACTAATTTATATCGAATTGAATTTTTAAAATTCATTTTGAACAGCCAACATTTACTGGGATTGTATATCACTCAGTGTTTCTTTTTTTATTCCCTTTCCAATTATAGCCTTCCATAGACTGGGCGATGTGCTTTAATGTCGCTTTTATAATGAGTTACCTGACTTTATCAAAAAGGGTGTTTAGAGCACATCTTGGGAAAGGCCAATGACTATATATAGCCCGTTATCTCCTTGGCCGTTTGATACTCTTGGGTAATATTCCTTTATGACTAAGCAGATAGGCGGGTAGACAGGGTTTTGTGGATTTTTGTGATATCATATGATTGACCATTGACAAAAAAAAAAAAAATGGAAATGTTATGTGTTTAAACTGTTGTGAATAGGAACAGAGTGAAATGATTACTACTCTCCTCAAGACTGATATACATAAACTGTGGAACAATAAGGTTTGTAAACAATTAAGCAAAACATCCGCTGTGGATAAAATGTCACTTGTGAGAATAACAATGTCCTAGAATTTCCTACTTAGTCCTGTGTCATGGTCTAGATTAAATTCTGATGTTGTGCCACGGGAATTCCGCACATTCACGTCATATTTTTATAGAGCTTTTTGGTCACTGTAAAGGCGACAACTTTAATATTCATATCTGGGCGGCCCCGCTACTCATGTATCCAGTTGATTAATCTGACCATGCCATTTCCAAATTTTGACAAAGGCCCCAAAAGGTGATTCTTCAGAAAGTTCCTCTGAAGATGACATGATGACAGAACACCCAATTTAAGCCTGTTACAAGAACTGCTTTATGATGTCACAAAATTTCAAACTTAGGGCTGATCTGATGAAGACACCTGGTCACGCTGATCTATTGCAAGGCAAAGACCAAGAGCACGTTGAAAAGATCATTCCTGAGAGATTGTTCCTGTTTCTTAGTCTCCTCTTTGAGGGCATGGATGTTTTGGAGGGTTTGATGGAGAACCTGTTGAAACAGTGATGCCAAGAGGGCTATAAAGACGTAATATATAGTGTGTCAAACCACAAAAAGTTGACGCAAAGCATATATATGAAGAGAGAGCTGGTTAATTTACTTTAATTGACTTACTGATGTATTGTGACTGTTAGTTATGTTATCACTGTCTTCCTCGCAGTGCCTTGGTTTGGCCTGTTATGTGTCATTGTGGTATTTCCTGATCATACTCTTTTACTTTTTTGTTTTTGATCAAGTTTTACATCAGACAACCAGATTGATAAACCTGGTGCAGCTGTTCAATGCAGAAAGCAACACTATTGGAATAAAGCCAGTCCATGGAATTGACGATGCGATTGCAAAATACGTTTTTGACAAATTTGTCGAAAAAAATGGATATGTTTACTGTCCCTGATAATAATGACACAGAATGACTCAAACAATTTTCATGTGATAATATTGCTTTTACTAAAAGCTATAGTGCATAGAAAATTATTCACATTACATTGCACAGAGATGATGGCTTGGCAGCGCAATTCTGACAACAGAGTGACAGTTGCTTTGTACAACAGAGCAACAGACCTGCAAAGCTTGACCAAGTGTTAACCCGTTTTTTCAAGCTTGATAAGCCAAACTTCCATCAAATGGAAGACTCAATCGCCGTTTTCAAAATAGAACAGAGTATGAAATAGAAAAAGATAGTTCAGTAAGAAAACACATACATGCACACATACATGCTTGTTCGCTTATACTAACTTGGCATTGATGTTAGCTGAACAGTTTTGTTCAGGTGACCAGAAAGTTCCAATCTGAGGTTTAACACGCTGTTCATTAAATCTACATGTACAACAT
Source organism: Loripinus fragilis (assembly GCA_964019695.1). Lineage (NCBI taxonomy): Eukaryota > Metazoa > Mollusca > Bivalvia > Lucinida > Lucinidae > Loripinus > Loripinus fragilis. The sequence goes on along the minus strand of OZ026518.1, from coordinate 5,223,323 downwards.
ACATGTTAGAAGTAGTATCTGGAAGCTCAAACACTGGTACAGTCATAAGGGAGAGGCTTGCAACTTTGGGAAGTAAAACAGTTTGTTTTTTCCTTTTATGGGTGCTGCGTTAAAAGAGAAAATGTAGATATTGATTTGATACTAATTCAATCTTTTCTTCAAGGTGAGAAAATGGTTGTACCACCTATAAAGATACCTTTGAATTGCATTTTTTGAGAATTGATTATTAAGCATAAACATGGCTTGTGTCACTATGTGACAAGAATGCCCTCAAAGACAATAGCTTTACATAATGAGGCCAGAGGTCAAGGTCAGTGATCTAAAAACAGTGTGTGACATTCTGCAACCCCAAGATAATTATATCCACACACTAAATTTGGGATTCCTATCGCCAATAATATTGGAGATGTGCCAGGGGTCAAGGTCTAAGTGACCCCAAAACAGTACTAGACACTCTGACACCCCAACATGTATCCACACTCTTACTTTGGGATTCCTACCTTAAAACAATACAAGATATATGCTCTGGACACAATTTTTCTAGAACTGGGGTCAGAGTTCAGTCACAGTGACCCAGAAATAGTATTCAAAACTCGGCTACCCAATGTGTATACAGACCACACAAAAAAATTGGGATTCCTGCCTCAAATCATATAACATATATGCTCCGGATACAGTTTAGGTTCAGACTGACGGACGGACAGATTGTCAGCTGTGTGTCCGGCTTGCATGGAGCTCAACACCACTTGTGGCTGCAAAAAAGTGCAGAACCGTCAGATGTAAATGTTAAAGGCTTATCAGATCTGCATGAAAGAATGTGCATACGATGCAGTGTGATCTTATAGGACTATAAGTTGTCCTGGAGGCAGTTGAATATGCTGAATCACAATCCTACCTGTAGAGACTTAGATTACCTGCGAATATGCGTCTAATATTATAAGCATATAGGCACTTATTCGAAGCTAGGTGTATGGTAAATGAAGTCATACACCAAATTGATACAATGTAGATGTGAATTAGATGTGCCTTGGATAACATAAAATTATATATCAAATCTATAGTTATCTACACGTATAGTACTAGTCGGGAACAATTTTTCATGGGTGCCAAATTGTTCTTAGAATCCCCAAACACCCCTATTCTTCAGAATTGCATGATGGGTTGCCATGGAAACCATGTAATTTCATATATTCCAAATGGGTTTATTTTTATGACAATATGCTGTAAATAAGGCGACCAAACTAAACAAGTCTCCATACATGAGAAAATGTCCTAGGGTGCAAGGAAGGTCTAATTACCACCACCCCTTCCCCTCTCTCCAGGTTAATAGTTTTTACATGAATTTCTCTCGTTTTATAAGTTTACAAATATATACTTATGTATATGCAATTGAGATAATTGTCAAATACGACCATTGGATGAATGGACTTGTCAAATTGTATCACTGATGACATAGCAATATGCATCAATGATAATATGGGGATGCAATCAGCTTATTTATGTTTTTAATGATTTTCCTTATTTTTTAACGTTTTTATTAACATTCATGAACACGCAAATTATGTAGATTAGATAATTTGCATATGCCGCAAATAGGTTAAAGACCAATGTTTAAACTTTAACTTGGTACCGATTTAAGTAGGTTATATTAAGTAGCAACTGAGATATTATTGATGTTGTAACTACACACCCTTCTTGAATCACATTTTTAATATTTTCATAAACATTTATGCAAATTAGATAAATAGATAATTTGCATAAGCGACAATGGATGAAAGGCCACTGTCTATGTTTTAATTTGACACCATGTTTAGAAGTCTAGGACAAGTAGCAGCTGAGATATGAGTAATTTTGTAGGCACATCCCCATTCTTGAATCACATTATGAGTTGCCATGGAAACATGCATTTTCACATAGCCCAGACACATTCATTTTTAGAGCTGTGTTTTGCATTTAGGGGATCGTAATGAACAATTTTGCATCCAAGAAAAATTGTCCTTGGGTGCAAGGTAAGCTTAATTGGCCAGGACTATATTTTTCTTAAATTTGTATTGAGCCTGAATGTTTATTATCACAAATACGGTATTTTTTGCAAATGTCAATTTGGAGGCTGTGACAAGCCTCTGTGCTATTCTATTCTCACGTGAATGTGTTTTTGTTCATATTGGTAGCATTTTGTGATGAAAAAAAAGAATTTACTATATTTAAATGTCATTTTTTCTGCATAATTGAACTTACTTGACCTTGACCTCACCGTGACCTTAAATCGAAAAATCACGCTTGGCATCCACCCCTATATTGTTTGTAATAGTCCAAGGAATTATTCTAGGCTGGATGCTGAGCATTAACAAAAAATGCCATCAGGAGTCCTCTTAGAAATTAAAGGCGGCAGACTATAAGGTCCAGATTTGATAATGTTAAAATATATTTGCATGCAAACTATACCATGCGGTTCAAGAGTTATGGGCATGTTCACTAAAAGACCCGACCTGCCAAAATGATGCTCTGTAAACACTCGTCAGCATTTTGCATACTAGTTGCTGGAAAAAAAATGAATAAGTATGCAAACTTTGATCCAAATATATCATTAGGTTTAAGAATTATGAGGATTTTCACTAAGTGACCACAGCTGGCTTGTCTGATGTTCAGCAAAGCATCGTCCATTAAAAAAGATGGTTTTGCATGCCAGTGATTACAGAATGTTGACATGCATACGTATGCGAAATGTAATTAAAATATACCATGTGGTTCAAAAGTTATGAACACTTTTCACTAACTGCTAATGGACAGAAGGACGGATGAACACACATAGTGATTATAGTGCAGACCTAAGGGTCGTGCAATAGATTCTTACCAGACCTTTCATTTACTTTTTTTGCAGTACCTAATTACATTGTTTTGATAGCCGTAAGACAAGAGCTGAACATTTCTTGTACTTCAACAACAGCAGAATCTAGGGCGAGGATTTGGTACCAGTAAAATGCATTTAAGCCCCCCAGTGGCTTAGGCTGCTGTCCGTTCTAAGGTGGTAGTTCTGTTGTTGGTGACTTTTTGTTTATTGTTACTCCCATTGTTGGAGTCTGTAATTGTTCTATGTATTGTTGTACGTTACTTTATGTCCATTCTAGTATTGCAATCATCTTGATGGGGAAGAGAGAGCTGGATGCTTTGCTTTATTTGTCTCCCTGGTGTCTCGTGATGGTTGAGTGGCTCTTCCTCGCGGTGCCATGGGGTTGTCTGCGGTTTGTGATATTTCCTGATCACACTCACTTACTATTTTTAACAATTTAGAAAGTTTTGTACACATACAAGAACAAGAAATGGCAATATAACTTGCTTTATAGTTTTTTTATGGAGTTTAGGTAAACAGTATAACGGAGAACCTGTGTCTTTGTTTTCTTTAGCCTTGGCACCAAAGTTTAGGGTTGTATGACAACCATGCCCATCGACAGCAGCCTTCTTACTCAAGGAAGCCTGCATTTTATAGGCATTAGTTCCAATAAGCTCACGTTTTAAAGGATCAACATAATACAATTATCAAACGACTACAACATTATTTGACGCTTTATCTGCTGGAACCAAACACGCTTCATTTGAAAATCCTGAATACCAGTTATAAAATTCAAGTTTTAGGGGTAAAAGATTGGTATTACAAGAGTAAAATGAAATACGAGTGAAAATAATTTCAAAATAGTTAATCTTCCATTCTATCAAGGCATCAGGTTCAACATTTTCTCAGTTACACAAACGTTTACTGAAGTCATTTAATGGCACGCCATTTAGGGAGGAAAATCTATATTTAGGGCTTTTAGAAATAATATTGTGAACTCTAGATCGGGGATGACATTATGATTACCGGTAATAACTTGCCCTGCAGGGGGATATGAATAAATAGAATTTGACAATCAAAGGAGTCAGGAGTATTGGACTCTATCTTCATATAAGTAACGATTTTATTAAAGTTGAATAAAGCAGACCTAATAGGTGTTATATTTATACTAAATGATAGGAGTTTCTGTATTATTTAAGTAATTTGGATCAGAGGAAATAACTGATTTGTTTAGGGATACTATGCAAATCGATAATCTCCATAGCTTTGTTAATGAATGGAATTTTGAAAACATGGCCTTATGGTTGACTTCAGAATCAATTTGCTCGTTTTTTCTGGTTTTGTCCATTTTTGAAACCATCTTAAACTGCGATCTACATACCCGAGTCAGTGATTCAGTTTTGAATGTAAAGCTTCCTTTTCCTGTTCAATTAAAAATATAACAATACTTGCATAATGTTTTCGAGAACATGAATACTCGGCGACATTCTGTACATGTATGAATGGTTGTAAACTGTTTATAGCTATGTTGGCCTCTTTTAATTTCACGATGGAGAACCAGTCTAAATGACCTAAAACTTCCATTCGAGAGTTGGTGCCTGATGCATTTTTTGAGCTGACTGAGAGTTATGAGCCGTATTCTTTGTTTCACCACACTGTTTCATCAGACAATTCATTAGATCTGATTATTTCTCTGTGATGATACATTGGCATGGAATAAATAAGGAAGATAACCAATTTTTATGTTGACTCTAAGGCGATGAAATCAATAAACTCCCACACTGTACAGAGCCCGTGTCGCAACGAGTATAATAAATTCAAAAATTCAAGAGCTCGAATGTAAGATTCTATTTACCATATACCATTAAGATTACTTAGCGGTAAAAACGTTATAATTTTGTCATTATGAACGCAACTTTGTTATGGACGTCATAACGTTTCCAGAAAATCTATAAACCACAATAGTCAAGGAGCTAGGTTTTTGAAAATTGACTTGGCACAATTGTCCAGCCAGAAAAGGCTTGACTTCAGAAATAGTTAGAACTACCATTCTACAACATTTCTAGGCACGTCGTACAGACAAATTGTGGTAGGAGTCAACACTGCCGTATCTCCTTATTATTTATTGTATTGTTACGACAGTGTTGCGTTGACCCTACGATATGCATGCCATATTTGCAATGCTTCCTTCCCAAAGGAATCATACTTCTATTACCTTTAAAGGTAAGTATATATCTTAGAGGTGGAAAAAGCAGTGTCTCTATAGTTGTATATGTTATTTGATATAATAGACAAGATTTTGAATATCTTCGATATGATCTTTGACAGTAGCACAAGTGTGGATTTCGTTGCCATAAAATCAAACATCAATTGCTGACCTCTCTTATATAATTTATACAAATAAGCTGTGTTTATTTAAGGATTAATGGGATGCCATCCTTGCATCAATGATTTTGTCCTCATTTGACATGCTGAATATCGTAATGATTTTATATGAACAAATTCCACGTTTAGACTAAGCCTAATTGATAGAAATAATGCGCAACAAAATTTCCAATAATTTATTTGAGTCCATTCATTTTGCAACAGCTACATTATAATCTTTACAATGCAAGAAAGTTGTTCTAAGTGATAAGCGTTGACCTCTAAAATATGTAACCATAAAGAACCTTGGAAAATAGCCTGTTTCAATGCTCTATAACACTGCAGAACCAGACAAAGCGTATAATAAATGTTACCATCTCCTTTACCCTTTTAAGTCGAATGAAACTTCCCACTTCTATCAAATGGACAGTTCATTTTCGTCTTCAGCGTTGTTTGGTGTTGTTATTCATTCTTATTCAAGTTTAATAGAACATCCTGTAAGCAAACAGTAGAGAACCTGATCAGACATTGCAGTCTGTGGCGTCTGATCTTGGATTGTACTGTTTGTTTATGTCCCATAAAAAGAACGCTAGTCTAATATGGGTTAAATACTTTTGTTGTATATGTTACTCACATCAGCTGTATTGTTTCTTCATCGAACTGGATCATGATTGGATATAGAGCGGTTTTAACCATATGAATAGGCATGGCGTTTGCCATTTGTAGGACAGAGACCGCTAAGATTAAAACAGTTTTTTTTGCTGTGGCAAGGATTAACGTTTGCTTTAATGTTTCATTTCTCGATTTCAACCAATATTGTAAATAAAAAGGTAATGTTAAGGAATTAGGTGTAATTTTGCACCCAAATCATAGCTATCAATATAGTTATTGTAGCCAATAGCTGACAAGATATAATTGCATGTATTTTGGTTTCTTACACAATTGGCGATATAGTGCTGTCATTTCATTAAATATTATATTTAGCAGGAAGTAACATATATAACTGTAATAACAGGTGCCAAAATTAGTTAAAAATCATATTGCTAGTAATTTTCTTTCAAATAAAAGTTAATATTTTAATACGTAAGAATAAGAAACAACTGGATATTAACACTTTAGGAACTCCTACTATTTTAGGGTAACGTAGTGAATCTGGCTATTGCAGGGTAACGTCTTATCCGCTGAAAAGCTAACGCACTTCATTATGAGGCTAATATAATATAGTTTAAGAAATTTACAGCCTACAAACCTCATTTTGTGGAAGTCGTTTGGTAGCCGATAATCTAATAACATTACAGCATTAAATAGTAATACATTTGAAAGCAAGTGACGTATATAACTTTTATATCATGTTGTATAATGGTTAAACGCATACTGGCTGTTTGCTGCATTCATTTAATGATTTCAGTAAAGGCTATCGTCATGTCCATATATAAGAATTTAGTATAAGTCACAGATACAATATATTGCAGCAGAGAATGTACACTGAAAATTGTGTAATAGACGCATTCCTGAATTGTAATTTTCAGGTAGTATGTTCTTTCTTTGATTTGTAACAAATGTAAAACATGACAAACATACTATAAGAATAATGTTTAAATATGATTATAAATATGCTATTTTACTTGACAATTTAAGAAATGGGGAAGATTTCATTTCTTTTTGAATTTGGATATATTATATTCAGGGGGTGGGGTAAATCACCCCTTCCGTTGGACATTTTCACGTCTAATATACCATATATACAAAATATATATATATTGCTTTACTGTCGTATGCCATTGCATACATGTAATGTATAAATTCAAAGGTAAATATGCTGAATAGGAAGCAATGGTTGAACGTGAGGCGTGTTTTCCTCTCAATTAACCTAAGCCTCATTTAGCGTAGGGTACGTTCAAAGATGACGTTCTACAGCAAAACTGCTACCACAATTAAACTGTACGACGTACCTAGGGGTATTGCAGAAGACCACAGGATTGCATTTCTGCAGTCAAACCTTTTCTGGCAGGTACGTTGTGCCAAGTCAAAATCTAAAGGCCTGTAGAGAAATCGGCGACTGGACTACAAGTGGTTTATCGATTTTAAGGCATGGTGTTATTTCACTCCCAGACGCGACATCATATGATAATTAGTAATTAATTGATAAGTTACTTAAACAAGGTTAAAAGAAATAAAAAAAAAAAACCTTCTGGAAGCATATTTCTAAATTCTATCGCAGACACTCTGAGTAGATTTGTTGCTTAAACGCAAAAGTCTCGCAACAACTTCTTACGTTTTATATTCATAAATATAACATATGACATGATTCTTCTTTATACAAAATAAAAATTGTTTCATCATAAAAAGGCAGTGAAGAAAATTGCATTTCGTTTATACAACGGACAATAAGATGTTGGCAAAGTTCAAACATTCATAAACACTAACTACAACTAAATCGAACATATCAATGGCGGATATAGCTTCACTGTAGTGTCACTGGAAATAATTAGAATACTTGTAGGGTTCATGCGGCGATGATGCTCCAGTGGAGGAAACACCCGCTATTGAAATGTTCGAATTAACTGTAGCTTGTGAATGTTTGAATGGCAGTAGACAAACTACTTTGAAAATTACTTGTTGCTAGTAAAATGAATGAAATGCTATTTCCTTTACTGATTTCTAATGGTGAGACCATGATTTTTTTGTAATCAAGAACTATGCAGGTTGTTGTATGTATGAAAATAAAAAGTATTAAATTATTGGTGCAACATGTGCAAAGCTTTTGCATTCAAGTATATAAATTTGGTTTGAAAACTTTTTGTTTGCAAAACTGCCATTTTATCTCAATTTGTCTTATTATTCCAAAATTATAAGTTTCCTGACCAACCCATAAAGATGATTATTAGAAAATAACAGGATTTATTAATGACAGTCCTAATGCCTGTATTTATTAATTCGACCTTTGTTACTCCTCAATTCTACAGTGGTGGGTAAGACGCCAGATTCAGTTAAGACCGGGGTCAAAAACTTCAGTAGTGTGGGATCAAATAATGGGCTTAACCTATCACAATACATGTATTTAATGGTGCGATAGTCCTGTCCCTGATATGTGATTGCTGAAATTCCTGGCTATAGTCACTTGATGTTTGCACCCAGCTAAAAGACCAATCATCTAGTGAAAGTTTTAGCCCTGGATTATCACTGAAAAAGTACTACATTGCACTATTTGAGACTGTTGAAATGCTACGTGTTGTAACAGCTGTCGTTGTTTATGTGTGGATTTGGTAAAACTTCTCCCCGTGCATCGAAATAGTGTTGATATTTATTCATATTCTGGTCCTTCGGGAGTATTGGGTTCTAACGAGAACACCGCTAAAGCCGGTGCTAGGGGGGGGGGGGGGCGTGAGAATTGTTGAAATTGAAAAATTCGGCTCAATTCGAGAATAAAGCCTCGGATGTATGCTAAGGCGTAGTACTATGTATGAAAAAGCTTCATTTTATTATAGGAAAAAATATGTAGTACTGTAGCATCTGGGTCCAGTCCTATCAATCCATTGATTTGATTAACCGAAACGTTTTATCAACAGAATAAATGAAGTTTATGATTGTTCAATAAATTATGGCTATAGCGATAAATTTATTAAAAAATCATAATGTCATGGTGTCTGCGACGTCAATGTCACGTTATGTAACGTCAGCGTCACGTTATCAAAGTAGATCCTCGATGTACATCCGAGGTCTAATTCCGAGGAATTGGCAGAGGCCGTTCCGATTACAAACCCCCATACAAATATTGTGCAGCTGGTGGGCAGATTGTGGCCACCTTCCATATGCTTGCTTGGTGGATAATCTTTTCAATTGTTTTTACATTTCAGAATCCCTGCAACAAGTTACGATGTAAACATTTTAATAAACTGTGTTAGAACCGGATCTGAGAAAGCCCGTGGAACAGATCTGACAATGGGTGATAAAGGTATAGACCCTTATGGCTCCTCAGACTTCACTTATGGTATTATTGTTGTTGCTGCCGTTTTGCATCTATTCATCATCTTAATTGTGTTTTACGCCATGTGTAAGAATAACAGATGTCAGTGTTGTGTTATCCATCGCCATGACAACAATATCACAGCCGTTGTAGTGGCGCAGCGCAATCCTGGTTCAACCCTTCGATCAACATCAGGCAGTCAGACAAACTTAATTGGAAATACGACTTCTAGAACTGGGTTGAACCGCCAGACATCTTTGCTTGGTAATGATAGGACTAATAATTGTGAAGGACTCCCACCTCCCTATGAGGAGACAGGCGAACGTAGTCATGGAGCCATTAATGAAGGGTTTATATCAGTAGAATTACCAAGCTATGAGGAGTATCAGAGAGACTTTCCACCGCTATACGACGGTGGATCACCCCCAAAATACGATGATGTTGTTCATAATACTGATGAAGAGTGAGAAAACGTTATAGTGTAGAAATGAAATACTAACGCTTGACGTACATCCCAGCCAGCATAGTGTAGGGCCACCATCGGCCCGCCATTCAAATGACGTTTGACTGGTGAGTCGAAAGTGGCCCGCTTTAAGATGTTTACTGGCTCAAACCATGAAACTTTGGTACTTTTCGAATATGCAAGCTTCGAAGGATCAGAAGAGAATCGCCTAGGATTGTGGCTCGCACGCATGAAGCAATGATGTTGATTAAGGCTCTGCCAAAATTTTAGACATTTAGACGCACTAATTTGTTTGTTTGGTTTGATTCTTTACGTCTCAGTCATTAATTTTTCAGCTATGTCTGGACGGGTCTTCCTGAGTTGTAGCGGCGCAGCCCTAGCATGTATGAGTATGAGGGGTTTACCTGTTGGATTTGTTTTGCTCCAGTATTCAGTTTTATTTACTGTCGAGTCCTTATATTTGCTTTATCTCCTTTTATATCTTGATTTATATGTTCTATATGATGCATTGATAAGTAAAGGCTCTTTCATGCAAACTAAACATCTATGTGTCTTGTTCCACATATGAACTAAGGGTGATGTTGGCACACCGTTAAACTGGTTTAAGCCCTCCAGTAAAATATTTTTACTGACCGTTCCAAGGCTGTGTTTCTTTTGTGGATCATTTATATTATTTCTGTCTTGTTTTTTATGCTTTCGTGTGCGTCTCTTTATTGATGCCTGGTGGTCACCTGCTGGTGAAGGGCTGACCTCTTGGCCCTCGCTTGTGATGTAAAATTGTGAAGCTGTCACTTCCCCATTGGTATCCTGGGCCAGGTGTGGTGCTTGATTGTATCGATTCCTGATCTTTGCCCTCTTTCTTACTTTGAACTAATACTTAGCATGGATTAATGTGTCTTTCTCAGTGACGCCGGTGAGGCTCGAACCCACAACTCATCAGTTTAGTGTCAAGCACTCTACCACTGCACTCCCTGTATACACACAATTTGTTCACTTTAAACCAATGCGATAAGTTCTCTAGCTTGGCATTATGGTCAGTTACTCCTTTCAGCAATATTTCAATTGAAACATTTGATTACTGAATCTATTATGGGCAAACCAAATGGCTGTTTTTGTTTCCCCTCAAAATGCAAAATTAAATTGAGCCATTTCATTGAATTTTGGTACACTTCGCATTCCTTTTCATACCAACAGAATTTTCCATTTAGCTACATACAATAAAGTATTGATGGTCTATTGTATGTATTGAGGGGTAACAGGTTATAATTTCACCAAAATATCTTATATCTTTCTCTTCAGATCGATGTTGTCTTAGCAAACAGTGCAGACCCTGGTGAAATGCCGCGTTCTTACAGTATACATGTTTAGAGCCGAAATCGGATTAAATCCATGGCATGAAATTGCATTAAATGCATGACATGCATAACATGACAATTTTGTCACAATTGTATTTGAATTTGACTGATGTTTTGGTATAAAATAGCAAAATATTTTTCTGTTGTTGTGATCATAAAACTATTGACATGGACTATTAATTGGAATCAATGATTGTACGAACATGTTACGATGGCAAAATCACAACATGGACCAGTGAGTTTCTATTATTGTCCAAAGAAAATTGATACCCATCTCATCATCTCTCATAGATGTCTCTATTGGAGACATTGAACTCTTTGATGAGTTAGGGTACTTACTCTATTTTCTACATAATTCGGCCGCGAAATGTGATTTCTAACAATGTGCCATTTTGACAAGTGTAGACTCAGAAGAGCCAGTGCAGCCTCCTTTTAAGCTAAGAAACTCCAAATGATGTCCGATCAGTAGCTTAACAGTCATAGAATATTCAAAAGACTGGCAAAGGCTCTTATCAGACTGATCTGAGCCTTTTCTGATGGCACATACCACATTGTTAGAAATCTCATGTTGAGGCTCGTTATTGTTTCTCAATTTTCTCCATATTTCAAATACAAAGTCAACTTCATGTTTTGCAGAAACGCTTTTCTACTTATACTTCATTATCACATGTCAAAATTCCAAATATTCACTGACTAGGTAGTGTAGTTTATTATTTGAGCATTGATTTTTTTTGAGAATTCTAAATATTGATTGCGAAGTTTGACAAGACTAATCAAATGAAAACATCAACATAAGCCAGCTCTGGAGATTTTGGTATAATAATTTATCACATAGGCAGCTCGGAAGGCTTAGCTGAGCATGTGCATAAATGCAGTCCCTGTAAGGCCTTGTTGCTCGCTTACACAAGTTATGAAAGTAGATCTAGGCTCAGGCCCGAGGTTATAAAACTTTTTTCATACTCAATTCAGCTCAGCACGAAATTTATCCAGCTCATAAATGTTAAAATGCCAACATGTGTTTGCATTGTAACATTTATGAGCATCATAAATACAGCACCTGAGAGAGAATTCTTCACTTGTCGGTATTTTGGTTTTTCTGAGCAGTTGAAATTTTGTGCTCAGTTGAGTTGAGCATGAAAAAAGTTTTATAACTTCAGGGCCAGGCCAAATAGTAAATTTCTAGCCTATTTAGATAGCTGTACATACACATGTAAACTTTAAAGCTCCTGCAAAAATGCATTTGAAAGTGTCTGCTTAAGTCATATACTGTACAATATATATATATATATATATATATATATATATATATATATATATATATATATATATATATATATATATATATATATATATATATATATATATATATATATATATGGACTAATTCAAGTGTAGATGCAAACAGTGTTGATCCAAACAACGACGTGGATCCAGATCAGACTTCTCCAGCAGATTTGGGTATACACAGTTTGACTACAAAAGCAGACGACTTTTGGTGCATCAATGTCTGTAGTCTCAAAACAATAATTGTAGATCTTAAGGGCTGGCACAAACGACCAATGCTAGGACAACTGGTGCTGTGTCAGTATCTGTAGTCTCAAAACAATAAATGTCGATATTAAGGACTGGCCCAAATGATTAATGCAAGGACAACAGGTCTGCTTCAATGTCTGTAGTCTCAAAGGTAGGCTTTAAGGACTGGCCAAAATGACTGAGTTTGCGTTTAATGCCCCAACAACTTACAGAGATGGGGCCATTGCTTAGAGTCTTATCCGACAGACTTGGACATTCATAAGGGCCTGTCCTTAAAAGGCGAGTGGGTTTATCCACTACACCACGCCGGCTCCAAATTGACTAATTGAGGGCTTGCCCAAATGACCACTGTTAGCACGACTGTTGCTTCGTCGATGTCTGTAGTCTCAAAACAATGTGTATATTTCAAGGGCTGGCCCAAATGACCAATGTTAGGACGACTGCTGCTGGGTCAAGCCCAAATGACATGTGCAAGGACAACTGTTGCTAGGCCGATGTCTGTAGGGGCAAAACAATAAGTGAAGATTCTAATGACTTTCCCAAACGACCAATGCTTGGACAACTGTTGCGGGGTGATGTCTGTAGTCGCAAAAAAGTGTAGATTCTAATGACTTTCCCAAAACGACCAATGCTAGGACAACTGTTGCTGGGTCGATGCCTGTAGTGGCAAAACAATAAGTGTAGATTCTAATGACTTTCCCAAAACGACCAATGCTAGGACAACTGTTGCTGGGTCGATGTCTGTAGTCGCAAAACAATAAGTGTAGATTCTAATGACTTTCCCAAAACGACCAATGCTAGGACAACTGTTGCTGGGTCGATGCCTGTAGTGGCAAAACAATAAGTGTAGATTCTAATGACTTTCCCAAAACGACCAATGCTAGGACAACTGTTGCTGGGTCGATGTCTGTAGTCGCAAAACAATAAGTGTAGATTCTAATGACTTTCCCAAAACGACCAATGCTAGGACAACTGTTGCTGGGTCGATGTCTGTAGTCGCAAAGCAATAAGTGTAGATTCTAATGACTTTCCCAAAACGACCAATGCTAGGACAACTGTTGCTGGGTCGATGTCTGTAGTCGCAAAATTATAAGTGAAGATTCTAATGACTTTCCCAAAACGACCAATGCTAGGACAACTGTTGCTGGGTCGATGTCTGTAGTCGCAAAACAATAAGTGAAGATTCTAATGACTTTCCCAAAACGACCAATGCTTGGACAAATGTTGCTGGGTCGATGTCTGTAGTCGCAAAATAATATGTGTAGATTCTAATGGCTGTCCAAAACGAGCAATGCTAGGACAACTGTTGCTGGGTCGATGTCTGTAGTCTCATCACATGGTTGTAAATTTTAAGAGCTGGCCCAAGCCGTAAGGACAACCCTTGAAGTACATCAGATCGTTTCAGAAGAAGCAATGACTGGCCATCTATTTCCTAAAAATGGTAAAAAACAGTATTATTAATAATTTTATTTTTATTATTTGTGCAAAGGTAAAAGTCTGTTTAGCGCCTAAAACAAAGACATCAATCAATTAAAATATGACAATGTTGTTACTATATACATTGGTATGCTATCATTGTTGCTCCTCACAATTTTATTTTATTTCCAACTTTAAATAAATTGTATTCGCTATACGTATAAACACAAGCATGCTTCATTTTGTTAATATGTAGTTTCATATGACGATTGTAATACAGTGCAAATCCTCAACGCCTGTTTAGAGGCCAGCTGATTCGAATATACACAGCTAACACAGATTCTGTAGTATAAGCGTTAATGTAATCAGATAATTTATTCAAACATTTGGTTTTTGCATGCTCAAAATGGCCAAACTACCTGTTCTTGAAATGCGAGAGCTTGCTCCTCAAAACCTTTCTCCTCAAAGAACCTGACTACTTCATTCACAGTCCAACTTGTTGCATCAGGGTATGGATCTTCCTGCTTGGGGATTTTAATGACAAGGGGGCTGCAACTGTCTCTGTAGGTACGTCGTCTGAAATGCAATAATTTTATTGGTACGCTCAGTAATACTATCTGAAAGGCAATGAATGGTAAAACTTCAATGACCCACAAGCCGATGACTCTTTTATCAAATTCCCTCTTGAGTCCGAAAAAACTATTTCCATAGCTCCAGACATGCATAATTATATTTAGGTGATTTATGACGGTTTGTCTCCTTTCATCTTCTAAAGGTACGGTTTGTTGTACGTAATCACTAGAATTGCCTTAATGATGTGATTCTAATATTAACACACAGCATTAAAGAATTGCTGAGAGAGTGACAAAGTATTCACCAACTTAGTACTTTAAGTAAAAGATGTTTTTGTTTGTTTGTTTGATTTGATTCTTTACGTCCTATCAACAATCTTTCACTTATATAGGGACGGGTCTTCCTGGGTTGAACCAGTACTAAGCTAGGATAAATGTGTCTTGCTCGAGGACCACAACGCAGTGAAGCCGGCGAGGCTTTTTACAAGTATAAGGTGTGTCCATTCTCTCAGTCATAAGCTTTTACCCACACCTAACTCTGTATCTCCTAGTGTTGTCTGCTTATAACATTTGCAAACAGATTGGACCCAGACCAGGCCCAACAAAACGCCAGGCATGTTCTCAATCCAATCTGTTTGACACTCAGATGGTACTCCTGAATGTTTTTTTTTCTAAAAAGTTTATTATGAAAGAAATCAACACGCCACAAAAATGCATGAACAATTACCCAGGGGGCAAAGAGTTAATAAACATTCTCAGCTTATATCCAAGTTGGTACTTGGTGTAGGGTGTCAGGTGTGGTACTTGATTGTATCGCTTCCCGATCTTTGCACCCTTACTTACTTTGATCTAGCTGACCATGGCCCGGAATTACAATGCCTCCATAAAGTTAAGCAAGACTTGTGTTAAGTATTGATATTTCAACATGCTATAACAAATGCTAAATAAATTGCCTGGATCGATGTGGTATTTGTTGTCAAAGATATCATTGTGATCTTCAGAAAAATTAAAACTATTTTGATTTTAATCAGATCTAAACGTTATTTTTTGCATCCTGAAAAATTAATACTTAACTTAAGTCTTCTTCAACTCTAAGGAGGCATTGCAATTCTGGGCCTAGATCACTAGTTTGTGTAAAAACATTACTTAGACAAATCACTCGATTTTGTAACAGGTTAGAAAAGAACATTCTACATACCTCCTGCCATTAACAGATTCACTATCATATGAATCTCTTCGACTGGAAAACGAATCTGAAATAAAAATAAGTATATTGTATACACGAATAATATCAATATTTATTAACCCTAGAATGTCTACTTAAAACTGCCACAGGCTCAAAATTCCCTATGAGAAAATATTTTATTTATAATTTCTTTACACCTCTTCCTCTTAAGTCCATAGGCAACTTGAGACACGATAGTCAATAAATGAAGATAAAGCAGGGGCGGATCGAGGATTTCTGTAAAGAGGGTTCATTTGTCAAAATGTGTGGGTGTTCGCTTTGCTGATTTTATCTCATTTTTCTTATTTAAATATTCCATGAAAATGAAATAATTTGTTAATGAGGCCAAGTTATTTCATTTTCTTAGGATTTTAAAAAACAGGGGCAGGGAGGGGTGTTCAAGTGAACCCCCTGAATCCCCTCTGGATCGCCACTGTAAAGCAGGATAGAGAATAACCATTTGGAGTTTACCATTTGCGAAGCATATGACGAAAATAATCCAAAAGTAAGAATAAAGACACAGCAAAATCATTTAATTCAAATGAATTCGCTATTAAACTTTATGTCTTTATTTCAATTTTTCAATTATCTGAAAAACGAGGCTTGCTGAGTGATGACAAAAGGTGATCCCCTGGGATGGATTTTTTCTGTCTCACCCTCACACGAGTGATGGAATCTTTTTCATACCCCATTTTACAATTGAAAAAAAAAAAACATGAAAACGACTTCAATACGCTGAGATGCAACATGGTGACCAAATTTTAACATTTAAATAACGTCACAGATCGATGTGCGGCCAGCATGTGGCCAATGTGTGGCTGTTCATTTTTTATCTTTCCCACGGGCTGGTATGAGATTGTGAGATAAATAGAATCCATTATATTGGTGTCCAGTGGGGACAGAAAAATCCCAACCCGAAGGGCCACTGTTCCAGTGGGTTCTAAACGAAGCTTGCCGAGTTTCCCACTGAACGGTGGATTCGAGGGTTGGGATTTTGCTGGAACCACTGAACACCAATGATCGATTCCTTTTCTCATATACCAATTCTGAATTTTGCGACCGTACAGTACAGTACAGTATAATATCTGCTGGTGACGTCACTGAGGTCGATGTTTACAGTCAATGATGCAGGCTGTACAAATCAACTTGAAACAGCGAATAAAAAGCGCATTAAACAATGAACAAATGGTTATTTCATCAGAACTAGCTCATCAGCCACAGTAACTCGAGTAAGAAATTTTGCTGAGGAAAATGTGTTTCTTTTTTTACATCGTCAAGGCTCCCCATCCTGGTGAATTCAGTCACTCATTGCCCAACATGTCAAATTTATGTCAATCGCAAGGCACTCAGCATGTTCAAAGCATTGAATAAATGTTTTACTTTTTACCACGTTGAAAGCCGACTTAAATTGTTGAAATTTCAACATTGACATCATTTTTCCTGACTCTCACCAATTCAACATTCGTTTTCGATGGAATACAGTCATGCGCCAAAAATGTCGCCTATGGGTTATCTTGCATTAGTAAGCATTAGTAACTGGCCGCCTGTGGCCTATCTCGTATTAGTTATGCTTTTCTCACATACCAACGCATACGAAATCGAGTGATCCCTATGTAAGCTCGCTGTCGGAAAAATCTGTCCCACATCGCTACCCATGTGAGATAAGCGTTACTAATACGAGATAAGCCACACGCGGCCGGTTGCTAATGTGAGATAACATTTTTGGCGCGTGACTGTATTCCTTCGAAAACGAAAGTTGAATTGTTGTCAGTAAGGAAAAAATTCTTTGTTGAATTTTCAGCGATTTAAGTCGGCCTTCAACTTGGTTTAAAAGTAAAACTGCGCATGTTTACTCACAACCTTTATTCAATGCTTTGAACATGCCAAGTGCATTGCGATTGACATATTCAACCTGTTGTGTTGGGCATTGAGTGACTGGGGACGGGGAGCCTTGACGATGTAAAAACACACCACACACACATTTTCCTCAACAAAATTACTTACGCCAGCTACTGTGGCTGATAAGCTAGTACTTGTAAATCCATTTTGATGAAATAACCATTTGTTCATTGTTTAATGCGCTGTTTATTCGCTGTTTCAAGTTGATTTGTAAAGCGCGCGTCATTGACTGTAAACATCGATCTCAGTGACGTCACCAACAAATATTACACAGTACTGTACCGTGCGGTCGTGGTATATGAGAAAAAGAATCGATCATTGGTGTTCAGTGGTTCCAGAAAAATCCCAACCCTCGGGTCCACCGTTCAGTGGGAAACTCGGCAAGCCTCGTTTCCCACTGGAACGGTGGGCCCTCGGGTTGGGATTTTTCTGTCCCCACTGAACACCAATGATGGATTCTATTTATCTCACATGGGTAGCGATGTGGGACAGATTTTTCTGACAGTGAGCTAACATAGAGATCCTTCAATCTTGTATGTGTTGGTATGTGAGTAAAAAAGAATCCAGCATTGGTGTCCAGTGGGGACAGAAAAATCCCAACCCGAGGGCCCACTGAACGGTGGCCCAGAGGGTTGGGATTGTTTTGGAACTACTGAACACCAATTCTGTTGGTGACGTCACTGAGGTCGATGTTTACAGTCAATGACGCGCGCTGTACAAATCAACTTGAAACAGCGAATAAACAGTGCATTAAACAATGAACAAATGGTTATTTCATCAAAATGGATTTACAAGAACGAGCTTATCAGCCACAGTAACTCGATTAAGTAATTTTGTTGAGGAAAGTATGATTCTTTTTTTTACATTGTCAAGGCTCCCAATCCTGGTGCATTCAGTCACTCATTGCCCAACGCGATGTCAATCGCAACATGTTCAAAGCATTGAATAAATGTTTTACGTTTTACTTTATACCGCGTTGAAGGTCGACTTCAGAGGATATATCTTTCAAAAGCTCTTACTTGCATGAACATTTTCCTGTATATACAAGAATTGCTTTTTTTGTCAAGGAGAAGGATACTTTTGGCCTCATTGTTGTATGAACAACTTATACATCTCACATAGATCACTTTACGCCCCAACATACAGCTTTTGAGCAATCCGCAGCATGCTAATCAGTCTTTTTAAAGTTACTTCCTGGTTTGATACCGTTAACAATGCTGTGACACGCTGGATGAACTTTAGAGAAAACCATTTGCATGAACATGATCTACAATTATTCGACTACAATATTTAGAAGTATTTTCGCCCAAAATGTACAAATTTCTGGTAGAAAAATATAAATTTTCAATTTTTGCTTATGAATTTTTCAAGGTCAAATTGAAAAATTGTAAATAATACCAGAAATACATAATATTTGGGTCAAAATACTTCTAAATATTGTAATCGAATAATTGTAGGTCATGTTCATGCAAATGGTTTTCTCTATAGTTCACCCAGGGTGTCACAGCAATGTTAACGGTTTTAAACCAGGAAGTAACTATATTAAGACTTATAAGCATACTGCGGATTGCTCAAAAGCTGTATGTTGGGACGTAAAGTGATCTATGTGAGATGTATAAGTTGTTCATACAACAATGAGGCCAAAGGTATCCGTCTCCTTGACAAAAAAGCAATTCTTGTTTATACAGGAAAATTTTCATGCAAGTAAGAGCTTTTGAAAGATATATCCCCTTCAATTGCTGAAATTTCAACATTGACATCATTTTTTCCTGACTGTCAACAATTCAACTTTCTTTTTCGAAGGAGTACAGTCATGCGCCAAAAGTGCCGCGTGTGGGTTATCTCGCATTAGTAACCTGCCTCGTGTGGCTTATCAGCAAGCTAACATAGGGATCACTCGATCTACTATGCGTTGGTATGTGAGAAATGATTATCTCCCATGGGTTAAAACAACGGAAATCCCGATCTGGTGTCGCTTTGAAACGATTTTCTATCCCTAGGGTAAAATCTCAAATATCCCTATCCGTGAAGAGGAATAATATTTCCTGATTATGTATGGTTTTTGTTTTGAAACATTGCTTGATGGAGGATCGAATATGATCAATAAAGCCTGGACAAACTTTTCAAAAAGCAATAATTGTTCATTTCAAGGATAGCTGGAATACAAATTATAAAGCAACCACCACAGCTGTTTACCATTGTTGTAACATGATCGGTGCATGGGAAGAATATATTTGATTTTAAAACTTATAGTTATACCGTAAGAGCTTTTACAATACGTTGTAATTAAACCCCAACTTATCTGACACTACCAGATCTATGGACTCTGGAGAAAACATTTCAGAAGCTTCATGAAGTTTTATCTTACCATACCACTATCTTTATGTTATTTTAATCTATACTGAACAAAAATAGAAACTTTACACTTTTTAAATAAAAATTTAACAAAAATAACGCAAACTCATTACTTTCAAAGGTATGCGTATATAAAGGCCACTCGTCTGACAAGACAACCTTGCAAAAAATTTTAAACTTGATCAGGCGTTTATGAATAACGTTGAAAAAAACGCCAATTTGCATGTTTAAGTCTGGAAGAATATCATTACGATATTTTGATTATGTAAACACACTATTCCGGAGTCTTTCGAGTCAGGAAATCGAAAATCAACAAATAACGTCCGCGGAGTATGAAGTGCTAATGCTATGTATACATCAAAATGGGTGTAAGAAGGCTTTTAGCAGGTCGCCGCCTTACCAAGAGTAATACTCGCAACAAAGATGTTTGATTGCTCTCGCTTTATTGCTCATAGCCTCGAGAGACGGTTTGAACAGACATGAATATCTATCGATGCACATGATCGAGACGTAAGAAAACAACACCAAGACAAGACCGTGAATTTACACTCACACATTGACATAAGCAGTTCTAGTCGGCAACTTCAGATGGTACACACCTCAACGTTTCATACCAGTCGATAAAAAACAAGAATCGGAACAAATAGTTTTTGATGTGTGATTTTTCATTTTGACCCCTTACGCATTCACAATGCTACCAGTCAAACACACAATGTTGTAGCTGTGTGTCAATTACACAGATCTTAGACTGAGATTTGAACACCCATTAATTTGATACGGTTTATTTTTACATAGGATAGGTATTTGCGGAGATATCACTGATTAAATAAGTGTTAATTTTCTTTTTTTGTTCAGTATATACGTCTCATGAAATCCCACACAAAACGGACTATAGTACTGTAACTGTATAGTAAGAAACGCGAAAAATCGACTTTAAGTGCATCTCTTTACGTTATTTTCTCTTGAACGTCTTGATATGCAGGTAGAAAAAGCCGCAGTATTTTTTGCAAAAAATTTCAACCTGATGTTTTTGCTCATTTTTTCTGTAATTAGATGGAATTTTGGCACATTTTTGGTTCTTTTCAATGGGGGAGTTTTACTGTTGGTAGAATGGACAAAAACTGACCCAGTCTATCAATAATATGTGACAGTTCACTAAATCACTTGATATCGTTTCAGGTCAGTAATCGCCGCATTGGTTATAGCATAAAGAGCATCGTACATATAAAGTACTGCTGCATAAATTAGAATCGCGAATAAATAACTTTAGATGTGTACACGTTTTCAATTTATATTACCTTGAGCATTCAATAATCGTGAAGCATTCCAGGCATTATTTTGACAAAAGATATTGTCATTGCCTTGTATTACGGCCTGGCTAATAATTATGATGGTAGAATTTGGGCAATTTATTCCACTTATTTGACACATGGGTATTACATGTATTATTACACATGTACGTAGTTGATAATTTTTTGGCCACTGTAAAAGTTTTTTTAAAACTGTCCATAATAGCCACATCACGCTGTTTTAGTACAAAATTCCTTACAAACAAAGCAAACAGTATTTACCCGGATCATTGTGTGTGTTTGTGTTTAACGTCCCACAAACAGCTAAGGTCATACAGAGGCGGGACCACGCCTTAATGTCTCATCAGACAACCTGACTTATACATAAGCAGTCACGCTTTTAAAATGTGTGATGCTTTTGACACTTACCTGTAGAAATTTAAGTACAGATATATAGGTCGTCACATGGCTGTTACACCGTTTAAATTCCCTCCCGCTTTTCAGAACGCCTAAACATGTTAAAAATCCCAAAATATTAGGGGTCAGGGCTGTGGTAGTAGCTTCTTCAAACAACTTTCTTCTGAACCTTCAGGATATTCTAAATCCAGGTTTGAGGTTTATTTTTGGAAAAATGCAAGTAATAAAATAATATTCCAGATTTTCGCGTTTCTTATTATTGTGGCAGGACTATACACTAAGTCAAGAAGAATCACATCAACAAATTGGAACATGCCAAGGAAAGTATGGAGTAATCAACTATTATTTGATTTCAAACAAACCAGCAACAGACTTAAGAACAGATTGATGAAATATATTGAATTTAGCTAAAAAAATGGCGTTCATCTACAATGTGATTGGTTCAAAGCTTAACTGTTAAAGAAAGTGTTTACAATAGAAACAAGGGTGAAAGTTCAAAATTTCCTAAATCCTAAACTTTAGAAATTCAAGCTTTTAATCCTGCTAGATGCCTACAAAATGAATAAATTTATGCTTATATGGTTAATTGTGTTTAGATAATCTAAAAATTAATCAGAGAAGCTACTATAATCTCCCCAATTCAGCATTTTTAATCCTGAAAGTTTTCACCCATGTAGAAAGCATCAAATGTGAGTGACAAGAATGATACAGTGTACGTGCAATCCACGTGCAGTAACACTCGTTAATTACCAGCACAATCAGCTATACACCTTATAAAAGATTAGTTTTATTCAGTACAATAGCTAATTTCATACCGAGTTTTCCCGACACATTCCGATTTGCTCCGAGCCCTCCCGAATAGAAATATCTAACCAATCAAAAAAAAACTTCCCAACAACGTGACATATATTTAAATAAGCATTGCAGATGCCTAATGTCGACAGTGAAAATGTGCGAATTTATGTAGTTTTCGGTCATATTAGGATTTTCTATCGCTAGATCGATGCCACATTACTAATGGTGTTTTGAGGAGATTTTGAGTCATTCTTCAAATAGTGAAACGTTTACATGAACACCGACTCAGTCAGTGACACCGGTGCTATGACGTACTCAATACTGACGTCAGAGGGGTAAACAACCACGGGTGCTGTTTGAAAAACATAAAATCGTTTTTCGAGGAACCATACACATACAAAGCTAAGTGGGCCCTTACAGCTAATCCTCACTTCGTATGCAATATAAACAAGCCTGTTTGCTCACAAAAAAATCTTTTTTGGTGTTTTGATGCTGGCCTCGAGCACATTGCTACACGGTCTCGTGGTAATGGAACAAATTTTGGTTGGCTGAAAAAGTCATATGATATAAGTACATGTGACTTGAGTCCCGATGGAAATCTGGAAAAGTTCGGAAGGCTTATGAAATCAGCTATGCAATAAGGCAACCATTAAATATTCAGACAAGCTCGCAAATCTTCATGGTCTTGCCAGCGCATTAGCGCTTTCACAGCACAATTTGGAAGCAGATAACTCTAACTAGGCATGTAGCTTTGTTGTATAGATGAACTGATGAATATTCTCATATAAAATGACTTTACAACTTATTAAATGCTGTAAATACATACTTACTTTGGCTCGCCGATGCTACTCCCAGTTTCAATTTTTTATCAGATGTATGCAAACAATTACAAAATATATTAATTGAGCTGCGACATGAGATTTCCACAAATGTGACATTTTGAAAAGTGTAGACTCAGACGAGTTTGTACAGCCTCCTATTAAGCTTAGAAACTCCAAATCAGTAGCTTCAGAGTCATAAAATATTCAAGCGACTAGCAAAGGCTCTGATCAGACTGCGCATATGCGCAGGCTGGTCTGAGCCTTTTGAAATTATCCTTTTTGATTATTGTTTTTGTAGACTGGGAATTAACTCAGTAAATATAACATACACAAGTTTAAAGCTGTTTAATTTTCGTAAATATCTCTGTAACTGTCAAATAACTTTATCACAAACAATTAGAATGAACGACGTAATTTTGGATGTTATAATATAAAAGTCAAGTTTGGTGTAAAAGTAAAATTAGAACTCAGAATCCAAGGCGAAAGAAAATATGTATAACTTTCAATGAAATAACTGGAAAACATAATTTTAATAACCGACTCAATCTATCTCTCGCAAGCCCTTTTATACACCTTCCATGCGACAAAAAGGCTACTATACTTCCTGTCATTCGGTTCTCACAGAAGTTATTATTAGAAAGATTCTGCCACCCCTCCCTGCATATACATATATAGAAAAAGAGTTTCCTATTAAAATCACAAGACAGGTGATACATTTCCAAGTGATAGGAACATTAAGATTAAAATCAAGATAAACATATTGCAAATATTGCGTGGGAGTGAAAGGAGGGGAAGAGAGTAACTGATACATGTAGGTCAGAGAAAACTAAGCACTGCACAATATAACAATATAATTGTCAATTATACAACACTTTGCTGCTCGCACATACCACCTTGTTGAAATCTCATGTTGCGGCTCACATATATTTTAATCTACCATTAAACAGGTACTTTGGCAAACAATGAAGACCCAGGTATATGACGTAAAATGCGGCAAAAAACTAAAAAGAGTCTTCAGAGAAAGAAAAACATTATAAATTTGGAAACTATAACACGTGAACCCTTGGTATTCACAATAGACCAACCCGAGTCTATTGTATCGAACTTGATGAAAGCGTCCATTAGTATGCAAGGGGTTAATTCCCTGTTATATTTTTCATTCTTACCTGTGTCTGATCTTACAGTACTGTCAACAATATTATAGTCAATATCTTCAACACCAACACCATCCGCGACACATTCACTGCACACCCATTTACCTAGTGAACAAAACCACACAATGCAGTGATAAGGATCTAGAGGTGGGGGGTCTGCTATTCTCTAATATATATATATTTTAGCCCATTATTCACTTGTGTAACACAAGTTTGCTTTATCATAAAAAGAATTTCACTTTTCCTTTTTTTGATATCTTATATAATAACGTATTTTGATATATTATCAATTGAATATCCGGCAGGGGTGTTCCCTACAATCTTGTTCCCCATCTCAGGCCACCCATCTTCGCAAACTTTCGTTAAGGAACGAAGCGGACTTAGTACCATTGCCTTGCGAAGATGCAGGCCACCAAGGGCTTGGTTCTTTACACCTTGGACTCCAACTTTCTGAATGATAACGTGCATGTGGCCCTAAACAGTATACTTTTATGTCCAAAGTAAAAATGAACAGGATTTTGTTATTTTAAGATAAGTTGCGTGAATAGCCTTTATCCCCGTGTGTGCATGTGGTGGGGGAGTGCATAAGTGCGGGTATTTATTCAAAGTAATATGTATTTCAGGCTTTAATTTACTTGGTGGTTTTGGTGAGAATTTTATCATAAACCTGAAGTGCTCTACAGCTAAAGGTTTATGATGTGATATATCTGCAGAGCCAATTTTGTGTACCATGACAAAGTGTTAAGAGCTATATACCATCACACTGAACGTGTTCATAATGGTAGTGTAAATGTAAACTGATCAGTCTATTCAAAGATGGCCTCATACTGCTCTCAGACACTTACATTATTACCCAAATACATGTATTTTTTTATTATTGATATTTTATTGTCAATATGTCATACAAAATACAATACCTAATTATGCATCTGTTACAAAGCAAACATACAGTGCCACTGTTTTTAAGATTTGCATTAATCTCTGCAGTTTAACTTGTCTACAAATTTGAGTGTCCACGTTGTGAAGCGTTTTCAGCCGAAAGTGGGCAGCAAGATTAGTTTTATGCTTACATGATATTTCTTATACTTTTTTGTGTATCGCTAATATGGAGTTGTAAGATTTTACTTATTTACTTGTTTTATGTCCCACCTTCTGTTGAAAAGGCTTTACTCACATGGAGCAACCATAATTTACAATATTACATCATCCACAACCATATTTCATTGACACACCGACAATTTTATATATATATATATATATATATATATATATATATATATATATATATATATGTACGTTGTTATATTCCTGAGCCAGCACACCAGTCTCTGGCGCCTATCGCATTGTGCAACTACCATCTCACAGAAAAACCGCCAATTTGTACGTAACCAAAGAGACCAGAGATCCAAAGTTGGATCCTTGTTTTCTTCAATTATCAGATCTTACAAATGACGTACGACAATGCGATAAGTACATGTATTTATAAGTTTTATGAAGTTAGGTTACATGTTTCTTTCCAGATTCGGATGAACGGACTTTCAGACAGATGTTGGGCAAACACCTAGTCTCCTCTGGTGAAACTGCTTAGGGGACTTATAAAGGTCATATGGCATATTTATTGACGAATTCTATGATACTGGTATCCTTAAAGCAATATGTTTTGTGATCACACCATGCAGTGTTTCGGAGCTCTTATAATAATGCGGCCTCGGCACCAGAAAAGCTGTCTTCGGGGTTTGAGAACAACAAAGGCGCAGACCAGCCTGCGCATCCGGGCAGACTGATCAGTGACTTTGTTATTCATTTTTGAAAGTATCATATTTAAAATTGCTACAAGTAAAAATCCAATTTTTTAGATAGTATCTCACTATCTGTAGCGGAGGAGACTGGTATGAGTATCCCTTTCATGCGCCGATTCAGAACGTTTTGCCAGAGAGGTCCAACTCAGACAACATTTTTTGTGTTATTTTTCAAATAATGAGGGAGAGGATCCAAATACCACTCCATCACTGGCCCACCAGCGAAACGCCATTTGAATGGAGTTTTGCTGGTGTGCCAATGATGCCCCAACATTGAAAGCTGCTTGGTCTTTCAGAGGTTCTGGGCCAGTATTTCTAAGAAACTATTTTATGATTTTTCAGGGGGGGGGGGGTCCTGACCCCGTGTCCCTCCACACCGTCTGGATCCGCCCATGCATTTGTCAGAAACCCAAAAGACTTTTTTTTGTCGCGTCGAGGCCTATATATGAATGTATGTGTTTAATACCTTGTGGTTTTATCTTGACATCTGGAACATGACATTGCATATGGTATCCTTTATCACAGGCGTCACAAAATAACATTAGATCCTGAAGATAAAATGTACAGTTATGATATGTGGAAGTTCACGACAGTTGACCTTTAAGAAAGAAGCACCTGGAGATCAGGTGTGAGATCTGCTATGCGTGCAGCTAGCCAGTTACCTGGAAGGGGGCCCACTGATGTGGATGATGCCTTTGCACCTGCACTTAATCAAAAATCCTATTATGATATTATGCATTAAAATACTAAAAAAGACTGATAATTATGCTTTTCTTTTAAGCTTCTTTGTTTGGTGTTGTTTTCTTTAAAAAGTCTGTTTTACTTTTAAGTGTTTTCCTTGAAGTCTTTTTATAACTTTCTTTAGAATAGAAATTTGTTTATATTTTTAAGCACTCGACTTTTTATGAGAATTCAATTGCTCAAATTACTCCTATCAGTTACAAATACCAACATTTTCTTATCATTTAATCCTCACCAAGCCCTTTATTAACCGTTTTATTCAAAAAACACATAAACGATTTCTTTTGCAAACGGTGAAGACGCAGATGAAATGCATTTCATCAGGGTATACACTGGGTATACACTGTTCGAAAAGAAAAAAAAATCTTCAGAATATTTTTTGAAAATTATAACCTGACACCCCTAAGTATGTACAATGAACTATCCCAAGTATACTGTGTCAAACCAGAAAGAAGAATCCATTAGTATATGCAACCGCTTAAGAGAAAGCCATAATAAGGATAAAGTCGTACTCACGGCTTCTCCTGGGTCGAAACATATACAGCATGTTTTGCAGTCAATACACTGCCAGTGTGTATTCTTTGCTCGCATCGCCAGCTCTGGTGAGTAGTCCATACACGATGGATGAGCTGAAAATAGAAAGGTCATTCACTGTTGTCTCTAAATCACTCCATTTTCTAAAAAAAGTTTTTCTCCAACCAAATGCACATAACTACAATGTAACCGACAGTCTGTGCGCCCCGTGTCAACACAACACAACCACAATTAGAATTCTGAGAATCTGGGTTGTTGAATTTCAAAAACAGATGTCAAACAAGGCAAATTCATCGAATGTATACCTCCTAGCGAAGGATTATTTAAGAGAAACGTATACATCACAAAACATTAATCCCATTTCTCCGACCCCTAAGTTAACCTTAGATATCATACAGTTCATAGTCAAAAGCCAATGACTATTTCATGGTCGTTTTCCTATACAATAAAACCTTTTAAAAACGACCACTCTTAAAAAGACCACAAATTGGTTTTCAAGACCAATTATCGCTTAATGCAGGTCAAAAATACAGCAGAATGCTCCCCATTCTGCAATACTTTTGACTTTCATTCAGCTACCATTTGTCATTAGAATTTTAATGACTGTCATGCTTATCTACAGGCACTGGGTAATCATGGCCTATCGTGAAAAATTGTTATATATAATAGCTTTGGGGAAATGTGAAGTTTATTACACAAAAAGCGAATAAAGCTTTTGTATTATCATAAACCTAAGTCAATAGGGCCATAAATCAGTCAAATGTTTTCGGATGACCTCCCAATTCGAACTTGGCCTGTATTACATTATGCTTTACCCGTCTGTAAATTTTGAATGGAATTGTTTCACCCCTTCAAATGTTATTGATCGGAAACCACAATTTAGCCAAAATCTAAGTCAAAAAGGCCCATAACTCAGTGAACATTTTGCTGATGACCTCTCTTTTCAACTTGGCCTGTTTTTTATGACGATATACCCTTATGTGAACTTTTGAATGAAATTGATGCATTCCTTCAAAAGTGTGACGTCGCGGACGACCATGTCGAAGTCGTCGCCGACGGAGTCATGATCCCTATTTGCAGGCGACACAAAATGCAAGCTTATAAAGAAAGCATAATGCCAACATGCATCTATAGATTTTGCTTACTTTTCCAGCCGTTTACGCCTACTCCGGTGCGGAATAAGCTGAAGTAACCTCCTGTGTTTTAATACATTTACCAGTGTGGCTATAAGCAAATTCCTGATAAAATCAGCCACTTGAAGTTTTGACGGACCCATATTTTCGTAACAAGGACTGTATTGAAAGTAAAACCATGTCGAGGTATATGCTAGATGTTATGACCTTTGTCAGACACTGTTATGACCAGTATTTACTGCCGGAGGCTAGTAGAAATCTAACAGTTCATTATTGGGGAAGGGGGAGGGGGGCACGCCAAGTTTGCATATCAAAAATAAAACAGTTTATCATCTTATTAAAACGATAACGACTTGCAATTCATTTGGGGCACAACGTATCCCTCTGAAATAAAAATAAACACTTCTGAAAATATTTTTAAATCAATCCCTTATTTGGTTAGAAGATAAAACTTTTTTTGCAATATTCCAAATAAGATTAAGATATTTTGTGGTTAAAATGATATCTACTGATAATTGGTTCTACACGGGAGGATTTTAACTTTATGCCCAGGAACATACACGTAACACGCTAGAAGTCTATTGCAGCTCATACATATACTGTATCCTACTAAAACAAATTGAGGCCAATATTTTGCCAGTGATAGATATTAAACATTTCTACCTGTTATTGTTAAAGTTATTCTCAAGATCAATATAATTGAACAGAACATAGCTTTTAAAGTAGTTGATGGGTTACATCAAGATCAGTGGCAGTTCAGCTCCCGCCAAATCAGTTGTATAGTTACTTATATTTTTACAGTGTTTAGTAAAACCTGTGTGAAACGCCCACTCTCAAAACGACAAAAAAATGGTTTTCAATACCAATTAGCGCTTAATGCAAGTCAAAAGTATTGCAGAAGGGGAGCGTTCTGCAATACTTTCGACCTTCATTTAGCTACCATTTGTCATTAAGATCTTTATTTTGTTTGTTTTGAGTGGCCGTTTTACACAGGCTTTACTTATTAAAGAGATGAACCCTACCTTTAGCGCTACAGTCTTTACAAAAGAGTAGTTCCTCATATTCTCCTGACTTGTTAGATTCCGAGCTCTTCTCGCAGAAATCACAGACAGGAACCGGTGGAACCGGATGTTCTTCAAGTGGCGAGGCAGGCTTCATTGGTACATGGGCCACATCTCCAACACTTAGACTTCTCATAATGGGCAACTAGAAATGGTAGGAATGCAAACATATAATCGCGGACCACTATTGGACCTGCAAAACTTCATTTTGATGACGTTTCGCTGACGGTCCGTTATTGGCCTGTATTTTATGAATGCTGTGCTTTTTACCAATTGCTGAAAACAAATTTTCCCCCAAAAAATGGATTTTAGAACAAAATTTGGTGTAAAGTTATTACGCTTATATTTTTAACATTGAATAGACCAGATGACTACATTTCATATTTCAGTAATGCATTTTCATGAACCAACAAAGTCATTCTCCAAAATTAGTGTAAGTTATTGTATGGTTTGTGCGTATGTACGGGAAAACAATCAACGAGCTTTAGCGAGTGAATTATCTCCCGTACATACGCACAGTCTGATCAGAGTCTTTGATAGTCGCTTGAATAATCTATGAGTATTTAGCTACTGACTGAACATCATTTGGAGTTTCTAAGTTTAAAAGGAGGCTGCACAGGCTCGTATGAGTCTACACTTGTCAAAATGCCACATTGTTTGAAATCACATGTAGCGGCTCATTTCTTAATGTTAACCCATAGACGGTTTTTTCGACTACGCACAACATATGATTTGGTTGTCAAATAAGTATGTTGGATGTTTTGCGTGATTACAAACTCTTAACAGTGTGCTGGTTCTTGACAATTGTGCGTTTTGTATCATAATTGAGCCAGTGCATGCGATTTCCAACAATGTGGTATGTGCAACCAGCAAAGCCTCAGATCAGCCTGCGCATACGCGCAGTCTGATTAGAGTATTTGCTAGTCGCTTGAGTATTCTATGATTATTAAGCTACTGACTCAACACCATTTGGAGTTTCTAAGCTTAAAAGGAGGCTGCAGAGGCTCGTCAGAGTCTACACATGTCAAAAATAACACAATGTTGGAAACCGCATGCACTGGCTCATATATCAAGGGGGCAGGGAACCTGGCGTCAGGACATTGCTAGCCATCGCATGTTCTCTGTCTTACAATGCAATATAAAACTGTCAAGATTCGGTACGAAGTCAAATTTTATGAGATGTTGAGACGAATCCAGGTCCAGACAGTGTTGATCTCTCTTCATCCTGTAGTTCTTGATCAATCGATACAAACTTGTCTCTTTTCAAACAAAATTTTTCAGCGGTGCACTATAATGTTCAGAGTTTATTAGCAAAGGTTGATCAACTGCAGATGGAGCTTTCATATTTTGATGTAATTGCGTTTAGTGAAACTTGGCTATCTCCAGATATTCAGGATGACAAAATAATGTTTCAAAATTACCAAAAGCCGTTTCGAAAGGATAGACCAGATGATGCGTATGGTGGCGTAATAATTTACGTTAAGAACAATATGCCCTGTAAGCGTAGAACAAATTTAGAAGTTGATGGAGTCGAATCTGTATGGCTAGAAATCAAACTGAAAAACAAGACCGTCTTATTTGCTACCTTTAATAGAGCACCAAACTCAACTAGTGAAGTGCAAAACAAAATAGAAAGTTCTTTGGATTTAGCTTACGACACTGATACTTCCAATATCATAATAACTGGTGATTTTAACTACAACTACATAAACACAGCAGGCCAGAGAAAAGCTACCTCCCTTTGAACCATATGGTCTGGTCCAACTCATTAATGAGCCTACCAATTATACTGAATCTTCTGAATCAATTATTGACCTCTTGCTTACTAGAAATGCTTCCTCTCTTCTTCTGTGTGGTGTTGGCGATGCTTTTCTAGACCAAAACATAAGATACCACTGCCCAATATATGCAATTTTTAACTTTGACAAGCATAAACACATTTGTTATAAAAGAAATATTTGGCAATATGAAAATGGAAATTACGATCTTCTTAAACAATATGTTAACGAATTTGATTGGCTCAGCTTAAAAAGTGACGACGTCAATACCTATGCAGAAAATGAAACCTCAAAAATTTTAGAGTTTTGTAAATGCACCATTCCAAATAAAACGATTACCGTAAGACCCTTAGATCCACCTTGGATCAATATTGAAATTAGAAAAATTATAAGGAAACGAAAACGTGCCCATAAACATGCTAAATAAGTTAATACACCGAATAATTTGGAAAATTTTCGAAAACTTAGAAACAAAAGTATCTCTGTCTTGAGGGAAGCAAAAAAGGAATATAAAATCAAACTTTCAGAAAAAATCACATCAGGGAAATTTTCGAGCAAAGATTGGTGGAAAACTATTAAAACTCTTTTAGGTAAAGACAAAATGGATGATATACCACCACTAATTCAAAACGGGCAGCCCATAAATGATCCAAACGACAAAGCTAATATTTTTAATCAGTACTTCCAATCACAAGCAGAACTAGATGACAGCAACATTCCAGTTCCGGAACTACCACAATCAAATTTTTCACTTTCCTCTATTGAACTAACCATTGAGGACGTTCAAAACACATTGAAATCTCTCGTCACTGGCAAACCTTGTGGTCCTGATCAAATCAATAACCGAATATTAAAAGAAGTATCTATCGAGCTTGCTCCAGTTCTAACTGACTTATTCAATACATCCCTATTACATTGCACAGTACCTGATATCTGGAAAAAAGCTAATGTTAGCCCAGTCCACAAAAAAGATGATAAAAGTTCAGTAGATAACTATAGGCCCATATCTCTCCTAAGTTCTGTTGGTAAAAAATGGAGAAACTAATCCATAAACACGTACATAACTACTTATTACACAATAATATTATTACTTGTTTTCAGTCTGGTTTCACTGCTGTGGACTCATCAGTTAATCAACTTGTTGAATTGTACAATACCTTTTGCCAGGCCCTGTACGAAGGCAAAGAACTCCGTGCTGTTTTCTGTGATATTAGTAAAGCCTTCGACAGGGTCTGGCATAGGGGTTTAATTGCTAAATTGAAGCGTTATGGTATATGTGGTCCATTACTGAACTGGTTTATTAGTTACTTAACTAATAGATTTCAAAGAGTTGTTATACCTGTTGGCTTGAGATACTGGCTGGCGTGCCTCAAGGCTCTATTCTTGGCCCCCTTCTTTTTATAATGTTTATAAATGATATAGTCGAAGAAATCCATTCAAACATACGTCTCTTTGCAGACGATACCAGCTTATATATAATTGTTGATTTCCCGGACTCTGCTGCTCAGATACTCAATTTGGACCTAGAAAGACTCTATAACTGGGCAGTGCAGTGGCTTGTAAAATTTAATCCCATTAAAACCGAATCATTATTGTTCTCTAGAAGGGTTAATCTACGAGATCACCCAACTCTCTTTTTTTAATGATGTTCCAATACAAGAAGTTGTCTCTCATAAACATTTAGGTGTGTATTTATCTCAACGTTGCGATTGGCAAAAACATATTGATTTTATCAAAGAAAAAGCTTGGTCTCGAATAAATCTCCTTAGAATGTTAAAATTTACAATCAAACGGAAATCTCTTGAAACTATCTATTTTGCTTACATTCGCTCTTTATTGGAATATGCTGATGTCCTATGTACGCAACAACAGTGTAATGAAATTGAAAAAAATCCAACTTGAAGCTGGACGTATTGTCACTGGCGCTACAAAACTTGTAGAAATTGACAAACTTTACAAAGAGCTTGGATGGTTGAAACTCTCTGAGTGAAGGGATCTTCACAAACTTTTCTTATTCTTCAAAATGAATCATGGTTTATCGCCTCTTTATTTATCTAATCTTCTACCTCTCCACGTTGTAGAATTATCTTCTTATAGACTTCGAAATGCTGATAACTATGTAGGCATTCATGCAAACACTCGTGCTTATGCAGAATCCTTTCTCCCTTCAACCTTACAGGCATGGAATAATCTACCTGAAGCAGTTCAATCAGCAGATACTCTAGCTGCATTTAAACACTTCCTTACCCTTGATACACCTAAAGTACCCACATATTACGACTGTGGTGATCGAATTGATCAAATCTTACATACACGCCTTAGAACCGAATGTAGTTCCTTAAACCAGCATCTTTTTAACCTTGTACGCAACCTTGTACAAAACCGTTATTGTTTATGTGGTGAAATTGAAGATAATAAACACTTCCTTTTGACATGTCCTCGTTATAATCAAATGAGAGCTGAAATGTTCTTATCAATACAACGAAAAACCAAACGTTGAACTAACCACAGATGTTTTGCTTTTTGGCACTGACGCTGTTTCAAAAGAGGTTAATACATTTATTTTCAAAGCAGTGCAGAAATTTATTAAACTCTCTCAGCGTTTCTCTCAGTAAGAACAATACAATCATAATGACACTATTTGATAAATTTCCTGGATATTTGGGTGGGTTGTGAACAAATTGCTTTGCTGTGTGTGCTTGGTATCTGAATTCGATGATAACGCTATAAGACTATTTCATCGTTTAGTATGACTCGCTATCTTTTATTATTTCTCTCTCTCTCTCTCTCTCTCTCTCTCTCTCTCTCTCTCTCTCTCTCTCTCTCTCTCTCTCTCTCTCTCTCTCTCTCTTACATTTATTAATCTATAGATCTCAGAATACTGCATTATTAAACCTCTTATAACTTCACGTATATTTATAAAATCATATAAAATTTCAAAGCTGGACCACACTGTCAAGATCGGGGTATTGATAACGCTTGAGCGTCCTGTGCAAAACACCTGGACGCTGATGCGTTACCAAAATGACGATATGACGTTGTTAATTATAAAATTATACTTTGAAATATTGCACCAGCTATAAACTTGGCATGCCATTCACATTGCTTATACCACGCAGGAAATGATTCATATAAGCAGTATTGCTTGTTTTCAAATCCTGATATTTGCTTATATATTATTGTATTGTTGGAACATGCTTTGTACTTTCGAAATAAATATTGTTTAAACTAAATTACATATTGTATTGTTGCTTGTCACCATGTATATATTGTAATTGTTGTATCATCATGGGCTTCATAGCCTATTGGAATTTTGAAATAAACCTACTTATATCTAATGGAATATCCCACCCTTATCAATTAGACGAATCTATTTCGAATTTAAGGGTTGTTGGGTAGTAATATACAATTTCATTCAAATTCAAAAACTATATTCTGCAAGCAATCAATACAGAACCTGATCAGATGAGGTTTTGTACTGTTTGCCCATGTCCAATATATTGGACGCTAGGCTTACGGGGTAATCAAGTACTTTTTTAGC
The DNA here is from genome assembly GCA_964019695.1 of Loripinus fragilis. Classification (NCBI taxonomy): domain Eukaryota; kingdom Metazoa; phylum Mollusca; class Bivalvia; order Lucinida; family Lucinidae; genus Loripinus; species Loripinus fragilis. The sequence goes on along the minus strand of OZ026518.1, from coordinate 5,188,281 downwards.
GAAAGGGATATTTTTATACATACATATAATTTTTCTGCATTTCCTACTTTTGTAAGCTGTGGTACAGTTGTGTAATACCTAGTACATATAGTCAAACCTTAAGAAACTATCTTTCAACATATTAAAACATAGCCTTGCTCCGAGGCTATTAAGCTTTCTTCATGCTCAACTCAACTGAGAACGAAATTTCAACTGCTCATAAAAACTAAAAACCAACAAATAAAGAACTTTATTGCTTAAGTCTCTAAGATGTTGTATTTATCATGCTAATAAATGTTAAAATGCCAACAATTGTTGTCATTTTAACATTTATGAGCCGGAAAATATTGGCGTTTCAACATTTATGAGAAGGATAAATTTCGTGCTCAGCTGAGTTAACCTCAATGATGTCTTAGAATGTTTGTGCAAAGGTGCTACATTTGTTTGTGTGAATCTATAAATTATGAAATACCGCATTATGCATTATAACCCTTGAAGATTTTTAAATACATTAACCCATATATGCCTAATGGATTTCCCCATTCTTATCAATTCGATGATTCTATTTCGAATTTAAGGGTTGTTGTGTATTAAAATTTTATTTCTTTCAAATTTAAAGATGCCACGTCTGATCTGGTTCTGTACTGTTTGTCGATGTCCCATAAGTAGGACGCTATGCTTAAATGGGTTAATTTTAACAAGGCGACAAGAAAACATGCAAAACAACACGCTGACCGAGCACTGGACTGTTAGAGAGAGAGAGAGAGAGAGAGAGAGAGAGAGAGAGAGAGAGAGACTTACTAGAGTAGTAGTGTACATGTAATCAATAGCTAGCCCTTAAAGCGCCAATCACAACTGCAGCAGATGAAAATTTTTGCGACATTTTTTCTTGAGTCTCGAAATAAATAAGGTATGATGTTACATAAGAATCGTACGACAGCAGAGGATTATCATGAACTATCGTGCCATATTTGATATTTTTGAAAAAGCAGCAATATTTAAAATTGCCGTCTGATGCAAAGCATATATATATAGCGATATGCCCTATATAAGTATTCTTGTACAAGTAAATCGCACAAGACGTAAGAAAATAGAGCTTGTATCGTGGCAACATCTGTCGTCTGCTGATAACCAATACAATACAATTGGTACAATTGTATTGCTGATAACCTTTGCCAACAGCTTGGACGATCAGTACCGGTCCTGATCTTGATCCAAACCGTTTGGCACTCTGACAGTTGTCCTGAAAGATTTTTTTTAAAAAAAGGTTAATTTTGAAAACAATGTCAGCAGACGACAACAAAGCATAAACAATCCAGCAAAAGAAAAAAATAACGAAAATATCAAAAATAAATAAGCAAACAAATAAATAAATAAATAAATAAAAAGAGCATTCAAACTGACAGAAACTTATCTCACCTTTTTCTTTGGTGGTCGACCTCTTTTGGTTATCATACTGATTGACTTCTGCAGTACGTGACGGCCCCCAGGGTTGTCCTGGGACCCAGGGGTAGAAATGACGTAATTGCCGTTATGTAGCTTGTCCAGTCGCCCAGCCTCCACTTCTCGCTGTAAAATTAGATGCATAGGGCACATGAATGGCTCTGCATCCTCCTCGTCCGACCTTGAGGCGATCCAGGATTCAATATCTCTGGCACTTACACCCTCCACCCCCTCAGCTGCGCCTCTGTCTTCAGTGACTGATGATCCTGAATACTCTCCCAGAGACGCATCTTTTTCTTGAGTCAAATATTTGACCGCTTCTGTTATTTTGCGTGTTGCTGTATTAGAGTTAAGAACTCGAGCCCCGCAAGATTTCCTTTTTGACCTAGCTGCATTTCTGTAGCTGGTCCCGCGTTTGTAAACAACTTTGATCACGTGTCCCTGATCTACGAGCTTTTCAAGAATAGCTTCGGTCTCCGTCGGGCTAAGTCCATGTTTACGATCTACGAAGTGAGTGATTCGCTGTAAATCAGGTCGCGCTTTTCTTCGCCGGAGTTGGTCAATCACGCTCAATATAAATTCCTTCTGATTTTCCGTCTCGGCTAAAGACATAACGAAATATTACGTGTCCCTTCTCTGTTCTCTCCCGGAAGTCTGCGCTCAAAAGCCGATAAAAACTAAACAGTTCGTTGTAACATTCACAAATATCAAATCTTCTAAAATGACACAGCTCAAGTAAAACCACGCATGCGGAGACGCACAGTGAGGCATTATGGGTAAACCAGAGTCCTTGATCCGAAAAAAGGTTTAATATGCTATCCAATTTTACACCGTATATCGACTCTTTGTATGCTGGGTAATTTTTCAAGATTTTATGTCGTCTGCTGATATAATTCAAAATGAAATTTTTCAAAAATTTCTTTGATAAATTTCATCAGAGAGTCAAACAATTTGAATCCAGATAAGGCGCAACATTTTGTCGGGCCTTATCAAAGCCTTATCTGGGTCGCAACTGTTTGCCAAGTCAGACGAGACTAGCAGGCAAAGGATTAACAGTAGATCGAAGGTTTTAACATTCTAACATATTTATGTATTTGTGTAATATACCTTTATCACTATACCTATATTTGCCATACAGTCACTCACTCTAATGCACCGTTTTATCTTTATTTTCTTAATATATTGCGCATAAAAACCGTGTATACACATATGTTTGCGCTCAGTGTTTGCGTGTATGTATTATTAACCATTTTCTACTTGCTTAACAAACACGCGCTCGTTTAATCGATACTTATCGTCTGCAGTCGATCCTCATATATACGCCTGAACATGACTAGTTTGCCCGAGAACGGTAAATGAGCAAAAAGTTAAAACCGCGAAAACGTGCTGAATTGCAAGTGCGCATTATTCATCACAAAGAAAAACGATCACCCAGTTCTGTGCGAACATTTATCTATTTTCGATTTATTTTGATAACTAGATTTATTTATTTATTTATTTATTTATTTATTTATTTATTTATTTATTTATTTATTTATTTATAAGATGATACCTGCATTTATTATTTATTTATTTATTTTATCATATGACGTTGCGTCTGGGAGTGAAATAACGCCATGCAATAAAATAGATAAACCACTAGTGGTTTAACGTTATCACGTCCATAACAACGTTGCGTACATAATGACAAAACTATATCGTTTTTACGACAGAAATGAGATTATAGTAAAATCGCTGCAAAAAAGAGACACAATGCTCGGCAAGCCTTCTTGCATTTTATCTCTTTTCCTCAACTCGTTTAAAAAGTTAAATAAAACACGAGCACTCATGTACAATCCTCTATTTATCAAATGACGTCGCATCTGACATTGATATTACGACATGCATTAAAATTGATAAAACACTAATGAATTACATTGTTGTGGTGACGTTATGAAATAACGCCCATAATTACGTCGCGTATAATATGGCAAATTTTGACGTTTTCACGCCAGAACGCGATTTCAGAGTAGTTTAAGTATCATATTGATAAATAGAATCTTACATTCGTGCTCATGTATAATTGAATTTAATAAACTCGTTGCGAAAAAGAGATAAAATGCTCGGCAAGCCTTCTCGCATTTTATCTCTTTAACTGAACTCGTTTGATAAATTCGATAAAACACGAGCACTCATGTAAGATCCTCTATTTATCAAAGGACGTCGCATCTGGCAGTGATATAACGACATGCATTAAAATTGATAAAACACTAATGAATTACATTATGATGGTGACGTTATGAAATGACGCCCATAATTACGCCGCGTATTATATGGCAAATTTTGACGCTTTCACGCCAGAACACGATTAGTATCATTATGATAAATAGGATCTAACATTCGAGCTCATGTATTATTGAATTTAATAAACTCGTGGCGAAAAAGAGATAAAATGCTCGCCAAGCCTAGCATTTTATCTTTTTCCGCAACTCGTTTAATAAATTCGATAATACGTGCGCACTCATGAAAGATCCTCTTACATTTGAACACATTTTACGCACCAGTCATACTGATGCAAATCTCATTCAAACGTCGTGGTGTAATGGATAAACAACTTTCCCTGTCTTGTTCGATCCCCGTCTTTTCCAGTCTGTCGAAATTTAAGCCGTAGCCCCGTCTCCATACCTGGTCAGCCACAATCAGAAGCAATTTTTTGTTTCATCGGAATTCAAAATTAAAGTTCATTCAATTCATTTTTTGCATGCGTTTTCACTTTTTATATACTTTATATTGCCTTAAACCAGTTGGTGTTATAGAGTAACGACAGTACTAACTCGCACATTTATGGTTGAAAGAGGATGTTAAGACACCCTACTATCACAATATGAGTAATTCTTTTCGCTCAAGACAAATCCATACTCAAATGTTCGTATGTTTTGAAAGGCACACCATATGGAAAATTATGGTATCAAAATAAATTTTGTGACGTTCATTTTCATGTTTTTGTTGGTGAAATTACAAAATTCTATTAAAAAATCAAATAAATGACTCCTATCAGTTGCTATAAATCTCCTATAAAGGAATTGTTCTGTTCACATGATACATAATGAAAAACTAGAGCATACAACAAATCTAGAGAGCTTTTGGTTGTTATTCTGAGTTGTCTAGCTGTAGAGTTATAAGGTTTCATAAATGGTCACTGAAATTTAGCCAAAATGGTCTACGGACAGGACATTAGTTACCTGTTTCAAATAATACTTTGTTAGCATGCATGATGTCTCAAAAAGATAAACAAAATAAGCAATATCGCCTAAGAATAGAATATAAATCTTTTGTAAGTTTTTATTTTGTTTTTATAGTGATACTGAATCACAACTGTTTTTCTTACATGCTTCTCTGTTGCAAATACTCTAACTTTATTCAAGAGGGATGCTAAGGGGCTATATCAAGAGGGCAAATAGAAGTGAACCTTTTCAAATTAGCACATAAAAGGAGTGCAGTGGCTTAGTGCTGGAGTGCTCGACTCAAGACCAAGGGGTTGTGATATTATTGACGCTTTAAACTCAACCTAAAGATATTTAGATGACTTACTTAATATTGATAATCCTTATTTTGAACAAATGGTAGGTCAGATATATCCCACTGAACTTCAGTTAAATAAGGCGAATTCTTCTGATACTGAAGCTCCATTTTTGGACTTGAACTTGTCAATAACAAATGGCATAGTTTCTTCTAAAATTTATGATAAACGGGATGATTTTAATTTTGAAATAGTAAATTTACCATTTCTTGATGGAGATGTTCTTCGCTCTCCTTCCTATGGTGTATATATTTCTCAGCTTATTCGTTTTGCTAGAGTATGTTCTAATGTTGATGACTTCAACAACAGAAACTTATTTTTAACTGCTAAGCTATTAAAACAAGGTTATAGATATCATAAAATTCGAAAAGCATTTTCTAAATTCTACCACAGACACTCAGAGTTAATTGTTAAATACAACATTAGATTAAAAACTCTTCTGCAACGAGGCATATATGAACCTATGGTTTATGGTGATTAAGTTTATAAATTCAAACGAATTGTTGGAAAACCTAATTTTAGTGATCAATTCAAAAAGATAGTAAAACGTTATATAAGGGTTGGATATAACTTCGATATCATGCCTAGTTTTAACCCAATATTGGTTTATAGCTATGGTTTCCTCTTTAATTGCACAACGGTGGGTCAGGCCTCAGACTCTATGACGGCTCTGACGTAAAGCTTTAATCGGTGGGTTGGTGCCTGATGCTTATCTGTAGCTGGACTCACCGTGGCTCAAATTAACCAGCGTCACTGTGCTGTGTCCTTGAGCGAGACATAAATCCTCACTAAGTACTAGTTCAACCCAGGCAGACACTTCTCAACATAACTGTAAAACTATTGACTTAGACATAAAGAATCAAATCAAACAAAAATCAGCGCATGAAATAATCAAAAAATGCTTGAAAAGTGCTGTTAAACTGTTGCATTTGAACAATAGTGTTTCAACCAAATAATTACATATCTATTTCTACAAATGAACAGAATACGAAATTGACTGCCTTCTTTCTTTTGCAGGTTAAACTATCAAGCTATATAAACTAGAACCTAAATGGCATCAAAAAGACCAAATGTCTACTTTCGTATATATTTCCCAAATTTAGTACTAGTGCGATATACACCTTTAACCAAGGCAGATATTCTTTAGATTGCAATTCGTTTAGTGCATTGTGAAGTAAAACGAACCAGTAAATGAGTTTGTATAACATTAAGTATGACAGGATATGAATAAATTTGCCATTTTTCCTGCAGGTCCTATTGTGTTTAATGCTCAAAAAACTGTCCAGTCCGTAGACACATTGTTTTTATTCAAGGCTTTGAAAGATCAAGGTGATCTTTATGTTTGAGATACAAGTGGATGCAAAGGCTAAGTTCAAATATGAATTACATGGATTGTTACTCACAGCAGAAAGAATCTATCAGTCTTTGAATTTAAAAATGTCTTGTCCATAGATATGTCTTGTCCTGAGACACAAACACTTTATGAATATTAAGAAGAGAAACTACCAAACACACTGATTCAATCTACATCAGATTGGAATATTTTCAGTTATTTGATGATTACGTTGAAATACACCTAGATTTTGTAAAGAAAAAAATCATTGTTTCTGAAATAACTATTTCTCACTAGTAGGTGAGAAATTATACAATTTTCTTTTCAAAATCTGAGTGTAATTCAAAGTAATTATTATAATATAAGAAAACTAGAGCAGCAGTCGAGGGTACAATATGACAAATACCCACTTCTTTACCTTTTACCTTCACCTTGGGGTCAAGGTTACACAAAATGCTGCCCAGTACCCTCTACATCATGTCACCTAAGCACCTGCTAAGTTTGAAATTGCTATGTCCAACAGTTAAGTAAGTGGTGCATTTACAAGAAAATATATTATATGACCTTGACCTTGGGATCAAGCTCACATTAGATGTTTCCCAGTACCCTCCACTTCATATGACCTATCTACCTGCAAACTTTGAAGTTGCTACGTCTAGCAGTTAAGGAGAAGATGCATTTACAAGAAAAGACATTAAATATAGTAAGTGAGTATGATCAGGAAATACCACAATCACAAACCGCAGACAACCCCGTGGCGTCATATGAAGTGTTGCCCATTACCCTCAACATCATGTGAGCAGCGAATGCTGTGATGGGTCTGTACCAGCAACCACGACACATCTGTGCAACCATCAGTGCGTCAATAAATGCTCCCAGTAGGTTTTAATAATATTCCTCAAAAAAATTTGCTAGTTTACTGAGAAAAAAAAGAGAGTGATAATCGTTTTTGAGTGTTATTTCATGGGAATATGATAACAGCTGCACTCAGACATGCAGATTTCCCTCAATTTAGGCAGTCACACTAGGAACAGCACCTGACACTGTCAAGCTCCAGGACTGTGTCGGATTTGCGCGTCAAAACATAAATTGTATCAACAATTGTGTGGCAGAGCCATAATCTTCAATGTTACCGACGGTCTGTGCGCCTGGTGTCATCACAAATAAAACTGGAACACATTCGATGGCGCACCATTGCAAATCACTACACTATTTGAGAAATCTAATGGTTGTTGACCTTTTGACCCCACCTAAAGATCACCAGTTTGATTCTAGGGTAAAATTTTGAAGTGTATCCTGGTCTACTGATCATCCCTTTTAATTTGATATGCCACATGACTATGTTCAGAAAATTTAATTTTGACTCCCCAGCACCCCAAGTCCCACCCCTGGGGTATGACCCAGGGGACGGAATGAAAATACTGTCTGATATGTTTATATCTTTCATTTGTGAGAAGACACACAGAGTTTGCTTAAATATTTGAAAATGACTTTGTAATTGAAATTTGATGATATTTGACATTTTGGCCCCTCCCCAATTCATGTGAGCAACTCACATACCAAATTTGGTTGGATTTCGAGCAATGGTTTAGGAGGAGATAGAGGGACGGACGGTATGACAGACCATTGAGCTATAGCTATATCCCCGTCACTTTTAAAAAAAGCGTGGGGATATTAAACACAAGCTTATAAATAAATCATAAATTAAACAGGTATAGATTTACGCCAGCTCCAGTTCCGAATTAGGCCAGCACCAGTTTGTTGTAGTAACCTCCGGTGCTTTACATTTATCAATGTGATGTATGGAATTAGTCACCAACGTAGCAACAATACCATCTATGTTTTTTCTATGCTATATGCATTAATGCATGAAGTCACGTAACTCCAGATTTTAAAAGAGTTATGAAATGAAAACTAAATGACGCACCATAATAAACAAAGCGATGGGCTATTTGTGCATACCTATGACCAGACATGGAGCGAATTAATCGTTATTGCTAATGCATTAATAATGCATTCTTTTTTCCAGTAATTTAAGGTAATGATTAATTCATCAGTTTTTGCATTGCTTTAATGCTAATTCAATGCAATAATTTTTGTCAAAATTCACTGCATTACTTGCATTACTTTGAATAACTGTCTAACAGACTTTTTGGATTATTTATTATTTTATTTCTGTAAAATATACATATTTTAGCATAGATCAACATCCATGTATCATAAATAGTATATAACATATACATGTTTAACGATATATAACTGTATTAACATAGCTATTCAACAAAAATTATGCTGTGTATGAGAGAGAGAGAGAGAGAGAGAGAGAGAGAGAGAGAGAGAGAGAGAGAGAGAGAGAGAGAGAATTTAGCATAAGGATACAGACTGTATAGTAGAGAGCAGGAACAAGATGGGCAACATTATGATAATCCTGTATAAAGATATGTATTTACAGTTTTTCCTTTTGTTCAGTTTGCTTGTAAATACTTTTGTGAACATGTAACACGAACTGTGAAACTTGTGAATAAAGGTTGTTTATATATATAAATTAAGTGTTACAAGCAACCCCAGAAGAACCAATATAAGTAATGAATTAGTGAAAATGTACCTAGGAAGTGTTGAAAAGATATATTACAAAGCTTCAATTTATAAATGAGTTTTAATATGGTGTAAATTTTGTTATAATCTATTATTTAAGAAACAATGTTTTGATCTAAATATAATTATTGGAAAAAAGGTTTATTATCACTCTATTGTCCCGTTCATACCTTTTGACATTTGACCAAGTGACAGTGTGTCTGTTGGACTAGTTTTCCTACAGGGTAAAATTATTGTGGTCATCAATCAATCATTTGACATGTATATAAGAGATAAGACTGCGCCTTGTTGATTTGATAATCCAGTCAAGCGATTTAGGCCAGGAAATTTCAATTTTTTTTATAATTTTCCTTCCATAAAAACTGTTTTAGAAAGCTATCATTGAGATCTTTCCATTGATATAATATTCAAAGAAATATGATCACTTGAAAAAAGAGCTGGGGTTGCTCCAGTAACAAATCATATCTAAGTGTTACATGTATTTCCTCCAATTTTCAAAAAAATAAAAAAATAAAAAATATGCCACTGACAAAAAATACAAAATTCAGCGCAAAATTTGTATATTGTAACCCCTTGTTCATGTGATATATTTAAATATCATTGTGATATTTATATGTATAATTTATATGTGAAATTTACATGATTATGCACACATTTTATGCACTATATTAACAATTATAGAGTTTAAACTTATGTATGATTCTGTTTCACATGATGAAAGTAATGCTTAATTCAATGCATTACTTTCTTAAAAATGCTAATTCAGTGCATTACTTTTACAAAATCAAGTAATGCTAATGCTAATTCAATGAACATGTTTGACAAGTAATGGTTATTCAATGCATTACTTACCAAAGTAATTCGCCACATGTCTGCCTTTGACTCAGATCAGCTTGGGCATCCTCCATTCAATATGATCGAAACCATCGTTTTCGACTCGTTGCATACCCAAAGACTTAAAACGTTTTCATGTGAACAGCAAAGGATCTGGTCTCATTAGGTGGAGATTTAAGCTGATCTGAGTCTTCACTGGGAATGGGAGTACACATCATATTGTTGGCTTCCTTATGGTGCAGCTCCTTATTTCCATGAGTGTTCCCCACATTGTACATATGATCAGAAATAGAGAGGTGTGGATTTTGGAGTATGTGAAGTACGAGATCAATGATATTTTGGCATAAAGCACATACTATCAACTTCTTATTAGTCTATCCCTGACTTCGATTATTGTCATGATGTTTGTACAGCGAAGGAGTCTTAAAACGGTAAAATGGTCTTACAGAGTACTTACCCTACATTTATGAAAATTGTCTTTGAAAAAAGGAAAATTAGCATTTTATAACCCACGGTTTGTTTTATCATATACCAGTGTTTATTTTACCAGCTTAGAAATATAATCCATGGTATGTTGCACCATATCAACGGATAGTGCCCAAGTTAAGATAGATTTTATTCATTTTCATAATAGTATATGATTGCTTCTAAAGGGCACACTTGTATCGATCCAAACTGACCTAAAAATCGCAGTATCGCCATATTTTTGCGTTTTGTAAAAAATACAGATGAATAAGCTGGTAACTGGGATTGTGTGGCGGCGGTAGATAGTCTCCCTGCCCTTCACTATAGTGTAGATTTTATTTTCTTGTCCTCTGGGATCTTGGGTTTCATTGTGGAACTTTGAAACTATTAGAGGGTCACTGATGAAGCATAAATGGCAGAAACTAGCTAGTCTGGCCCAGGAAATATGCACACTCTAGTTTCAGTTCTTTGGTGCAGTCTTTGCTTCCAAAGGATACCATTTTAAGAACATATTTGACTTCACTACAGCTTGTGACTGGGACTGTGTGGCGGCGGTAGAACGTCTCCCTGCCCTTCACTATAGTGTAGATTTTATTTTCTTGTCCTTTGGGATCTTGGGTTTCATTGTGGAACTTTGAAACTATTAGAGGGTCACTAGTGAAGACTATAAATGGCAGACACTAGCTAGTCTGACCCAGGAAATATGCACACTCTAGTTTCAGTTCTTTGGCGCAGTCTTTGCTTCCAAAGGATACCCTTTTAAGAACATATTTTACCATTTTCGTGCAGGATTTCGAAGCCTCCAATTCTCTAATCTGGCGATTTTATGAAACACGATTTAGAGAATTATATGCAAATAAGAGTTTTAGCTGGGCAGATTAAGTCAATATTCCAGTAGAATCGTGAATTTAATGAAACAAACATGAATTTTGAAAAGACTCCGTTATTGGCATACTGTTTATAAAAAAAAAAAAAATGGCGGTCATTTTCCAAGATGGCCAGATTGTTATTCTTTTTATGGGCATTCTCAATGTAAATGAAAACAAATGCAAATTTCTTGTAAAGGACTTAATATGATCATGGCAAATGGTTATTTTAATGTTTTTCAGTTTCGATGTTTGAGCCGCTACCCACTATAGAATTCAAGATGACAGTCATTTTCTATGTGTACTTTCCGTCAAAATTGATAGTATGCTGTTTTTGGTATAAATGGGAATATTTTATAATCAAACCTGTGGAGTATTTTATCACATAAATTCTTTCTTGGGGTCTATAAAAATGAAGTTGCTTCTACTTTTGAAACAAACGCACTGTTAAAGGTAAGTTCTCTTCCACGGTGTCCACTGCTTCCTATCTAGTAACGTAGGTATGAATTTAAGGTCACTAGAAAATGAGATTTTTTTTCATGATTTTTTAACCAAAAGTTGCCATATGTATTAAGAGAAAAGAGACTTGTCAATGCATAACCAGGGCACACTTGTGACATCACTGCTGTGTAACTCACCATAGGGTCCAGTATCGGCTGATAGAGAATCCAATATAATGAAAAGCTCAGGAGCGTCCAAAATCTAATGAGCTTCACACACAGTCTACTTATACATATGGTATTCTATGTTGCAGCTGTTAGATAGCAGGACCTGAATCGACAGGTTGTGCCAACACGATAGAGCGGGGTAATGAGGCTGTAGTGAAGGGTACATGTACTGTGAAGGGGCAAAAACTTTCTGGCATTCAAAAAACGTGAGACTCCATTTACTGTGTTTATGGGTATGTTAATCTTTGCAAAGACCCGTATGAAAGTTTTCATAGAATTGCTTCATGACCATGGTTTAAGCGTCCTGTATGATCTCTGCTTTAATTAAAGCCCATTGGAACACTCATTCAGTCCAGTGGTTGGACGGGGGCTCTAGTAGTTGCCAATATAGCAACCATTGGAACTGCATATGCATTTAGTGTTACTAGATTTTTTACCTTTTATGCCAGAATCAGTGCGAAAAATTGTCACCACCAGCTCGTTGTAGCAACAACCGGTGCTTTTACATTGACCAGTGTGATAACGGCTATGCGTCTTTCATATATACACCTATTAATTTATATGTGTGTCTTGTTTTCTATTGCTTTCTGCTTATATTGCTGACTAGTGCGTTGGCGTTGCAATTCAGTTTAACGATTCACATAACTGCAAACAAGACTTGACTATTCACACACAGAGGCATCTAGAATAGTAACCGGCGCGATCAAACTGTGAAGCATGATTAAATTATATACAGAACTAGGCTGGGAATAGCTGCAATCTCGGTGAAGGAAAAACACATTAATCACGTTCTACACGATGATAAATGGACTTACTCTTCAATACCTTTCAGATCTCGTACCTCCTTTTTTGCATGAAAACAACCCATACAGCTTGAGAAATGTTTTTGGTTTGCAAACAATACATGCCAATACTAGTTTATACTATGCTTCTTTTTTACCATCATAGTTTGGGAATGGAAAAGTCTTCCGAATATTATCAGAAAAGCAGACTTCCTCACAATTTTTAAACGCCATCTTAATTCAAATATTTCTCCAAAACTATTGTTCGTACTATAATGCAGGCAATAGATTAGACCAAATAGTTCACACTAGGCTATTAGAGTGCAGTTAATTTAATGAACACCTTTTTAACAAGAATCTTGTTGCCAGTCCCAACTGCATATGTGGCGAAATTGAGAAGTTGTTACTCATTTCTTGTTTGATTTGTTTTGCTTTTTTATTATTTGGTTCTTTACGTCCCATCAACAATCTTTCAGTTAAATAGGGACGGGTCTTCTTGGGTTGAACCAGTACTAAGCTAGGATAAATGTGTCTTGCGCAATGACCACAACGCAGTGACGCCGGTGAGGCTGGAACCCGCGGCCCCTCGGTCTCGAGTCAAACACTCTACAACTGATCCACAGCGCTCCCACTTCTTGTTTGACTGTCTACGATTAGACTAGATCATTTTGGCGACTTGTAGGCACACTGCACAACTAAAGACCTCTTATTTGGGAAGGAGACTCTAAACAATGAAGAAAATGAGCGCATACTTTTACCAGCTCAGTCATTTATCACTCACACAATTGTAAGATCTTTTTGCGCTTCAGCAATACATAGGCATCATCTCTGTCTTAATGCCACCAAGAAATTGTATATTTAGAAGTGTGCCACCATCAATAAACACTCTGCCTGTCTTTCCGTCTGTCTGTCTCTCCGTCTGTCTGTCTCTCCGTCTGTCTGTCTCTTTCTCTCTCTCTCTCTCGTCGACAACAACCATATATTCCGAAGATGTTTTACACTCTATTACTCAATGTAATTGTTAACAATAACATAATATAACATGACATTTCTTTATTGATCAAGCTCAGACAACATAATTTGTTACATATGAGCGGATAAACATAATACAACATGTAGTGGCATCATGGCAGAGAGAGAGAGAGAGAGAGAGAGAGAGAGAGAGAGATAGAAGCAAATCAGCATATGTCGACTTACTTTATAAAGGTATTACAATGCAGTGTTATATCGTTGCTTTATGCATACATTTCTAAACCCCAAAGCCAGGAGAATGTCAAAACGAGCATGTCATGCTTTCTATATGTTGTGTAATTACCAAGGATTAATATTGTTTAAACTAACGATTCACATGTTTGACTGCCTAATAGCTATTAGTGATTGGACTTCATTGATTACATCGATTCCTGATCTTTGCCCTCTTTCTTACTTTCACATTGCAAAAAGGCACATTACATTTCACATTTCAAACTTTAAACCATTTATAGATTATCATTCATCTCCCTTGCCATAGGATGAAAAACTTTTAGCTATTAAGAATGTTTAATTTTGAAGACATTTCGGCTCAATTAGTTCTTTCTTTCCATATTACGCAAGAATTCCTATTTAAATATATATATATATATATATATATATATATATATATATATATATATATATATATATATATAATATATCATTGGTTAGAATGCTTTGTTAAAGCGCATTTCTTTAAAGTTTAAAAAGCTTTCGACAGACACAGACGCAAATTTAATGAAGTTCAAGTCTTTTAGAAATACCCATCCACCCACCTGACCATCTTAATTTTGCTTTCGTTATTAAGATCAGTTGCGTTAAGTTCTAATACAGTATTGTGTTTAGAATAATGTTTCCTGATGCATAGTCTACAGGTCCATTAAAAAAGTTATTTCACTACGCAATATTTCAAAAGTTTTTTCACCTTTTTATTATGCATTAATGGTCTATGTTTTATCATACATGTTATTTAATTCTCATGCCACTTTATTTCTATCAATTATATCAAAACGTATGATCAAACGAAATTGTTTATAAATATCATATACGTTCCAATGATTACAGCATATTTAAATACATTCCAATGAAAACTCCACAACATTCTTGTACGCCTACATTATAAAGTCAGTATTTCGTTGCGCCTCACTTTTCTTTATTAAGATCTGCAAATCTCCTTGGCATTGAACTGTAAAGTGCTTCCAGGATGTTCGGTGCTACACTATATACGTTTCACATACTCAATTCCACATATCTTCTTTTTTTACACGACATTCGGTTACCAATATCTTTCTTCATACTATTCCAAATGTTCTCAATGGAAATGATGTTGGCAAATTACCTGGCCATTCCAGACGAGGTGTTCCTTTACATTCTAGGAATGTTCTAGTATTTTTAGAAAAAATATTTTTATCAAAATATATTATTGCTTTGGGAACACAACGCATTCACACGAGTCTGTATTTCGCAGTCATAACAATCGAGGCTTGTGTCGTGATTGGCGCAAACAGAATGAGAAACATCGCGCTAAGTGTATTCAGACTACTGTAAACTCGCCAGTAAGTGTGCAAGTTTGGGGAGCTATAAGCAGAAGAGAAAACTGATAAAAGTGAATGGTGACATCGATAGTGCAAAATACCAGAGTGATATTATTAATGGTATTGAAATGATATTGGGATGTGTTCCAACAGAAGGGCTATATCTGTATGCATGATCTCGCGCCATGTCATAACTTAAAAAGTAGTAGAATATTCCTAGAATGTAAAGGAATATCTGTTCTAGAATGGCCTTGGAATTTGCCAGACATGCATCCCATAGAGAACGTTTGAAATCTAACAAAGAAAGTGATTGGTAACCCAATTCCATGTAAAAGAGAAGAGAAGTGGGATCGAGTATGTGACGCATGGTATAGTGTATCACCATATGTCCTAGAAGAACTTTACAAATCCATGCCAAGAAGAACTGCAGTTCTTTATAAAGCAAAGGGAGATGCAACGAATTACTGAAATTAAATTATAATGTAGGCATACAAGTATGTTGTTTTGTTTTCTTTGGAATGTATTTAATTAAAGTATGTTGTTGTGCTTTCTTTGGAATTTATTTAAAGTGTGTTGTTCTGTTTTCTTTGGAATGCATTTGATATTTATATACAAATGCTGTCTGATGAGTTATAGAAATAAAATGGCATGATAATTTACTCACCATATATAGTAAAACATTGGTCATTAATGTATAAGAAAAATGTGAAAAAACTTTTGAAATATTGCGTAGTGAAATAACTTTTTTAATGGACCTGTATTTACATAAATGCTTATAATTTTTGATGCTTGATGTTTATTAAGATTCGAGTGTTGCAGTGGAATATAAAATTGAATATCAATTTAATGAATCACATATTTAAATGCGTAATAGTGTGAATATAAATTATATTTTGTGATTGGACTTCACATTGCAAATGGTACTGTACAGTTCATATTTTTTTTATTATTATTATTTATCTCCCTTGCCATAGGAATGAATAATTCCTTCCATGGACCATATCAAAAAAAGTAAATGCGTATGATCAGGAAACACCGCAATCACACTCTGCAGACCAACCCATGGCACTGTGTGGAAGAACAATAGAACAATAACAATCACAGGACACCAGGAAGACAAACAAAGTAAAGAAACCAATACTCTCTTCCCCATCAAGATGATTGCAAACCTAGAAAGGACACATAGCAATGTACAACAAAACATTGAACAAACACGGAACCCCATATTGGGAGCAAAAATCAACAACGAATCAACAACAACAGAACCGTCGCCTTTGAACGTACAGCAGCCTTAGTCACTGGGGGGGGGGGGGGGGGCTTAAATGCATTTTACTCGGACCAAATTTTGTTTTGTTAAAACACAGAAACATGTTAAGCTCGCATGGAGATTTCCTAACTATTGCAATGTATCACCACAGAGAGATAATCTAATCAAAACACCCCATGATGAAACAAAGAAAAGGGCTCACGACTCACAGATAGTCAGAGCTAAAGAAAACCTCAAGTTGAGCCACGGTGGGCCAAGCCAAAGGCAAGCATCATACATCGACCTACCGATCAAAGCTTTATGTCAGAGCCGTCATTGATTCTGCGGCCTGACAGACCGTCGTGCAACTAAAGAGAAAACCGTAGATATGAACCGTGATTGGGTTTACAACCAGGCGTGATGCATGTTTTATCCAACTTTTTTTAAACGGTTGATTATATTTTTGAATTGATCAATAAAATTAGATATTCAGACAAATCTTCTGATTTTATAAACTAAATAATCATAATTTACTGGATCCGTACATATTCGTGTAAGAACACTTTATATGACTTTTAATGTAATTTAATGATAAAATATTACTCTAACAACCGCTAATGAAATTGTAAAACCGCATATTTACCTTGGCTAAAGGTAATGTATGGAAAAAGTCGTTACACCATTATTGTACTTCAATCTTGTTCACTAAGGGACCGCTCATTATTTAAGTGTCAGGGTGGGGGCTAAAAAGTAGGGCGGTCATGTGATTTTACATGTGGCTAGTAGGGAGGGGGTCACCATTAACTTTGACTTCCCAGCAGGGGGGGGGGGGTCATGTTTAAACTGCTACAATAAAATCATTTGTGTTTTATTAATTAATCTCTTATATTTAGTTAGACAGGGCATTAAATTTCACAGCTTTTATTTTTGCAATGCAAAAGTTATTCTATTTTGGTGTTTTTATTTATATAATTGTTACATTCATGCTGATTTTGATAGAAAATTAATAAATCAGGCTTTCAGATAGGTCCTATTTTCCATCTTTTTTCTTGCGTTTCTACTTTTCCCTACTGTTTCTTGAAAATATCCTACTAGCTACTTTACCTATACCTTTTCACTCTTAAATGTCATTTATGCGATATAATTACATTTTTCCTCGCTCGCTCGGATGTTATAAGATAACTATTATGTTTTTTTCCACAGACCGGACAGATGAAAAAACTTAATTTTTAATAAAAAAAAGTATCCGTTTTTGCAAGTATTATTATCACAGCTATTATCCTGCTTAAATATTGAGTATTAAATTTCTTATTTAATGTTTTTCAGATAATTTATTATAATGCTTTTGAATTCTCTACTTTCCACTACTTTTTAACACCGATAATTCACTACTTCTTCCAAACTTTCAGCTGTACCTTTTTGTGTAAAGGCACTTGACAGCCTCATTAATTACTATTTTTTATGAAACCGGTATTTGGATAAGCCCTTCTATCCCTACTATTTTACACCCAAAATCACTTCTTTATTCGCTCATGATTTTTTTTCTTCAAAACATTTATCCCTATACTATTTCCCTAATTTTTATGGAAGGGCACTCGTCAATGAAAGCCCATTACCAACAGCTTAGTACTGGTTCAACTCAGGAAGACTATCTATACATAAATGAAATACTGTTGACTGGAAATTATGGAATTAATACAAACACAGTAGTATCATAAATAAAAGATTAGGGCCCGCCAACGAATGTTGGCGGAGCTCTATTGTTTTCGGCTTGTTCGTCCGTCTGTCTGTCCGTGGTCACTCTAACTTAGTCATTTTAATAGGATTTCTTCCAAATTTCATATATGGATTGCTTCCACCAACCTCTCATTTAAGTTTGAATACTGGTTTTGTCCGACATCCGATAACCAAGATGGCCGACAAAATGGCCGTCACCTATCAATATCCGCTGTCGTGGTCACTCTAACTCAGTCATTTTTTTATCAGATTTCTTTCATATATGGATTGCTCTAATCAAACTCTCATTCAAGTTCGAATATAGGTTTTGTCTGACAAACGATTACCAAGATGGCTGACAAAATGACCATCGCCTATCAGTGTCCGCTGTGGTGGTCACTCTAACTTTGTCATTTTTAATCAGATTTCTGCCAAATTTCATGTCTGGATTGCTTCCATCAAACTCTTGTTCAATCTACCTTAATCATTTATTACCTGATTACCTCAAAATTTCATATATGGATTACTTTTACCAAACTCTCGGTTTGTCAGATAATTCAGATGGCTGCCAAAATGGCCGCCACCTATCAGTTTACATTTGTGGACACTCTAACTTAGTCATTTATCACCCAATTTCTTCCAAATTTCATATATGGACGACTTTCATCAAACTTTTGTTCATGTCTGAATATGGGTTTTGTCCGCTGAAATTAATTATCAAGATTTTTGCCAAAATGGATATCGCCTTTTCGCTGGTGGGCATTAGGCGGGGCCCTTTGTGGGAGGCCGACTGTTCTAGTGTTTCAATGATGGTCAAAACTCAAGATTTTGAATTGAAGCTCAGATACACAATGTGTACACAATTGTCATGCAGGCCAATAAATGAATAAAAGTCCATAGTTCTATACATATGACTTACAGTATTATGAAAACAAAATATTGCATTTTGACAATATGATCTAAATGGGGGGGGGGGGGGGGGGGGTCAGATTATATCTCATGTGGTTTCCAGGGGGTCATTGGATTGATCAAAATTTCAGCCGCCCCCCCCCCCCCCCCCCCCCGACACTTAAATAATGAGTGATCCCTAAACAGTCATAGCATTGCTAAAGTATTGCTGTACGTTTTCGTATAGAATATAGAAGACTATTATTCAAGGCATAATTGACTAATGTGTTTCCAGGACTTAAGTGACCCCCGTAATTTGCTAATTATTCTTTAATGGTAATTTTAATTGAAAAATTAATTAGAGAAATGAATTTAGATATATACCGCGTAATTGAATTTATTTTTCCCACGTAAATATGCGTTTTTGTGATGGAATTTTGGTGTGTTTCTGCTGCTCTTCTTTCAATTAGTCTCCAAGTGAACCCAGCGATATAAATAAATCATGGCTTATACAGGTCAGTGGAGGTAATTCGTCAGTCCCACAGATAAGAGTGTGTAACAGAGAATTATTTTTCCTATTTCTCAACCAAAAAATATGTTGTGTGTACTCAAAACAACTGTCTCAATGATATGGTTCTTTTGAGCACTCAAAACAAGTGTTTAAACTGATTAAAACGATTGCAACTTCCCGCTAAAATTGCTTAACTGGCCCAATCTTCGTGCATTCAGCTATATTTCACTGCATATACTGACTCATAAACTTCACTGTACATCTAAAGGCGATGCATCGAAATGGCCTGTGTTAAAAAAAGATTCAAGTAACAGTATGTCTGAACCTTAAATAATGGCTGAATTTTCTTTCTAGATCATTGTTTCCTAAAAACATGTCTTTCAGGAATACAAGTAGGTTATCAAACAGTATGGATCCAGATAATGCCCAACATTTTAACCTGAACTTGTCTTTGGCTGTTGACAAAGTTTATCAGCAAAATAGCTTTATTAGGCAAATATTTGATGCTCTTTAAGTTTAATGTATATCCCTAATTCACTATTTCTCGTCAACTCTCCAAACTTGGATGGTCGTTATAAACCCTTTACTTACAAGTGTCGTCTGCTGATAACCTTTGCAAACAATTTGGACCCAGATCAGGCCCTACAGAACGTTGGGCATGATCTGGATCTAAACTGCTTGGCACTCTACTCATATTCCCGAAAGATCATTTTAGAAAAAAAAGCAACAACAAGAAACAAACTGATTTTGAAAAATATTAGCAGACGACAAATTCATTACAAATTAACTCGTAGGCAAAAAGAGTCAATGAATTGAAATGGAAGATGCTACATGTACATGCATGTTTCATGCTTAAGCCTTATATTTGCCTGCTTTCAATACGGCATGGTCTAGGACCCCTATAGACTTTTACAATTGCGTGTGTGCGTGCGTGTGTGTGTACTGAGGTTTGCGTACTAGATTTTCGTTGAATCATCGGATATAGATAGTCCTGTAGGCTAGTACATATCATCGTAGCAATGCAAATATACCACGTGTATCTATTGGGGTACACATGGTTATATTCACAGGGAAAAACAACTAAGTTATTCTTTTGCACAGGGACTTGGGTTTCATTTACAAATAAGGGCGTCTCCCAAAAATAAGTTTTAGTTACGCGGTGTGCATTTAAATCCACATGCTAAGTGCCGTTCTTCTAAGTTCAATTTAAAGCTGTTTAAAGAAAGAAAAACGGGGGTCACTTATAACCTGGAAACACTATAGTCTCAAAGATACGAGTACTATATAACTTCTGAAGTCCCTAGTTGTGTGGAGGGTCATGTTTAGGCCAGAATTTTTATATGCCCAAGCTCTTAAATTTAGCCATTTAACGTAAGTCAAATCACTTCCACCTTTGGTGTAAATGTTGTGTATGCGTGCGTGCGCGTGTGTGTGTGTTTAGAATCACTGAATATCCAGTCGATTGTAATATATTTCCATATTTTTGAATAAAAAATCTATATGTTTGATATTTTAATTAATTGGGACAGGGGTAATTAAAAGTTCATTGCAGATACATTATTAGAATTAGAAGCCTTTAATTTCTCTAAAGGCCAATGGGCGAATATTTAAAATATTTTTATACAGAAGTCCTAAAGCCACAGCAGAATCCAGAGCAAAGATTTTTCCAGTAAAATTATTTTAAGCACCCCCTCACCCTCCGGGTGGATTCGGCCGCTGTCAAGTCTAAGACGGTGATTCTGCTGTTGTTGATTCATTGCTCATACATGCTCCCATTGTTTGTGGGGGTTTTGTGTTTGGTCCTTGGTTTTTTTCAGTATTTAGTGCGCTTTCTAGTTTTGCAATCATCTCGCTAGGGATGATTGCAATCATCTCGCTGGGGAAGAGATAGCTGGCTGCTTTAATTTGATTGTCCTCTTGATGTCGTTGACAGTTTGTGTCCTTTGACTCTTCTTCATCGTGACGTGTGCTGGTATGGTGTGAAATGTGTGATTGTGACATTTCTTGCTCATACTCATTATATAACAGAGAATGATGCTGATGTAGGGTGCAACATTTATTCACCATAGACAGTCATTGGCTGTATAACATGAGTTGGTGATTTTTAATTTTTATCTTTGCAGACATTTATTCGGGGGCGTATCAATCGTGGAGAAACAAAGTGTACCTTCTTCTTTTTCGCCATCAGTAGTCTTTTAAGCAGCATCTCCCCACGAGAGCAATAATATATTTTTTTGAGAAAATATTCCACCAAATGAGTCCATTCTCAGTTTGCACAAACTGATAATCTGGTTTAATTATGGCACATACACCCTAGAAGCCATCCAGACGACATTCTTTTGGTTGTTGAATTCGACGGTGAGGATAGCCAAAACAGAAGTAACGTATTGCACTCTAATCCCATTTCTGCTGTCCGTTCTAAGGCGGTGATTGTGTTGTTGTTTATTAATCGTTTGGTACTGTTCTCATTGTGTGTGTGTGTGTGTGTGTGTGTGTGTGTGTGTGTGTGTGTGTGTGTGTGTGTGTGTGTGTGTGCTGAGGGTGTTAGGCCTTTTTTATAGTGTAGTTCTTTGTGTCATTTCTAGTTTTGCAATCATCTATCCAAGGATAGAGAGCTGGTTGCTTGACTTCGTTGTATTCTTGCTGTCGTGTGACTGTTTGTGTTCTGCGTCTTTTCCTTGCGGGTGCCGTGGGTTAGTCTGTAGGATGTGATTGTAGCATTTCCTGGTTATACTTCTTTTTTGAAGCCTGAAAATATCTTTTTTGTTTCCATGCTAATTTCTGGGGCCAGAGAAAACCATTTGAGCCGCGACATGTGATTTCCAACAATTTGGCATTTTGACAAGTGCAGACTCAGACGAGCCTATGCAGCCTCCTTTTAAGCTGCTGTTCGCTCAGTAGCTTAACAGTCAACGAATATTCAAGCGACTAGCAAAGGCTCTGATCAGACTGCGCGTATGCGCAGGCTGATCTGAGCCTTTGCTGATCGCACATACCACATTGTTGAATATCTCATGTTGCGGCTCAAATAGCCTTTTTTGTTTTCAGACTAAATGCTAGGGCCAGAGATTTCGGTAACCTAAAATGACAAATTGAGATAAACTTTGGATCAGGCTTGCTTCAGGTAAATATATGACAAAAACTATATTATTTGGGGAGAATCTGACTTCCCATAGCTTATAAAAACAGAAATTATGTTAGAGAGATCTGAAATGGTGGAAATAACTTTTTTCAACGGGATATGGCTTGACTAGCTTAAAAGATTTTGTGAGAATTGGGTTGCTATAACTTATAAAATAACTAAGTTTATTTAAAGAATCTAGTTGCTATAGCATAATATAATAACTTACTTTATTCTATAGACAATCTGGTTGCATTAGCTTATAAAATCGATCAGTTTAATTTAGGTGGATCTGGTTGCTATACTTTATAAAATATGGGAGGAGTTTATAAAATTGGTGAGAATCTGGTATCAATAGCTTATAAAATAACTTAAATTAATTTTGGGGTCTCATTGATATACGAATCATATAAAACAACTGAATTTATTTTAAGGATCTAGTTGCTATAGCATATAAAATAATGTAGGTTATATTAGGGCGGATAAAATTGCTCCAGTTTATAGAATGGATAACTTAATTTTATGGGGACCTGGTTGCTATAACTTATATAATAAATGAGTTTATTTAAGGAGGATCTGTTTGCTTTGGTTCTCTTTAAGGGGGTCTGATTGCTATAGCTAATAGATTAATTAAGTTTAATTTAAGGATCTGCTCAAGCATATAAAGAACACTTTTCTTTGTCATACTGTCTTGTCTGTTCCTTGCAGCATTGTGGTCACCTGCTGGGGAAAGGGCTGACCCTTTGGCTCTCTTGTGTGTGATGTTTTCTTGTGATTGTGTCACTTTCCCATATGGTGTCCTGAGTCAGGTGTGGTACTTGATTGTATCGATCCCTGATCTTTGCCTTCTTCCTTACTTTGCTTAGTTTAAGCCTCATTTCCACAGAGCTTGTGACTGAGAGGCGACCTTCCCGCGACTGATCTGGTTTGCAACTCGTGAAATATATAGTTTTTCACCTCAAGAGAGTCAATAAAGTCACCTTCGTGACACTAATAAATATCTTCTATATGACATATCCCTTTCATATACACGTCAACACAAGGGCCCGGAATTACAATGCCTCCTTAAAGTTGAGGAAGACTTAAGTTAAGTATTGATATTTCAGGATGCCAAAAATAACGTTTCCATCTGATAAAAATCAAATTAGTTTCATTTTTTCTGTAGATCACAATAATATCTTTGACCACAAGTACTGCATCGATCCAGGCAATTTATTTAGCATTTAATATAGCATCCTGAAAAATCAATACTTAACTTAAGTCTTCCTTAACTTTAAGGAGGCATTGTTATTCCGGGCCCAGGGCAACAAATTGGTTGAATTAAAGAGGATAGTTTTATTTTATCCAGAAAACGAAACTTTATTTCGACTTGACAATTCCAATGTTTGTCGTATAAAATAGTAATATTAACCCTTTACCTCAAAGAAATGCCTTTAAACGCTTTTGCAAACAGAGCGGACCCAGATCAGGCAGCTCTTGTGATAGCTGCCTGATCAGGGCATACTCTGTTTGCTTATGGAAAATATGATATATCTGGTCCTACATGTTGCACTCCACTATTAGGTTTTCCAAAGACAACAATGTTAACATTTTAACAACTTGTTCGAAAACTATATATACAAAATTTACCAAACCGGCCTCATTTTAAAATATCATCCTTGCTGGCTAGGTTCAATGAATAATAACTACATGTTTACCAGCTCAATTCCGCACTATAACCCTTTAAACTGACATACTACGAAACAATATGTTTCCTAATATAGATAGCTCTTCAAGGGGTCCAAGAAGCAAAACCCATTTGGTATCAACCTGGTACAGGAATGTACCACCTTGGCCATATCCATTAAAACGGACTATGACATCAAATACGCCATAACACCTGTCAATCACCGAATATTGAAGAATGGCGTCATCTAAGCTCTAATGTAAAGTTTATGCTCTTCTCACAAATGCGGGCCAGATTTTATGAATAACTAGTGCAGTGTACCCTACACTAGTGGACCTGACAAGTAATTTCTATGTACAAACATGAAGGTTTATATAATTATTCATAGTGGGTGGAGCCTAAAATGAATAATCATGAAGGAAAGTGTTAAAAGAAAAGAGCCAGCACTGAGATTTTTGATACTTCTCATATCGGCGAGCAGCCAAGACTCAGACAAACATGTTACCCCCGCTGTCTCACCAAAGCAATCACTGCTCGCAAAACATTAACTATAGAAGTAGATGAAGACTAAGACCAAAAGTAAGGCTTAATTAAGTCCCACTAAGTAGCTGCACGTTCATGTTTACCGACTGACGCATAAGCCAGCAGTTACGAAGTCTCATGAACTGGCTCGTTTAATTGAATAATGAAATTTCAAATATCTTGCGCAGAAAACAGCGTCAGCTCCAGTGAGTGTCGCGTAAGACATCGTTATTTAAGAAAACAACATAAAATGGCTTCCAAATGTCCATTGCTTGCTGAAAAAATGGAGGGGCGAAATGACGTATGTTCAAAATCTCTTCATGAATTCGACATAATCACGCACATTCTCCATGCTGCAATATCCTACTCCAACGCTATTCAAAACGAACGCCCCAATCCCGGGGTCCAAATATCCTACGCATTATAGCAGATGCTGTGGTATGAAGACCTAAAAGTCACCAAAATCATAGACAGAGTTTTTGTCTTTTTTATCCTTCTGTCTTTCTCTCGAGCTGTCCCTACCCTGCCTCTCACTGGAATCTTTCTTCCTAGTTCCACTTTCTGGCCTTTGTCTGCTGCTCGCAGACTTTACTCTAGTGTCACTCTTGTCTGTTTTTGACACGGAACCTGAGCTAACATCGCCGAAATCTATCTCTACCGGCTTCACAATTTCTTTTTCTCTTCTCTTCTTTCTCTCCTCTAATCTTTCCTTCAGCTTTTGGTCTTGCTCTTGTTTCTTCTCAGCGAGCCTGTGAAGAGAATAAAAAAGAAAAGTTTTGTCATAATTCAGTTTAGAATTCAGTTACACAATAAACAATAAATGGACACACATCCTTAGTATGTCGTCAAAATCAACTTTGAACGGTAGAGTATATGTTAAAATCGGTTATTTTTAAAGAAAAGAATATGCACCCTCCATTCATAGGGAGCATATTCTTTCCTTTAAACGTAGCCCCTATGAGAATAGATAATAACTTTAAAGAACATTAAATTGAGAAACCGCCAAAATTAAACTACGACAACTTGTCAATCGTTATGGGGGTTAGATATAGTGTGAATGTCGTGCAGCGGTCTGTGTGCCTTGTTGTGGACCCGGTCGCGGTTTATGGCTGTGATTTCCTCTTTGGTTGCACAACGGTGGGTCAGGCATCTTTGTTTCGTCATAGTGCGTTGATTTTATTATATTTTTTCGCCAACAACAGCAGAATCTAGGGCGAAAATTTTGTACCAGTAAAATGCATTTAAGCTCTCTCCTCCCCAGTGGCTTTGGCTGCTGTCCGTTCTAAGGCGGTGGTTCTGTTGTTGTTGATTCGTTGTTGATTATTACTCCCATTGTGGGAATCTGTAATTATTCTACGTTTTGTTGTGCGTTACTTTATGTCCATTCTAGTTTTGCAATCATCTTGATGGGCAAGAGAGAGCTGGTTACTTGGCTGTGTTTGTCTTCCTGGTGTCTCGTGATTGTTGTGTGACTCTTCTGACTTGTCTGCAGTTTGATTGTGGTATTTTCTGATCATACACACTTACTATGCCATTCTCTTAAAATCGTCAAATTCTAATGCCGAGAATATTAAGTGATCAACAGTAGTTGTATTGAACTAGTGACGGAACCAGTGTGCGCAGTGTGCTGTATCGGCTCGGTTGATGTAGTATACCAGTAATGAGACCAATCCCGTAAAGAATCCCGTTTAAAAATTCAT
Source organism: Loripinus fragilis (assembly GCA_964019695.1). NCBI lineage: Eukaryota > Metazoa > Mollusca > Bivalvia > Lucinida > Lucinidae > Loripinus > Loripinus fragilis. Next base: position 5,161,841 of record OZ026518.1, on the reverse strand, counting down.
AGGAATCGTGGGCAAGCTTTTTTTGCTGATCAATTCAAAAAGATAGTCAAGCATTATTATGTACTTGGGTATAGCATGGATATTATATGGACCTCGACGCGAACCTGTCTTCGGGGGTTTGCATGCGCAGTCTGATCAGCGCCTTTGTTTTTCGCTTTTGGGAAAGTATCCTGTCTAGACTCGCTACGAGCAAAATTTCAATTTCAATTTTCTGGGCTCTGTAGCTGAGCAGGCTGGTTTGAATCTCACTTTGTAGGAAACCCCGAAGACAGGTTTTCTAGCGACGAGGGCGCATATTTCCTCAATAATTGCACGGTGTTGTGTCATGCCTCCATGACGACCCTGATCCTAATCTTTGATCGGTAGGATGGTGCCTCGTGCTGTCTTTGTCTTGACCAATCGTGGCTCAACAAAAATATTTTTTTTAACTCTGACTGTCTGTATGTTATGAGCCATTTTCTTTGCTTCATCACAGTTTGTTGAGGACCTCTGACACTGCTTATTTTTCAGATGCTTCCCAAAACTTCCCTATGCATAAGATCACTGGTATCCTGTTAACCTTAATGCGCCAATCGCAACAGAGGTCGTCTGCTATTCCCGTCTGCTGAAATGTTTAAGAAGCCTATATGGCAAACAGTGTGGACCCAGATCAGACTGCTCTTATAGGAGCAGTCTGTTCGGGGTCCACTCTGTTTGCTACTATACCTAATTTGTCAGTAATGATAGGCAATTATTTGCAGCAGACGACTTCAGCGGACGACATTTTCAGATGCATTTTTTTCTTGGCGCTTTAAGGGTTAAATAAGACGGTTGATGTATTAGGAACGAATAAAGTTTATAATTAGACAGGCAGGCCCATATGGCAAGCAGGAGACGCTACCGAAGGGGGTAGGGGTTGCAAAATCTGACTTCGCCCAAACATTAAGCAATTAATAATTTTCACGTGACATCAAATCGCGATTAAAAATCACATTGATCAGTTTACATCAATCTGGGAAAAGGGATCCTTCAGAAATAGAGAGAACCTACAATATTAGAAAACAACAGAGGGTTTTCCGTCAGAACCCGATATTCTCGAAGGACCAGAATATGAACAAAGATCAACACTATATCGATGCACGAGGAGAAGTTTTACCAACTGCACACGACAGCAGCGAGCTGTTGCGACCTCTAAATAATCTGGAAGACGGATCAGAAATAGAACCTGCAATATTAGAAAACGGTTTAATTGAACCCAATGTTCCCGAAGTACCAGAATATACCTATATTTCAAAACCATAGACAGCGATACTCTGTGATTCCCATTACCACTGTCAGATGTCCTTTGATTTGATTGTTTCTCTGTCGTAATGCATTGAATACGTTGATAATAATTTATGCTGTTATTTTGACATCAGCAGAATTTAGGCGATGGTTTTGGTCAGTGCAGTATACGTTTGCCACCTTCCCGCATACTAGCTGTTTGCTGCATTTGATATATAAAATAAATGCTTTTCAGGCCATCAGCATGTCGGGTATAATTTTATATTTGCACAATAGAATTTGAAGCTGTTATAGGGTAACGTTATTAATTTTGCGTAAAATCTACAGTTGTTATATACTGCATATTATTATTCAACATATTATCTCTTGCTGGGAACTATTTCAATCACTGTTTCGTGACAATAATTGTTCTGCATAACTTGAAATATTGATTTGTCAACCTGGATGGAACTTATGTAAATGAACAAATTCATTTGAAAACCTCTCTTATATTGAACTTGCAGAGAGAGAGAGAGAGAGAGAGAGGGAGAGAGAGGGGGTAGGGTGGGTGGGTGGGGGATAGAGAGAGAGAGGGATGGGGTGGAGAGAGAGAGAGGGGGGGGCTGGAAACAATCCCGACGTTCATGCACGTCAAACAACTAGATTGTACAAGTCAAATTTATATAAATGAACATTCGATGCGTATATCCTCAATGGAATTATATCTTCATTTGGTATTTATTGCAGGTGTGGTATTAACCCTTAAAGCGACAATCACAACTGCAGCAGACGACAAACTTTGTGATATTTTTCCAGATTCTTGAAAAAAATAAGGCATGCTATTTCATGAGAATCGTCTGCCAGCAGACGATTCTAATGAAATATCATGCCTTATTTGTTATTTTTGAAAAAGCAGCAAAATTTGAAATTGTCGTCTGCTGCACATTATAGGTGGCGCTTTAAGGGTTAAATTACTAGATAGACCAGCGATCCGTTACTCTTCGCTCTTTCGACAGTCTTCACTGCCAGCAGACACAGAGAATTGATGCAGCTGAAGGTTCAGGTCGAAAACCAGATATTTTTAATTTAGCCTGACTGGATAAATGCCCATGTATGTTAAAAGTCTGTCCTTATATGGGAGCCTTGTCTTGGTCCTTGTTTTTTTAGTGTGGCTCTTGGTGCCCTTTCTAGTTTAGAAATCATTCGTCCTGCTGAGAACGATATAGCTGACTGCTTTATGAATGTCTGTGTTCTGTGTCTAGATCTCTTCTTCATGGTGCCGTAGGTTGGTCTGCAGTCTATGATTGTGACATTTTCTAGTTCTATCAAAGTAGGTCCCTGAATGAATCGCATTAAATCTTTCACTGTATAAAAATATAACAGATCGCTAGCGTCCGTGAAAAAAGTTTGATACTCGTAACTACTCGCATTCTTGCCTGCTCGTGAGGCATTCGTGACAGGCACTAAGCAACGGGCTCCAAAAGCGCGTAACAGATCGTACGAGATCGCAACACGTTTCAACAGAGCATTGGTTTTGTCTTGTCCAAGACCGATTCCGATCCCGATTACCACAATTTGGATGCAGAATTAGATGCACTTTGTGGCGTTTGGCTACAATGCAATACGATCTGATGCGATGCTTACGATTGAAAATTATTCGTGCTGACCGTAGAAAAGTTTTGGACCGCCAAACATGTTCTACGATTAACACGATTGCCACGACTGACATGAAGATTTGATATGATTTGAATCGAGCGCCACGATGCGATTAAGACCACGTACGATTCCAATCGTCTAACACTCTAACAACTGAGCCACTGCTCCCCTCTATATATTCAATCGCTATTAAATAATTATCCTTCCATTTAATCTAGTTTATAGTAAATTGCTGCTATCTTTAAAATTTTGCTTTAGAAATGTGACTTTCCCAGTGCTTTGCCCTATTTAGTATTTATCCTTTAATCAATGTAATGTTATTGAGTCTAAAACCATCGATTTTCAAATTCTTCATGCCTAATTAGCCATCATGGATATCCTGCATATGTCCATGGATCAGTTCAGTTTCCATACAAGACTCGTGTATAAGTATACTTATAATATATGGGTCAGAACATGAGATTTTGGTACTCATAACATATGCACAAAACCCATCTGTTAAACAGTTATCTCGCGGGTCTAGGGGTCTAAATTTTGAGTTGATTCTTCATCTACATTCATACTTTGTGTATGCGAGTAGCGCAGGCTCTGGCCGGTCTGTACATTTGCACCATCTTTCATCTACCAAGCTAATGGTCCAAGGTCTATCAAGTTAATGATTCAAGAGTGTGGTATTATCTATCAAGTTAATGATTCAAGAGTATTAAGTTAATGATTCAAGAGTATTAAGTTAATGATTCAAGAGTGTGGTGTTATCTATCAAGCTTATGATACAAGGGTGTGGTTTCATCTATCAAGCTTATGATTTAAGAGTGTGGGTTCATCTGTCAAGCTTATGATTTAAGAGTGTGGGTTCATCTGTCAAGCTTATGATTTAAGAGTGTGGTTTCTTCTATCAAGCTTATGATTTAAGAGTGTGGGTTCATCTGTCAAGCTTATGATTTAAGAGTGTGGTTTCTTCTATCAAGCTTATGATTTAAGAGTGTGATTTCATCTGTCAAGCTTATGATTTAAGAGTGTGATTTCATCTGTCAAGCTGAAGATTTAAGAGTGTGATTTCGTCTGTCAGTCGTATGATTTAAGAGTGTTGTTTCTTCTATCAAGCCGCTGATTAAGAGTGTGGCTTTATCTATCAAGTTTATTATTTAAGATTATGGTTTTATCTATCAAGCTTATGATTGAAGAGTGTGGTTTCATCTGTCAAGCTTATGGTTTAAGAGTGTGGTTTCTTAAGAGTGTGAATTCATCTATCAAGCTAGGTTTCTTCTATGATTTAAGAGTGTGATATCAAGCTTATGATTTAAGGGTGTGGTTTCTTCTATCAAGCTTTATTTCTTCTATCAAGCTTATGATTTAAGAGTGTGATTTCATCTGTCAAGCTTATGATTTAAACGTGTGGTTTCTTTTTTCCAGCTTATGATTTAAGAGTGTGGGTTCATCTGTCAAGCTTATGATTTAAGAGTGTGGTTTCATCTATCTGGCTTATGATTTAAGAGTGTGGTTTCTTCTATCAAGCTTATGATTTAAACGTGTGGTTTCTTTTTTCAAGCTTATGATTTAAGAGTGTGGTTTCATCTGTCAAGCTTATGATTTAAGAGTGTGATTTCATCTGCTTAACTTTGTGATTTAAGAGCTTGGTGGTTTCTTCTATCAAGCTAATGATTCAATAATGTGTTGTTATCTATCAAGCCAATAATTCAAGATTGTGATTCAATGTGTCAAGCGAATCATTTAAGAGCGCGTTTCATCATTCAAACGTATGGCATAAGAGTGTGATTTCATTTATCAAGTTTAACAACACAAAGTATCTAGACTTGAAAGTTATTAACTACTAGTGCATGTTTGGCAACTGAAAAAGGATTAGATACATTAAAATAGTTCATATCTATTTGATTATACCCACATTAATGTCATGCAAGTTTTGGCATTGAGATTAGAATGTTAAATGTTACGATAAACAAGTATTGCACTAACATTAACAAAACAAAGAGTTCCAAAAGTATTAAAGTAAGTAAGGGTACAGAGATCAGGAATCGATTAAATCAAGTATCCCACCTGACCCAGGATACCAATGGGAAAGTGACAAACTCACAGTTAAGCACCACAAACGAGAGCCAAGAGGTCAGCCCTTTCCCAGCAAATGACCACAAGGCACAAATAAACAGAGGCACACAAAGGCATAACAAACACAAGACAGAAAAAACCATGGATTATCCAAAAGAAGTACCGCCTTGGAACGGTCAGTAAAATGTTTTACTGGAAGGCTGAAACCGGTTTCAGGGCGCCACCCTCATCCTTTAATCAGATGTGGATCAAGAAACATAGGTATTTGATTTGCATGAAAGACCCCTAACTTATCAATGCACCATCTCCTTGAACAGAATAATTAAAGAATATAATGGCCAGCATTTGAGATTTTGGTACTAATTGCATATATGAGCAATCCTAAAGACACTTTTTGCATTTGTTGTCTCAGTAAGCATTTAAAAGAGGGCCAATATCGGCCAACCACTGAAACGCCATTATAGGGCCACTATTGGCCCACCACTGAAACTCCATAAGAGGGCCACTATCAGCCAGCCACCTAAACGCCATAAGAGGGTCACTATCAGCTCGCCACGAAAAGTCATTAGAGGGCCCCTATCGTTCCTCCACCGAAACGCCATAAGAGGGCCACTATCGGCCGGCCACCAAAGGTCATTAGAAGGCCCGTATCGGTCCGCCTCCCAAACGCCATTAGAGGGCCACTTTGGGCCCGTCACCAAAACACCATTAGAGGGTCACTATCGGCCCGCCACCAAAGGTCATAAGAGGGCCCCTATCGGCCCGCCACCGAAACGCCATTAGAGGGCCACTATCGGCCTGTCACCGAAAAACCATTAGAGGGCCACTATCGGCCCGCCACCGAAACGCCATTTGAGGACCACTATCGAAACGCCATTAAAGAGTCACTATCGGCCGTCACTATTCTAATGGCGTTTCAGTGGCAGACCGATAGTGTCCCAAGACTGAATTCTGACTAGGATTTCTAATCTTTTTTTAACAAACCATATGATATAAACTCATCGTTACATGCATGTAGTTATATGCATGCTTACATTGCTATACTATCTTTACTTACTTTTTATCCATCAGTAGAGCTTTCTCTAGCAGTTCTAAGGCCTTTTCTTCTGTAGTCTGTTTCTGTTGTCGTCGTTTCTCACGGCGCTGGCTAATAAGCTCTGCTTGCCGCTGTCTTTCTACCTCATTCTGATGGGTGGCAGTTTTCAAGTTCTGCATTACTGCTTCTTTCTCCTACAGAAAAGGGAGCTAGCCAATCAGATTATGGTAGGTATTGCGTGCAGTAAAACCTGTGTAAAACAGCCACTCTCAAAAAGACAGAAAATTGGTTTTCAAGACCAAGTATCACTAAATGCAGGTCAAAAGTATTGAAGAATGCTCAGAGCATTCTGCAATACTATCGACCTTCATTAAGCTACAATTTTTCATTAAGATTTTGCTTTGTATACTTTTGAGTGGCCGTTTACAGAGGTTTCACTGCATAAGGAACGACATTTAAATATTGTCTTGTTTGTTTGTGTTGATGCTTAACGTCCCAATCAACAATTATTCAGTCATATCGTGGTGTTTTCCTGTCTTGTCGGGTTGACCCAGTACTAAGCAGAGGATAAAGTGCTTTGCTCAAGGACACTACGCATTTCTTCTGGTGAGTATATTAGCTACCCTTTGACCCCAAGTCAAACACTGTACCAACTGAGCCACTGCACCCCTCTATTATGCAGCTGTGCAGTTGGACAAAACATCTCCCGAAACATCTACCACAGGTAAATAGCGTTAACTCAAAGACCAGAGTTTCCATTCGTGTATTCAGTAGTTTGAGCTTAAAAGTACTTGGTCGTAAATAATATTTTTTAAAAATGATTGTTGCCCATATTTTCTATGTACGATGTTTGTATGCAAAATAACCGTCTCATTGAGATGGTTCTTTTGCGTGCACACGTCGTATATTTTGATAGGATCTTAGGAAACACTTCAGAAACATACACTATAGTCTGATTTAAATGTGTCTCTTAATTCAAACTAGCTGGTACGTTGAGCAAGCACTGTTCGAGCTATTGGGGTTTGACTGTATATGCGTGGTGCGTTAATGAATACATTAATGTTTGTGTGAGTAGTGTGGCTATTTGGGCAGACGGCGCAGGTCATTTCACAGGTCGCAGGTCGATCCTCAGAATTTTGCCATGTCCATGTTTATTATGGGTGTCATAAGGTAACGTTACTAAAATTTAAACCACTAGTGGTCTATCGATTTGAATACATGGCGTTACATCACTCTCAGACTCGACTTCAAACAAGTAACTGTGTATTTTACCTGTTCAACAGATTTAGAAGATACTGGTGTAGGGAGACTTCTAGTACTCAGAACACTGATTGACCTGACATCTGGCGGTCTGTCAGTACTCTTACTCCTCGCGTCATCTACCCCAAGTTGACGTCGTTTCCCTCGTCTCTTATAATCTTGAATAGGCTTACTGTTCTCTTGTTCATTAATATATGATAATCGTGAATCAGAGCCTCTTGATGTCATGTTTCCTTTCTTTTTTGGATATTTGTCGAAATCGTTACCACCTTCTTTTCGTCTTTCCTCTGAAAATTAACATACTAAAATCATAGAAAATAGATTAACCTTTGGCACCAAGAGGAAGAGACACTAGAAGAAAGCTATAGAGGATATTACTTGAGTGTTCATGTTTTAATATTTACATTTCCACTGCGAGTCTTTAAATGAACCTCTACATTTCAGATGTGGTTCATACCTTCATGAACAAATCTATTTAAGCCACACCCACCTACGTGCCATTTGAGCGGGCTAACGTCAAGTCCATCCAATAACGTTGCTTGTTTACTGACGTTTGCGTGACGTTGAACACATATTGCCATAACGTTAAGCGCGGAAATTTGGCGTTTTGGCTGTTCCAAACCCTACGTTATGTCTGATTTAACTCAAAATATCTGGAAAACCAGCCAAGATAGGTAAAAATTGAAAATTGATACTTGACTGATAATATAAAATGTAAATATAAGCAATAAATTTTGGAAGGCTCACGGAATCATGAATACTTCGGGTATCTTGCAAAGTTAACGTGAGCCCGGGGCTTCACTTACTTTGCAAGAGACCCGAAGTATTCATGATTCCATGAACCTTCCAAAAATTGCATTCATTTCTTAATTGAATTTATTAAACGAAATGAGGAAAAGAGATAAAATTCGAGGCTCGCCGAGCATTTTATCTCTTTTTCGCAACGAGTTTAATAAATTCAATAATACAGGAGCGCGAATGGTAGATGCTATTTATCATATGACATTAAGATTACTTTAAATCTCTTTTCTAGCGCGAAAAGTTACAATTTTGTCATTATGTACGCAGCGTTGTTATGGACGTCATAACGTTTCCTGGAAATCTGTAAACCACTAGTGGTTTATCGATTTTATTGCATAGCATTATATCACTTCTAGACGCAACGTCATATGATAACAAAGACACACACATAAAATCAAGAATGCAAAAAAGCAAAGCAAACTAGCCTCGTGGTTTTAAAACTTTACCATGCTCAATCCAACTGAGCATGAAATTTATCCTGCTCATTAATGTTAAATGCCAACAATTGTTGGAATTATTGGCATTTTAAAACATTTATGAGCAGGAAAAATAAAATCTCTGAGGGTTTGGAAGTAAGGAAAATCCTTTACTTAGCATTTTATTTTTTTACCAGCAAATGAAATTTTATGCTTAGTTAAGTTGAGCATGAAACAAACTTTATATTTCGATGCCAGGAAATGCCACAATCGCAGATCATAGACTAACCTTTGGTACAAAGAGAAAGAGATATTGGAAGAAAGACAAACAAACACACACACAATCAAGTATGCAAAAAGCAAAGCAACCAACTCTCACTTCCTCAGTGAGATTACTGCAAAGTTAGAAAATGACAGGTAACTCTAATCAAAACAAGGACTACGCACAAGCTCACAGGGAGTTGGGGATTGGGACTATCCTACACTCCCTTGTGTACGAACCCGTCAAACAAAAAAGAATATATTAGTAATTTATCATCAACTTACTAAATATAAAAAATGACTGAATTGTGAGTCTGAAAACTGCACACTGCAGCTTTCAAAACATCAGTTATATGTCAGTCGTGATTTCAAGATGATAAATTATCAGCAACATAACAGAGCGAAATACAGTCGCCATTTCGTTCACTAGTTCATTCATGACAACATTCCTCCATTTTAATCAATTTAAATTGACTTGAAGCATACTAATGTATGTAGAACATGGAAATGGCTGAGTAAAATGTTAACAAAAATACAATATGCTATACTTTTTGTACCTATGATTACTAAATATCTTATTTCCATGGCTGTTGAATTCAGCACCTTGAAAAAATAAAAATAAAAATGCAAACAAGCAAAAACAGCGTACTATTTTACCATTGCTTGTTAATTTGCTGTAGATATCACCACTATTGCAGCCAATTTTCTGCCTTTTAAACGTTGTTTTTTATTTGATGATTTCATTTAATTTTCAGCATGAGGTTACTTTTCCAGCAAATATGCGGTATTTTTCTACATTATAACCCCCTTTACCACTAAGTATTTATATGATCAATATGTCTCAATCAAAATCTCCGGTATTATTGTCTATAATTATTCTGATACAAACCTAGCATTCTAGATTCTGCCCTGAGTGTTTTTGTCTCGTCTGAGAAATGAAGGAAATCCCCTCTAAGCTCCATTCGGCTCTCCTCTATGACGTCAATCATCTCCTCTGTCTCCTGTTCATACAGGTCCAATAAACTTTCGATAAAAGATTTCTGAAAATAAAAAGAAACCATTTTAGTCTTTTTTACCATACTGAACTTTCCAGCACTCAAAAGGACCAAAATTCCATATAGACTCAGTGTTCGAGATTTCAATACTTATCGCATATGCGCAAATGCCTCTAATAAACGTTCACGCTGACGTATTCAGCGGGACAGACGTCTATGATTGGCTCTGAGCCTTTATCTACATTCATAGTAATTGAGCTGCGACATGGGATTTCCAACAATGTGGTATGTACGACCAGCAAAGCCTCAGATCAGCCTGCACATATGCGCAGTCTGATCAGAGCCTTTACTAGTCACTTGAATATTCTATGAGTGTAAAGCTACTGACTGAACATCATTCGGAGTTTCTAAGCCTAAAAGGGGGCTGCACAGGCTCGTCTGAGTCTACACTTGTCAAATTGCCACATTGTTGGAAATAACATGTCGCGGCTGAATTATGTACACGCGAGCAGCACAGGCTCTGTTGTGGCAGCGCATATGACTTTGGTCCTTTTGAGTTCAATAAGGTTACTGTTTTACGGCATTGAAATGGCCAATGTGCTATTTGTTATGGGATAATTTCGGAAAACACGGGCTGCCACTTGTTCCTGCAATCGGAAACATGTCGAATTTGCATGCAATCTGATTTCAATTACAAATTCAAATCAACCATGGGAAATCCTACTTCTCATGATGAATTCAAAAATAAAAGCAAATGTTATAGAAGAATTGGCAAAACCACAGTCTGCATGCCTGGTTATACATCAAATCAGGCGTTGTGGCTAAGGTTTTCTTCATCTTTCATTGCATGATGGTGGATCATGGCGGTCATGATCTAAAACTAACACTGGTGTCGGATATGTGTACCGTGTTTTCAGCTCAAACTGTCTCTAGGTTATGAACCATTTTCTTTGTTTCATCATTATTTGGTTTGGCCTTGCCCCAAGGTTATAAATCTTTTTCCATGCTCAACTCAAATGAGCATAAAATTTTCAATTGTTCATAAAAAGTAAAAAAAGGTTTTCTTGCTTTGGAATTCGCATATGTTTTTATTTATCCCGCTAATAATTGTTATATTGCCCACAATTGTTGGCATTTTAAAATTTATGAGCAGGATAATCTTAAAAATTGAAAAGTTTCTATTATTTTTTTCTTTTGTATATTTTGACGCCATCGGTTGGGCATAAGCTATTCTTATATTTCATCTAGTATAGGCTCAGTGTTATTTTGTCATTTGCATGAGTGATCAGTGTATTTAATTCCGGCCCGCCCAAATACTTATATGGCGATTCATAGAATGCAGCAACAATATGACGTCAAAGAACATCAGACCAACAAGCCTCTTCAGTATGAATCAAGCTGACAATTGACATAGAGTGTTCTGATCGTTTTTGATGTCCTAACAAACAACTTTTGAACACATTGCGCAAGTGAATTTGTAGGGCCTGATCAAGGAAATAAACGAGCAGGTATATGCGCTTTGGGTACTGATCGCACCGACGAGAATGAAGGCTCTGGCGACACTGCGAACATGCGCAGACTCGCAAGAGCCTTTGTTGCTCGGATATATAACGTTTGGGTGCAGATAAAAAGTCAGACCAAATTTTAGACCTTTAGCCCCTCTGGATGTGTCAACATGTGCGTATACAGGAGGTTTTTGCGCATATACGATGAGTGCCAAAATCGCATACTCACTGCAAAACAATCAGGCCCCGATTTTTCATGCTCAAATCAACTTAGCATGAAATTTATCCTGCCCATTAATGTTAAAATGCCAACAATTGGTGGCATTTTAACATTTATTAGCAGGATAAATACAACATATGAGAATTCTAAAGCAAGAAAATCATTATTTTTCAATATTTGTTGAGCAATTGAAATGTTATGCTAATTTGAATTTTGCGCATATGCGATAAGTTCCAGAATCTCATGAGCTGGCACATAACGATTCTTATTTTTTTATTAAAGACTTAATTCGCTGTTCAACTGAAGAAAGCTAGGGCCCTTGATTACCCACTGAGTGCACAGCGAAGACTCAGATCAGACTTAGCTTTCTACACACTCAATTTGTTGATTTAGTCAGGCTATGGCTCAATTATATCACACCCTTATAACTCCCACTGCCTTTCATGACTCACGTCGCCAGTTATTGCCCTTGGAAGCCTCTGCAGACATCAGTGTGGACTTAGATCAAACTAGTCTCCATGATGCAGTTCAATCAGGGATGCAAGTTGAAATACAATGTATATAGTGCTGTTCGAAAGGACAACAGAAGACATTTGTAGACGACATTTTCAGCTGGGTATTCTTGCACAGGAATTCGTTACGCGAAGCTGTTTGAAGCCACAAAAATCAACGTTCAAATCATGAGATTCTTTTGACCAAGCCTATCTGGGCCCTGATTTGTTTGCAAGACGTTACACGGGAAAGCGTTGCGACCTTGACTGATCATTTCACCGATGTTTTCGTTCGCGAAATGTTGCACGCGCAGTCTATGGCGTTATGGCGACGTTATGACTTTCGAAAGTTTGACGCTGACACAATTTTGTAAAGAGAAATCCTGTGTAAGAAAAGGGATATTTTGATTTTAAGCAACGTTTTCAGTGCGGTTTAGGTTGAACTCGGGTAAAATGTGCAAGAATAACGATCACATATGTTTGTTTCATTGCATTAACACTTGACGAGTCCCTTGGACGATGTTTGAAAACTCGGCCTAACGGCCTCCTGTTCAAACAGCTTCTTCGAGACCCGGCAAATGTTAATGCATGAAAAAACATGTGTGATCCCTATATTCGACTTGCATTTCAAATAGTACAACTGCACTACTTACATATTTCTTGATAGGGAGTGTTGTTATTATTTCATTGAACCAATAATCAATATATAAAATATATGGGCTGTTAGATCAAACTTTATTATACTCCTAAAAGAGAGCAATAGATATGTTTTATGATTACAACAAAGGCATGCACCAACCTGCAAATATATAAACTCTAGTTGCCATCGTTATAAAATAAGACAATATTTCTAAAAGAAAAACTACCATGGTTTGTTGTAGCCTACTTATGATACCAATAGGAATAATAACAAAGGTGAGTTGAACTTATAGTTTGCATTTAAGTACATTAACGACCAAAATTTAGATCTCGTGCTCCGCTGCCAGCATTGTTCCGATAAGAATATCGTAAAAGTCTATAACGTGCTTTATTATATAACTAATTAAAATGACCGACTTTCATTGGCTTAGAGCGCTCACGTGGCCAGTCTATATATTGTCATATTCACTGGCTGGCGCGCGCTTGCCGGTGAATATTAGTTACTAAAATTAGACTCCTTGTGTGTTTTTTCTGTTACGGTTCTACTTTTCTAAAGACTCGCTAATTATCCTATCGTAGTTGCCGAAAACGCATCAAATCACGCACTGGAGCTGATCTATTTCAATTTTATTGCACAATAAACGAGGAATTCAATTTTGAAGTCTTCAGCTTCTTCCGACTTTCCGCTTTTGCACTGAAGAACTCCCGCCAATACTTAGACCATGTCGCGTACGTTTACATGTATTTGTAACGTCTTTCAAGCGTAAAAACGACGTTACACCGTCTAACGTCTCGAATGACGTCATTTTCAAGTAACAAATGACGTCAGCTATCACACATTTTCCCTAAGCTTTCAAAGCTGTGAATTATTGTTTGATATATCACACTATTTTAACATTGGCTCTACAGGCGAGGCGTTTTAGAATTCTTGTTAGTATATGTTGAATGATGACACTTATTACAACATATATAAAATAGTAAACGGGTGGTCTTATCTAGGTCTGCACTGTTTCTGCTAAATGCTTGACTGTCCCAAAACTTGTATATAAGATCATATAAGTTATGCATTATTTCCATGTGCAATGGTACCTGTACATCTTTCTCTAAATGTTATATAATAAAACAGTTATTGACTAATGAGGCATTGGATATGATGTGATATCGACCAGAGAAACCTATATTGACCTCGGCTTTGCCTCGGTCAATATTGGTATTCTCTGGTCGATATCACATCATATCCAATGCCTCATTAGTCAATAATTGTATAATATTTGATTATGCCTCTCAGATACCTGCAGTAGTATTAAGCGAGATAGTGCTATACTCATACCATTATATAGTTTTTAACCAGATCATCGTTGTTCTGAGTGCCTCAGCCCACAAATATTACATGGTGTCAGAAGTTATTTGAATTAACTAATTATTGATTGGATTAACTAATTAACAATAAAATGGCTAAAATTCTTCATCCTCCAGATACTTAATTCTGCAGAGGAAGTGAAGTATGTCGCATTACTTCTTGTGATTGTGCCTGGTGAAATTTAAAATTTCAACACATTTCGTTGGAATCAAGAAGGTGATACTCCAGGGGATGACAAGAAACTGGACAAAGTATTGTCAAATCTTGAAACATATTGTAGCCAAAAGAGTATTCTTGCTTATGAGAGACACTGCTTAAATACACAGAATCAGAATGAGGGATAATCAATTGAATAATATGTCCAGCTTTTGGTAAAGGTTATCACAATTGTTAAATAAATCTGCAGTTTGCAAAAACAAAAAATGCCAATAGCAGAAAAATTTCATTTCTAGACTATACAGGTTAAACTCAAACAGTAGAACAGCTACATTAGAAGAATTCCATGACAGTTTGAGGGACTAGGTTGTTTACCAACAGAGTATAACATGTCCTTGTATAAAACTGCCAAACCAGTTACCAATCCACCAAGAAAAATTCTGTAACGCTCTAAAAATAAAATAAAAAATGAAATAAACAGGTTCAAACAAATGAAGGTCTTTCAAAAGTTACAGAGCCTACCGAATTGGCGAATTCTTCAGTTGTTTTAGACAAACTGAACAAGAATGTAAGATTGTGCTTAAAATCCTAGTGAACTAAACAAAGGTGTTTTAAGAGAACATTTTCATATGAAAACAGTTGAAGAAGCCGCAGCCAAATGTAAGAATGAAAAAGTCGACAGCATTCTTGATGCCTCGAATGGTTACTGGCAAACACGTCAACAATTAGTCAGAATTATACAACTTTCAATTCTCCTTTTGGAAGGTATAAACATTTATGGTTATCAGTTGGAATCAAAAGCCCTAGTGACGTTTTTCAGCGAACAATCCCTCGAATATTAGAAAACATTGATGGTTGTGAGGCGATTGCAGATGATATTTTGATATGGGGTCATCATTGGGCCCCGCAGCACAATTGGTAGCAAATCAGATCCAGAGGTTGTAAGTCCAATCATGGCCCGGTCCCTTACTTACATGGAGATTGATCATGAAATATATTCTATGGTCATTCTCGTCCTACTGCTGATTCAAGAGCGGTCACAAGCGGAAGTATGTATATGAAGTACAGGTTAACCTCTTAGTCAAGCTTGCACAGGAAAGAGTTTGGTTAGGTTTACTGACTGTCTTGACATGACCATAGCTGTTGACTTGGGCGTAAAACCACATATCAAACAAACGATATGAGAACAAGATAAAGAAGAACACAATAGACGTCTTTGTGTCGTTTTAGAATGGAGAAGACAGGCTAATATAAAACTAAACAAAATAAATATAAAATAGGACTTTCAGAAGTAGCATGTGTTGGACATACATTTAGACCTGATAGTTTGAACCCAAGTTCTGATAAATTGGGAGCTATAATGGAAGTTCCAGAGCCCCAGAATGGAACAGAACTTCAAAGATGTCTGGGAACTGTTAATTATATTGGGAAATTCAATCCCAATCTATCATGAATAAATCAACCGCTAATGCAGCTCAAAAGCTATGCACAAATAGAGAAAGAAATGGCAGCGATATTCTTCGTAAAAACCAAATTTCACGAATACATCTATGCCAAGGGGCCACACAATGTTGAAACGGATCACCGCCCTTTAGAGAGTATTTTCAAGAAACCTTTATCATAAATATCACCTAGAATACAAACAATGACGTTGAAGGTACAGAAATACAATTTGAAAGTACAAAATAAAAGCGGGCGTGAATTATACATATAGCAGATTTGTTAAGCAGAGCATGCATACATAAATATGAAACTCTGATCTGTGGTGAGAATTATAGTATGTTCTCCATAGGAAACTTGCCTATGCTCCCAGTCAAAACGTTCTGAATTAAAAAAAAAACACTTGAAGATAAGGGAATAGATATCCTTAAGGACACTGTTTGACTGCGATGGACAGAGAACGATAGACAGATATATATCCACAGATAACTCAATATAGGAAGTTCATATTTTGATGAATTACTGCTTCAGGGTGAAAAAATGTGATAGTTCCAAGGTCGATATGAAAAGCTATAATTGAGAAAATATACCAGAAAATACCCAAATCGCATATGTTGGCCCAGATTTATTTCAACGCAAAATTAAGTTGAGCAGTCAGTTTTCTCTTCGTCTAATTTAACGAGGCATGCTGCTCTAGTTTTTCCACGACTGCGCTTAGTGATCCATGCAACGCATACTCATGAACTGGCAATATTAACATTGCATTTTTATTGCAGTTTTATTTACATTTTGTTGGGAATCGCTATCTTTTGCAAGAATAATTCCATACTTTTCTGCTTTATAGAGAATGACATGACACCTTACTGGCATGAGCTGTTAATAAGTTGACCACCATCAAAATATCGAAATATGATTTTTCCTAAGAAGCCATTTATCATTTTCGCATTGAAAATCTGACCCAACGTATTTGGCATTCTATATGAAGTGTTGATACAGAATAGTATTGCCTTTTGTGTAGAAATATTCTGCATCTTTCAAAAGCAACAGTCCTTTATTTTATTTTCGTAAGACTTGGGCCTGTCAACAAATCATCTCTGAATGATTAGCTGTGACTGCATTTTAATTAAGTGCAACATACATTGTCCCCTTCGGGAAACATTTTTCAAATACAAACCTGTCTGATTTTAGCGTTGTGGGTATATGTGACATAATTGAGCCAGTGCATGAGATTTCCAACAATGTGGCATTTTGACATGTGTAGACTCAGATGAGCCTCTGCAGCCTCCTTTTAAGCTTAGACACTCCAAATGGAGTTCAGCTAGTAACTTAACAATCATAAAATACTCAAGCGACTAGCAAAGGCTCTGATCAGACTTGTAAGATAATAGTTGATTCTAATCTTCAAGTTCGCGTTGTGTTTTCAAAGTCTCTTTAGAATTTCTAAGTCTTGTAAATTTCAGCAACAACTTTCACAAATTTTATAATTTTATTAAATCTTCTTAAGTCCAATTAAAATACTTCTAGAAACTATCTATAACCCAAAGTTCCGAAATCTACCCAAAGTCTAACCAAGTCTATGTCCAAATGTTAACCAAGGTCTGAAGCTCTGCCACTGGGTTTCATCTTATATACCAAAAGGTCACGTGATAGAAGCTGACCACAGCGCCACCTAATGACATCACCACTAACCAATCATATTTCAAGTTTACTATATAGCGCCCTCTACATAGGTAAGCTTCCATTTATATCAACCAATCAGAAGACACAAAAGTGACTCATAGTCACACCAGTTGTGCAATTCCGCAATCCTGCCAATCAAGGTCAGAATTAACACAATCTATTTATTGGGCTTATGTAATTTTACTAAACTAAGTAACATCTTTCATCATGACCTTTTGCATCCCATCAAAATTGACAGTCTAATAAATATGACATTTGAGAAACCATAACAAACTGGTGTCAGAATTCCCTATAAAAACATAAACATGTCAATCACAGATGTCAACACCGCACCTGGCTGAACACCTGCGTCCTATCCAAACCAAGCATTCACAAACATTGTAAATACCCACAGGCAATTCACAATTATTATGAACCCTCGTAGACGAAACCAGTGACTATTTTATAGACTGCGCGTATGCGCAGGCTGATCTGAGGCTTTGCTGGTCGCACATACCACATTGTTGGAAATCTCATGCACGGGCCCATATTTGTTTACCGAATGCGTCACTAAATCATGTTGTCCACCCGATTGGTTTATTCAAACTTGTTATCAATCTGCGTCATCACGCGTCACTGAAACCACTTTTTTGACCCAAAAAAGTTTAAGTGTATAGTCCGTGCTCGGTAAGAGTAGAGTGACGAAACAGATTTACAGTTAGAAGTATGAAAGAAAACCTTATATTTGTCCAATCAGGTAAATAAAGTACCATAACGTGACGAACTACGTAACTCTACGCTTATCGAGCACGGACTCCAGAAAATCTTATCATTGTTTCGTTAAATACTGTAATACTAATCATTGTTATTGTTTAGCTACCAAAGGTCACTGGTGTCTCCATAAACGGATTATTTATAGCCATTCAGTGCTTGTAACTTTTTAAACGTAGTGTTTTGGGTAATGCACACCGCGTATTGACACAAAAATAGTAAGTGAGTATGATCAGGGTATACCACAATCACAAACTGCAGACAACCCCGTGGCACCGCGAGGAAGAGCCGCTCAACCATCACAAGACACCAGGAAGACAAATTAAGCAAAGCAATCAGCTCTCTCTTCCCCATCAAGATGATTGCATTACTAGAATGGACATAAAGTAACGTACAACAAAACATAGAACAATTACAGACTCCCACAATGGGAGTAACAATAAACAAAAAGTCAACAACAACAGAACCACCGCCTTAGAACGGACAGCAGCCTAAGCCACTGGGGGGCTTAAATGCATTTTACTGGTACCAAATCTTCGCCCTAGATTCTGCTGTTTTTGAAGTACAAGAAATGTTCAGGTCGCATGGAGGCCATCTAACTAATGCAATGTATCATCATGGAAAACACTCTAATCAAATTAACACTCCATGATGAAACAAAGAAAAGGGCTTATGACTCACAGATAGTCAGAGCTAAAGAAAACCTCAAGTTGAGCCACGGTAAACCTGACTTTTCAGTCGTGATGTGCCTAAGCAGACAATAACAGTTAAAAATATCTAACATTGATCACGAGAGAAATGTTGGCCTGAAAGTGGTTTAGCAGGAAAGTTAGTGTAATTTTACACCAAAACAGCTGTCACCTCATTTGAGCCGTGACATGTGATTTCCAACAATGTGGCATTTTGACAAGTGTAGACTCAAACCAGCCTGTACAGCCTCCTTTTAAGCTTAGAAACTCAAAATGATAATCAGTCAATAGCTTAATAGTCATAGAATATTCAAGCGACTAGCAAAGGATCTGATCAGACTGTGCGTATGCGCAGGCTGGTCTGAGGCATAGCTGGTCACACAAACCACATTGTTGGAAATCTCATGTCGCGGCTAAATTTTGGTGTTAACTTAAGCGTATTTTTACAGTGTGGTCTATAGCTCACTTGATTATATTTTAAGAGAACCAGTTGCAATTTACGCATATACCTATGAACTGTGAATGTTATTTTTAGTAAATGACTGTGCTTGGCCCTTTACAACAAAGTTTGTTTCTAGCAATTTCTTATTTTTATAGCCACTGTTTTACGAATGATACACTACACTTCACAGGGTTTGTACACTGTAAAACATAAGTGTAAGTTAACTCCAAAAGAGGTGGCAGTAAAGCTGCCACCTCTTTTGGAGTAAACTAACACTTACTTTCCTACTAAAACAACTTAAGGCCAACAGTTCTTCAAGGGCAAATGTTAAAACATTTTTACCTGTTAATGTTGTAATTATTCTTCAGATCAATACAATAGAACAAAACATAGCTTTTTAAGCAGTTTAAATATTTCACCAAAATCAGTAGCAGTTTAGCTGCCACCACATTTGTGATAACTTACACTTAATATTTTTATTGTATATAAAAAATATGTGAAATTCTACCTCAAAACTAGTTGCTTTTGTTTGTTTGTTTTGTTGCTTAACGTCCCAAGTCAACAGCTATGGTCATTGCGGGACGGTCAGTTCACCTAACCACATTTTTTCCTGGGCAGGCTTGATCAAGCGGTTAACCAGTAATTCGTGCACATACTTTCGCTTGTAACTGACAACAACCCTTCTTGAATGAATCAGCGGAAGAGAGGAGAACGACCGTAGAAATCATTTCATGATCAATCTCCACGAAAGTATGGGAAAAAAACTAGTTGCATTTGTCAAATTGAAGAAAGAATCTCCCTTATGGACAATCATATGTTGAGAGTATAATGTATTTCCACGAAAAGCTTCGTTACCTAGTCGAGTTCTAATAATATCAAACATACCACAGAATTAAACCATATGGGCGGTTCTTGCTTTTCTTAGCGACATGTGATGGAACTTGACTTAGTTAATATGTAATGGAACACAAATTGACAAAGAAATAACAATAACCAAGAAAAAATCAACTGATCCAATGATTGTAAAATCGAATAATCAATATAAGAAAACTATATAAACCATTGACTTTGAGCTATTTCCTGGACATTTAGACACTTTATGATTAGAAAATACAAATTGCACTTGTAGGAAGCCGAGAAACCAAACATTCTCATAGTAGGGTCAGTAAAGCAAAAATAATTTTGCTTAAAATTGCGATTATTTTCTTATCCATCTGATTAAACATGTGTTTTGGGCACTCAAAAGAACCGTCTCAGCCAGACAGTTCTTTTGAGTACCCACAACATACGTTTTTGTTGAGAAATAAGAAAAATAACTTTCAGTTACGCACTATTATCTGGGGGCCTGTAAACACTGTAGAAGTTCGACACATTGGTCATGCTGGTGGGGTGATTGGTGTATATACACTTGCTCATGGCGATTCCTTAAAAGTGTGGTTCATTGACGAAATATTTCAGCCAGTAATGTCCTTTAATTGCGCAGTCGTTTGACCCGCAGATGTTTTTGTTAATAACATTTCTATCAATCAGAATAATTCAAGTTAATACCTGGCTGCCAATTAATCTGTTAATCTTCATCAATCTCAATACATTAGTAACTAATAGAGGGTCTATGAAAGTTTTGTTTCTGTTTTCTTACATCTTGATGGGTTGAAATTGCTGCAAACAGTGTTGTTGTTGGGGTCGTTGTGTTGTACAACAAAGAATAAAACAAATGTATTTTAATTCAACAGCTGCAAACTTGAGTCAAAAAATAATTACGTACTCCACATAAAATCTTCATAAACCTTTGCTGAGAACATAGATATAGGACAAGACATGTCTAATATTTCTTCCATAACAACTAGAATTGTTGGTTTCATTATAAGGAATTTGTTTTGCACCTTACAAAAAATTGCATTCAAAACTTTGGTTCTGTATAAAATTGGAGTATGCAACACATATTTAGAATCTTATTATGAAATTAAAATCTAGTAGATAAATACATAGACGCACAAGTTTGTATGTAGCAGGCATGCGGTGATGCTTTGAAAAACTCGGTTGCTGGTTTTTGTGTCGGGTAAATAATTCGCTGCTGGAATATTCTTTCCCTGACTGCCCAGGTCATATAGGAGCTTAGGGGCCTGGCTTAAGACTGGACTTTAAGATGTGCGTTCTTATAACTTCTATCATGCTTCAAGTAATCTTCTTGTAAATAAAAATGATTCAGCCAATACTCTTTACTAAATTCAAAATTTCACACTATCCATATAACAATCAGTGATTGATCGTCCTGAGTGAAGAAAATACTACATAGGACGTTTTGCAGGGTGTTCGTTTAAAAGAAGAAAACGATCTCGCAATTCAATTAAGTTTATTAGATATATATAGAGAGATTACCATACGACGGTTTGACATGGTGAATGCATTGTTGTTTAACATGGATTATCATGTGGGAGATGAATAAAGGCATTGAAAAAGATTGAAAAAAGAGCATTCAATGACGACTACAGAAGATAGAAAAGTCAATCAATCAACATGGGGAAGGCAATAACATTCTTACCAACAATACAGTGTGTTGCTTTTACATTTAATTCTTTCCATAATAATGTAGCGCCCCTGACCTCGAGGTTATAAAACTTTTGGCATGCTCCACTCAACTAAGCACGAATTTTCAACTGCTTATAAAAACTAAAATACCGACAAATGATGAAGTTTCTTCATTTAAGTCTCTCCAATGTTGTATTTACCATGCTTATACATGCTAAAATGCCAACAATTTTAACATATATGAGCAAGAGAAATTTCGTGCTCAGCTGAGTTGAGCATGGAAAAAGTTTTATAACCTCTGGGCCTGGTCTAATCACGACAATCCATATGAATCAATATTCGAGCCTCTGGCAACAACGTTTGTATGAGGGCAACCCCTTTGTTATTTGGGGAGGTAAATGATACATAAGAATATGGCTATTTCATATGTTTATCTCATAGAAACACCAACAGCTTTTAGTGATGTAATGTGTACATATGCATGAAGATGACTACTGAGATGTGATAGATGAATGAGTAATGTGCCTAGAACGATGATAGCTGAATTTATTTAATGCATACATTGATTACACCCCGTGACAATGCAATAAGGGGTTATATGAAATCACATATGCAATTAAAAGGACTCTTGTATAATACATCCTCAACACAGGAGGAGCATTACAATGAACTAGAGGCTGCCGTCATGCTATTACATATATACTGCGTACGGGAATATGAAAAGGGACATATGGGACCTTAATTTGCTTGTGACTTAATATGATAAATATGGTACCTCGTATAGTTAGTCTGAACCGAACCACAGGGATAAGTAACAGGACCTGTTTAAGATTCGAAGTGCTTTCTAGATCGTGTGAATATGGCCATAAATACACACTTATAATACTGTTTAGAGTGCTCTTAATCTACCGTGTGGTGAATACCTTGAGTAGATTTAGGACGTTCTGTGGGAGTTCTAAACCCTGAAAACCCTCTAAAACAACCAAGTCACTCAACAAAGATAAATTGACAAAATGCTCGAAGATAAATGCTAATACAAGTTAAGCCAACGCCTCGCTGTAGATTATCTTAAGCTTAACGATACAGAGAGACCTCCAGTTGACATGGAAAATGTCTGTAGGATCTCAAGACCATGAATAATTCGAGAAGTGGCCATAGGTACTGAGGATGCTGATTGGTTTCAGCCTCGCACGCTATAGATAGATTGAGTGCAAGCGCTGGTCGTATCTGGTCTTTGAATCCGCCAATGATAAATACTGGCATGCGCAAGGGGTCTAATGATAAGATACAAATGGCTGCCTCCATGGACGTGGGAAATTCAAGTGTAAAAAACTCATTTCTTGGTGATATGTGTTGGTCTAGGATCTGTAAATGTGCACTTCATTGTCAGTTTCGCTTGTTTTTCGCATGTCACAATCTTGTCCACCTCAAGATAAAACATATATAACAAAAGCATATCACAAATAAAGATCAGATGACGTAAACCTTAAATGCATTTCAGCAGGGTCGCCACTGTTTGACAAATTATCCGTTTATGGGTTGCCATTGCTAAAAGACTCCAGCACAAGATGCACAAGCTCGGATTTCTTCCTGATAATTGTCATAAGAAATAATCAATATATCATTGATTTGACCACTTTTGAAAAGTGCTTATATTGTCTAGGAAAACTGCACTCAATACGAAAATAATACTCTTGAGAAAATACAACATGAAACAGCCTGCATATTTATAAGGACTGCAAAATTAGTATATTTAGAAATGTAATATAGGGAAACTGATTGAGAATCCCTTGGCACAAGTCTTCTATTCACCTGTTCACAGACGAGTGTGTATTCCATAGGAACATAATAAGTTCTATATCATTGCGCTGTACATTAATTATCTCAAATGGTGGCCAGTTAAAATGACTATTAACGTTGTCAAATGTTACTATGAGAGAACGACTCTCTATAATTCTGAAACATAAGCTGGGGCTATTTTACAACTCAGGAATGGGAAATTAGGTCACAGTTATATTATAGCTAGCTCATCCCATTAACACTTTGACAAGTGATCTAAAATGTTTTAGAACAGTCCACCACTAAACTTTGACGAATGTCTTGTCTAATGAGAATCTAAAATTACAACGCGAAGGAGTCATTGACATTCATCTGACCAGTATGTCCACATCACATACACGTCTTCAACAAACTACAAAAGCATCCAAAATATTTGGCTATTCCTTTGGGGAGATGTGCACAAAATAAAGTTCCAATCACCTGCATACATTGACAGTTTTCAATCGCAAAAAAAGATCAAAACGCAGGGGAACTGTTGATAAAATTATGGACTTTATCCTACCTATATGGAAATCTTCAGATCAAGACAATGTTTGAACAAGATCAGATCAAGACAAAGTTTGAAAAAGATCAGCCTACAACTACGGGAAGGTACCATATACCTATAAATCTCGATAGTATTAACTAAATAAAGAAATGACAAAACTGAATCAAAATACCTAAAACACATGCACTTCTAACCATGACAAAAGCTAATGGAAATTAAAAGAAAAGTTCCTCAGGAAATTGTAGGAGACTGCGCATACAATGTACCCTCATCTATAAGACAAGCCAAACATATCCATGTATACACAATATGGAACTAGAAAGTGTGTTTCGCTGTATCCCAACCATATTTTAATCCATTTAGCAAATACTTACAAAAAAGTCCAAAGGGTCATTACTGTTACACAATGTTACGAAATTCATCAAAAAAAATAAAACAGGTTATCTACTTCCTATCTCCAATCAATACACCAAATATAAAAATCTGACTCGAATGGTCTTGGAAAAATCCTGCTTACAAGATTGGCATGTCATTTGTTCAAACCGCCATAGTTGCAAAAACAAAGAGGTAACACAGATATAAGACAATAATACAAATACAAATCAGCTTTTTTTACAAACGTGTGATGGACGAACGGACAAACAGATTAACGGACAAGCTGAAAACAAAAATGCAACCTCACTTGTTTACAAATTTGGCCATATAAAAGGACAAAATTAATCTGGACCTATATCCAAACAACATTAAATACATTGAGACCATTACAAAAGCAAAATAGGTAAATATGAGCAGGTAATGCCACGATCACAGAACAAAGATCAACCTTTGGTAGTAATAGGAAGAGACACTGGAACACAGACCAATAAAGACCTAGACGTCTATGCAAGATTACAGTAAGCAACCCTATCAGTTTCTTTTTCCTCAGCGAAATGATTGCGGAGCTATAAAGGATACAATTAGGGGATAACTGTATTCAAAATTTTCATTTGGGGAGGTATATCGTCGGATATACCTCCCTGAATGAAAATTTTGAATATGGTTATCCCCATTATAATGCATTTCTGCAGTTTCTTACCCAAATGGAGCGTTAAAAGCCACAAAAAAAAAACGCACGTCATCCAAAGATATGTGAAGTAGTAAATGACATCAAACTATTTCCGTCGCAATTTATCAGTCGTCGCGTACAAAACCAAGTGCATTATTAGAATGAACTAAATACATTATCAAACAAGGACTAAACACGTAATGAATAAACTTAACTTTTGTAAATAAACGTCTGATCCTTCGTTGCTCGCCTATATATGTGAAAAGTACCAAATTCTAGATATGAGCTCATATGTTGCTTCAGTTGATACTTGTTGAGAAGAACGAACCGTCATCACTGGACCCTATCTAAATTTACTATATGTACCGTCAAGGCTCAGCAGGTGATTTGGTTTAATGAGTTCACCAATAACGACGTCAAGTAGGTAACAAAATTAAAACTTCTTTCAGGAGTGAAATAATGTTCATAATGTTTTTATGTCAACACTGTTTTTAATTAGCGCTGCTGAATGGCATATAGAGAATACTAGGTGAGTGTCTTTTGATATCAAGTTTACCTGGCAAGGCTTTGAGAACGCTTGTCGACATCGCGAGGCTTGCCGAGATATGGAGAATACTAGGTGAGTGCCTTTTGATATCAAGTTTACCAGGCAAGGTTTTGAGAACGCCTGTTGGCTGAGATATAGAGAATACTAGGTGAAATCAGAGCTATAGCGCAGCATGCATTTGATACTTTCTTTCATTAGGCAAAGTTTAATGGAATTTGGTTTTCTTCTATTAGAAGAAAACTGTCGCTGGGAACGGTCGTTATATGTTAACTGGTTAGGATATTTCTTCTGTATGAAAACAGGTAAGTTTTTTATTTGGTTCCACAGAAAGATCGAGAGAATTGTAATGACAATCAAAGAAATGGTATTTCAATTATAAGCACAGCAATACCAGATAGTACCAGCAAAAGTTGCTGCATCTGGGTAGGTCAAATAGTGTCAACTCAGTCAGCTATAGGTAAGATTGTTAGAATTAAAATGAGAGTTGTACAAAGTCTAGAAAAAAGGGTCAGTTGGTAGGCGTCTGTTTACGAGAAGTTAAACAGCAAAGGTCTGAGTATTAAAAAGAATACTACGTTTGAGGTTGCATTATTTGCAGACGCAAGGGGTGACGGTAATGGTGGTTATATGAACATGGACACTGTTGTATGTAGCAAGACAGAATTGGAGTAATATCATGCATGGTCGTGTCAAAATGTATGTGATGCGCTGACCTTTTTGTTGAACAACATTTTTATTCGATTTGGCAACAAACTCTATCGACAAGTAGTTGGGATTCCTATGGGCACTAATTGTGCTCCCCTGGTTGCAGATTTATTCCTGTTTTGTTATGAGAGGGACTTTATGATGTTTCTTTCTGATGACAAGCAGGATGATGTTATTGATGCGTTTAACACTACTTCCAGATATTTGGACGATATTTTAAATATTAATAATGTTTATTTTGACAATATGATTAGTCAAATATACCCTCCAGAGCTCCAACTATATAAAGCCAATGCCTCTGATACCGAAGCCGCATTTGTAGACTTGCATTTGTCAATTTCTAATGATATTGTTTCTACCAAAATTTATGATAAACGTGACGACTTTGATTTTGAAATTGTCAATTTCCCATTTTTAGATGGTGATGTTCCTCGTTCTACATCCTATGGAGTCTATATCTCTCAACTCATTCGTTTTGCTAGAGCATCTAGCTATGTTGCTGACTTCAACACTCGCAATAAATTGTTAACTCAGAAACTTCTTAAACAAGGCTATCGTTATCATAAACTTCGAAAAACATTTTCAAAATTTTATAGAGGATACTATGATTTGATTTCTAAATTCCAAGTTGGACTTAAATCTCTCTTGCGCCAAGGACTTTCGGAACCTGATTTCTATGGTGACTTGGTGTATAAGTTGAAGAAGATTGTTGGCTCTAATTATTTTTCAGCGCAGTTTATTAAAATAATTTCCCATTATAAAAAGATTGGGTATAACATTCATGTAATGCAACAGACTCCATGCTTGGTAGTCAACCCAATCACGGTTGGAAACTTTGTTTTCCTCTTTAATTGCACGCCGGTGGGTCGGACTTCAGACTCTATGATGGTTCCGACTTAAAGACTTATCTATTGATGAGATGGTAGGGGCCTGATTCTTTGGCTGTTTGTCGGGTCCACGGGGGTTTAACTGTTGGATTTCTTTTGCTCCGGTATTCAGTTTTATTTACTGTTGAGTCCTTATCTTTGCTTTATCTCCTTGTTATATTTTGATTTTTATGTTTTAGGAGATGATACATTGATAAGTTAGGGGTCTTTCATGCAAACCAAATATCTATGTGTCTTGATCCACATCTGAATTAAGGGTGAGGTTAGCGCCGTTAAACTGGTTTAAGCCCTCCAGTAAAATATTTTACTGACCGTTCCAAGGCGGTACTTCTTTTGTGGATCTTTTATGTTTATGTTCTGTCTTGTGTTTGCTATGTCTTTGTGCGCGTCTGTTTATATGTGCTTTGTGGTCACCTGCTGGGAAAGGGCTGACCTCTTGGCTCTCGTGTGTGGTGTCTAATGTGAGTTTGTCACTTTCCCATTGGTATCCTGGGTCAGGTTTGGTACTTGATTGCATCGATTTCTGATCTTTGCACCTTTACTTACTTATAAATATATTTGAAAATGTAATAGATTTCCCCAGAAGTGGAATTTCATAGTTTAGTTCCAAAGGTAGGATTAGATATCACGGGAACAGTAGATATGTGGAAAGAGCAAAGCCTCCCCAGAACAGAGGGCTCTAAAATCTGTTGTTGAATAGGTCACGTGTCATTTCCCTTGAAGTGGAAACAAGGGAAATGACACGTGGAAACAAGAAACTCCCCGGAAGCGAGAAAAGGTATTTACCTGATAGCTGATACAATCTGTGAGATTTCTTCAGAAATGGAAGTTAGGATAAAAATTAAGGCTAAAGGGCTTTTATAAAGGCACAAAAATCCCTGAATGAGGTTTTGCCTGAGCAAAAAATAATGAACAAATGCAAAAGACGCGTCTCAGTTGAAAATAAAACACAGGTAGAGTTTCAAATAATTAATTATTTGGTGTTTGGTCTGGCTTTAAAAGAGAAATGTCCTCCAACTGGAGAGAAGCGGAGGCAGTACGTTCTTGCTACCCATACAGATTATTATAGAGATTATCAAAGGTAATAAGGTCAATGTTTATTAGGGTAGCAAGTCCGTCTTAAAGATTGGGAGTAGAAAAAATGCGTTGCAAAATATCGCCATGGAGGTAAATTTATTATATGAAAGTAAAAATGTAAGTGAGTATGATCAGGAAATACCACAATCACACACTGCAGACCAACCCATGGCACCGCGAGGAAGAGCCACAGAATATTTTAGTAACAATACATCTGTAAGACGATAATAGCAAAGCAACCAGTTTTCTCTTCCTCTTCAATAGGATTGTAAAACTCGAATGTACACACAGTAATGCATAACAAAACAAATACAAATATATAACTCTCACAAATAATGGGAAGTACATTAAACAATAGATCAACAACAACAGAACCACTACCTTAGAACGGACTGCAGCCTAAGCAACCGGGGGGGGGGGCTTAAATGCATCTTACTAGCGCTAAACCTTTGCCCTAGATTCTGTTGTTGTTAAAACACAAACTTGTTTAACTCGCGTGGGGGCTTCCTAACTAATGCAATGTATCATCACAGATAAACAATCAAATCAAATAAACGCATTATGATGATACAGAGAAAAGGGCCCATTACTCATAGATAGTCAGAGCTAAAGAAACATCAAATTGAACTAGGGTGGGCCCAGCCAACGAGAAGCATCAGGCACCAACCAACAGAATAAAGCTTTATGTCAGGGTCATCATTAAGTCTGAGGCCTGACCCACCGTCGTGCAATTAAAGAGGAAACCATAGCTATCAACCGTGATTGGGTGTACAACCAGGCATGCAGACTGTTGCATGATATCCATGTTGTATCCCACTCTTTTATAACGTTTAAAAATGTTTTTAAATTGATCACTAAAATTAGTTTTTCAAACGAATAAGTTTCAAAATGTATATACTAAAGGAAGGGGAGCGAGAAATGGAAAATTAACTATTTCAAAATTAAAGTCATCCTGTTTATCATCAATTTTGGTTGTAACTATGCGATTTGTAATGGACAAGCCTAAGCCCAAAAAAGGGCTTCAGTATCTGAATGATTCGACTTATTCAACTGCAGTTCAGTGGGATATATCTGGCTTACCATTCGTGCAAAATAAGGATTATCAATATTAAGGCAAGCCATCTAGATATCTTGAGGTAGAGTTAAATGATACAACATCATCTACTTGATTATTGTCAGAAAGAGACAACATGAAGTCTCTCTCATAACAAAATAAAAATAAATCTGCAACAAGAGGAGCACAATTAGTACCCATAGGAATACCTACAATTGTCAACACAATTTTGAGCCAAATCTTATAAATATATTGTCCAGCATCATAAACTTTCTGACATGACCACCATTTAAATCTTCTAGGTTGTTCAGAAGTGAAAAATGCGCGTTTCTCATTACAAGCCGAATAAAGCGCGCCCTCTATGTTAAAAATGTTTAATTAACTCAGTCAGTTTTTCTTTCATAAGATTATGAGGTAATGTAGTATAGAGAGTAGAGAAATCATATGTAGACACACTAGATGCTAGAAAATGTTTAGATTTTAATTTGTCAAGAATCTTACCTGAGTTTTTGTCAGACCAAAATGGATTGTTACTGTTTCTCTCAAAAACAGTTTCACAATATTGTATAACATGGTTTAAATCGCACCAAGGCAAGAAGTCAAAATTATCGACAACTCAATAGTAGTACATGAGCTAAAGCTAGCAATAAAACGTGACTTATAGGGTCTTTTATGAAGCTTTGGCAACCAGTATAACGTATGAAGCTTGCTATGATCCTCATCAGCAAATACACCAAACTTGGCAGCCATATGACATCGATGTCTATCAAAGTATGCTCTTAGGTCTTAACAGTGCCAAGTTCCTGCTTAAGGGTGTTAATGTAGTACATTTTTCATAAGACCACACGTTGTTAGTAGCCTTATCTGCAGACGCTAAAACAAAATTCCTATGGAATCCCTGGACCCCTTTCTTCACATTTCTAAAAGTGAATTTAGGTTTAGGTGGAAAAATCTTAATTATTGCAATTAAATGAAATTCTACTATCAATAATTTTAAAAATATTTAATTTCCTAGTATTTAAAGCATTAGTTCATCATGTTCTCGCTTGCACCATCGATTACGAAATTCCTGTAATGAACCAGCATTTTCATCAATCCTGATTTGAAAGTCTATCCTGTGACACCTAGTAGTCATACTGGAAATGTATATGAGCCACGATATGTGAATTCCAACAATGTGGCATTTTGACACGTGTGGACTCAGACAAGCCTGTGCAGCTTCCTTTTAAGCGTAGAAGCTCCAAATCAATTTCTGTCAGTAGCTGAACGTTCATAGAATATTCAAGCGACTATGAAAGGCCCTGAACAGTCTGCGCATACGCGCAGACTGGTCTGAGCCTTTGCTGGTCGCACATACCACATTGTTGGAAATCTCATGTCGCGGCTCATATGTACAGAAAAGGTAACTGTAACAGCGAATGTACCGAAAAATTCTGATAGTGTTAACTTATTTATGCTTTATGTAATATGCCACCCTTATCAATGGGACGAATCCATTTCGAATGTATGGGTTGTTGGGTAGTAAGTTTCAATTAATGAATTTCATTCAAATCTTAAAAGAAGATTCGGTAAGCGAACAGTGCAGAATCTGTTCAGACGTTAGGTTTACATGGGTCAATTTAACAAACGGCAACTTTGTTTAATTAATAAATATTAGTTTACTCAACTTCAGGATGTGCTCATACTACATTTATACACAGATTGGTCCACATCCCGGTCCACATATTCTTTTCTCGAATGTTGGCCACGTTGAAAATCGTTTTAAGTTTAATGAGATCAATCGTTACGACAATATTGCCATTTATTTTTCATGAAACACAACAGAGTCATTAGTAGCTGTTAAATATGAGCAATATCGATGTTTACATATTGATTCTAAGTAATTTCCAGTTCAACTTTAAGTACTATATTTTGTAAATATTTGATCTAGACCGCAGATCGGCGATAATAGATATTTCAATTTATTGCTTCTATCGTGAAAGGGCCTTGGGCTATGTGGTGCATGAATATTAATGCGCCCTTGTAATTCTCAGTGTTGTAATAACCATAGTACCAGATAAATGATTTTAGTGTAAACATCAGCTGCCAGTAATGTGCACGATCCGCGATGAGCATTTCACTATCTGAGCACTGACTCACATAATTAGTATAGTGCAGATCCAAGGGTCGTGCAAGATTATAGTACAGACCCAAGGGTCAAGCAAGACTCACATAGAGATTATAGTGCTAACCCATGGGCCGTGCAGTATTTTGCTATAAACCCTCAACATGCTGAAAGCAGACATGTCCAGTTTTAAAAACAAGAACAGCCAGTTGATCCTATCCACACTGGTTGTTCCATTTATCATTGATATAAGATTATAATTATGAGGCAGCACATTACATTTTGGCACTTATTTACATAAAGTATGCAAGTAGCTCGGTAGATCCAGACCAAAATTAGATCTCTAGTCCCACAGTATATGGCATCATGAGTGTTCAAAGGAGGAAGTAACACATTAAACATTTAAATAGTGTATAACAGTAAAATGAGAAGTCAACACTAGAATGGGTATTGACTGATGAAACTGCAAGTGATGTAACTCGTATATTTCAATCAGACATAGTGGGGCGGATATGTAACAATTTTGAGAAGAATCGTGCATTTTATGATAAAAGCATGAAACTTGGTACATGGCTAGTTGATAACAATACAAACAAATTAAGGGTCAGTGCCACGCCGAAAATGTCCTCTAATGGTCGCCATCTTGTTTTTTCCAAAATGGCCGCCTTTTTAAACTTATTCATTATAATGTCATTTTTAATTTGCAAACATAATGTTTTCTTCAATTAATTTTACTTAAATAGCCTTCAGATATATCTGAATCCCTTAAAATAATCTTTCAATTTTAAAAAAAGTCAAGATTGAGGCTGTATTTTAAAGATGGCCGCCACTTTTGTATCTAAAAAGTGCAGTTGTATAGTAGTTATATATTAGAACCTTACAAAGTTATAAATTGTGATGCAAATTACTTCTCATTCATTCTACTTTAAATTGGCCAATTGTGAAATCAGAAAAGTTGAAAATCGAATACTTTATATTTGATATATGAACTTTGTATCTGATAGAATAACATTTCAATATACTGAAACAAACTTCAGTGTACCCAAATAAAGCTTTTTTGAAAGAAAAATATTGACGTAAACAGGTGTGCTATTTATACAACGTAAGATACGTTACAATATATATAAGGATAAAATACTCAATGTAGTTAAATATTAGAGAATGCAAGCAATGTGTTTTAAATACTCTTAGGAATAATGTATAGCTATATAACAAGTGTTTAACAATTGTTGTCTTCATCATGTGGTAATACGCAAGAAGATTCAAGGTCAAATTGAAAGAAATTATTTTTTATTAACATTATCTCTATTTTAATCGATAAAAATCAAATAACCCTTTTGACACATGACATTTTTGTATAATTTCTAAAATGCCATGTTATGTGGTTATATAAATTTGGTTTCACACACACTATGTATTCTATATAGCCACAATAAGCATTTTGAAAAACAGACTATTTTGTAACGTATCTTACACAAATGGAGTCTCATCTGTTTATACAATGTTCATCCACTTTATGACATACCCTGAATCATCCTGCATGATTAAATTGACTTGTAGTGAGACTAGTACAATAACTAATGAGAAATGTTTATCTTATATATATTAAAATAATCAATTCAAAACCAGTAGAGCACACAATACAGATAGGGTGCATACTTGCAGAGTGAAGGCGGTATTTATAGAAAATGATGTAAAATATTATCAGTTATGCTTGTGAATCAGAACAAACACAAACTAATTCATAAACAGTTATTAAACTATCCAAATTCAAACAATTAAACCAGTCATTCCAACTGTCATTCTTGTCTAGTTTCTACACAGGGATTGTAACGTATCTTACGCTTTGATCATTTCAATATCAGATTTTGATACCCTAAACTGACGCTGACACTTTCCAGTTGCAACATGTTTATATTGCTACACAGAACTTCACCATGAGTCGCAAATTAACAACATTATCTAATCAGATGTTGAGTTACATTTGCATTTACATTTGAACAGCCTATTTTACACTCTTTAAAAATTGACATGAAATACAAAAGATTCATATGAAGAATTTAAGTTATTTCCATTTCACTGACAAGGAAATATTGTGACAAAAGACAACATCACCTTTAACTAGTAATGACATCTTCTGCATCAGTGTTTTCCTAAGTTGTGACTTCAGATGACAGGAAACACTGATTTCATAATATACGTTACAAAAACATAAGATACGTTATGCAAAATAATCTGAACTCAAAGAGCCCAGTATACTATTTCTTGAAATAAAATTTTCACATGTGCTGTTAATTCAATTTTATAACAAAAAATGAATGATTAATTCTTGCTATCACAAAGTATTTCATTTTGTTTTCAATAAGATACGTGACTTTTCATAAAATACGTTACGCTGATAGGATCTCTTGTAGGCAATGTTTTCTGTTTTCAAATTGACCAAAATGTCATGTGTTTGGCTATTTTGTTTTTAGCATTTCATATTTCAAATAGTTTCAAATGCTTCATATTGTACAATATAATATTTTCAACGATATTGTACCTTTGTTTTTTAAAGATCTGTGATTTTGTAAAATTCAAAAGTTCCAAATGTTCCCGCTTCATAACCTTAAGCTATGAGTAAAAAATAGCGCCCAGTGCTTCCACTGACAATATAAATAACATAGCACATGTGCATACACGGGTCCACTTGATTTATCAGCATAGAGATGCAGCCTTCTAATCAAGCGTCACGTATCTTATTTTAACGTATATTATTCCAATAAAATAATAAAGCCCATTTTAGCCAGGTTTAACTAGTTTTCCACGAATGCTATATTATTTTCCCTTAAGTAAACATTCGGCAGAATTGTGCGGGCAAGGGTTAGGGTAAAGCTTTATAAAAGACTGAAGTGCACTCAAAAAACACTGTAACGTATCTTACCAAATACTTTGGTGTTTTTGTATTCTGGATGAAACCTTTGTTTATATTTTAATTAAGATAGATCACAGTACAGTTTTGTGGTTTAAATCTTTTATACTGATATATTTGCATCTAAATAATCAGTTGCATACTAAAAATAAACATAATTTGGAAATGCTATGACCCAGAAATAGACTGTAACGTATCATACTTTAAAAATTGGGACAAGTGATTATTATTTTTCATCAAAATTTCTACATCTGAAACAGGTAAAGAGTA
The DNA here is from genome assembly GCA_964019695.1 of Loripinus fragilis. Taxonomy (NCBI): domain Eukaryota; kingdom Metazoa; phylum Mollusca; class Bivalvia; order Lucinida; family Lucinidae; genus Loripinus; species Loripinus fragilis. Next base: position 5,127,283 of record OZ026518.1, on the reverse strand, counting down.
TTGGCAGTCTATTTAATTGTATCTTAGGTTTACACCAAAAAACTTTTTTTGATTAAATACAGGTAAATGGGCCTATAAAATAACTACTTTTGAAGAACGTCAACCAGGGACACGAGAATTTGGTAGATTTAGAAGCATAGTATATTACAAAATTACATTTTTCTATTCATAATCTAAACTTTTTTATGTAAGAAACCTCAAACAGGTAGTAGATGAGTTATACAAAACCTAATGCCTTAACATATCATGCAATAAGAATGTTTTATAAGCGTGGGACAGTGTATTTTCATAATTTGTCCATTTAGCGTAGAATGAATGTTCTAGCAAGTAAAAATAGTCCCATTAGACAAGTCGCTTACTTATTAGTATGGCTTTATTGTTGCTTATTGTTCCAACATGGTATTTAAAGATGGCTACTGATGTACAAATCATAACATAATATCTGCTTTAATTTGGAATTGGAAGAATGTAGTTTGAATTTATGCAAACGATTTTCAATAATAATTTTATTTTATTTGATAGCTTTGGAGAGCATTCAATATGCATCTCAGATGGCTGTCAAAGTGGAGATGTTATATGATCACCATTAATAAAGTGGCCGCCATCTGTGTTTTTCCAAATATTGCAGTCTATTTTAAACTGAATTATTTTAAGCTCATACATTTGCAAGCCAATATGTTGTCTTCATTTATTTTCACTTATTTTGCAGTTAATCATACTAATTTGCCTCAAAATTTGTCATTCAGGCTTAGAAAACACAAGATTTAGGACATAGTCTCAAGATGACTGTCACATTTTGCATCCTCAACAGTGGTATTATACCAATCTGACAATTTATGAAATTTCATGCAAAGGTCTTATGCAATTAAATAGAAATAGTTCACAAAAACCAGGGACGAACTTATCAGTTTTTTTTTTCTTATTTTAACGTATTGTTACATGGTATTCAAGATGGCTTTGATTTTAGTTTTAGAAAAAATGAAAGTATTTTTTTATTTTCAGTTGTAAAATATTTCGAGGTTGTTTGAAGAAATTTTCAAGAAATGTTTATATTTAATGTATTAGGATAGTACAGGGGACATCCAACCTGACATCCACGATGGTTGCCAATATTGATTTTAAACGCTTTTTAAACATCTGAACTAAGGGTGAGGTTTGCGCGGTGAAACTGGTTTGAGCCCTCCAGTAAAAGTGTTTATACTGACGGCTCTAAGGCTGTGCTTCTTTTGTGGACCATTTTTGTTATTTGTGTTTCGTGTTTGTCTTGTTTTCTTGTCTGTTCATTGTAGCCTTGTGGTCACCTGCTGGGAAACTGGCCCCATGGCTCTTTTGTGTGTGATGTTTTCTTGTGTTTTTGTTACTTTCCCATGTGGTGTCCTGGGTCAGGTTTGTTGCTTGATTGTATCGATTCCTGATGTTTGCCTTCTTTCTTTTATACAGATATTCCTATAAATGTGTATTATATAAAATGGATATGATCAAAATGAGATGTGAAGAATTTTGTTTCTATAGCAAACTAGAAGTCCTTTGTAGAATTGTCACTGCATAAAATACCATTTGTTTACATCAGATTTAGTGGACAATCCTATAAAATCTGTAATAGAGATATATGTATCAGATTCTTTTTGACCTTTCTCCTTCTGACCAAGTTCCCATAGGCTTAAAAAGGCTATAAATTTCCAAAAAGTGTATACAAAATGTATACGATTTTAAAAAACATAATCCCTGGTTTTCACTCACCACATCAACTTTTCGACTTGATATTGACAGATGACGCATTTGCTGCAGTCAGCCTTATTCGGTTGTGTTTATGATGTAGCTGGCACTATCACATCTACTCGACAGTAAGCAAAGTTTATATTTTTCTGAAGTCAAGCCAATATATAAAGTTGCAGACATCTTAATTTCTAGCCAAACCCTTATTTTCTCACTAATTGCACAATAGTGAGTTGAGAATTTGATTTCATGATAGCCCACGGTCCAAAAACCTATTCAGTCTAGTTAGTTGAAACCAAAGATCTTTTGTGTATTTAGGTATGTAGGGGTTTCAATAATGATGTTATTTCGCTTTGTATATACAGGGGTGTTCTTTTAGTTTAAACTTTTATTTCATTTTTGTATAACAACATGTGTACATTTAATGCAATAAGTTCACGTACAGATCATTTCGAAATACAAAAAAGGGATTCAGAAGAAAGTCTATTGACTTTTGTAAATCTGTTGTCCAGCTAATCAATATTAGAAATACACTAAACGTATGACTTGAATTGACATTAGTATGTATAAACAATACACAAAACATTGATAATTCGAATTGGAATTAACCAGGTGGGGTATGGTCGTTGCCTCTATGTACCCAGCTAGCAGAATAGTCGTCAAACCGATCAATTTGGGATGTTCTTTTGCAGCCCAGGGATCTTCAGCTAGGTGTCGGAGACCGTATATTCCGTCGAATCTTTGCCCTTTCTCTATCACTGTGTGCTCTTCGTGATTTATTGTTCACTGTGGTTATTCATTGACTAGTTAAAGTACTTCCTAGAAACTGTTGCAAGGCAGAAGTGCTGTTGTGGTTCTCGTTTTATTATTATTGGTGTAAATGTTATTTGTATATACTTTTATATACATGTATGTAAATGATTTTGGTTGTGTTAAGGTAGCCTAGTGACTAGGTACCTTCTAGAGAAAAGCTATTTATCACCACTGTATACTGTCTATCTGTATCTTCATTTTACCCCATTTTGGTTTTGTAGGAAGAATGTTAGCTTTGATTGTACTACTTCCTGGTCATTGCTTGAGTTTACCTAGTATATAAGCCAAAATTGGTAGACATGCCCAGAGTGACACAGGCCAACAGCCGCTAAGAAGCGTAAAAAGAGGCGTGGAAAGAGAATTATGAATTAACTCAAATTCGAACTCTTTGGAATGCAGAAGGTATGACAGAGGAAAGCCCAGTTGAAGGTCTAGCCAGCTGATCAGTACAGGATTTATCACTAAAGCAATTAGCAGGATGTGTCCTGACAAAGCAGACAGATCATCAGCAATTGTCGTTGAGATGCTTTATTCTACATGTTTTTGGGAAAAAGTACAGTCAAGGTATTAGACCTCAATTGCAACATAATCTCAAGTATTAGTACAACTATTTGGTAGGAGAGCAAAATTGACAGGATGTACATACATGTAGGCAAAGGGGGTGCTCTGAACAGAGGTTTGAAGTTCATTAAGTAATTAATAAGGGTGTTTGAGTGCATATCCCAGAGACATATAAGGCAGAGAGTTGAGGTCGACGAGATGCAGTGCAGCTTTATATCAGCTACAGAAGTTGCACCTGATTTCTAACATCACTTTAATTAACATAGAGAATGGCAGCAGGTAGGTAATGTGCATGCCTTTAAATCAATAAGTAGCTGGTCAAGGACATGACAAGCAGGGCAAAAGTTGGCAATTGTCGCAGCGAGAAGTTTGGGTGTTGTAGTTAATCAGGGCTCTGTTCTGATTCCACTGCTCTTAATTGTTAGGCAAAAGGCTCTATTCACGGAATTCAGAACAGACTGCCCATTATTGCTGTTGTACAAAGATGATCTGGTGATCAGGCTGAGTCCATGGAGGAACTGCTGGTGGAATGCATGAAAGTATTGGAAGGAGAAGGATCTACATGTGAACATAAGATATGAAGTCATATAAAGTGGTCCTTTGAGCTCAAGTGCACCAAATGCCTGTGGCACAACACTTCTTAATGATGGAAGATAGAGGTGACAGAACGTACCTGATAAAAACTTGAGATAGGAGTTCTGTAACCAAATGGAAATTCTCTACGCTAGAGACATCCTCGAGTTGCCTGCAGTCATATACTGCAAAAGTACATGGTAGAAGCTCCGTAAACTTCTTAGCCTTCTGATCAACTAGCATCTGCTGCTTTTCACTCGTGGCAGGTGGTACATAACATGCATTTGTTTTTTTTGTTGAGTGTGTATATCCAGTACGTCCTTGATTATGAACAGTTTACTAGCATGATACATTCTAAGTGATGTCGAAAACGCAAAATAGTTATAATGTGATGATTTTTTGAGAAAAAAACTGCAAAATATCACCAATAAATAGAATTTTCCATTTTGGCGGCCATCTTGGATGCCATGCTTGAACCTACAGTTGAGAAAATTTCAAAATTACATATTATATATAAGAAACAAACACTCATTGCAATTAAAACACTTTTCACTCATGAAAACTTAAAGATATATTTATGTATGAAAAGATCCCCCGATACAATCTTTCTTCTTTGGCAGCCATCTTGGATGCCATATTGTATCAAGGCTCTCTTATAAATTGATCACAATTACCAAGGTCACATTTTGAGCCTTTCTATGCTTGGAAAAACTTGGATTTCATGCAAAAATCTGAATTTAAGTTCATTATATGATGTTTTCGTAAAGCAAGCATGATTCAATATACTAAAATGGCAGCCATCTTATAAAATGGCGGCCATCTTGGATGAAATGCCCATCTACATGTGATGTCAGATAATCACAAATGTTTTATTGTTAAAATAGACACTTCCACTAGCTTTCAATATAAGTTTATTGCAAAATGATATCCTGCTTAGCAGGCTTTACATGAAAAAAAGTCGCCATTTTGAAATTCAAGATGGCGGCCGTCAAGATGCATTTCTGGCGTGGCACTGACCCTCAAAAATTTTGTTTTTTACTAATCTAGACATGTACCAAGTTTCATGCTTTTATCATAAAGTGCACGATTTTTTCACATATCTGTCCCACTAACAGGGAAAGAATGCCATATTTGAATCAAAAGAGGAAAGAACGCCATATTATTAATAAGTAGAAAAAGTTATTTAAAAAGTCAGGAAGTTACCGTATTCGAAACACCACCAGAACAATACATTGGTGCTCGAGACCAGCACGGGGGATTCATAGATTTGATTTCGATACTAAATCTACTTAACCAATCGTCATCAACTGTAGTTTGTTAAATCGCTTTTTTGGAGTACAGCGACCAAAATACAAATTTAATATTATTTTTTTTTAGTAATTTTGTCTTTATACATTATAATTGTAATTTTAATTTTTATCACGTCGTAAGTTTGGTTAAAGCTGCATAGTCTGACTTTTGATTTTCTAATTTTGGAAATAAAGTTTCTATTTTTCAAGAATAAAGTAAATTTTTTACTTTATTCTTGAAAAATAGAAACTTTATATTATTAGTAGTAGTATTATACTCAAATTCAGGTAAACATTTTACCATTTTCATAAATCTTAACAAATTATCACTATCAAAACAACAGCATTTATGTTAAAATCAATAAACTGTCTAGAATTATTGGAGGGACGTAAATAATTCCTAGCAAGAGAAAAATCACCTGTTTTTATAAGATAATTCACTTTTCCATGCAGTTTTCAGCTGTATTGAACATATTTATTGTGAAAACAACTTTCTTCTATTTTTACAAATTATTTAAAAAGAAAATAAGAAATTTCGAAAAAAATGTTCATAGTTACAGACCTAGTCTCTTTAAGTAACTAATGTAGTTTGTGCACTTTTGCTTGACTGCGTTACGTTCCTTGATAGAGATACTTGCTTATAAGACTCACACATATAAAGTTAATATTACTTTGGAAGGTTTCTTGGGATTTTCAAAAGAAATAGATTGTTATGAGTGACATATAATTCTTGTTGTCTATTGTTATTAAACTTTATTTGATATGCCAAAGACAACCCAAAAATTTATAAGTAAGCAAAATTCAATGAAAGTTTACCATGTGGCTGAAGAGTTATGAGCAGTTATTTCCACCAAAATACAAGTTCCTGGCTATTTCGATTAGGGATACAGACATCTGTCAGTATTGCATGCTAGAATAGGAAATATTTATATTATCATAAACAATGATTTATCTATTAATCATATTTCTGACAGGACCTTCTGTGGCTGGTGCATTGATATAGAGGATGCCAAACACTGCTTCTTTTCATGCAGTAAGTTTTAAAATGAGTATTTAACATTTTTGAATCAGTTGGTAACTTCCAAACACTTAACATGAAATTAATATTATTCAGAAATGACACATTGAATGATGCAATTAATACAAGTAGCGCAGGGCAAGAGTATATAAATAATACTAAACGCTTTGATAATATGTCTGTCAAATTGATCTATTTAGAACCATACACCATACAGGTATTTCATTGGTTATACAAAAAGTCCTTTGCCTGTGGACGTAGTCTCCTTCTTTGCCCTGGCAGAGTTGATAAATTGGGCAATGCTTACTTCTAATCCCAAATTGAATAAGATATTGTATCTACTCTAAATGTATAATGATTTGCTTAATCAGTACTCTATTTGGTTTAAGAAAAAATAATAAACAGTAATTATAATGATGCTTAATTTCTTAGCAAGATACTACATGTATTTGTATTGAATAAATGTATTTTATAGCATTGTTTGCATGCTTATAAATATTAAGATCTGTATATATGGGTGGAGGGCCATACCTAATGTTGCAAGAATTTGTAACATATCCTCATGCTGGATTTGTGACTATAAAATATATTTAAACTAAACACTAGACAGTCTAATGATAATATACATTGCTATGTCGACTGAACATTGAGGCAGCAATCTAGTTATATTTATTGGATAGTACAATCCATACCTATATGAAGTGAAATTTAAGGCAATAATCCAGGCCTGTCTTCTAGATATTTCTGTAACATCATCCAGGATAGTTTAACATTATCATCTACTGGATAGTTTTGCATTATCATCCAGTTCTGTATAAAGTATTTTATGGCAATAGTCCTGTCTTGTCTTTTAGATAGTTTTATAATATCATCCTGCCCTGTATGAAGTGTAATTCAAGGCAGTAATCCAGTGCTGCCTCTCGAAAGCTTTATGATACATGTATACGCAATCATGTCAGTATATGAGATGTGGGGTTAGACAGTCACATAAACCTTGTGGTACTGAGATTATTGTCCCATCACAACTCAATTCTTGCCTCATCACCCGTCAGGTCTTTAGTCAGATATGAACAGGAATAGCTTTAAAACTATCTAGATTACATAGCGGAATAATGGTGATCAAAACTTCTAAAAGATCTCTGTGACTTTATGTTCGTTTTATGTAGCATTAACAGGGGTCCACTTTTAAGGCACTTAAATGCATTTTTCATCGGATACAAATAATCAATTCTGCATTTGATATTGTTGATATTGTCAATAACAAGAATATTGATCGTGCTTTTGTCGAGTATTTGTCTGATGTAAAATGATCATTTTAACTGACATATTTTCTTACAGTTACACAAGAACATGTCTCCTTCCTAATGTGTGAGAAGTTATTAATGTTATTAATAGAACAAAAATGGGTTTCTTTAATTACACAACATTGCTACATAGTAACAAAATAAGTGTAAGTTAACACCAAAAGATATGCCACCTCTTTTGGTGTAAACCTACACTAACTCACCTACTTAAACAGCTTAAGGCCAACAACTCTCTCTGGTGATAAATGTTAAAACATTCATATATGTTATATTTATACTAGTAGATATTTTCTGGATCCAAAGAGTCGAACAGAAATAGCTTTTAGAGCAGTTAAAAGGTTACACCAAAATCAATGGCAGTTCAAATGCCACTAACAGGTAGAAATTACTTTTGTCAAGGCTGTCTGACAGCTTCAATAGTTTTGGGTTTCTAGACATCAGATCTAAAATTAGCTGTGGATAGGTAAACATGACTTTTTTCAAGGCTGTCTGACAGCTAAAAATAGGTTTGGTATTCCAGTCATCATATCTTAAATTGGCTGCGGACAAGTAGACATGAGTTTAGTCAAGGCTGAAAACAGCTAAAATAGTTTTGAGATTCCTGATACCAGATTGTTTTACATACCAACTTAAGTAATAAATTCATTTTTGGTCTGTTCATGGAATAATGAACAAAATGGGTCTCTTGCAAAGTAAACGTGAAACCCACTTACTTTGCAAGATACCTGACATGTTCATGATACCACGAACATACGATAAAGTGAATTTCTTAAATAACAAGGCGTGCTGAGTTGCACGTGAAATAAACATGGATATGTTTTTCATCACAAAACATGTAAGAAATTGCCACAGGTGTCTTCGCAGTAGAATTTAATATCTATCAACTGACCTCAAGATAAGAGTGCGTAATTGGAAGTTCAATTTCTCATCCAAAACATGTTGTTGGTACTAATAAGAACCGTTTCGATGAGTTCATTTTAGCATCCAAAACATATGTTCAGACTGATGGATATGAAAGTAATCACATTTTTACGCTTATCTGGACCTTAATTTATTCTTGAATGAGGAATTTAAGGCGTGTTTTCAGTATCATTTTCAACATTATCGAATCATAAGTTGCAGTTAATGCGTTTCCTTGCAGCACTAGAGTCCCACAGCGTTATACTGGCTTTGTTACAATAATAATTTATTTACCAATAACATAGTAATCACTACTTCAACTCACTACATATAGATAGATATTCTTTATTTCCTCCAATAAATAGAGTTTTCAAACATACCCTATTGAGTTGATTCGTTCTGTGGCATCTCGCATATATGTGTTTTCGTGTTTGTTAATGTCCCATTTAAGGGACACTCTGTACAAATAATGTCAAAACATGGTTAAAAGATACATATGGTAATATTATACAATAAAATGACAAAAAAAATGTATGTATTGATGGGATCCAAACTTGCGCATATTGGAAAAGGAATGGATTTTCAGCTGGCGGCGACTCTACCTACTGAGCAACAAATAGTTTTCAAACCCACAACCGACTACTTAATATGCCCCAACTTTTTTGAATTCAATGTTTACAAACAAGCAAATGTAAACATAGCCATTAGATCAAGAATGCTAAGTTCCACAATAATTTTGTTTCCTGTTGGTTTAGTAATATGTTAAATTACACAAATTGTAAAACTCAAACTGCATTAATACGTCTGTTAACATTCCTTTTAGTAACGGAAAAATAGGGATAAAAGTTCCCCTTTCTATGCCTTTTCTTAGCTTTGCTGCTATTCGCTAGATATGTTCTAATAACTTGGTCACTTTTAATTTACATAAAGCATCTTTTCGACACATATACTAGTTTTTTTTGCAGTATTTTGAAGTAAAAGTGTTGAAAAAACAACAACCAAGCAAATCTTTTTACAGCCCTTTATAAGAGCGCGTACCAAAATATTAATTTTCTTATTTCTTAACCAAAACATATGTTGTGGGTACTCAAAAGAACCGTCTCACAGAGACGGTTCTTTTGAGCACCCAAAACATATGATAAAACTGATGGGTGAAAAAATATTCACAATTTACGCTAAAAATGTGTTTATCTAAACCTAAGTTCTTACCCGGACTTGTGGAGAGAGGCTCTTAATTTTCACACGCACAGTTTCATTCTTGAGTAACGCTTCCATGTTTTTGATAGCCTGAAGTCCACGACCACCGCACAGAAAAACACGATTTTAATTAGCTCTAAAACCCGAACCTGCATCTATCTCAAGAAATGCTATGACATATGTCCTCTATATATTCATAGTTTTAGGTGTACTAGATGGTAACATTTTAAATGATTCATGGAGCTGAAAATGGGATTGAAAAAAAAATGTGTTTATTATATTACACAGTTCACACTAAAACAAAAATTCCATGTTACTCCATATTCCTAACAATCGAACGTATTCGTATTGAAAGAAATGTAAGTCTAATTATTCCTTTAGTGTCATTGGTATTAAATTCCGACTTCATTCATAGAACGTCACTTCCAACAGGATTGTTACATTGTAATTGCAAATAAAAACCAGTTGCCAGTTTTCTGCTACGATCGTTTATATCAACATTAGTCGTTAAAGTGCCACTTCGAAAATATGCAAACGACATCTCAGACAGTCGTCTATCATAAATAGATAAAGCTAAATACACCATACGAAACGTCATTTATAGATGATTTTCAGGATATTTCAGGCGAAATCTTATTGTGGAAAATAGAAAAAGAAATTATAAATGTGCCGTCTGCAGAGCCATGTACGCCCGCTAAAAGTTAAGTTTCAAAATCCACCTTCGCTGATGACGTTCTTATCGACTTTCCAATAGTTATCCAGTCGTTCGAAGCAGAGTTTAATGCCTATTGTTATTATAAGCTGGGTGCTATTGAAAACGTTTCGATCTCTATTGATTAGAGCCAGGCGAACGCAGAATAAAACTGGCGCGCATATGCAAACGATAAACCAACATTGATTGTCACCATGCTAATCTGCTGCTCTGACAAGATCAAGACCGAGCCATTTGGGATTTTGTGGCTGACTGAGTTTTCCATTCTAATACAGAATGTATTGTTCTGGTATTACCGGTCATAAATTCAAAAGTTTATTCGACGTTGCCTCGACTGTTTTTACTAAACAAATTTATTTTACAAATTGCGTTGCATTGATGACCCGCATTGTGCTACCCCAACGCATTGTGTTACCTAGCAACAAATAACAGGGTTTACAGAGCAACGCATTTTGCTGCCTAGATGGGGATATTCTCTTGTTCAGTCATCCGGGTATTTTAGGCTTAGCTGACTTCTTGGCTCTCTTGTATGTGATGATTTCGTGTGTATTTTTCACTTTCCCATACGGTATCCTGGGTCAGGTGTGGTACTTGATTGTATCGATTCCTGATCTTTGTCGTCTTCCCTACTTTTGTAATCTCACGTTGAAGAGCTCCGCTGAACAACTCGGTGACAATAATGCCAGGCATTCAAAAGCTTGAATTTTTAATCAAATAATATATCCATAAATATGCCCGATTATTTTATAAACACTCACTTCACCGAAAGAAAATCGTATTTCAAATAAAAGTTTCTGCAGTTTAAAGATAATTGCGAGTTATAAATTCACCAAATTACGTAGTACCCGTGTATTCACCGAGTTAGACGGATGGCTGAGAATGGGTTTGCTCCCCCCCCCCCCCTAGGGAATTTTGCAGACATATCCTATCTTGTAGATAATTGAAAGCCGAGTCTTTTAAGAGATGTTTGCACTCTGTGCTCCGGGGCGTTAGTCTGTAAGAGCCTGTAACATACGTTACTTTACTGAATTAAGAAAAAGTAAATTGAAAGTTTGGGCTGAAAATTGAAGACATTAAAATATTTATTTTTAAAAATCATTTATATAGTCTGCATACTATATATCTGAACAACGTATGACAGCCATTTGAACAAAATTGCAGCTTCCTAAGGTGTCATATACGTTACATAAATCAGATAACCCATTAAAATTTGCAAGTGTGGCTAACATCATTTACATTCACAATTTCTCTGTGTAATTTGCAAGATGTTATTAACCATGGCTGACTAGCTTGTGCAATTGGCTAACAAAAAAATTAAAGTTTGTTTCCCTGGCTTAAATATTTTTTCTGGAATAAGCAATTAAACAACCCTACCCCTACCCAGTTTTAAGGTGAAAAGTTTGGTATTAAAACTAAAGAAAAAATAGTTAAAAAATATTTGCAGTTGATGAATACGTTTCATTGTTTGGGATTCATTTGCTTATATGAAAAGACTCATAAATCTGCAAGTTTGTTGCGAAAATTTGAATATCAGAGGCTGTAACATATGTTACCTGATGTAATAAATGGGCAAGCTCATTGTCTTTACGTAAAATATGCCTAAAAATGTTTTAATCGCCTCGAGGGAATTTTGCAGACATATTCCTTCTTAAAGTACAACTCAAGCTGCATCGAATAAGGGATGTTTGCACTCTCTAAGTTGGGGCGTTAGTGTGAAACAGCATGTTACATGCGTTACTATATCAAATAAAGGAAATGTATTTTGAAAGTTTGAGCTAAAATTGTGAAAAAAACTCGCAGCTGCTGGATATCTTACATTATTTAGGGATTTTAAGCTGGCTCGTATGATAAAGACTTATAGATCTGCTAGTTGTCACCAAGTTTTAAAGATCAGAGAGTGTTACATATGTTAACGTGATAAGTAAAATCATCAAACAGTATTTTGACATCAAGCTGAGTAAGGGCCTGCTCCATCCTAATCCCCTTTGGAATTCTGCAGACATGTTACATCTTATGTAACCATTCAAGGTGCATTTAATAAGAAATGTGTGCACTCTGTAAGTCGGGGCGTTAGCCTGTAACAGCTTGTTACATATGTTACTATATCAATTTGAGAATAAGAAATTTGAATGTTTAAGCTACGGAAAGAAGATATTAAAATTCTCTAATAAATTGACATTCTTATAGTCTGCATACTGGATGACTTTACTACATATGGAAGCTGTTTAACATTAATACGGCTAACTGTGGTGTTATGTGCGTTACATAAATCTAATTATAATTTAAAAGCCATAATTGTGGCTATCGTCATTTAGTTAAACTCCTACTATGACTTGGTTTCAAACTGTTTTATTGGATTTTACAATTATATACTCAATTGATGAATAGGAAAAACCAAGTTTGCTTTTCTATCTTAAATATATTGTCTTATAGGAGCTAATACACAGCCCTACTCCCAGTTTTACTGAGAAGCAAATTTTGTTATTACTGTTAAAGGAAAACACATGAAAGCAATTGCAGCGTGTGGATATTTTACATTTTCTTAGTCTGTCTTGCTGATATATCTGCAAGATGTCATTAAGTTTAAGATCAGGACACTTAATGTGTACTTATAAGACTTTGGTGCCAAAACACTACAAATTATATTCATATTTGATTATCAAGCCCATGGACTGTTGTTACAGATGTTATCAATGACCTTTTGGACACATATCATAATACTGTGCATAAAATGCTAAATATAGAGCCACAAATAGAATAGATAGTTTTACATTTGTACAAGGCAATACAATAAATGAAATGGTCCAAACTAATTCTCATCGATTAAACACTCATGTTCAACGTTTGTCGTTGTCTGCTTCTGTGGTAATCATAATTATCACAGGCCTCCTTGCTACTAGTAGAATCATCCCACAATATTTCAATCATTTACTGTTATAAAATTTTACCACCAGTCCACTCAAAATTGATGAGCCATTATCAACTTTCCAATTTTGCCATTCACGGCTTGGAACATTTTGAAACTGATATGATTCCTAATAGTTGTCTTTTTGAGTATGTGTTTCAAGTGATACTCTGCAAGTGGGAGAAAGACTAAAGCTTTACAAGGAGGAAAATTATGCCATTAAATGCAATGAGTACCTGGACTGATGTACCTTGATATTTCTGTGATAAAGAATCATATCTTAGCTGGTTAACTTTTATAAATTTAGCATTTCCATTCATGCAACAAAATATTTTCATCTAATAATGTCTCTGTACTTATTATCTTTCCCCAAGCATTCAAAAACTTATTTGAAGTCTTAGCACTACTGAAGTGCTGAAACCAAGGTAACTCTTTCCCTTCAGATAAACAAACTAGATGTATCACAGCAGGTAAAGCAATGAAATGCAGGATGAACAGAAAGCAAATTAGACCCTTTCACTTCAATGATTCACTAAGTTTCTAAGATAAGAGTGCTTATTAAAGGATGTAACATATATAACTCGTCATGATAAATGAGCAAGGGCTTTGTCGTGACATCCTTTTTGATTACACAGTCAGAGGCAATTGTTTTCAATTTCAGTGTTTTCAATGGATCATGAAATGGGGCAACCTTATCAACTTGTTTACTCTGTATAAATCTTCCATAGAGCATAATATAGAACTACTGGTTATCCTATTCCACCCATAGTCCACTTTCCTTCTTTTGAATGCAACAGCTAATGATATGGCTGCAAAAACTGAGGAATCAAAGGTTTTACATCATTTTAAGGCTTGCTTCAATGTACTGACATTAAAAAACAACCAGCTGCAAACATAATTGATGGCAATGTCCAACTTCGTGTTCTTTCTCATATACCAGATAACTTTCAAGGTGTAATAGAAATTGTTTCAGACGGTCTGCCAAAACCATCAAGAGTCAACATTGTAACTAAAGAAAACTTATTGGTATCCTGGGTCAGGTGTGGTACTTGATTGTATCGATTCCTGATCTTTGCACCCTTACTTACTTTAATAAAGTTCTTTGGGCGCAGCAAAATACTATTGATCTAAGACCTGAGGACTTAAGCACCAAAGGGCTGAAAAGGTTCCATGGCAAATGATGCAAAATAGCAGCCTATCAAATTTCTGTTTGACCAATGTCAGAAATCTTAAAGTATTCTTAGAGGTACACGGTAGAGACATAGCTTTTGCAAAATCAGAGCAAAGTTATCATTTGACTAGCACGGATTCAGAGGCAGCTGCAGTAAGATTGCTCTTGCCACTTCACAGGAAGAGACATATATCAGAGTCATACTCCATTGTCTGCATATATGTCAAATGGCATTAAAGTAAGTAAGGGTGCAAAGATCCATATTTTATCAAATGTTTGATCCCATGACAGTGACATGCTGTTTCTGCTTTTGAAGAATGCTAAGGAGTCAAGTTATAGCTGAGTCAATTTGTTTGACGCTGGCACTGGCCATACACAAAAAGAAAATTAAGTCTTTTGATGGCAAAAGAGGAGGATCACACGAAATGCTTATATAAGTGATGTTTGTCACAATTACCAATTTTAAAAAGTAATCTTAATTAATGTAACAAATATAACACCATAGGACTCTGTGTATTTGTTAAAAAACAATTTCTTATGTATCAAAGGTATTCAGCATGAAAACTACATGAATAATTCAAATAAATAGATAGCTTTATGTCTTCTTTCTGTTTCTCAGATTTTCAATTCATTTATTCTTAAATTGATATGGTAACATACGTAACATACCATTACAGGCTACCCCCTGGTTAATAGAGTGCAAACATCTCTTATTTGATGCAGCTTGAATTGTTTTTTAAGGTAGGATATGTCTTCATAATTCCCAAAGGGGTGGAGAGGAACAGGATTGTACTCAGTTTGCAGTCCTAATTCTATGCCATGATTCTACTGGTTGTGATGAAATGGGTGATTATTTTGCAATAGAAGCAGACACAATGATAGACATTGTGAGGGTGACTTGAATAAAGATTGTTTTTGAATAATTGTATTGAATAGGAATATTTATTAAATTGTGTCATTGAAATGAGAACTATTATTTTCTATCTATATGTCTATACATTTTGATATTATAGGCATTAGGAAATACATGATAAAAATTATATATAACATCTGTAACACAATTCCATGGGCATGTTATCAGCAATGACTATAATTACTAGGAATAAGGCACCAGAGGCTAGAGTTAAATAGGAAAACATGTGAAAAATAGTATTTTTTCTGAAATATCATCTCTTACTTCCAAGACAGTTTCCTTGCTCATTCATTATGCCATGTAACATATGTTACATACTTTAATAAATGCTCTGATCCTCATGTCAAACTTGCAAATGTATGATTCTTTATTGCATTAGCAAGACAGTGCCAAAAATGTAAGATATCCACGAGCGTCAAATATTTTCATATATTTTTCTTCAATAATAGATACCAAAATTGGATACTTAAAATTGGGGGTAGGGTTGTTTAATAGCTCATATAAAACAATGTATTTGAGATAGAAAAGCAAACTTTGTTTTTTTCTATTAGTCAAATGAGTATTTTAGTAAACTAAGATTAAAAACACTTGTAAAAATACACAAATTGTCTGTAAAATGAATGATGTTAGTCACGATTTCAACTTTCAAAAGGGAAATTTAATCTATGTAACGCATATAACACCATTGAAGGCTGTATTTTTTTTAAATGCTGCTTTTATGTAGCTTAGTCATCCAGCTTGCAAACTACATAAGAAATTTGAATAATTATATGGTTTAATGTCTTCTTTCTGTAGCTCAAACTTTCATTTTGATTTTTTCCTTAGTTTGTTACAGTAACATATGTAACAGGCTGTCAGAGACTAACGCCCCGGAGCACAGAGTGCAAACATCTCTTAAAAGATGCGGCTTGAAATTTTCTTTAAGATAGGATATGTCTGCAAAATTCCCTAGGGGGGGGGGGAGCAGGACCTTTTTTAGCTCGAAGTCTAAGTGCGCAAAGAGCCCCGATCATTAAGACTCAGGCAATGTGACGTATATGAATTTAGTGTTTTAAAACAGTTTTACAAGAGTAGTTTTAGTTACTTTTCTTAACACTAACATTCCTGCATCGAAAGGTGGTGTGCCTACATATGAGGGGGGGGTTCAATATGTAATGAAAACAGTCCAATAAACCCAAAGTTTTAAAGGCTATTTGCATGCATTAAACTATTACTTTATAAAAGCCAAGTTGGCTATGTAACGGTAAACTTGCAGTTGGCCAGCTGCTTTTCCAATTCGCACAAAACGCTTTCATGATACATGTAGGGTACTGAAATGCACTGCGATATGAAATGAAAACATAAAACTACGTGAGCGTTGATATTTTCAGCCTGTTTATTCCTGTGGTGAATATCTATATTGGTGATTAATAACTACAAAAATCCTTGATGTTGCTTTATATTCTACGAAATAATGAGGCCGCCATTTTGGTTAAATTCCTGCTTAACCATAATTCTCTGACGTTCAGTTGGTTTAAACATATTTATTCATATTTCCATTTATAACAATATACAAATATACATTTTTACAATATAATCATGAAGGGATTCAGAAAAAAGTTATGCGACTTATACGAATCTGTTTCCCTTTGAACAAAATGGTGCACAGTTTGAAATTATATCCGGTGAAAATCAATAAAGACATGAGTTGTATTCAAAATTCAAACCAAATAACTTTTCTACTCTAAATGTATTGAGAGAGAGAGAGAGAGAGTGAGAGAGAGAGAGAGAGAGAGAGAGAGAGAGAGAGAGAGAGTCCATCTTCTCCATCTTCAACGCTCAAACCGTTTACTATCCAGTATGTATTTTTGAACTGTAACAATAATTATTTAATTAGTATGAAAGTCAAATGCAGGTATACCAAATAACACAGTGTTTATATCTGGTATACAGTAGTTTGCCAGTTCATTCAGCATTATTGCTCTGATTTCGTTATACCTTTGGCATTCAAAAAAGTAGTGTTTTGTAGTTTCAACTGCACCAAGGGCATAGTGAAGATTGTCAACAATATTTTTTGAAAAAAGATGATGATTGAGAGAACTGCAATCGGTTCTTAGTCGGGTATGTTGTATTTGAGATATTCGGTTGCCAATGTAATAATATTTAGGGGGCTTCTTTAAATTTTTGTTTAATTGATATGTAAAATTTTGAATCGAATTTGCCTGTCTTACTTCAAGAGATAAATCGTTGCAAGCTGTTATACTAGAGGTCAATAATGATCTATAATAGAGCTGCGTTCTGGACAATGTGTGTCTAAAGTTATTCGCGTTCCGCAAGTTATAAGTGGTAGAATCTTCCACAGAAGCAGGAATTCGTGAGGATAGATAATTTGACGAACCGCCGGTGTTCATTTGAAAAAAGAGACATTGCTTATGTTTATGTCGTCTTTTTTCAAACGACTCCCAACCCGTTTCCCAATATAAAATGTCTAAAGAGACTAGTTTAGTAGCTCCAGTGGCTATTCGTGCAGCTTCTATTTGTTTTTGTTATTTCTAGTGCATTAATTTCGTATTGTGTACAGTTAAAGAAAGAAGTGATCTCGTGCTGGTCTAAAAAGAAGTAAAACATACGTTTATGAACAATTTTTTCCATAACTTTGCCAGTTGTATTTAGCAAAGATATAGGCCTATAATTAGAGACAGATGATGGGTCGTCCTTTTTAAATAAGGGGGAGACATTCGCTTCTTTCCAGATATCAGGATATATACCTTTAGTTCACAAAGTCGGGGTTTTTTTTTTGAACGATTATATTGCAAAAAAGTATACGAAAATCGCTTGTAACATTTCATCTGATCGTTATGGTCTTCGTTTGCAAGTAGGCTCCTAACCAGTTTAAAAGACTTAAAAAACGTAAGTCTCCATGTGCAGACAATATAACGAATGAGCACATCATCAATGGAGGACCTCCACTGCCACAGTGTTTAAGGCAATTATACAGTTATATGGTCGAAGTTGGCGCAATAGCTGATAAATACAAAGTCGGCATCATTATCCCAAAAAAGTCGAGATTCACCAGATAGTTACAGGCACATTACTCTACTATCTGCAATCTACAAGCTTTTTTTCGAAAGAGTTTTTCTCAAAAGGTTGCAACACTGGACCCTTTTAGAAGACAAACACTTCCAGAATCCTCAAAAAATGCCTACCAAAAGCACTTGAGGGCACTAACTGTATCCTTTAATTTGCAGGAAACTATATCTCACAACACTGAGTTGAATTCTGATACTTACGTTGCCTCCTTAGATTCATCTAAGGCTTTCGTCCACGTTTGGCACGATGGGCTCTTTGTAAAACTTTTTGATTTTGGAATATCAGGAAAAGCTTTGAACCTAATACGGGAAAGTTATCAGAACTAATCCAGCTATGTGTACGCGAATGGGCACAAATCACGCGTATTTGATGTTAGGCAAGGGGTCCGACAGGGAGGTGTAACGTCGACATGGTACTATTTACTTTTTATCGATGGCTTGCTACAGAAGCTAGAAAACTCAGGCACAGGCTGCACTATAGGTTTCATAAGACTCGGTAACCCAGTTTTGGCCGATGACATAGTCCTGATTGGTCCAAGCCTAAAAATGTTAAGAAAATCACTTGCTATTGTAAAGGGATATGCTAGCCAATGGAAATTCCTATTCAATCCAGATAAATGTCATCTTATCGTCTTCTCTCCGAGTAGACCACCAACCAATATATCTATAGAATTTGGAGCCTCAAATTTAATTCAAAAGGAACCCATTACACACGTTGGTATTGAATTACACAAGTCCCCGAAGAGCTCTTTAGCAATCGATGCAAGAATTAAAAAAGGTAGAGTCTCCCTGTTCTCACTTCTAGTTATCCATTGAGGAACTGGTTTTGTGAGCCCGTCAAAACTTGCATCCCTGGTCGAAAAGATCTACCTTCCTATCGTACTCTATGGCGCTGAACTTTGGCACAATATGTCTTCCGCGGATATTTACAAATTAGAAAAATTCAAACGCCTCGCAGCAAATTCCATCACGTACTAGAACCGATATGGCACTCGGAATGCTTGGTTGGCTGCCTATGATGTCTTACGTTGAGCAGAGAAAACTCTCATTTCTGCAAAGTTTATGTACAATGCCCCCTAACTTGCTGCAAAGAAAAGTCTTTGACCTACGGCTCAACCTTTTTGTCCTGATAGAGAATAAAAATCAATCTGGATTTATTCCTGATATCTGGAAGGCGCTACAAAAGTATTGTTTAGAAGAGTACCTGCTCCGTTATCTTGCAACATCGCTTTTCCCAACAAACTGCACATGGAAAACGATCGTCACGCACAAAATCAGAATCTACTATAAACCTGCGTGGACCGAAAGGGTGGATAATATGGACAATAAGCCACCACAAGTCATCTTTCCATTCAGCTCTCATTGTAGCAAGACTATGCACTTTGGTGCCACAGCAGAACGGTCCCATCCAATGTCTCTTCTGTTGCACCGTAACATCTGATATATACAAACATAAAGGAGGGTCTGGGTGGGGGGTCTGGTATTCACTATTCATTAAAAATTTAGCCCATTATTCATCTCATTAAAATTTTGGGTTATTCATATAAATAAGACCAATTATTCATTAAAATTATTCATAAAATACCAATATTTCTACGGACGAGGCATTGGTCAAAATAATACTTACTGTAAATATATAACTTTGTACTAGGGTAACTTGCAGGTATCTACACTGATTTTATACAGCTGATTGTTCTGCTTTCCAGTGGCAGTTGCTTGCAGGTTTAGGTACCCCCCTCATTATTTAAGTGTCAGGGGGGCAGCTGAGATTTTGATTCATTGTCTAAATTTTGGATGACCCCCCCCCCCATCCTAAAAAATGTTAATGACACCCCCCCCCCCCTGGAAATCTCAATAAATAAAACCTTACCCCCCCCCCTCATTTTACACTATTGAAAAGGTAGCAGTAGTAGGGCTGCTCCAAGTACAAAATCAATATATTAACAAGACAAATTCGACGAATCTATATCCCCGACGAAGGGTCATTTGAAAAAAAACATGTTAATCATAAAGCATAAATCCCATTTTATCTAACCCTTAGTTCACCTTCAGTATGCTTTCAGATCATAACAAACGCCTGTCAAGTATGTTTTAGTGCTTAGTTTAATAAAAAGTATACTTACATCTGCACAATTTCAATATCTGACCTTTAAACCCAACTCCAGAGGACAAGGGTGTGTAAATTCAAAGTGCTACCTTGCATGTAGGTCTACACTTCTTCCACTTTAATTTGATATGCAACATGACCACTTTTAGAAAAGAAAACAAAATGACCTTTTGACCCCACCTCAGGGGTCGCTGGTGTGTATAATGACAGCATATTTGCTTTCATGGTTCTCTGTGCTCAATTGCTTTTAATATGCAACAAGACTACTTTCAGAAAAAGATATAGTTTGACCTTTTGACCCCGCCCCTGGGTTGAGGGTGTGTCTGTGGACAAAATATTTGCTACCATGTTGCTGCCAGCGTCGTCAGCTTTAATTATCCCTCGACGAAGTCGGAGGGATAATGTTTTGGCGTTGTTCGGCGTAGTCATGTTGCATATATAATTAAAGCTGACGACGCTGGCACCAACATGGTAGCAAATATTTGGCTCACAGACACACCCTTGACCCAGGGGGTGGGGTTAAAAGGTCAAACTATATTTTTTTCTGAAAGTAGTCATGTTGCATATCAAATTAAAGGGAATTCGTCGGAGAATAAAAAATCAAAATTGAGGGAGGTGTTTCAGCAGTCTGCTCCCTGAATATATAATAACTTATTTATAAAGGTCGAGCAAGCGAGGAAAATTTCTGTATTTATATCACACAAATCATATTTTAGAGTGAAAAAGTAGGGAAAGTAGGGCATTTTCAAAGAAAAGTAGGGAAAAGTAGGAGCACAACAAAAAATAGGGAAAAGTAGGTCCCACTTAAATGCCTGATTAGTCAATTAATAGTCTATCAAAGTCAGCATGATTAAAGTTGTCACACTAAAACTACCGAAACCGAATAACTTTTGCACTTGCAAAAATAAAAACTGAGAAATTAAGTGGCCTGCCTAATTAATTAAAAAGTTGAATTTATAAAAATCGAGCGAGCAAAGGGAGCGAAGAAAAAAATAAAGATTTTATTGGAACAATTCAAACATGACCCCCCCCTCCCCCCTGCTGGGAAGCCTAAGTTAAAGGACCCCCACAAGCCACATGGAAATTCATATGACCCCCCTATATTTTAGCGGCCCCTTGACACTTAAATAATGAACAGTCCCTTACCCCTTCCCTATGTAGCAAAACAAATTATGTCATACATGGAGAACACCTATTAAGTTACATTTAGTAATGCACTATGCAGTCATGTTATATATATATTGTCAATAAGCATTATTTTGACCACTACCTCATTTGATTGTGGCACACCCTGTATCATCCAATCAAGCTTTATATTACAATAAATGACATCTACAAATCCATTCGAACAACAGCCTTTATTTTATATGACCTGATTTTGTCATTCTGATATCTGTATGATCTGTTGTAGTGTAGTTATTTGATAACCAGTCAATTACAGGAGGGGTTTGGGGGAATCTAAAAAACAAACTGAGTCAAAGTTTTAAAAATAAAGGCTTTAACAAATGCATTGATGATTTTTAGCACTATTCATTATTAATGAAAATCTGATTATTCACTATTCATTAATTTCTTCTTCTATTCATTAAACAATAGGATTATTCATTATTTTTATGCCCTCATTATTCACTTTTCATTATTTTTGGGCTCATTATTCACTATTCATTATAAAAAGGCCATTATTCACTAATCATTATACCCCATCCAGACCCTCCTAAAGTATCAGCTTGTCCAAGATTTACGAACGAACGAGAATCCTTCATAAGATTCATATCAAATGAAGTATGCACTGACATTGGTAATTTCCTACGCAGTGCAAATATGGAATCATTCCTATGTGCACTGCTAGGGGCAAACAGTCACACATGCTTCACTAATGTTGAAACAACATATGATACATTCCTGTATAATGCTATTGAATTCGTGAGTCAGACCATCAGGATTTATATGAAATACGGCAGACCAAGTATCAGCCTTTCGTCCTCCTGATGTGGCTGTCAAATGCATTCGAGTGCGAGGACTGCAGATTGTCATGCCACAGTAACAATGAGCATTCCCAATAAAATCATGCTCTTTGCAGCTAAACAGCTGGAAGAGGAAAAGGGTACCCCATGAATATAAGAGCATCACAAAAATGGTAAGTGAGTATGATCAGGAAATACCACAATCACAAACTGCAGACAACCCCATGGCACCGCGAGGAAGAGCCGCTCAACCATCACGAGACACCAGGAAGACAAATTAAGCAAATCAATCAGCTCTCTCTTCCCTATCAAGATGATTGCAATACTAGAATGGACATAAAATAACGTACAACAAAACGTAGAACAATTACAGACTCACACAATGGGAGTTACAATTAACAAAAAGTCAACAACAACAGAACCACCGCCTTAGAACGGACAGCAGCCTAAGCCACCGGAGGGCTTAAATGCATTTTACTGGTACCAAATCTTCGCCCTAGATTCTGCTGTTGTTGAAGTACAAGAAATGTTCAGCTCGCATGGAGACCATCTAACTAATGCAATGTATCAAAATGGAAAAACACTCTAATCAAATTACTACACCATGATGAAACAAAGAAAATCCTTGAAGATTATACAAATCATGTTAACCTTTTTCATAAATCATGCCCTCACTTGTATTTCGTTTAGACAAGTGAGCGGCTTAGTGCAACAAAAACTACTAATAACATTGCATTTCTAGGATAGCGACTAGCTACTGCCCACTTCCCACCAGGCCTATCTGAGTATGAAGTGAGCAGTGGATGGTCGCACCTCTATGCATTTGAAGTCTTCAGTTCGTGATGTTCCCCATGTACAAGCTGCCAAAGAACCCAGGTCAGACATTAAAAAGGTACACCCTGAATGTTAATTTTGATGCGATTTCCAGCAGTCACTTCTTTCTGGTTGATTATAGCATGCATTTGTGTCATATGTATACACTTGGAAATAAGTTAGGGAACACCCAGTTTTCTGCAAACTATTTTCACGTGAGAGTGAATAACAATAAAATTATTTCCTTAACCCGAAATCTTATTATTTCAATGTGGATTTGGAACAATATGAAGTAAAAATGCAAAGGAAATAATGTCAATTACCATATTTAATTGCTTGTCAGCTGATTTCATGTGAAAGCTAAATTTTGGTAAAAAGTACTGGTTTAGAAGTATGGGCCTAACGGCCTTAAATTTTGCGGTAGGTTAACATTTGTGGTCTCGGGGGCTAGAACAGTCCTAGGTTGACACAACCAGTACATAAAAGTCAGTAAGTCAGTCGACCTCATAGGTCACGTGCAGTTAGTGAATTTTTACATCAAAACGCTGTTTCCACAATTCCATGGCCTGCCCATAGACCCAATCTGAACCCTATTGAGCATTTGTGGGACATCTTGGGCCGGAACAGAATCTTGCCGAACTAGAAGCTGCTTTGCATCGAGAGTGGCGTCAGATACCCCAACGTCAAACTCAACGTCTGGTCCAGGGTATGCGGGAGCCTTAGAGCAGTGATTAATGTGAAGGGAGGACATCGAGATATTGACTTTTATGTTCTGATTGTGTCAACCTAGGACTGTTCTAGCCCCAGAAACCATAAATGTTAACCTATCGCAAGTTTAAGGCCGTTAGGCCCATACTTCTTAACCAGTACTTTTTTACTAAAAAGCTTTCACATGAAATCAACTGACAAGCAATTAAATATGGTAATTAACATTATTTCCTTTGCACTTTTACTTCATATTGTTCAAAATTCCACAATGAAATAATGTTTCGGGTCAAGGGAATATTTTTTTGTAATTCACTCCCCTTTGAAAATAGTTTGCAGAAAACTGGATGTTCCCTAACTTATTTCCAAGTGTATATATACCTTTCTGCTAGATTTTGTCTTTCATTCTGTTTAACTGTTCACTATCATGTTGTAATCTCTGATAAAGAGGACATAAAGAGTATATATATATACTTAAGGACTTCGAAAACGCATCACCCAGATTAAACCCTTTATTTCACAAACCCTGAGAATGTCAGCGAGATAATTATAATTGCATATCATAGTCTGACCAAGTTGTAGTGTGTTCTAGAAAATTCATGGTTGTAAATTTACTTTAATGTATCGAAAAAGTATCGACTTTAAGACAGGGGTGGTCGATTTTGAAGGACACAAATTCAGCTGCAAGTTATCACGCGAGAGTTTTGATTCCTGACTCAACAGATTTGCGTCCTTTGCTTCTTTCACGATTGCACATTCATCATTGAACGATTAGAAATGAATTGACAGTTCGATATGCTCAAAATTACACCCCTTTAAAAATACAGACATACCCCACCCACCCTGATTACTATAGTCTAGTAATAAAATTCAACGTCTTGAGCCATTTAAAGTTTTATTTTTTTTACGTCCGGTTTTAATAAAAGAGGCTAAGGGCATTCACAAATAACAGATTTTGTATAAATTACGCTTGTATCACAAGTCTTTCGTATTGTGCAAGTAACGTTAACGTAATTTTTAAGATGTTCTCTATCACATGACAGCAAATCACCTGCCATGATTTACACTAAGACGTCTTCCCCACATGACTGCCAGTGCATGTAGCCAATATCAGTAATGAAAGCGTGCATGAAGGTAGCTTATGAGAAGTTTCTAAAAAGGAGCTACAAATTGATGTTCAAATTTGACGTTTATTTTCGAAATATTGAAGTTATCAATTACCTTTAATTAGAAAAAAGTATATTAGCTCTTTTGGTGATATGGTATCATACATGCCACAGTTTATACATAATAAAAATAATCAAAAAGCTTCATTTAACTGTGCAGAAAGTGCTGGATGATGTATGTACCCATGTGACGTCATCAGCAGCGTCGCGTGATAGTGCAGTCAAATTATTGACTGATTCAAACCAGTTCTGGGTTGCACATTTAAACCTGCGAGTAACCTTTCAATCGCATATACGGTTTGCAAGAAAAGTGCAAAAATATGGTGATGCGTTTTCAAAGTCCTCCAGTATATATAGTACCATTTCCTGCAAAAGAGAGGTCTGATCCACATACTTTTCCCAAGTTTTGATATTTCTATTTTTTATATTCATTAAAAAGCTTTTTTTTTTAAAAAAAAGTTTTTTTTTCAGGTTACTGTTCATACATGGCAGTTTCCATTCTCCTCTGATAAGCATGCTTAATTGGAGCATGCCTGTCTACAATTTGATAAACTTGATGTTCAATTTGCCAAAGGCAGCGTTTGCATCTGCTCCAGCAGAGTGAACATAGGATAGGAGAAGTCAACTTTCTGCAAGTCCATTAAAATTGATCTTTGTTTAAATCTCTAAAGCTCCTATATTCAAATAATTTTAGACATTTCATCTTTGGGATGTTAGAGTTTACCACTGTTGATATATAATTATGACCGTCACTTATTCGCGTTTAAAACAAAATACACTTTTAATACACAGCCTACTTATATTTATCATGATAACACCATTCAGAGTTGGAAGGCAGTCCTTTTTAAAACATGTGGCCTGCTTAATTAAGTTCTTATAATCAAACAGCTGCATAATATCAGCTAAAGGTTTTAACTTAGTGTTCGAAAGCATGTCGTAGTTTAGATATCCGAGCAGTAAATGATTATCAAACAAAGTTGTACACTTGGCTAGGTATTTAAACATTTCATGTGAAAAAGTTTCATTTGACTGAGAGGGTGGAATGTAAACACATAATATGGCCTATTTCGAGTCATTATTTTACCTTTCAGTTTGTGTTATCTCCAAATCTTTGCGCCCCCGAGTTGGGATGTCAGATCTTACAAAAGCTGCAATTCCTCCGCTAAATTCATTGCGATCTCTCTGTACCAGTATATAGCCATCTACCTGAAAGAGTTGATCGCTATTTAGATTCTGAGATGAGTAGTATATCATCAATTTTGTCTATAAATACGGGTTTAATTTCATCAAATTTATACCTAAGACTGTTTATGTTCAAATGACACGTAATCAATTTTCGTGGATGTGATTTTCTGACGTGAGACAATTCCTCAAAAACGTTGAAATGTATACTTTCCTCAAACACCAAAAATAAGCAACTATGACAAAGAAATGCCACAGTAGTCAGGAAAACAAGCAGAAAATACGCTTAGTTATGAGGGTACAGGGATTTTGTGGCAAAAAAATAGCCATACTCACTTATGTTTTTAGATCACTATAAGGGGTATTTGGGCATGCTGAAACCAAAACACCAATGTTGGGAAACTAAAATATAACGTCTCCACTATCTAATTTACTTACTTCCAAGATGGCCACCCAGTGTTACTAAAGATTTTGCATGCTGTTACTCTTTATGCAAATAAAATGTACCAGATATTTGGGTATTTTTGGAAGTATGGACATTATGACGTATTTGTTTTAAAACAAAACCACTTATTGATCATCAAAGTTTCTTTCTCATTTATTACTTGAAAAACTGGTTAACAGTCCAAAGTAGTGCTGTGAATAAAACATATATAAATTCAAACAGCAGGATACTGAATAATGCAAGTTTATGTAAGATTTTATAGACTAAACGGACAGTTTATTACAACTAATTCGATAAAGTGTACACTGTCATCAAACCCATCTTTGGACATAATATGGGTAAAACCATCTTTACTCAAAATATCTCAAATTCCATGATTTTCGGAGGCCATTGTGAAAATATGCAAATTAGGTCAAGACGACGTCATTCCACAGCTTGCCAACATTGGTTTTTGGATTCCGCATACCAAATTACCCCTATTCAAGGATTCAAACCCTTTTCTTCAATTCTTCAAAAAAAATGCCTGTACTTTATAACTTTTCTGTTGTTTTCTTCTGAAAACAAAAACAGACAAACTCACACACATAAAACGAAGTATGCAATTAATTTATTAATAAAGCAATGAGCTCTCTCGTCCTCAATTAAATACTGTCGCGAGTGTTATATGTTAATATAATGTTGGTTTGAAAACTGTTAGGCAATAGTGTATATCTGAACCAGTATGTCATCGTTGTTTAGATTATATGTTAAAAATTTAATGAAAATCATTGGAAAACCTTATTTTGATCAATTTCAATTATTCAAACGTTATAAAAGTGCGGGCTATACCATGGCTGGATAATTAATTTGCGACACTTGTAAACCTAATCACGATCTGAAGCTAGGATTTCACATTTAATTGCACGGCGATGAGTCAGGACACAAACTTTGTCGGGCTGGCCCACCGTAGCTCAATTCGTGGCTATCTTTTACATCGGTTAAAACACGGACCATATCCATTGTACAGTGTAACCTGTCTTAAGCGGTTACTCGAAAATAGACAAAAAGGTCTTATTAAAGACAAGTGGTAGCCTAGTGCAGGTCAAAAGTATTGCAGAATGCTCAGAATTCATATCAAAAGTATTGCAGAATGCTCTCAGCATTCTTCAATACTTTTGACCCCCATTAAGCGATTATCGGTCTTGAAATCATAGTTTTGGGTCTTTTTTTCGAGTGACCGCTTAAAACAGGTTCTACTGTGTCGAACATTGGATCCGTGGTTCAAAGGCATGTCGGATACTGTTGCATCGCACATCTTTTGCAATCAGAGGTCAAAATGTGTTCAAGATAAATTGGCCATAAACCAACTGGCTATTCTATTCTACATATATTCTTTATTACTCTAGGTTAACATGGTTAACAACAAGAGCATCGATTCTAACATAACATGCACATATAACGTGAGCATCAACACATCTGAGTTACCTATCCAGATACGTAAACTTCGAATAATGGGTCCCAACAGACCTTATTTATGATCAATATTTCTAATCAGAGAATTTCTATCCGGGGCATAAATGGTCACTTATGGTAGAGCAAAAACTAGCGAAAATAGACCGATAACCCCTCCCCATCAGTAAAATGGAAAATTATTGTATGAATGATGTAACAAGATGTTGAAGTTTCTTGGATCGCCGGAATTACTTTTTCAAAGAGGGGCAGTGGTGTAAAAATTTGGCAAAAGTTTCGTTTTTAGAAGTGAAATTGCGAATTTCTGAAATCCATTTGCAGAAACAGATACATGAAGCCAGCAAAGAAAGACTGAAAAATGATTATTGAGTCTTATATAAGTCCACTCTGATTTTCTTATGGTGTCAAAACTGGAATTTTAATGTCTTGATTTTTGGGTGAAAATCGGTGTTTTTTATAAATTTAAACACGAATTTTTGTAATCTGGTTGATAAAGTTTTTAAATTTAGAGCTGTTATTTAACTTGTTTCAAATTTGATGCTGAATTATTCAACTTACATATTTCTCGGTCGTGTATACTTAAAAAAAATCACCAAAATATTTTCGCTTTAACCTCGAAATCCGGCATTTTGATATTCAGGTATATTTTGTGAAATGCATGTATTGCTATTACTTGTATATCTGGACATTGCCATATTAAGAAATGACATACATAAAGTAAACATTTCAAATGGAAACAGCATTTATCATGTACTATGATATCATATCAAGAATTGATATAATAAAAAGAGGACCAAGTGACCCTGGATCGCTCACCTGAGTTTTGTTTTAAACGTCTTATCTAAAGGTATATATTGGAAACTGGCCACGCTCCTGATGACCTGCCTTATGGTACATGTTCGGTCCCAGAGTTATAATTGGAACATATATATAAATGTTGTCTACCAGCTGATGCTACATACCAAATATCAGGGCTCTAGGCCTGGTGGTTTCAGACTAGAAGATTTTTTTTATGTTTTCACTATATGTAAGTCAGTGTAAAAACGAAAGTATTACCAGGAAATGTGCATACAAACTCACGGCACCGTGAGGAAGAGTCAAAGAACAATAACAGCATCTTAAACTCTGTGACCTCCAGGACGATGCCATTTTGACCAAAGAACCATTATTTGAACAAGCTTGGTAGAGTACCACTTGGTGATACAACATATCAAATATCAAACATTTTAGTATCTGACAAAATGTGTTTTAATATGTTCTTTATGTAAGCTATGTATAAAACCTTGATCCCCAAGGCGGCCTAATTTTCGGCCACACGGCCGTAATTTTCAACAAACTTAGTTAAGTCTAAATGCCAAATATAGACTCTAGGCTCTGTGGTTTAAGACTAGACTATTTTAAGTGTTCCATATAAAAGACTATGTAAAATATGTGACCTCAGGGTAGGGCCAGTTTTGGCACAAGGGCCATTATGTGAACAAACTTAGTTGAGGTATACTAGGTTATGCTACATAACAAATATCAATGTTGTATGCCTTGTGGTGTCAGACAAGAACATTTTCCCAATATATTCCTATAGTGAATTTGTGAGCTCGCAGGCGGGCCCACTTAATAGTCCCTGTGCCCCAAATTGAATAAAATTGGTAGAAGCGTACAAAGTGATGTTGCATACCAAATATCAAGGTACTAGGCATTGTCGTTTCAGACAAGAATATTTGTTTTGTTTTCCCAATGTAAAAGTAAAGCAAGGGACAATACCCAGAAATCTATTCAATCAAGTACCACAACTGACCCAAGACACCATATGGGAAAGTGACAAAATACAAGAAAACACCACTAACAAGAGAGCCAAGAGATCAGCCCTTTCCTAGCAGGTGATCACATGCCTATGCAGGATATGCCACCTCCAGGAATGTGCCATTTAAACCACAGGGCTATAATTTGAACAAAGTTGGTGGAGGTCTACTAGGTTATGCTACATACCAAATATTAAGACTCCAGACATTGTGGTTTCAAACAAGAATATTTTTATTTTGAAAATCTATTTAAGCCCATGTGACCTAGATGTGCAATGGACTTAACTATTTGAACAATTATTTTAGAGGATCATATAAGAATAATTCCTGCAAAGTTTGGTTAAAATATAGCTAGTGGTTTAGGAGGAGATTGTACCATCATAAAACCATAGACAGCCAGTGTCCCAAATATGATAATTTATACATCTTTTCCAAAACAGAATCCATTACATGCCGTATAAATACTGAAACAATAAAGTTATGTCCGCTTGACGCTTATGTCTGCCAGTTCTAAATGTATGAACGCATTTCGTTCAAATTTTCACATTACCATCTCTGATCATTTGGAAACAGTTTGCACCTAAGAGACATTCATTTGATAATCAGTAGAGCCGCTGACAAACCAGCGAACATGAGTACCCTTAAAATCAAAAGTCACAACATCAATAGCTTGTGTGTCTGTCACAAACCCGAACCGTTCAAGCTCATTTAAACATCACTGAGCAAACGCTCTAGTAAGATGTTATGCTTCCTAGTTGTATGCATTGCTTTTACGGCTACAACCATAAATCTGTAACGTGCTCTGACGTCACAAAACATCGATAACGAGCGTGCGTGAAAACACTCAGAAAATTAATTTTTGGTCCAGCATTTTGATAATCAATAGAATCGAACAAATGTGTGTTTTTTTCGTCATAAAAAGCATTTCAACATTAATTGAGACTAATCAACATCAAAACAATTGATAATGGAAATTCGCTGATAATTTTGCAGTAAGGGGTGGGGTATAAAACACAGATTTAGTAAACCTTTGATGCCCGACATCAGCCATATTTTTTTGTTTTTCTCTTTTGTGTAATTGTTGTCATAAACAAACGCAACAAATTACAACAAAAACGGTCTCAAAATGATGTTAGGTTAAGGAGATTTGGCAGTTCTTGAATTGTTATTTGTTAATTCAAAGGGAGATAATTTCAGATAATTTCGTAAATTAAAGGTTTTGAACTGCAATTTCGCTCGTTCAGTAAGCTGACTTGAAAGTTTTAGATGTTTTTTCATCGTCGGATGTTCCTGGTAGCCATTTAACGTAAAATTTGTCACGTTTTGTCGATAAACTTCCTGATGATAATGGAAAAAGCTGTGTGTATATTAGGTTCAATAACCCATCAAGATAAGAAGATAAAATCAAAAAAATTGTCAATTTTTGTGTGTCCGACGTTTGAACATTTTGGTTTTATTTTTGTCGCGACATCTCAACTGAATCGAAAGATTCAGTACCATGAAAATCGGACGTTTCTTTTTTGTTTGAGTATATAAAGTTTAAAGGTCTACATTTTGGTTTATGTGTAGTCATCAGCAGATTAACTGCTGAGAGAGGGATTATTTCATGTCTAAATGTATTTCAATATCTCACCGGACTAAGGGGGTTCCAAGAGGGGACTTACCGCCTATATAGATAAATATATTTTTTTTTATCAGAAAATAACTAAACCCTTTAAGGATCTCTTTATTACCCAATGCAGGGA
This sequence comes from Loripinus fragilis, assembly GCA_964019695.1. Classification (NCBI taxonomy): domain Eukaryota; kingdom Metazoa; phylum Mollusca; class Bivalvia; order Lucinida; family Lucinidae; genus Loripinus; species Loripinus fragilis. Next base: position 5,095,771 of record OZ026518.1, on the reverse strand, counting down.
ATTCATACTACACTATTTGGTCTGCCTCGCATATAACCTAGAAGAGTCATAAACACATTAATGATAAGTACCATTTTGAGGGTTCAAAAAGTAAGTTTTAAGCAGTTTTACCTTGAACTTTGATACAAAGATCATATCAGCAGTCGGAAACTATGATTGACAAAAGAATACCTTAGACACTCAGCGTGCAAAATATGAACCATCTACAAGAAAATATGTTAGAGACATTGCTTTACGCTTCAAATTATTTTAAAAATTAAGGCTCAAATGTCATATTGGCAATTATTCTACAAAATATGGAGCATCTCTGTCAAAAACATACCACTGTAAGACAGATTCTAATTAACCTTTGATTCCAGGGCAATAGCGGTGATATGTAACGTACTTTGTAATTTACAGACCATAAGCAATAATTGTGCTAATTATGAACACACATGGTCAAAAATGGAAGGAGGAGTTCGCGTAACAAGCCATAAACTAATTGGAAGTATATTTGACCATGTCTTTTGACACCAATGACAAAGCGGTGATAAGACACCTATGTTGTAATCTACACCCCATAGACAATCATTGTGCCATATATGAACACCATAAGTCGTAGAAATGAAAGAGTAGTTTATGTTATGAGCCTTATTAAATATTTTGTCTTAATTTGACATTGACCTTTAACTCCAAGATTATATTGATAATTTGAAATACACACCATAGGCAAATATGAACGTCGAGGCATAAATTTAAACGGCAAGTTCTTGTTATAGCACTTACATAGTTACTCTTTAAAACAGATTTAGGAAGACAATTGATGATACACAAACTCCATGCCGTTACCCTTACCAAAAGGCAAAATCTACTATATTTTAATTAAAAGGACATACTTGATTTGGAATGCGTTCAAATCGTACGCACTGACAGTATATGTAAAATGAAGACGATAGATTAAAATAAATGTAATCATGGTACTAGATAAAGATGTCAAAATGATAAATCAGGTACTTCCATTCTACATATATATGGGCCAGGATATGATGAAAGCTACCTTATGGTCACGATAATCAAAATCAGGCTAATGTTACATCTGCAAAGTATTACATGTTTAGAGCATTTCCTGAAAATTTGGAGTGATTATGGTCGAAACTAATGATATGTGGATGTTAGAAACAACATATGTAATCAGGTTTGGAGTGTGACGTTAAGAATGACGTTAACCGTACGATGAAGTCAGAGTGTTGGTCTATATTCGTTTGTTGATTATTGCATGCTCAGCATAAGAATCTAGCAAATATAAAGTTTTCTCATATCTTATACATGTGTTAATGTAAATGCAGATGAAGTTACATGAATTTATATCTTCTATGTCGTATTATAGACATTCAAACTGACCCACTTGTAGGTGTTGTGATCTGAGTGTTCATATGGCAACAACCCTTATAGAAAACTTTAACAAAAAGTATAATCAGAACTTTTGCTATTTTGATGGCATCAACGTTTTAAAGCATTTTTATGGAAATATAAAGGTATTTAATTTTATGTTCTTTTAAGTATTTTTCAAATGTCTCATACGTAATAATTGCTTGGATTCTTTAAGGTCCCTTTTGTCAGATCCGCGTTCTTATGTATTATATTAAAATAGGCCTTACTGTTTTAATGCATATCTTATTTGGTTAAATATACACCATATGCTTTAAAATTTTGAAATTATTTGCATTTTTGCATTTCTTTTCACCCAACCAACGTTTGCTTATTTAAGATGCTATATATGATTCTTTGAATGAGGGTGCCCTTCTTCGAAGGCTTATTAAGAGTCACTGCCCTTGTTTGGAAAGGTAATTCCAGTGGTTTCATAATGACTGTACAGTTATAAAACACTCCATTGATATAAAACACTTCACACTGCTATTTTACAAGTAGGGAGAGGTTCCACTTCAACTGAGCGACTTATAATTTGCCAGAGTTTTCCTTGATCAAAAGGTTATTTAGAGAAAACGTTAAAGAATATTATTGCCAGAAAAAAATGCTCTAAAGTTTTGATATTTGGTATGTAACATCACCTAGTGGTACTCTACCGAGCTTGCTCAAATTGTGGTTATGTGGTCAAAATGGCCTCATCCTGGATGTTACAGAGTTTACATTGACTTATAAATTGAAACGTACAAAATCTCCTGGTTTGAAACGTCTAGGTCTAGATCCCTGATACCACCCAGTAGACCATATTTAAATTTGCTCCAAATAGAGCTCTGGGGACAAAAATGGCCCCACCAAGGGTTCACCAGGAGCATGGTCAGTTTTTAATAGATACATATAGATTAGAGGTTTTAAACAAAAACTTAGGTGAGCGATCCAGGGTCACTTAGCACTCTTTTAGTGTGTGTCAATACTTGATATGATATTAAAGAACATGATAAATGCTGTTTCCATTTGATATGTTTACTACATGTACTTCATTTTCATAATAAGACAATGCCCTGATATCAATGAAATAGCAAAACATGCATTTCAAAATATACCTGAATAGAAAAACGTCAGTTTTCGAGGCAAAAAAAGAAAATATTTTGGCATGTTTTATAAGTAAACACGACAGGATATATGTCAGTTGAATAATGCAGCATCAAATTTAAAACAAGATAAATAAAAACTATAAATTTAAAAAACTTTACCTGTCCGATTACAAAAATTTGGAATATTTTTCATAAAAATACTGATTTTCACCCAAAAATAAAGACGTTTCATTTCTGACTTTGCCTTCATAATAGAGTCAGGTTAGGATTATATAACATTTAATGATCATTTTTCAGTCTTTCTTTGCCGGTATCGTGTATCTGTTGCTGCAAATGGATTTCAGAAATTCGCAATTTCACTTCTAAAAATGAAGTTTTTGTCAAATTTTATCACCATTGCCCTCTTTGAAAAGTAATTCCGGCGATCCAAGAAACTTCAACATCTTGCCATATCATCCATGCAATCGTTTTTCATTTTACAGATGGGGAGGGGTTCCGCCTTAAATAAGCGACTTTCTCTACCATTACTGTACATAGGTAAATACATGTATTATTATCTGAATTATATCACGTGGGTATTAATCCAGGTTTAAAATTGGTAAAGTTACATTTTTGAATTTTTTATGCTCAGTCGCTGGATTAGCTCACGCGCTCGGAATCGTCTCTGTAGACCTCATAGTACTCACTTATACTCAGACACGTATTGTTTGCTAAATCTGCTCTATTTAACCCTATGTAGTTTTGGGCACTTGGTAGCAATACCCTTTAACGGTTCCATACTGGAGATAACCCTTATAAAGCCCCAAAGGATCTGAACATGGTTTTGGTGAAAAGGTAAGTTAGTATGACCAGACAATACCACAATCACACACTGCAGACCAACCCACGGCACCGTGAGGAAGAGCCACTAACATGGGGGAAAGTTAAAACTATCTAAAATCCTGAACTTTCGAAACTCCAATCTTAAAACTTGTAGTATGCACATTAAACATTCACAATTTCTAGTTTCAATGGTCAAATGGCCTTAGACAGGCTGAAATAAATCAGAGAAGCTGTTTTGATCTTCCTAATTCAGCATTTTGAGGCTGACTTTCTATTGAAAGTCAGCCTCACAATCCTGAATTCTGGAATTATCCTGAAAACTTTCACCCATGCACTAACAGCCACAAGACACCAGGAAGACTATTAAAGTAAATCAACAAGCACAATCAAAAAAATATACTCAACCACACAATTTCAAAATTGGTTAAAAAGTAAGTGAGTAATACCAGAGAATACTACAATCACACATTGCAGACCAACCAACGGCACCGTGAGGAAGAGCAACTGAACACTAATAGCCACAAGACAGAAAGACAATTAAAGTAAAGCAACAAGCACAATAAAAAAAAATACTCAACCACGCAATTTCAAAATTTGACCGTTTAACGCAACCCAAGAGGTCATGGGTGTGTGAATTGCTTACATCTTGTTCTACGTTCTATTAATTTAATTTGATTTGCAAAACGACCACTTTCAAAAATAGTGCTTTGACCTTTAAACCCCATCACAGGGATCAACAGTATGTGTTTTGTGGGGGCATATTCTAATATGAGCGACTTCGACAATAGAAATATGTTGACTGCTAAAAGAATCTGACTATATAGCCCCGCTTGAGCGCTTTTCATCAAGGGCCATAAATAATTCTGTTACAAATTTGTGAAAATGACAGGTAACAATCCTAACCTAAATATAGCCAATATAAACGCATATACATTTTTTGTGAAAGTATACCCTTTTGTTTTCAAGATGCGGAAACGAAATTCTGATATCAATCAAGGGCCATAACTCCGTTAGAAATTTGAGAAAAATGACAGGTAACAATCCCAACCTAGATTTTGTAAATATCTAAGCATACACAAAGTTTGGTCAAATTATGTCCATTTGGTCTAAAGATATTGAGCGAAAACGAAATTCTGACATCAATCAAGGGCTTCAACGAGTCTCGTGTCAATAGAACTGCATATGTAAAATTTGGTGAAATTCTGACTATTCGTTCTCAAAATATCGAGCATTCGAAATCCCGACATCAAACAAGGGTCTACCGGGCCGCGTATTTCAGTCGGTAGCATGTCTGGAAGCAGATGCGAGTCTGACTGCAGATCCAAGGGTCACGAGTTCGATCCCAGCCCGGTCCCATACTTTCGTGAAGATTGATCATGAAATAATTTTTACGGTCATTCTCCTCCCTTCCGTTGAATCATTCAAGAAGGGTTGTTGTCAGTTACAAGAGAAAGTATGTGCTCGAAGTGCTGGTTAACTGCTTGTTCAGGCTTGCCCAGGAAATAGTGTGGTAATAGGTTCCCTACCCGTCCGCCATGACCATAGCTGATGACTTGGGACGTAAACCGACAAAACAAACAAATCAAACAAGGGCCATAACTATGTTACAAATGTTCCAAAATTGATAGGTTGCAATCTTAATGTAGATCGTGTCAATTTAAATGCATAAATAAAATTGGTGAAATTGTATCAGTTTGTTCTCAAGATATCGAGCGGAAGCGAAAATCTGACATCAATCAAGGGCCATTATCCTTACAAATTTGCGAAAAAACGGTAATAATTCCAACCTAGATATTGTCACTATCTATGCACATACAAAATTTGGTCAAATTCTATTAATTCGTTCTAAAGATATTGAGCGGAAACGAAATTCTGATATCAATCATGGACCATACCTGTGCGAAAAATGATGTGTAACAATCCCAACTTAGATAGATCTTATCAGTATCAATTGGGAAAGTTCTATCAATTTGTTCCCAAAATATTGAGCAAAAACAAAATTATGACGGACAGAATGACAGAAAAGTGGATGGAATGATGGACGGCAGACTCAATGAGGGACTATCCAAATCCAGTATACCCACACGTTTTCAAAGCGGTGCTATAATAACGAGTATGACAAAGTAATGGCATAATCACAGACTACAGACCAGCCCAGGACACCGACCCGCCACAACAGAAAGAACTGCAACACTGTAAGCGGCCTTCTCTGCAGACACTAATACAAAGTTCTCATGAAATTCCTGGATACCTTCCTACAAGTCTGTAAATTTAGGTTTAGGCGGAAAAGATTGTCGCAATAAAATGATTTTTATCAACAATATCTTAAATATTGAGTTTCCAAGTATTCAGAGCATAAGGTTCAACATGGTCTCGCTTGCACTGGCGATTACAAAACTCATGTAAAGCTCCTGCAATTTCATCACAACATTTGGTGAAGTCTATTGGCGATTGAAGCCTGGTATTTGAGCAATTTACAGATTTCTAGAATAAGTAATGATTTTCAAATCCCAGTATCTATATGACCGACAGGTTGATAGCAGTATATAAAGTCCTTAAATTCTCAAGAATCAGGAGTGGTGGTCTTTCAGTATTAAGTTCAGTAACAAATTTGTAATAATCAAATAACGTACTACGAATAGTATGATGTACTTCAACAGTATAGATAATTTCTTATTTTCAAAATAAGTAGATATAGAAGAGATGACAGAAAATTGAGTATGATCAGGAAATACCACAATCACACACTGCAGACTAACCCACGGCACCGTGTGGAAGAGCAACAGAACACTAAAAGTCACAAGACATCAGAAATACAATTAAAGTAAAGTAACTAGCTCTCTCTTATTGCAAACTTGAAAGGACACCAAAGTTCTGCAAAACAAAACAAGGACCAAACACAGAACCCCCACAAACAACGAGAACAACAATAAACAATGAATCAACAACAGAACCAAAGCCTTAGAACGGACAGCAGCCCAAGCAAACAAATTTATCTTGGTAAGTTTATGAATTCGATCACTTTGTTGACAACTTGAATTTTGATAAAATGTCTAATATGATTAATTTCAGAATCATTGTTAGGACGAAAAGCATGTTGAGTACAACACATTGTAAGAGGTTCTGTATCAGAAAGTCAACGAGCTCTATCATATAACTTATAAGCCTCTGTATCCAAATAATAAAGCGAAGAGATAGAGGGTGTACATAAACAAGTAGCCCAATGGGCAACGATCGCTCACCTGGTAGCTAGCACAATGTTTGGAGATACCTTACTTTATTATACTCAAAGGCAGGTAAAACTGAACTTGAAACAGTGACCAGGAATGGGATGGGGGCCGACCGAAATTCAAACTCTTCCATTCTTTTACTACAAGAATGAAGAAAATCAAATGAAAAATAAAAGGCGCTAAAGTGGTCAAATTATATAGCTATATTTTAGACGTTCAAGGGCACCTTACTTTATAGCTGGTGGTAGGGTGTGGCTGAAAATCAAAAATCATTCAAGCTTTATGAGTGTCCTTGTTACCTGCAAGAATGAGGAAGATCCATTCATAAATGAAGGTGCTAGAGTGGTCACAAAAGATCTCCATTTGTAAGCCTATATAGACTTTTGACGCTCAATGGCACAATCTGGGGTTGGTTCTACTTGAAATTCAAATTCATCCAAGCTTTTATGGTTGTCCTTGTTACCCGCAAGAATGAAGAAGATCCAATAAAAAATGAAGGCGCAAGAGTGGTCACAACAAATCCATAATTTTTAAGATGCTCAAGGGCAGCTAACTCCAAAACAGATGATGGTATCTTGACGAAATTCAAACTAATTGGTCACAACATTTCTGCCAGTGTAAGTCTATGGGCATTTTACAGACGCTCAAGGGCAGATAACTCCACAGTCAAGGTTTGAACTGGCCGAAATTTAATCCCATCCGAGATTTTATGGTTGTTTTTGTTACCTGTAAGACTGAAGAAAATCCTATAAAAACTCTGAAGTCTCGGTGGAATCTTGCCAAAATTCAAACTCATCCAAGCTTTTATAGTTGGTCTTGTTACCTGCAAGAAAGAAGAAGATCCATCCAAAATTGAAAGCACTAAAGTGGTCACAAGTTTTCTCACATTCTATGGGGATTTCTCCCGACGCTCAAGGGCAGCTAACTCCGCAGTCCTTTGTTGGATCTTGCCACATTTCGAACCCACTCCACATTTTTGGGTTGTCCTTGTTACCTGATAGAATAAAGAAGAACCAATCAAAAATGAATAGAGTGTGGTCACAAAATTTTCCCATTGTAAACCTATTGTTGCCGTGGAAAAAAAGTTCAGATCAAATCTGGCCCAAGGCCTAATGTAGCTAATCCCCCACCCCAATGATGCTCCCGATGAAATTTGACTTTGATCCGCCTGCTGGTCTCAGAGATATTAATGTTTGAAATTGTGAACGGATGCACGCATGGACGGACACCTGCTCGAGTCCCATCCAATAAGCTCACCTGGAGCCTTTAAAATTTGGCTCAGGTGAGCTGAAAAAGTGTGTATGATCAGTAAATACCACAATCACACACTGCTGACCTAACCATGGCACCATGAGGATGTCAAAGAACTCTAACAGTCACAAGACATCAGGAAGACATTTAAAGTTAAGCAACCAGCTCTCTCTTCCCCAGCAAGATGATTGCAAAACTAGCAAGGACCTAAGTACAACACAACACAACAAAGACCAAACATAGTAATGAGAGAAATGACGAATATTGTCTTATTTGACACGACAAGCAACAAAGAATAAACTCCAGCAAAGCAATGCTGATTAAAAGGAAGAAACTTGAATCTAAATCACATAAACCGCCATTTCAAGTTTGAGTATTTTATCAAATCTGTTTTAGCATCTACTTATATTTATGATCCAACTATGTTTCTTAAATGCTTATATAATATCTCTCTGATGCTTCTTTTTAAAAATGGAAAGATATATACAAGACATTTTATCACTGACTACAAAACAATTGTAGTTGCTTAGTAAGATCTATCGCCCATTGTGTAAGCCACCAAAATACATATAATTATAGCTTATCAACTACAACTATTTTGATAACATTCGGGGGACAAACAGACTCATAACTCCTTAAATTACCTTTATTCGTTTCAAATGTAGGTCATAATCGAGAAATGAAATAATAAAGCAGACGTTAATCCTTGTTATATGAAATTTTGGGAAGCATTTTTGTTCTAAAGGGTCTTTTTAGTCATACATTTGAAATCACTAGGCTTATCATCTAGAAAAGCTCTCTTGCATTGAATTATATTGTAGCCATTGCAAAATGAATGAACTCCCAGAGAGTTATTGGTCATTTTGTTTTGCATTATTACTATCAATTAGACCTAGTCTAAGCGTGTCAGTTTGTGCAAAAAAATAATTTTGATATTTAGCATGTCAAATGAGAGCATAATCATTGGTACAAGAATTACTTCCCATTAATCCTTTGCATGTTTCAAATCAAACCAAATTGATCATAAATAGTAACATTAATAATAGATACAATGAGCAAGCACATTTGATTTCAGTTTTGGTTCTTAACCCAGTATCGAGCAATGAAGGCTCAGGTGAGCCTTTGATGCTTGTATACACACAGTAAGTACCTAGCTGAAGAGACAGAACAAATTTTAGAACGCTAGCTCCACTGCATCACTGATGCTTTTGCCCGTGTGTCATAAGTACCAAATAAAGTAAGAAGGCAAAGATCAGGTATTGACAATCAAGCACCACACCTAACTCAGGACACCACATGGGAAAGTGACAAACACAAGAAAACATCACATACAAGAGAGCCAAGAAGTCAGCCCTTTCCAGTCTCATGTGCATGTATAAATTTCATTAAAAGAGTTCAACATTTATTTCCTCATCTAAACAAAATTCTTAATTTTGCTTCTGTCAAAGAACAAATTGATAAGATATTTAATAGTTGGTAGAGTATATCATACACACATAACACAAATGACAAAAGAGTCACTGCTTTATCAACCTCTGAAATTTATAATAACCTTAATACAAGTGAAAGAAATATGATTTCTTTTGGAGATGATTGAACAAAAGGAAGCATGGCAAATATAATATGCATATATACTTTATTTAAGTTCTTGCACACTTTCTAGACATTGCATGTAAGTACATAATTGGTGACAATGACTAAACCGAATAGTTCTCTCAAGGCTTATGTTTGTTAGATCAGTTGACTTCTGTGTGTGTCTACAAATCAATACCCTCAACATTTTGGTACTTTAACATAATTTCCTACTTATGCAGTGTTTATGTTTACTGTTTGAAGAAGGAAGACACCTATAATAATAAGCCATGACATGAGATTTCCTACAATGTGGTATGTGCGACCAGCAAAGCCTCAGATCAGACTGGGCAAACGCGCAGTCTGATCAGAGCCTTTGCGAGTCTCTTGAATATTCTATGATTGTTAAGCCACTGACTGAACATCATTTGGAGTTTCTAAGCTTAAAAGGAGGCTGCACAGGCTTGACTTGAGTCTACACTTGTCAAAATGCCACATATGTGCATATGCGCAGGCTGATCAGAGGCTTTGCTGGTCGCACATCCCACATTGTTGGAAATCTCATGCACTGGCTCGTTTGGTATCATTTTCGATAGTGTAGGGCAGAAAAGTGGCTTTTATGAAGTTGATTTCAGATTTCCCCAAATTGGTGGCACTTTTTCCAGAGACATGACAAGCATTTGACGCCTTATTTTGTAACATGAGAATACATCTGAGTAAAGGTGATATCGAGTGATATCAGCAGGTTTGTTACTCGGCTTTTATCAACAAGCTTTAATCATTTGATATTTATAGCTGTATAATAAAATTATCTAGCACCTCCAAAGGAAAAAATCATTAATTATATTTTTAAATCAATTGCACCCAGAGTGGACAAAGTATGGAGTCACACAGTATGATTTTGTTTGTTTGATTTGATTCTTTACGTCCCATCAACAATCTTTCAGTTAAACAGGGACGGGTCTTCCTGGGTTAAACCAGTACTAAGCTAGGATAAATGTTTCTTGCTCAAGGACCACAACGCAGTGAGGCCGGTGAGGCTCAAACCCGCGGCCCTTTCGGTCTAGAGTCAGGCACTCTACCACTGAGCAACTGCGCTCCCTCACACAGTACAAATCAGCATGTGAGCAACAATGAAGGCTCAGGCGAGCCTGTGAGAATGTGCAGTCAAATTTGCAGTCTCACCAGAGCATTTTTATTTGCATTCACAGTGTTTGTGTAGCTGAAAATTCAGACCAAAATTAACTCTTAAAGCGTCATTCATGACTAAAGCAGCTGACAAATTTTGCAACATCTTTCCTAATTTTTGGAAAAATGAGGAGAATCCTCTGCCAGCAGATGATTTTCATGAAATATCATGCCTTATTTGTTATTTTTGAAAACGTGACAAAATTTGAAATTGTTGTCTGCTGCAAATTATAGGTGGAGCTTTATGGGTTAAGACCTCTAGCTGTAGTCTCACCACAGCCTTTGCTGTTAGCATATACAAAGTATTGGTGTAGAGGCAAACAGTGTAGACCTAGATCAGTGATGCTACTGTAGGAGGAACATTCAAGAATTTAGACCATAGGTCACGTCAGCTAACGTTAATTAGAAGCTTTTACGCATATGCGATAAGTACCAAAAGAATTTTGGCCAGTGTGAATGCAAGAGGTTTCAGAAACAACAAAGCTTGAATCACTTTAATATCATTTTTATTTCTGTTGTACATATAGTTTATGTCCACGATTTCAAAACACATAGAAATCATTACTATTTGCATGCTGGGAAATTTTACATTCTACTTTGTCGCCGGCCTTTTTTTCATAATCAACTGTTAAATAAAATTTCAGGAATACTATATAGACTGTCAAACGGTTTGGATCCAGATCAGGTCAGACGTTGTAGGGCCTGACCTGACTTCAAACTGCTTGCAAAGATTCTCAACAAACGACAAAAGTCACTAGCATGAATTAACAGGTCTGAAAATTTTAGGTGGGGTACGTGCAACTTTTTTTTTCAACTGAAATACCTTATTCTAAATGCATAAAATTATATTTTCCAGAAAGCCTAAAAAAATCATTGGTTTCACCAGTAAATTTCAGTAGAATTAGGTAACTCAGGTATTTTCTTTATTCAGCTTGTAAAATCACTGAAATTGGCCAATGTTAGACACTACAGTAAGACCTGTCTTAATCGACCTCTCAAAAAGAAGACCAAAAATTGGTTTCAAGAAAGATTATCGCTTAATGCAGGTCAAAAGTATTGCAGAATACTCCAAGAGAGCATTCTGCAATACTTTTGAACATATAAAGCTACCATTGTCTTTAAGACCTCTGTTTTGTATATTTTTGAATGGCCCCTTTAGACAGGTTTTACTCTACAATGCTTGCTGTTTAACAGTTAATCAGCTCAAACAGTCAATAAGGATTCTTTACATAATTATGCTCAAAAACACAGAAAATTAAAACATTATGCAACACTTACTTTAATATTCTATTACATTACATAATTTAAAAACTAGCATGTGTTTTATCATGTGTAATTTAAAACATAGCTCCAGGTATACCACCTTTTTATAACCTAAAAGGTGATATTATTTAAGCCACAACATGAGATTTCTAACAATTTGACATTTTGTCAAGCGTAGACTTGGACGAGCCTCTGCAGCCTCATTTTAAGCTCAGAAACTCCAAAATGGTGATCAGTCAGTAGCTTAGCAATCATAGAATACTCAAGCGACTAGCAAAGGCTCCGATCAGACTGCACATATGCCCAGGCTGATATGAGGCTTTGCTGGTCGCACATACCACATTGTTGGAAATCTCATGCACTGGCTCATTTTCATGATTTATATTGAAACATATAATGGGCCAACCAGCATAAGATCTTGGTTCAAATGTGCAAAAGCCTCATTAACCTTTCCTTCATGAATATTCATGCTCGGCTCCACAAACTATGAATTATTATATAAATAAACTTTCATGTTGGTACATAGAACAAAGAAATAACTTGTACTGTCCACTTGTCTAGGATCAGATATATGTCTCTGGATAAATAAGCAAATTAAAGGGGAATTAATATAACATTTTATTCAGAGCTAAGTTTAAAAGTTACACAATTACACAAATCATACCTTGAATAGCCAGTTCCTGAGACTTCAGTACTACTCATATATACTAAAAAGCTCAGACTAGCCTGCGCAAAGGTGCAGTCTCTCCAGAGCCTTCACAGCTTACACACACAAGTTGGGACATTGATGAATGCTCAAGCCAAGATTTACGCCTCTAGCCCCACTGGATAGCTAAGCATGCCTAAATAATGACTTTTTGTATATATGATAAGTACCAAAATCTCATGAACTAGCTCATATATATATATGCTAAAATATCAAGATTTACATTTAAGAAATGGACATTTGGATCCATCTATGGAGTGTATGAATGAAATAATGTTTATCCTTTCACAGAATAAGAAAGAGCCATACAGTTGGATAATGTACCATTAAGCATGGGCAAAACTGTCTTGGTTCATCATGATAGGACCATCATTTTGAGCCAACAGATTGATCGGATTTTGAAAATATATTAGAAATGTTGCAAGAAAACTTGTACCAGTTATTTAACAAGGCAACAAGCTCCCTCAGAAACAGAGTCTAGCTAGAGTCTTGATATGATAACCAAACATTTCTGAGAGTAAAACTGTTATTATTTTCTTACCAATCTGACAGTTAAAACATGCGTTTAGGGTGCTCAAAAAACCGTCTCAAGCTGATTTGTGTCACTGTTGTTAGAATGCAGGTTACCTCACTGTATGGCTCATACAAGGTTTAAATATGCTGGCTGATCAGGCCCCGAGGTTATCATACTATTTTCATGCTCAAATCTCTAAAGCATGAAAATTGTCTTGGTCATAAATTTTAAAATGCCTACATCTGTTGGCATTTTAAAATTTCTGACAACGACAATTAACATTTGTGTACTGTTCTGTGAAAGAAAATTTCCTCAATTATGAAGATTACAAATGTTATGCTCTAGGGAGTTGAGCATGAAAAAGTTGCAAACACCTTCATTTCTGTATATGTGAAAAGGGCCATATTTTATCTAATGACTAAATGCAAGGCTAAAAATAGAGTAAAAAATGACTTAGCACCAAATTTAATGTTTATTCAACCAGGGATGTGGAATATTGATATTTGATACTTGCCCTACTTCTCCAGAGACAAGTAAATGCTCATCTAAACATTTTGTCTTGTCGTTAAAAAGAGATAATGCACAAAAAGGTTAGCCAAGCCTTTACTCTTTTGAAACCATATAAAAGCTCTTCTTTTGTTTTTGTTTAGGTTGGCTCTTTACGTCTCAGTCAACAGCTATGGTCATGTCTGGACGGTCAGTTCACCTAAACACACTTTTTTCCTGGGCAAGCTTGACTAAGCGGTAAACCAGTACTTCCTGAACATACTTTCGCTTGTAACTGACAATAACCTTAGGGAGGAGAATAGTCGTAGAAATTATTACATGATCAATCTCTGTTAAAGTATGGGATCAAGGCCAGATTGAACTGGGGACCTCTGGATCTGTAGTCAGACACGTATTTGCAGTCAGACACGTTACCGACTGCCTGAAGATACATGTAGACAGCAGATCCAGGGGTCGTGAGTTCGATCCCGGCCCGGTCCAATACTTTGGCAGAGAATAGAAAACAGTATCAAACCAGGTATATAGGCTATCAAAAACAGTATAGATCCAGATCAGCCAGCTAAAGAAGCCAACTGTTCAGGATCCACACAGTTTTCCATACATCATGTGAGTTTATATCTAATTAAATTATGAAACTGGATAGCTTTAAATTCAGCTTATATAGAGGATCTTACACGAGTGATCATTTCATATCAAATTTATTAAACAAGCCTTTGGCAAGTTTAATAAATTTGATATAAAATGATCACTCACGTAAGATTCTGTTCACCTTTTCTGTCTCTGATGACCTTTTAAATGCGATTATAACGCCTCAAAGTTTTTTTTTATTTCAATGAAAATGTGCATTGTTGTCATAACTTGTTCCCGCCAAAAGTGTTATATAACATGTGGTCATAACATTACTAATGACATAACAATATCCACTGAATGACAGTAATGCTATATGATAAAAGCTTTTTAATCTATTGAGCATGTCCAAAGATGAACCATTTTTTAACAACATAAATGTTATCACTGCCTTTTTATGTCTGAAAAGCTATGTAAGAACAGAATTCTATCAACTTTCTTTATACTTGTCCCAGGACATGTAAATATAAATTTCTAAATTATCCTGAATGAAATTTAACCAGGTGGGACTAGTAAGGTATAGTATTTCCACACCCCTGCATTTGACTATATTTGATGCCAATATGAATATATTTACAAACTTCAATGATGTTTCCCTTTGCTAAGCAAATAAGGAAAACTATCTAGCTGCACTAGTCAGCAGCACCGCTGCCTTCAATGATTACCCCTATAGGTCCAGATAAGGAATTTTACAAGCGTAAAATTGTGATTATTTTCTTACCCATCGATTTAAACATGTGTTTTGGGTGCTCAAAAGAATCGTCTCATTGAGACAGTTCTTTTGAGTACCAACAACATATGTTTTGGATGAGAAATAAAGAAAATAGTTTTCCAATACACACTCTTATCTTGAATCCTGTTACCCATTTTCATTCCGATGGATTATTCCATACATATTGATACAATATGTACGGAATAGTCCGTTTTGTATTTTAAGGGGTCACATGTCGAAATTTCTAATTTTTAATTAATTCTGTCCCTGAATATATTTCTGTCCCTAAATTTTGTTTTTTTTTATCTAAGCAAACAGTGCAGACTATGATGAAATGCCGCCTTACACGGCATTTCATCTTAGTCTTCACTGTTTGCTAAAGTACCAGTTTATTGGTATCCAGAATGAAAATAGTTAATCTAGTTTGACTGAGAAAGGTCTGTTTTTACTTTGAGGCCTGTCCCAAAGCCTTTTGTAGTAATCAGTCTCAAATCTATTTTATTATCAACAACTTAATCTTGCAATGCCATTTGAACCCTACATATCTGGAACAACAACAGTCGGCCATTTTACCCAAGATAAATTTGCTCTGAGGACATTGTTCACTTCTCTAGCTCTTTGCATGCTGGGTAATGTTGCATGCTTTTAGTGTCATCTGCTGACTTTTTAAAAATTCACTGTTTGCAAAAGAAATCACCGCTAGCAAGGAAAGACCTAGACAACTTCAATAAATTGTTAGCTCCTCTCAGGTGATAAAAATTCCACTCGTCCTCTCGTAATAACGAGTGAAATCTAGAAAGGACGAGTAATTCTTCCCAAAGCACTCGTCCTGTAGGACGAGTGGTTTGTAAAGAATTCCTCGAGGAAGTCATATTACATCTAACTCTCATATGTTCTTTATTGCATACGCTTTTAAAGGACAAGTGCATGAGTTTGCAGGACGAGTGAAAATTGTAAGTCACTTGTCCTGCAGGACAATTGCAATATTTAAATATTTTTGTCCCCTGCCTCTGAATAAATAATATATAGCATTTTTGACATCTTCAATCCCAGACCATTATGTTTTGACTCTGTTTACCCTTAAAGCGCCAAGAAAAAAATGCATCTGAAAATGTCGTCTGCTGCAAATAATTGCCTTACATTACTGATGAATTAAGTATAGAAGCAAACAGCATGGACCCAAAACAGACTGCTCCTATAGGAGCAGTCTGATCTGGGTCCTAACTGTTTGCCATAGAGGCTTCTTAAACATTTCAGCAGACGAGAAAAGCAGACGACTTTTGTTGCGATTGGCGCATTAAGTGTTAAGAAATAAATGCCCTCTTGTCAGACGGACTGTTTATCTTTTAGTTTTATTTCTGTCCAGTCTTTAATCTCTAGGGACTTGGTTGGCACAGTAAGTTGAGCTATTTTTAGAAGTTTCCTTCAGGATTAAAAAAGTTCTAAAAACACCTATCTTTCTACAAACAATTTACATCATTTATCTTTCACCAATAAAACTGTGTGTTGTCCTCCTGCAGAAACCTGTAGAACTTGCCTGAAAAAAAGAGAGCAGAGCAAATAATTAAATTTTCCCATGTTTTTATGAGCAATTAAGAAATACCATGTTTTTTTAATACTTGAGCAATGTCATTTTAATTGATGACTTTGCAAGTGTTCTGATAAATAGTGGAAGCCTAGAAAAAATCCTGGTCCCCAGGTTATAAAACTTTTTTCATGCTCAACTCAGCTGAGCACGAATTTTATCCTGCTTATAAATGTTAAAATGCCAACAATTGTTGACTCGGGGCCAGGTCTCTATGATTTGCTACAAAGATAAAACAATATTTAAAGGCAATCCTGTGATCGCTCAGAAAAAAACAAGGTGATTATTCTATGCACTCTATCAGCATCAAACTTTATATGGGCCAGCACATGAGATTTTGTCTACTTATCGCATTGATGAGCAGTGAAAGCTCAGACCAGCCTGCATATATATATGCATAGGTCCAGTTAAGCAAACTTTTTCAGCGTAAAAATGTTATTATTTTCTTAGCCACCAGCTTAAACATGTGTTTTGGGTGATCAAAATAAGTTCTTTTGAGTACCCACAACATGTTTTGGACATGTTAGGCCTGATATGAATCCATACAGTTTGACACTTATGTGGTATTTTTGAAAGAATTTTTTTCGAAAATGTTGATCTTAAAAAAAATCAGCAGACGACAAAAACAGAACAAGTAGCCCAATGGGCAACGATCGCTCACCATGGAACCAGCATAATGTTTGGAGACACCATAATTTACAATGCTCCAAGGCAGGTAACTCTGAACTTGAAACAGTGACCAGGAATTAATTCAAAAACATAAGATATTATGCTAGTTCTAGTTATCTGCAAGTTTTAAAAAAATCTGAATAAAAATGGTGAAAGTATATTTTTCAGATGCTCAAGGGCAGCTCACTCTGTAGTCAGTGACGGGTTCTGACCAATCCAATCTTTAATGTACGTCCTGATAACCTACAAGGACGAAAAAAATCAAATGAAAGATGAAAGTGCTAGAGTGGTCACAACATTATACAGCTATATTTTAGACGCTCAATTGCAGCTAACTCTGTATTTGGTGGTTGGGTGTGGCGGATAATCTAACTTATTTAAGCCTGAGGAAGATCCATCCAAAATGAGGGCACTGGAGTTGTCACAAAAGATCTTCCATTGTAAGTCCATGCAGATTTTTTATAACACTCAAGGGCAGTTAACTCAACAGTCTGAGGTTATTTCTACTTAAAGTTCAAACTCATCTAAGTTTTATGGTTGTCCTTGCTACCTGAAAGAATGAAGAAGATCCAATCAAAAATAAGGAGCTAGAGTGGTCACAACATTATCCATCAATTTTTAAGATGATCAAGGAGAGCTAACTCCATAATAGGTGATGGGATCTTGACGAAATTCAAACTCATTCAAGCTTTTTTAGTTGTCCTTCTTATCTGCAAGAATAAAGAAGATCCATTCAAAATTGAAAGCACTAGAGTGGTCACAACATTTCTCCCATTATAAGTCTATGGGGATTTTTTCGAGATGCTCAAGGGCAGCTAACTCATAAGTCCTTGGTCGGATCCTGCATAATTTCAAACTCATCCAAGCTTTTATTTTGCCCTTGTTAGATGAAAGAATGAAGAAGATCCAATCAAAAATGTAGAGGCTAGAGCAGTCACAACATTATCCATAAATTTTTAAGATGCTCACGGGGAGCTGATGCTCAAGGGGAGCTAACTCCAAAATAGGTGATGGGATCTTGACGAAATTCAAACTCATCCAAGAATTAATAGTTGTCCTTATTGTATGCAAGAATGAAGAAGATCCATGCAAAATTGAAAGCACTAGAGTGGTCACAACATTTCTCCCATTATAAGTCTATAGGGATTTTTCCAAATGCTCAAGGGCAGGTAACTCATAAGTCCCTGGTCGGATCCTGCTGAATTTCGAACCGATCTGAGATATTATGGGTTAACTTATTGCCTGTAAGAATGAAGAAGATCCAATCAAAAATGAAGGAGCTAGAGTGGTCACAACATTATTCATTAATTTTTAAGATGCTCAAGGGGAGCTAACTCCAAAATAGGTGATGGGATCTTGACGAAATTCAAACTCATATAAGCTTTAATAGTTGTCCTTATTGTATGCAAGAATGAAGAAGATCAATTCAAAATTGAAAGCACTAGAGTGGTCACAACATTTTTCCCATTATAAGTCTATGGTGATTTTTCTAAATGCTCAAGGGCAGGTAACTCATAAGTCCCTGGACGGATCCCGCAGAATTTCGAACCCATCCGAGGTTTTATTGGTTTACTTGTTGCCTGCAAGAATGAAGAAGATCCAGTCAAAGATGAAGGAGCTAGAGTGGTCACAACATTATACATTAGTTTTTCTGATGCTCAAGGGCAGCTAACTCCAAAGTCAGTAATGGTATCTTGCCTAAATTCAAACTCATTCAAGCCTTAATAGTTGTTCTTATTGTATGCAAGAATGAGGAAGATCCAATCAAAATTGAAAGCACTAGAGTGGTCACAACATTCCTCCAATTATAAGTCTATGGGGATTTTTCCAAATGCTCAAGGGCAGGTAACTCATAAATCACTGGTCGGATCCTGCTGAATTTCGAACCCATCCAAGATATTACGGGTTTACTTGTTGCCTGCAAGAATGAATAAGATCCAATCAAAAATGAAGGAGCTAGAGTGGTCACAACATTATTCATTAATTTTTCTGATGCTCAAGGGCAGCTAACTCTGAAGTCAGTGATAGAATCTTGCTGAAATTCAAACTCATGCGAGCTTTTTTGGTTGGTCTTGTAATCTGCAAGAATGAAGAAGATCCATCAAAAAATCAATGTACTAGATTGGTCACAACATTTCTCCCATTATAAGTCTATGGGGATTTTTCCAGATGCTCAAGGGCAGCTTACTCATAAGATTCCGGTCGGATCCTGCCGAATTTCGAACCCATTCGAGATATTATGGTTTTCCTTGTTACCTGCAAGAATAAAGAAGAACAAATCAAAAATGAAGGAGCTAGAGTGGTCACAAGATTTTCCCCATTATAACCCTATGGGAGCTATCTGTTGCCATGGAAACCAGAGTTCTGATCCGATCTTACCAAAAACCTAATGCAGTCAATCCCCCACCCCAATGATGCTCCTGATGAAATTTGATTATGATTGGCCAACTGGTTTCAGAGATATTCATGTTTGAAAGTGTGGACGGACAGACGGACGGACGCCGGCTCGAGTCCCATACTATAAGCTCACCCTGAGCCTTCGGCTCTGGTGAGCTAATAATATAGCAAAGTTAACTTAATGAATGTCAACAGATTTATTCAATTAAGATATATATATATCTTAGAACAATCAAATTTTAATTTGCTTTTATTGTGAGGAATTATATATCTTGTACCATCTATATGTGAACCACAAAATGACAAAATATCCTGTCAAATATATTGCAAGTAAGTTGCAGTGCAGAACAGAGCAAAACCTTTATGGCTACTAGCAGTTCAGAACGGACAGAACATGAAATATACGAGTACAGTAAGTTGGTGTATTTCTTGGTTGAGAAATAAAAATATTTTTTTTCAATTAGGCACTCTGATAAGCATTCTCGTCAGAGCCTTCACTTCTCTCATACACAAAGCATGGAAGTATAGGAAAGCTTTGAGGATTGGGAAGGGGGGTAGGAATGTCAAATTGTGTCAAAGCAATGTAAACCGCAGTAGCTTACTTGTTTTGTAATTGTTTTCCTCCCATCTTTACTGGTAACACAGCATCTTCATCATCACCTGTAGCCAACTGATTACTCGTACCCATTCCCCAACATGACACTGTACCTGAAAAAAAAATATAATCATATAAATTTATTGGTTTCCATTCTATGGGTTCAGCATCGAGATAGGAGTGCATAAAATTACATATGAAGACACAATATAATTTTTCTCATTTCACATCTGCCTGTTTAACTCTTTATCAACTGGGAAATTGTGCATGCTTTTTGCCGTCTGCTGATTTTTTCAAAATCAACTTTTTCGAAAATTTATTTCAGGACTACCATCAGATAGAGTGTCAAACAGTTCGGATCCAGATCAGGCCAGACATTTTGTCAGGCCAGATCTGGGTCCAAACTGTTTACATTTAGGTTATCAGCAGACAACACTTGTAGTCAAGGAGTTAAAAAATACAAATTATATTGCCAAAAATTCACTATGCAACAATGGCAGTTTTTTGTGTGTGTTTTATTATCTGCACTGACTCTGTAAAGTCTGACTTGTCAAATTCTTTTTGTTTGATTGCTTTGCTTCAAATCCCAGTCAACAATTTTTTCAGTTATCAACAATTTTTTTCAGTTATGCTGGGATGTTTCCTGGGTTGAACCAGTACTAAACAGAGGATAAAGTGTCTCGCTCAAAGACGCAACACAGTGTCTCCAGTGAGTCTCGAACCAGTGATCGCGAGATCTCAAGTCCAGTCCAACTTGCAAATAAGTGGATAGGTTCTGATAATTCAGTTCAAAGAGGGTTTCAACTAGTGTGAAGTGTACAAGAAACTTTAACCCTTTTAATATTGGAAACAGCTGCAAAGATGAACTGAACATAAATCAGAGAGGCTATAAAAATCTGCCTAATTCAGCATTCTCAAAATCCTGAATTCAGAAATAATCCTAAAAACTTTCACCCATGCCTTTATAAACATCTGCTGAGAAACTTCTATCATGCTTGGTAATTTTTCATGCTTTTGTTGTCCTCTGCTTACTATTTTCAAAATTAACTTTTTCAAAAACTTCTTTCAGGAACACTATCAGACTGTCAAACCGTTAGGATCAATATTAGGGCTGAAATTCTGTCAGTCCTGATCTTGGCCCAAACTATTTGCAAAGGTTATCTGTATTCAGTAGACAACAAAAGTCTCCGCTAGCAAGGAAAGATTAAATCTGAAAGGTCAATATGCCATAGATCCCATCTACTTACCATCTTCCATAAGAGCAAATGAGACACTGGAACCAGCCGAGATGTCTGTGCACTTTCCCTCTAGTTTCACCATGGCTGGTTCCCTCCTCTCGCCACAGTTTTCTCCTAGACCAAGTCTACCATATTCTGCTCTACCCAGGGTATGTACATTACCTGAAAAGAAAAGGACATCATTTGACATAAACAAACAAAGCTAAATATAACTAAAACATTTGAGCATAAAATTGTGAATATTTTCTTATCTATCAATTTTAACATATGCTTTGGGTGCTAAAAAGAAACGTCTTATAGAGACTGTTCTTTTGAGTACCCACAACATATGTTTTGGCTGAGAAATAAGAAAATAACTTTTTACTAACTCACTCTAGGAGCCTGCACAAAGTCATAGATCTGCCTGCATCTCTGCCCAGTTTAATCTATACAATTCAGCCAGGCCTGCACACGATTTTGTTACTTATGACATAGGCAACCAATAATGGCTCACAAGTCTCCTTACTACTCCCAAAGTGGAAGTAGATCTACATCTACAATTTTATGTTGATCCTTCGAATTTGACCTTTACTCAATGGGTTGACTTCTGTTGGTAGCATGGGTGAAATTTAAAAATTTCCACAATCCTGAACTTTTGAAACTCTAATCTTAAAATTTGCAGTATACCCACTAAATATTCACAATTTCAAGTTTAAATGGTCAAATGTCCTTAGACAGAATGAAAATAAATCGGTGAAGCTATTATGATCTCCCTAATTCTGTGAAAAGTCAGCCTCAAAATCCTGAATTCAGGAATAATTCTGAAAACTTTCACCCATGTTGTAATGCTAGAAAAGTGCAAACAAAGAGAAGATAGGCAGGGGGAAGAAATTACAGTATTTAAGGCTTATACATGCCTAGAGAGTGAATTGAGGATTTATGCCATATTCACTACCAGTAAATACAGGACTGGCTGGTTTTAAGCAATGTAGTGAATAAGTGGCCGGAATTGGGTATATTGAAAGTTAACAAGTAGGTAATTAACAACACGTTAATTGACATGTTAATAAATGGATTTTGCCTCGATTGAAAGACTATGATACCGATCAATATGAAATGTTATACAGTCCAATCTTGTAAATGCTAGATATTTATTTCCAAGTATCGAAAGTTCAAACTATAGAGAGGTTGACATTAAATTATACATATAACCCCCCAAAACGATTATTTTTTTCCCTATCAAATCTATGTTTTGTGTGCGAAAAAAGAAATGTCTCAGGAAGACGTTTCTTTTACGAACACAAAACATATGTTTTTTAGAGGTAGTTATTGGAATAGCTCATAAAATGTAAAAACGGTCCTATTATCTGAATCCATCGAAATTTAATTTGAATTTGCAAGTATTTTGAACAAATTCAACCGAAGTTCGAACTTTCAAGTTTTTAATGTAATCTTTCAAAACCTTACCATCTTGATCTAATGCTACAGTGTGGTGCTGCCCTCCTTTTATAGCTACAAAATTCTTCTTGTCAAATGACTTCACTTTCTCTGGCATATATCTGCTATTCATGTCAGGGAAACCTGCAAAGTAATAAACATATCTCCATAAAGTAGAATCATCTTCAACTAGCATGTGGCTTTAAGACCACTAAAGACTTAAAGGCAGGAATCCTAGACCTACCGGCAGAGGAGTGGCTTCAATATGAAACAGTATGTAGTCCACTTCTACCTTTTAGTTCATGGATCAAATTTAAGATTTTTAACCACTGGCTAAAAATAGCAGGTGATAATTTTTCTTACTTGCTATAGATGATGATCAACTTGCTAAGTCACTCCATATATTTGTTTGTTTGATTCTTTACGTCCCATCAACAATCGTTCAGTTATGTAGGGAAGGGGCTTCCTGGGTTGAATCAGTACTAAGCTAGGATTAATGTGTCTTGCTCAAGGACCCAACGTATCACTCCATATATTGCTATTTAGAAAATTAAACCAATTCATTTAGCATACTATGTGCTGACAAGATTATGTGCCAAAAATTTATTTCAAATATTATCTCCTTTCTGAAAGCACATTTTATTTGTCTTGAAAACAGTGTAGTTCCAGATAAGCCAGCTTCTACAATGTTTTTCCAGCAATTTAGAAATAAGATGGTGTGAGAGCGACTTGTATTCACTTGCTAAAAATAGCAAGTGATAGTAATTTCAACTTACTTTTTTTGGAAAAACTACTAGCATTTAGCAAGTTAGCAAGTGCTAAATTTGATCCCTGTAGTTTTGGATCTATATTAAAGTATTTGGATAAAGCTGTGCTAAACTAGATCAGGCGGCTCTTTAGGGAGCAGCCTGATTAGTGTTTACAGTTTGCAGTTACAACAATACAACTTACACATCTTAACAGGCAGTCAAATGGTTGTGACGTGTTATTTTATTTTATGCAAAAAACATCTCATTTCAATGTTTTGGTTGAGAACTGAGGAAAATAATTTTCAATTACACACTCTTATCTGGAGGCCAGTTACAACGTCACAAAACACCAGTAAACAATGAATGCCATTGGTTGATGATGTGTCACTCCGCCCTAGGGCACAGTCTAGAACATTTATCTGTAAAATGTTTTGCATCAAGAAATTAATGCAATTTGAATAATAATATATCTGACTTTTTTTCAATAAGTGTGGATATAATGATTGTTTCATTCAAAGTACATGTAGAATTAAAGCAAATGTAAATATCACAAGTTATTACAGGCCCAACTATAAGAGTGTGTAACTGAAAATTATTTTTCTTATTTATAAACCAAAACATATGTTGTGGGTACTCAAAAGAACCGTCTTGATGAGACGGTTCTTTTGAGCACCCAAAACACATGTTTAAAGTGATGGATAAAAAAATAATTGCAATTTTATGCTAAAAAAATTTAATATCTCAATAAAAATTCCAAAGGGAATATAATAATACTAAAACACTATGTTTACTCTGTTTCAAATTTTCGGCCACTTGGCCTTTGTCAACAAACAAATAACTGGATTAATGTTGTGACCTACATTCTTGACAAAGGCCAAGTGGCCGAAAATTTGAAACGGAGTAAACATAGTGTTTTAGTGTTATTAAATTCCCTTTGGAATTTTTATTGAGATAGGAGATGTAGGTCACAACATTAATCCAGTTATTTGTTTCTTGACAAAGGCCAAGTGGCCGAAAATTTGAAACAGAGTAAACATATTTTTTTAAAAAAAATTTGCTTAACTTACCTAATTGGTAGTAATTATTGAGACCCCAGCTGTATATTTCTCCTGTATTCTTCTCCTTGGCATATGTCACAAAGGCTCCTGCCCAGATGTCACTGAATACCGATTTCCTCTTTCTAAAGTGAACCATGTCTGGTGACAATATGTAATCTGAAAAATTGATAAAATTAAATCCTATTCCCTCTGTTCACGATAATTATTACCACTGCTTATGTGCTTTAAAGCTGCATAGTCTGTAACTTTTGATCTTTTAATTTTTGAACTTATGTTTCTATTTTTCAAGAACACAGTAAAAAAACTAAAATCCAGGTATACATTTTACCAATTTCGTAAATCTTAACAAATTATCAGTATCAAAACAACAGCATTTAAGCTCAAATTATCTGTCTATAATTATTGGAGGGACGCAAATAATTACCAACAAGAGAAAAACACACCTGTTTAATAAGATAATTCACTTTTCCGTGCAGCTTTCAGCTATAGTGTACAGATTTATTGTAATCACATAACTTATTTCTACTTTTACAAATGATTTTAAAAAAATTTCAAAAATCTGAAAAATGTTCATAGTTTCAGACTATGCAGCATTAACAGCCAAAATTGCACCCAGATCAGTGAGCAGTCTGATCAGGATTAAAAGTGTTTGATTCGCTATAAAAGAAGTCTGACAGACGTATGTTTGAATTAATGCAGCATAAATAAGCAGATAAAATTTTCAGAACAAAAATATTGGCAGGATAAGGATAAACCTTTTCCCCCTGAAAAAATTGACACTACCTCCGACAGGGCTCCAGATAAGAGTGCTTATAGGAAAACATATGTTGTGGGTACTTAAAAGAGCACCCAAAACATATGTTAAAAATGATGAGTATGATGTATTTAAAATTTTGTTTATCTAAACCTATGATTGACACTACCTCAGACTTCAGACTTCAAACAATCATTTGCAGGTTTATTAATTTCATTGGAGTGATGGGTTGAACAAACAAAAAAATGTGTGGGTCAGGATCAGATAGCTTCTAATGTTTTCTTTAAAATCATACAAATGTGTACAACATATTTATTATATTTTTTTTTGTCGTTCTGTACTTACAGACCAACTCCTTTTAGTTCAAACTACTGTAGACTCAAAGTGAAAACCATATAACCCTTTTCATACTTATAGATTATTCCTTCTTGTTTGATACAATAAACTTGGGATAGTCCATTGTACATATCTAGGGTGTCAGGTTAAAATTTTCAAAAAATAATACTGTACTTTTTGTCTGAAGATCTTTTTTACCTTAACAAACAGTGTAGACCCTGATGAAATGCCGCATAATGTGGCATTTCATCTGGGTCTTCACTGTTTGTTAAAGTACCTATTTAGGGGTTTCCCCATATACAAAGGGTTAATGAGATTTGATTGTATTTTCCATGTCACAAAGACATGCACAACTGAATGACAAAATGTTGCCATGGTC
Organism: Loripinus fragilis; assembly: GCA_964019695.1. NCBI lineage: Eukaryota > Metazoa > Mollusca > Bivalvia > Lucinida > Lucinidae > Loripinus > Loripinus fragilis. Next base: position 5,069,708 of record OZ026518.1, on the reverse strand, counting down.
GCTCTGTACGTACCTTTAGCCTACAAGTCGTAAATTAGCGCTAAAGAAAAGGGAAACTGTCTTACCTAGACCCTTTCTACCACCTCTGTGAGCAAAACACTCTGCTACTCTTCCAAGTTGACCCTGCTCAGCACAGCCTGTAAGTAAAAAGACAATCAAAATCTAGAACAACTTCTTACAGAACACAGTGAACTGGGTACATATAAGGCCAAAAAAATATGTGTGTTTCAGGTCGCATGAATTTTAAAATAGGGACGGTAGGTAGGAAAGTTTTAACATGGGGTGGATGGGGAAACAAGATGGCCAAACTGGGAAATCCCTTGGAAATCCCCTCAATATGTTTAAAAACTTACGGGTCGGGGGCAAAAAATTAGGCATGGTCGGGTAACCTGTAACACACAATTTTATATTTTAGGCCTAACGATTAAAAATGAGATAACACAGAATGCAGCGTCACATCAGAATATGAATGTCTTGCTGCTGGCATCTAATGCTATAAAAGTATAAAATAATCAGGTTATCCTCACCTTTGGTCACTAAAAATGTATAATTAACCCTCAGCTTGCCAGTATTAATTCTGTCCCGAAAATGATGTCTGCATTTTACATCTGCTGCAATAATACACTTTAGACTAGATTTCATCATGGGAGCAAACACTATGAACCCTGACCAGACTGCTCTAAAGGAAACAGTCTGTTCTGAATCCTTATTATTTGCAATAATGGCTACCTTAAACATTCACAGATGAAAGAGCAGATGACAAAAGTTATGACTAGCAGTTATGTATCAACGTGATCAACCTGGATAAGATATAATATGAAAGCAAAAAGGGTAAATATAGATAATCCATATATAACCCTTAATGCGCCAATCGCAACAAAAGTCGTCTGCTTTTCTCGTCTGCTGAAATGTTTAAGAAGCCTTTATGGCAAACAGTGTTGACCCAGAACAGACTGCTCCTAGGAGCAGTCTGTTCTGAGTCCATGCTGTTTGCTTCTATACTTAATTCATCAGTAATGTTAGGCAATTATTTGCAGCAGACAACTTCAGCAGACAACATTTTCAGATATATTTTTTCTTGGTGCTTTAAGGGCTAATAGGAGAAGTTCTCAATGCCAGAACAGACACAAACACAGTGCAGCAGAAGGAACAGATAAAGTTTTCATGTATTTCACAGTATTTGTGCACAAAAATGGTATTCCAATCACCACAATCAGAAACATTTTATAATACAATAGTGATTGGACCTCTAAGCCAATAAACCATCATCATGCTGAATACTTAAAACCCTTATTCTGCCCATTTTCTTTGCTTTCAAAATGTTTACGTACTACTAAGTTAAAGTGTCTGCTGCATATATTCAAATGCACAGCACACTGCTCTTATTCTGTTATTCATGGAAGAAAACCACATGAACCTTGATAAGACTGCTCCCAAAGAAAAGTCTAATCGGGATACATAATGATTACAATGTAGTCTTAAGTACTACTCTCCGGCTCAGTGGTTAGAGATTGGTATCGTGGCAGCCCAGCCATGATGTGGGAATATTTTCAGCTAAGCTTTATATTGTAAGATGGGGCTGGTCTGGCCCATCTGGGATTGAGCTTAATTTTGCCCAACAAGGCTTTCCATAATCATAAATGGTTTCTTTGAAGGGTGGGAGTGTTACAGACCAATCTCTCTCACCTTAAATTATCTACATAACAGGGTTCCCACAGAAATTCTAAAACACAATTCCATGATTTTTCCATGATCAACAATGTAATTTCCATGACTAGTTTAATGCACAGCCTCCAACCTCCCCTTTAGCAGCATCTTCACCACGCTGACCATTAATGAGGAATGCAGCAACAACAGCATGCTTGTAGACCATGCATGCATTTTGAAATAATTAAAACTTGAAACCACCAGTAGCTAGAAAACTAGCTGTCTGACACACACCTGTCCGACAGCTAGTTTTCTGGCTATTGGTGGTGTAGTCAATTATTTCACAAAATTCCATGATTTTCCCATGATTATTCAGTTTTTTTTCAAATTTCATGATTTTTCCATGCATGAAACTTTTTTAGTGATTTTCCAGGTTTTCCATGATTTCCAGAGCTTGTGGGAACCCAGTATCTACATAATAGGTTGAAATTGACCATAAACCGAACTTACCGAGGGTTATGATTTCTCCCTTATCTGTTAAACAGACGAGATGATCACTGCCTGACGCTATCTGAACTATCACATGATTTTCAATTATAGCCACTGGTTTTGTCTGTATACCTTCTTTAGTGAAACCCATAGAACCATTGGCGTCCTGAAATAAAACAAATGAATCGCTACAGGGCTCTACTTTAACATTTTAACCTACTAGCCCTGTTGGGCAAGGACCATGTAAAATGTACTTGTCCTGACCTATAATGCACTAGCCCTCTAAAATGCGCCAATTTTCAAGTAATATAAAATTGAACATTAGAGGAGCTGACACATGAGCAAGCGTCAAAAAACCTGTAAACTTGTATTATGCATGTGCAAGTTAGTTAATAAAATCTGTTTCTTTGTTAATAAGTTGAGCTTCATAGGGTTGGGTGAGTAACATTCTGCGCTATATTTGAAAGTTTTTTCTTTGAACTAGCTCAATCAGGCTTCCAGGGCCCAGAATTTACTTGTCTTGACCATGATTCTACTAGTACAGGTACTATAGGAACATGCTTACTGTAGAGCCCTGCCGCTATTAATTAACCCATAAAGGGCCAAGAAAAAAATGCATCTGAAAATGTCGTCTGCTGAAGTTGTCTGCTGCAAATAATTGCCTAACATTACTGACGAATTAAGTACAGAAGCAAACAGCGTGGACCCAGAACAGACTGCTCCTATAGGAGCAGTCTGATCTGGGTCCACACTGTTTGCCATAGAGGCTTCTTAAAAATTTCAGGGGACGAGAAAAGCAGACGACCTTTGTTGCGATTGGCACATTAAGGATTCATTCATCTTGTTCTACCTAGGGCAGCAGTTTATAATCTTGACCCTGGGCCTCACAGCTTTGATTTTGGTGCTTTTAAAGATTATGGGCATAACAATTTATGGTCAGGCCCAATTTCATGGGTTGGTCAGCCTCAGAGCTAAATCCAGACACACTCAAGTCAAGTATGCACTTCTCCTTTCCAATGGATTAGAGTGAATGAGTGAGCTGTAATTAAAAAAAAATAAAACAGGGAAGTCTGTAAACCCTACACGATCAGACAAAAGTTAAGGCTAAAATCAGACTTTGAGTGCTGTGTCTAAATCTTCCTATGCATTTTACTCTTCAGGAATTTAGCATATAAAAAATTAGAACATTCTTAAGAAAATGTATGCCACTTTGCATTAACATACATGTTTAATATTTTGCTATTTGAACAACCCTTCTCATTCGTTCAGGTTTGCTAAAGAGGAAACAAAATAATCAGGCCTTTAATTAAGAGTGCATACCAGAAAAATAATTTACTTATTTCTCAACCAAAACATATGTTGTGGGTACTCAAAAGAACCATCTCAATGAGACGGTTCTTTTGAGTACCCACAACATATGCTAAAAATTATGGGTAAGAAAATATTTACAATTTTACGCTGAAAATTTTTGTTTATCTAAACCTATAAAAATATTTGAACTTACCCTGAAGTTACCCCATGCAAACACTCTACCATCGTCAGACAAGGCTGCAGTATGACTGTCTCCTGCACACACCTGTACAATCTTTGGCAAACCATCAACCTTGCCGGGAACCGTCTCACTACCTTCCTCTGATGTTACACGCCCCAGGGTACCCTCATCATTACAACCAAACGAATACACCTGATATGAAAAGATATCAATGAGTATGAGTAAATGACATTGCATCATCATCATCATCATCATCATCATCATCATCATCATCATCATCATCATCATCATCATCATCATCATAATCATAATCATCATCATCATCATCATCATCATCATCATCATCATCATCATCATCATCATCATCATCATCATCATCGGGTTTTGATTAACGTGCAGGTGCAAGAGCATCTTCCACATCTGTGGGCCCCTCTCCAAGTAACTGACTAGCTGCACACAGTACCAGATCTTACATTGGGTAAGGCTGCCATTTGTAGCAAAGTTTTGTGGAAGGGTTCCCTTCCTCTCACCTACTCAGAGACTTTCGGCAGTCCAAGACCTCCGCAACAAATAAACATTTTCCTTTGTATGTGGTTTGGGTTCTATGTGAGAATTTTAATTTCTCCCGCAAAATTAGCAATAATAAATTCTCCATGAACCAATTATTGAAATGCCCAAAATGAAATGCTTCCAATGAGTACCAAAAATATTATTTACGAAAAAAACATAAATAGCAATGGTTGGTTTTGTGTTGATGCTTTACATCCCAGTCAACATTTTTCAGGCATGCCAGGACAATTTCCTGTCTTTCTGGGTTGAACCAGTAGTAAGCAGAGGATAAAGTGTCTTACTCAAAGACACAGTTCAGTGTCTCCTATGAATAGATCTCAAACCAGTGACTCTTTGATCTCAAGCCTAACACTCTACCACTGAGCCACCATGCTCCTTGCTATTAATCTGTATTTTCTCTATGGCTATAAATTAATATAATCATTATCACATCAAATTCAACTCAGGGCTCACCTTGCTGTTAGCCATTGTAGCCATTTGCTACTAAAAATGAAGAGTGGCTACAAATAATATAAGTCATTGGCTAAAAGTACAGTCTAGGAGGTTCAAAAATTAAATATTTGCATAAAAGTGTATTTTGATCAGCTTTTGGATTTTCCAAGTTGCTTTTATTATTCCTTCTCTCTTTATTATTGTGCCATATTTAACTCTTCGAATGCTATCATCAGGGTGTCAAACAGTTTGGATCCAGATCAGGCCCAATATTTTGTCAGGCCTGATCTGGGTCCAAATTGTTTGCAAAGGTTATCAACAGATGACAAAAGTCGCTGCTGGAGGGTAGAGTTAACAACTTGTTGATACTACTTTCTGGCTCAAACCTTGGCTAAAGTCAATTTCATTTGGCTACAACTGTTATCATTTGGCAAAAGTGAATGGCTACAACAAAGTCTGAGCCAGGGTAAGCCCTGCAACTTTTCACATTTTCCATTAGAACCTCATCACAATATAATATAAAAAGCTATGAAATACCTCTCCTTTTTCTGTAAGACAGACTGTGTGCATTCCTCCACCATATACTTGGATCACAGGATCGGGGATATCGACAAGAGCAGGGCGTTCTCTCTCCATAACATCTTCACCGAGACCCAACTGTCCCACATCACCTTCTCCAACAGTCAACACTTTACCTCCTACGCTTGTGTGGCTCCCATGGTGAACTGATAGGAAAAAAACATTTGGGCCGTGACATGTGATTTCCAACAATGTGGCATTTTGACATGTGTAGACTCATACAAGCATGTGCAGCCTCCTTTTAAGCTTAGAAACTCTGAATGATGTTCAGTCAGTAGCTTAACATTCATAGAATATTCAAGCGATGAGTAAAGGCTCTGATCAGACTGCGCATATGCGCAGGCTGATCTGAGCCTTTGCTGTTCGCACATACCACATTGTTGGAAATCTCATGCACTGGCTCATTTAAGTACCATAACATAAGCAGGGATTTCTCTAATTTTTGGACTAGCCCGCAGACATTGTCAGGAACCTGGCCAAATTCACTGGCCAAATTCACTGCTTTATAGTATAACCTAAGAACCAAATCTATCAAAGTAGCTGGCACAGAAGACAAAGTAGGTGGCTATTTTTGCCGGCTGCCGCCTCTTAACGAAAACACTGATAAGGAAACCAATATAGTAAGTAAAAAAGATTATTATGGTTGTTGAACACAATTTTTGAAAACACTGTTGATCCAGATCAGTTGGCTTCTGACAAAACCACCTGATCAGGATCCACACTGTTTCCAACTCTGATTGGAAATGCATGCTTACAACTGGAATACTGCATGATTATAAGATAAAAATTGGAGAAGGGGTGTATGTAGTACATAAAAATATTCAGCATGACAAGGGTTATCAATTTCCAGAATTTTTTGTGTTTTTAAAGATATAAAGTGAGGACCTTCACTTAGGGGATAATCATAATCATCATAATCGGATTTTTGATTAACGTGCAGGTGCAGGGGCATCATCCACATCAGTGGGCCCCTTTCCAGGTAACTGGCTAGCTGCACGCATAGCAGATCTCACACCTGATCTCCAGGTGCTCCTTTCTTGCGGGTCAACTGTGGTGAGCTTCCACTCACGGCAGTCTTTCTCTGTCAGTTTCTTCCATGTTTGCTTGGGCCTCCCTGCCCCCCGCTTGCCGTCAATCTGCATATCATATGCTGTTCTGATTGCACCACTGGAACGCGCCACATGTCCAAACCAGCGAAGCCTTCTCTCTCTCAAAATGAGGTCGAGGTCCTCAAGCTGAAGCTTTGCCAGTAGCTCGCTTGACCTTACCCTGGCCACATCCTCTGGCTTGATACTGCAGATCTGTCTGATCATGGCCCTATCATTGCGTTGCAAGCGCTGCAGAATTGTCTTGGTAAGTGGCCAAGTTTCACTGGCATGGAGCATGGCGCTCCGCACGCAAGAGCTGTACACATGGCCACGGGTCTTGTAAGAGAGGTGGCGGGATGTGAGAACTGGTAGTAGCTCCCTGAACTTCTTCCAGGCAGTTTTCACACGAGTAGTGACCGCCATTTCACAGCCTCCACCAGCAGAAAGCATGTCACCTAGGTAGCAGAAGGAAGCTACCACCTCAAGCTTATCAGGTCCAACCTGGACTTCACTCTGTGGTCTGCCGTCAATAGGGCGAGCATTTCCCATGCACCGTGCACACCTATAATCAGGATTTGGTGTCAGTCTTTGTAGCCCACTGCATTTCTTATGCACCCAAAGTTTGCAGCCATTGCAGTAGATGCTGTTGTTGCCTACTCCTGTACGACAGACAGCGCATGGGTATTCGCCTGAACTCTGCAAGAGGTCCAGGCCTGTACCACAGATCATGACTTTTGTCTTTCCTGCATTCACCCTCAATCCCTTCTTCTCCATGGCTTCTTTCCATATCAAGAGCCTCCTGACACATTCCTCTAGGGAGTCAGCAATGATGACAAGATCATCTGCATATAGGTCCTCCCAGGGAACACCAGCCCGGAACTCACGTGACAAGGCCTCCAGCACAATGATGAAGAGCAAGGGACTGAGTACGGATCCCTGATGGACCCCGACCTTCACCTCAAACTCTTTGCTGAAACCCTCGCCAACACGAACCCGGCTTCGTGCATTAGCGTACATTCCCTGGACTAAACGAACAATCCATTCCTCAACGCCTAGCTTTCTCAGGGCCCACCAGATAACCTTCCGAGGGACACGGTCAAATGCTTTCTCTAAGTCCACGAAGGCCATGTAAAGCCTCTTGTTCACTGCTAAGTATTTCTCCTGCAGCTGCCGGACCACAAAGATTGCATCTGTAGTGCCTCTTCCTGGGACAAAGCCAAACTGGGAGTCGTCAATAGACACCACCTGTCTTATGAGACCATCGACAATCCTCTCTAGGATCTTCATGGCCTGCTCAGTCAGCTTGAGGCCTCGATAGTTGCCTCTATCCAAAGCATCACCCTTGCCCTTGTAAAGGCAGACAATGAAACTTTCCTCCCAGTCAGTTGGGACCTTGCCATCACGGATAATCGCAGTAGCAAGATCTCGGATCATGGTGGCCCCTGTATCACCTGCTGCCTTGATCATCTCCACCACTATGCCTGATGGACCTGCAGCTTTGCCCGACTTCATCTTTGAGATGGCCTTCTTCACCATGTCAATAGTGATTGGGATAGGCGGGCCTTCTAACGGAGGTTCATTGGACAGGTGATCAGGGTCCCAATCAAATTCAACGTTGAGAAGCCTTTCATAATGTTCAGCCCATGCATTCTGCTTTGCCTCCTCACTCATTGACATTTCTCCAGTGTCATTCTTCACTGGCTTTTCGCCTACAACATCAACATTCTCTTTCCTCATCTGGTTGGCGAGGCGGAAGATATCAGACGACTTGTGGTCAATGCCCTCATAGACCACCTTGTCTGCTTCGTGGCGTGCATGGTGCACCACACGTCTGGAGATGCGCTTGGCAGTGTTATATGATGCTCGTGTGCATTTGCCAGCCTTCCATGCTTTGAAAGCTTGGCGCTTGGCTGTGATGGCATCATCTACTTCCTTATTCCACCACCAAGTTTCACGTCGCCATCGGTGGGGCTTTGTTGTGCCGCACACCTCCTCTGTTGTCTTCAGCAAACCTGTCTTGAGTTTCGCCCAGATTTCCTCAGTAGTAGTAGCCGCTTCAGTTTCCACAGCGGGCACATGTGCCTTGAAGACTTCCTGGAATCGGCTACACGTTTGAGGATCTCTGAGCTTCCACACTTTTGGACGTGGGGTGAATTTGCGCTTAATTTGGGGCGGCATATCGATCATCATGTCGCACACAAGGAGCTGATGCTGCAGAGCAACCTCCTCTCCAGGAATCACCTTCACATCCATAACAAGTTTGCGCAGGCTCTTTCAAAAGTTTCACAGTCGGAAATTAATTTTATGGCGACCCACAAGCAGAGCCATAAAACGTGATTTCCAAACAGTTATCCCCATTCAAATGCACTTCTACAGTTTCATCTCAAACTGGGGCTTTGCAAGCCCCGTAAAGCATTATTTAAATATCAACGACTTTTAAGTTTGAATGGTCAATTGCCATGAATCAGAGGAAGCTATTACAATCTGTCTAATTGAGTAATTTGAGGCTGACTTCTTCAGTCTATTAATTGTGAATGAAAAATGGTCTCACCTCTCTGCCTCTTGGCTGTATCCTGTGATACAGTGTCAGACTCTCTAGCCCGCTTTCTCCCACGTCCAGGCATCTGAAAGGATTAACAATAAACATATCACAGCAATGCCATGCCATATCTATATCTTAACCTACATGTTCATGGGTGAAAGTTCAAATTTTCTAAAATCTTGAAACTTAGAAATTCAAATTTCAAAACTTGCAGGATGCCAACAAAAAAGAACAATTTCAAGTTTAAATGATTAATAGTGTTTAGATAAACCGAAAACTAATCAGAGAATCTATTATAATCTGCCTAATTCAGCATTTTGAGGCTGACTTTCTATGGAAAGTATGGAAAGTCAGCCTCAAAATCCTACATTCAGGATTAATCCTGAAAACTTTCACCCATGCTTGCTACAATGTACATGTATAGTATTTTTGTTGTCTGCTGATAGACTTTGCAACAGATTGGACCCAGATCAGGCCCAACAAAATGTCGGGCCCGATCTGGATCCAAACTGTTTGAACCCCTGATGGTATTCCTGAATTATTTTTTTTAAGTTGATTTTGAAAAAAACAGCAGACGACAAAAAGACATGCAAAATTTCACAGAATGCAAAGATGAAAATACATGAACTAATGAATACTTACGTGTGGTTTGATATGATGAACCTGGGATGGCTTATTATACATAGCAAGGGACTACATGATAGAATTTCCAAATTATGGTATTTTGTGTCAAATTGCTCATCAACATACAGAGAATGTAATTAGAAAATTCAAGGATCGTCCCTGGAAAATTATAACTCTTTGACTTTCAGCGACTTTTGTCATCTGCTGATAACCTTTGCAAACACTTTGGACGTAGATCGGGACCAAAGCTCTGTCAGTCTGGACACTTTTACTGAAAGAAATTTTGGTAAAAAGTTTATTTTGAAAAAAAAGTCAGCAGATGACAGCAAAACGCATGAAAAATTACCCAGCATGCAAAGAATTAAATAATAAGTTTTGAACCTTTCAATTCATCTAAACAAAATATTACCTTCTTGTCATTCTTATGACCTTTGAAAAGATCTCCAACATTTGCAACAGATTCAGTTTTCTCAAAAGGAGGCATTTTTATCTTCTCTCACTTGTTTAGTCTCCAAATGTCTAGCTAGGTGTGTATACTTTCAAACTTCCCTCCAACTGTGAAGTTAATCTGATTATTTATAAACTGATAGTAGACTACTGCCACAGGGGCTGATAAAGGGGGAAATTTTGACACCTTGCATAATGTCAGAGTAACTCTGGGATTGAGATTTGATTGACAGCTGAGTACCAATAAACTACAACAGGATATCCACTTTTCATTGTGCATACTGCTCAATTAGCTAGGACATAAAATTTAATTATGGCCAGGCTCATTAACTTCTGCATAGTACTTTGCTGCAGGCTAAGATTTTATAGTTATGGTGAATAGTATAAATCTTGTTTTATAAGATTGCTAACATTGTTAAACATTGTTTTAAAATTCATTGTCGACCCATATCATTTTTTTGTCCTGAAAATGTTGTCTGCTGATTATGTCTGCTGTATATCTTCAAATGCACTCCAGACTAATTTTATCATGGAAGCAAGCACTATAAACCCTGACCAGACAGCTGATCTTGGTCTATATTGTTTACAGTTTAGGACATGAATAGAGAGCAGTCTGATCTGGGTCCAAAGTACTTGCAGTTTAGGTCATTAATGTACATAACAAGATTAGAGAGCAGTCTGATCTGGGTCCATATTGTTTGCAGTTTAGGTCATCAAAGTACATAACCAGATTAGAGAGCAATCTGATCTGGGTCCATACTGTTTGCAGTTTAGGTCATTAACATACATAACCAGATTAGAGAGCAGTCTGATCTGGGTCCATATTGTTTGCAGTTTAGGACATTAAAGTACATAACCAGATAAGAAAGCAGTCTGATCTGGGCCCATGTTGTTTACGGTTTATATCATTAAAATTCATAACAAGATTAGAGAGCAGTATGATCTTGGTCCATATTGTTTGCAGTTTAGGTCATTAAAGAACATAACCAGATTAGAGAGCGGTCTAATCTGAGTCCATACTGTTTACGGTTTATGTCATTAAAGAACATAACCAGATTAGAGAGCGGTAACAGGGCAATTGAAAAGTGACAGCAAATTGAGATGCAATACAGACCCTGAACCCTATATTGAAATTTGAGCAATTAGGTCTGCATGCTTGACTCTAATCATGTGCCTGGATATAGAGGGTAGATACAACATTTCTTTGGTTGTATCTTATATATGATGTTTCTTCTAGAACACAAGCAGGAGGGTGCCAATTAACAACAAGCAAATACACACATAAGTCTGAAGTATCTTGCTGAATTGAATGTGGTAATTTTAAAGCTTTTTTTCAAATCATTACAAGGATTCACTATCAAACTGGCACAAAATCTATCAGAAAACTAAAATGCAATGAAAAAGGCACCTTCGTGGTTGTGTACATCTGTTTCGTTATTGCTTTAAAAATGCATGATAGATGAACAAAAGATGTGAGCAAGGAACCATCAGAATACCATATTTGTAGTTTGTAAGGCATGCAGGGGGGATGGCCCTCCCTGACCCCCTGTATGTCAGATGACGGGGAGAATAAAGTGATAAAAGGTAAAAAAAAAAAAAAAAAAAAAAAATAAAAATTAGAGAGCGGTCTGATCTGAGTCCACATTGTTTGCAGTTTAGGTCATTAAAGTACATAACCAGATAAGAAAGCAGTCTGATCTGGGCTCATGTTGTTTACGGTTTATGTCATTAAAGGACATAACCAGATTAGAGAGCAGCTGATCTGGGTCCATATCGTTTGCAGTTTAGGTCATTTAAGTACATAACCAGATAAGAAAGCAGTCTGATCTGGGCTCATGTTGTTTGCAGTTTAGGTCATTACAGTACATAACCAGATTAGAGAGCAGTCTGACCTGGGTCCATATTGTTTGCAGTTTAGGACCAGATTAGAGATCAGCCTGATCTGGGTCCATACTGTTTGCAGTTTAGGACATTAAAGTTCATAACCAGATTAGAGAGCAGTCTGATCAGGGTCCATACTGTTTGCAGTTTAGGTCAAGAAGTTCATAACCAGATTAGAGAGCAGTCAGCAATTTTTGTTTGATTTGATTCTTTACGTCCTATCAACAATGTTTCAGTTTAACAGGGACGGGTCTTCCCGGGTTGAACCAGTACTAAGCTAGGATAAATGTGTCTTGCTCAAGGACCACAATGCAGTGACGCCGGTGAGGCTCGAACCCGCGGCCCTTCGGTCTTGAGTCAAGCACTCTACCACTGTGCCACTGCGCTCCTGCAGTCAGCAATTGTCGTGGATAGCAGGAACTGACTTGGATAGTAAGATATATCAAGTATTCTATTCAATCATCGCAGAGGGACTTTTTCCTTGGACTGTTCTTTTCAGAAGAGAATGATGTTAAACCGTCAAAGCCGAATGGAATATTCCATTGACTCATATCAATTGGACCAGTCCATTTCCATTTTAAGGGTTGTTGGGTGGTATTTTTCATTTTTATTCATATTTTCATAGAACACTAATCAAATTGTGTAGACCCTGATCAGACGCCGCATTCTGCTGGGTCTGATCTGTGTTTGCACCGTTTGCCTGTGTCCCACAAAAGGATGCTAGCCTTATATGGGTTAATGAAACTTTAATAAATGCTCTTTTATCAGTCACAAATAAAAAAGATGAGAATTTTAACATAAGAGCAGCCTCTTACATGAAAAAAAATCTTTAGCAAGGCATGATTTATTTTTTAAAAAAAAATATGCTTTTTTAACAAATTTCAAAAATGTAGAAACTAAAAATTGGGAAATTCAGCCAGCAGATAAATCAGTTACAAAGAAAATCTGTAAACAAATATTTTATCGTGTATGAGGTAGCAAATAAAAAGATTTAAGCCACTTTTCAAACCAATTTTATAAAATAAAGGTATGAAAGAACACAATTTTACTTGAAGATAATAAACAAGTCAATGATCAGCAGGAAATTTGTGGCATTTTAATCACTGTGCTGGTAGTGTCTCGGAGTCCCAGAATGGAAAAATAAATCGCACCTAAAAAAATATTTTCTGCTTGTGAAGTTTCACCAACTCAAAAATAAGAACATTTGTGACCCTTTCTGGATATAAAACAAAGATGGAGACTTTTGTTCAGCATGAAGAGCGTTCTCTGAAACTTGGGTGAAAATCTGTTGCAAAATAATCTCAAAATACCAGATTACGCGAAATGTGTGTTTATTTCAACTATTCTTTCTTGTTTTTTTGCCAAAAAAATAGACATTCTCCTTAGGTTTCAACTTTGTCAACGTTTTTCCATTTTTCTAAATAGACATCTATATTGCATTCAATTTTCATTGCTTATTTATTCCCATTGATTGATAATTTAATCCCAAGGTGCAGGGCTTCAGATTTTTTTTCAGATTGGTGGGCGAAAGTGACCCATGGAGCAAAAAATGGTGGGTCATTTTCTGAAATGATGGGGCCAGGCCCAAGCATACCAAACTAACCACAGTTGACATTTGGGTTGTATACTTTGCCTACACACTGACACAGACACTTGTATGCATATATGTATATTGACTGCTGATTAAACAGTAAAACCTGTCTTAAGCGGCCACTCAAAAAAGAAAACCAATAATCGCTTAATGCAGGTCAAAAGTACTGCAGAATGCTCCAAGGGGAGCATTCTGCAATACTTTCGACCTTCATTAAACTACCATTTGTAATTAAGATCTTTGATTTGTCTTTTTTGAGTAGCTGCTTAAGATATGTTTTACTTACTCTCTGTTTTGTGGTGTTTGTAGACTCACTGTAAGATGAATATTTAAATTAAAGAGATTTTTTCACAACAAAAAAGGATGGGTCCACTGGTAAGTGACGGGCCATATTTTGAAATCATTAGACAATGACCCGGACCCACCATAAATCTGAAGGCCTGAAGGTGTTCCACTTTTCTATGCCACACAAAACACTATGCCTTTACACTAAGTACTGTATTACAAAGCAAGAATTCGAACCTGGTACGAACGGGAAAAAAACAATTGAATCGTCAATAATTCTTCTCAGCATCTCTTCAGATGATAGCAATGTATAGTTTTATTTGTTTAAGCGAAATTTGAATTGATATGTAGTTTACTGCAGCAATATAAGCTATGAAAATGAGCAGAATACACTCGCATTGAGTATAGTGGGAAGGGAAGCAATTGGCACGTTCCGAAAAAAGGTTATACTTAAACACCGCAAGGTGCACAATCTAAAGATGGTCAGAAGTTTTTCAAGGAATAAAAACTTAATAATCAGGCTTTTTCAGCACACACTTAATTTTGTTTTTTTTACTGTTTTATTGGATATTTTCAACTGATTTATCTTTATTTTTTGGCTTTTTTAGGCTTGGTCAGATTGGAGATTGTCTGAAGTTGGGAAAAAAACATACTTTTGGCATTGGGAATGGGGCCGAATTTCGACCCCAAATTCGGGTGATCGAGAGACTGGGGGATTTTGGTTGTTTGATTGGATTCTTTACGCCCCATCAGGGTCCGAAATTAAGCCCGCGTTTACGCTAAATGCGAGTGAGAATTTGAAAATGCGAGGCCAAAATATTTGTACAAGACTTTTTTTGCGGGGGAAAAGTGTTGATCAAAATATTGAATCCAACCTGCCTGTCTGTGAAATCATTCAATCTACCCATAAATCAATTTATTTTGTGTGAAAATAAGACAAAATACAGTTGTTTTCGTGTCTGTATAAAGCCTTTCTTGCATGTCAAAAGCGATCGGTAAAGCAACACGATAACATACAAAGGTTTCCAAATGCAGCGTCTATAACTACCGGTGTACAATTGGTTTAAATATTGGCTGTTCCAATTATCAAAGTAAGAAAGAATGTGTAAATTTATCCATCTCACACACTTACATAATAGCTGCAAGGTACCTTTTGAATGTAAAGGCTCACTAAAGTCCGTTCTGTCCAGGGAAAAATGATCAACACGTTCTTTTATACGTTGTCCTAGCATTTTAGATTGAGTGAGCTCCTTTTATTTCAATTATTTAAGATTATTATTGACTCACTTTGAAGTCAACTTGATTGAGCTAAAGGCAGCATTGTTCTTAGAACAACTAATTAATATATTATAATAAGGGATTCATTGATTACAGTTTAAATGGTGTTACACCAATGTAAAGTTTGAAATTTATTTAATAAATAGAAAATTTAGGTAACCTAAAGTATTTAAAATTGACCTTTTTATATATTGTAAGCTGTTCCTATCTTAAGTTTACCCTAGTTCAAACACTGTTTGCTGACAGTTGCATTTATAAATGCTTTCAGGAACACCCAAGCATCGTAGGTGGTTGGAGCCAATCTTCTGTTTTGACAGCTCTATTTTAGCCTCTATTTCTAAGGTCCATTATGCATTTTCACAGCCTTCCCTTTTACATGTGAAAATATCAAATGGAATAGCCCTTATGGTTTTCAAACAAAAATCGAGTTGATTTTCATTTTAGCCAGTAGATTTTTTTGTAACAAGCTAAATTTTGCTTATGGCAAAAATATATAAGCTCGGACCCTGCCCATCAACAATCTTACAGTTAAACAGGGACGGGTCTTCTTGGGTTGAACCAGTACTAAGCCAGGATTAATGAGCCCTGGGGGATAACTAGGGATGTAATAATACATCGGACTATCGATGTATTGCAATAGTAACCTAGGCAATGTTACTGCATCGATAGGAAAGTGGCAATGTCAATAGTATCGACAATAGTCTTTTCACTATCGCAATAGTTTCAATAAGTTTTAGATCTAGGGATTTTCACTTCAAAATTAGGCACAAAAAGGAAAGTTAAATGGCAAAAGGATGTATATATTGTTACATCCCATGCATTTCAGCAAGATAAGTGGACTTAGACAATATTCTGATTTTTTTCTGTTGTTCCATACAAAAATTGGTACCAGTATGTCATAGCCCCAGATAAGGCTGCGTATTGCGTATTTACACAATTGCTTGGACCCAAAAACGCAATTAAATTATTTTCTGTGCGTACAAAAACGCAATAAAAATTCTTGATACTCAATTCAGAACTTTTTCATAGCGTATGACGCTTTGCGATTGCCGTTTTTGTATACAACACTGGCATTGTCGGGTACACATTAATGATGATTTACACACGGCATGGAGTGAAATCTAGTATATTTAATTGTGAACCAGTCCAGGAACATTCTTATCGCTGTTTAGTGGTGCCCAATATATACACAATAACGACATTCATCTCACTTTATGATAACAATGGCGAAACATGGGCGAAAAAGCAATCAAATAAAATCGTTTCGTACAGTAGTAACTCAACTTTAATACCGCGTTGAAGGTTTGAAGAATCATAGATGACTTGATAAGTATGTTTGATTTTCGAAATAAGTCGGAAATAGCGGTCTCAGGTGTACTAAAGCAGTATTTGCAGTGGGTTTCTGAAAGTGAAACCGAAAGTAAACCAAAAAATTTAGGAGAACTAGCGCAGGTCCGGTTTCATTGCTTAATTGCTTGCAGATGGATACCCAATACAAAAACTTGAAATACACAATTTAAAATTTGAAATACCCAATTAAGCCAAAAAGAGGTGGGTAAATACCCAATTGCTTCCAATCCTTATCTCTGGAGCTATGGTATGTGCAGAAAAACCCTACCGTATTCTCAATATTCTCCTTCAAACAAGCATAAATGTTTCAGACAATAGTATTGCAATGGTAGTCCGCAGTAGTATTAAATAGTATCACAATGACACTTCTTGCAATGTCAATACTAGCGCAGATTTGTCTGCAATAGTCAGATAACGGCATTCAAAAATTTTATTGGTGAAGTATATATTGTCGGAAATTTAGTTTTATGATAAAACGAGATTTTCTGAACATATTCCTCCCCAAATGAAATTTTAAATATTATTATCCCCATTCTAATCATGCACTTGAATCCGGGTCGTTTCGGCCCGGTCGTTTCGGCCTGGGTCGTTTAGGCCTTATTTAGGGGTGGGTCGATTCGGCCTATTTTGGTTGGTGGTTTTGGCCGTGAGTCGTTTCGGCCGTGGGTCGTTTCGGCCAGTTTGAATATTGGCGCAAAATCCACTTATTTTTGTAGTTAATTTGTTTTAAAAAATATTCACGAACTTATTAGTTAATGGGAAAATAAAGTGACTAATCCAAGTGTTCATTTTCATAATGTTGATAACCATAAATTAATGCAAACTTGTCACCCATGTCATGTTAGCTAAGCCATACAGTAAGTTAACGGTGCTGACTGGATATTCTTAACATGTCTCCAGTTGGCAATACTTTTCAGCTAGTCTCCGTAGCTGCACATATCAGTTAAAGTGCTAATCAACATCAGGGGGATTTTTGATAAATGCGCTGCCTTAATTTATCTATTTCAAAGGCCACTGTTATGCGTTTTTGGGATGCTGGATAAAAGTTTGACACTCTAGAACTATTGAAATTATTTAATTTTTTTATAGCAACCTGCATCAAAGCTGTGTTCTTCTACGTTACAATGATATTGGCCGCGTATTTAAAATATAAATCATTATTTGCCGCAGCTGCACACATATACATGTATATATATAAACTGAATGAGCTGGTGCTTGATTAGATTGCATGTAAATGTTATAGTATTTGGGCAATCTCATGTTATGTATCACACTTGTATTAAGTCACCCTTTGAACATGTATGCGCAGCCATCCACTGAGCCCAGACGTCTAAATTTCGGCCCCTGTATTCTTCCTAATTCATAGGCTACTTTGAGTGGGTAAGCAGCAAAATCTCGTTCATTCAGTGTCGAGATCTTCGCTGTTCGTATAAACATATGCGACAGGTACCATTAGGCATTTAACATGCGTGAAGTCATCATTTAGCCATGCATGCACAGCCATCAAGTTGGACTATGCGTCTACATATCAGCCCATGTGCTGGCCCAAATGCTGGCTGCTTAAGTAGTCTGTGACACATAGCTGATTATTTTATTTACTTATGTTAGTACGGGGGCAAACGTTGTGGACCTTATCAGATCGCTGGTTGATATGTTCAAGTGTTTAATGGAGTCGGATCTTTGGAATGCTCTCTTTTCAGCACAAACATTATTTACCTGTTTGTGCTAGTGTTTTTGCGAGTATGCACGCATGTACAGTCTGGTATGAGCCTTCGCTACCCGGCCTGCATGAGTAGTGTTTAATGCAGTAGGATCTTTGGAAAGTTTTAAAAAAAATTCAGTGCCTATTTTCCTTTTCTTTCTACAATCATTATCTGCCCGTTTTTTGTCAGTAATTTTGTAGCAGTGGATGTTTGTGCCAGAATGCGCGCATGAACCTTGGCTGCTCAAAATATAATGTTTGTATGATATTTGGAAAGTTAACATAATTTATGTTTGGTGTAAAGTTCTTGCAAGAATGTGAGTTTTGTGCAGTCTCGTCTGGGTCTTCGTTGCACGCATACATGAAAAATCAGGGGTCAACGCTTCAATTGACCCATTTAAGCCGAGTGGAATATCCCACTCTATAGTTGGACCAATCCATTACCGTTTTGGGTTAATATATTTACTGACCACGTCTATTGTCAATGTGTCAAAGATTATGATAACCTATTATCATCTCAAAGCTCTAATCCGTTTATATTGATTGATTGCTCAATATAAGAAAACTGTGAAATGACTTATGCGCCCTTTAATTAACGACACGCGTAGTACATGATGGCACAAATGCAACTTATACGGCTATCTAGTAGGGCTAGAGCGCGAGCTGAGAACGCCTTTACCAGAATGTGCATATGCACAGTTTGGTCTTAGCATCAGCTGATCGTATATGCACACATATATATAGGCACTCCGGATTTGTGCGCATTAGTTAAAACTGTTTCATCCACAAATATTTTCCCACATAGTCAGGGGAACTTCGCAGAAAAAAATAAAATAAAAAAATAACTACTTCGAACCATCATGGATACAGTGTATCGATCTTTAAATGTATGCATGGTGATTGAAGATTCTTTTGGCATCTTGCATTTTCTGGTTCATATATGCTGATCATCGTGACTTAATTTACATCTAATGCTGATTGTGGTTACACTCAAATTGGTTATGTTGCAGAAGGTACAAGAGACCAAACTACAATTTAAGTATTATACCCCTAGAAGTTAGTGCCCCTTATTATATTAATGCTTCTTTTCAGTAAACCTAGGGACCGCCAAAAATTGAGCTAACCCCATTAGACAATATATTTCTACCAAATCCTTTAATTACTCAGAGCACTGCTTTCAACAATTACTGTTAGTTTGGGTTTATTTTCAACTGTACATGTTTAAGAAGTGACTGCTGGGTTCTTTCGAGACTGCAGCGCTGCACAGGCTAGTAAGAGACTTCATAAAAAAGAACACAATATCACGAGTTCTATAAAATATTTGGGGGGGGGGGGGGGGGGGGGGGGGGGGTTACTGGGCCGAAACGACCCACCAAATTAGGCCGAAACGACCCACCCTAAAATCAGGCCGAAACAACCCAGGCGGAAACGACCCAGCCGAAACGACCCACGGCCGAAACGTCTCATGTCCGAAACAACTCACGGTCGAAACGACCCGAAACCATGCACTTCGGCAGTTTTGTCTCAAATTTGAGCGTTGCGAGTCACACGTCATCCAATGAAATGCGACATGATTGAATCATGTAAAACTATTTGCCGCAAATTTTTGACTTTATACAATCAGAAAAGGCAAACTCATTAGAATGTGGCAATGAGCATGGGGGTCCCATATGTCCACGAAAACTGATGACAAAGAACACATTCATCTAATCGGTAACATTTTTATGCAAATAAAGGGCTCCCAGATTTCTTAAAGGGGACATTTGACAGTAAGAACTCATTTAAAGACTTTGATACCTTGTTTGCATGTGACAAAGACAAAAATCGTGGGTTTTAATCTTTTCAAGTCAATGCGCCAGATTTTGGTACCACTCTTGGTCAAATATAATGGTCGAAAACCGAGTACCAGCAAAAATATAGGTTCCTCTAATTGCCAAAGTCATAAAAACGGTACGTCAATTGGCCGAAATAATCTGAAAAACGAAAATAATAATTTTATTATTGTTGTTCTATAATTTTACGTCTAATATACTTTCTTTCTTTCTCCATATACTGCCAGACCCTCTTTCGAATATTATCGACAGGTGTACTTTGTACACTCCGGGTTGCAGGATGAAAGCCTACAAGTAACCATATCTAAATTACCGTAGGGTTCTTTAACCTGCACAGGGGGTGACTTCCCCTGCACAGGGGACATCCAGTTAAAACGTCCCGCTAAGAAGGACGATGCACTTATCTAGCGATAACTAGATATATTGGATTACTGGGATATATTATATAAATATAAAATTCTTGAGAGGGTGATAGTCGAAAATACCATCCCGAGGAATGTGATTATCAACAGAGGCACAGCCAACATCCTGCTGAAGATTTAGCCCAAATGTTCACCTGCTCACCTGTTAATGTCATCTGTTTATGTCGTCTGTTGCATATATGACTGATGTAAGTAAAAGCAAACAGTATGGACCCAATCAGACTGCTCCTGATCTGGACGCACTATGTTTGCGCTCTACACATTCATAAGTCAATAATGTAAGCAAATATTTGCAGCAGAAGGCTTTTTGCTGGCCTATATGGGTTAACATAATTAAATTAACCCTTAAAAGAGTGGGCATTTTAAATGGTTGTTTTTGGTTAGCCATGATACAATTTTTATTAATATACCTCACATAGAATTCCTATGTAAAACCTTCATAGGCCGGTAGGTGATAATTTCAACTATCACTGTGATAATTTTAACTATCAAATGCGTGCCGCCGATGCGCCTCAGGTTGGTTTGTAAACACAAGGAGAGATGCTAACTAATACAATGGTGGATACATGTATGAACCATGGTTTGGTCACTTTAAACTCCAAATAGCTTCGTTATTTGGGGTCAGAAACATATAGTGTGGGTACTCGTTTTCTTAGTTAGATCGAGCTGAACTCTTTGAAAACAAAATTGATCAGATCAGGCGAACTTACTGTTTTGCAACAAAACAGCACCATCTACAGCAACTCCATTTACAAAGGTTATTTTAGTGACGCTGCTAGCTAAGTAGCCTAAAAAGTTTGTGGTCATCGATGATTGCACGATTTGTTTTAATTGTGATCATGCCTAGTTCAAGCACTCAAACTATTTAGAAACACAACCCTTTTGTGAAAGATATTATTTCATCCATTGGTAGAAATCACACGTTGTCTTCTGAACTTCCGGCACCATGGAAAGAAAAAACAGGAATAATGTTCGGTATAATAAAATAAATATAACATTCTTGAGAGGGTGCTAGTTGAAAATAACATCCCCTGCACCTCTGATGATAATCACGTTTCTCGGGAAGATATTTTCGACTAGCACCCTCTCAAGAATGTTATATATATGTTATGTTGCACAGTCACGTGACGCGCTGAACACTGATGACGTCAAACGTATTACTTAGCAGCATCACACTGTAGGAAAGTTTTGTTTGATTTGATTCTTTACATCTCAGTCAACAATTTTTCAGTTATGTTGGGATTGAACCAGCACTTAGCAAGGATTAATGTGATAACAGAGTGACACTGTTGAGGCTCAAATCTGCAACACTCAAGCATTTTACCACTGAGCCACTGCGCTCTCTACACTGTATGAGATGCGGATTCGTTGCAAAACAGAAAATTTCAATTTATCTGTTCAATTTTGGTTTAAAGTGCTCCGCTCATTCCAACTAAACAAGAGGGCCCTTGGGCCCTGGGTCGCTCACCTGAGAATGACTGATCAGCAGGAACCTTTTGCGAAATTTTGGTAGAGTGCATCGTCAGGAACAATTCTGTGAAATTATTTTGAATTCGAGTCAGTTGTTCAGGAGAAGATGTCGTTTAAAAGATTCTTTATCTGGAGCTCTGGCAGTCCTACAGTTTGGTGCAACAGAACCATTTATGCAAATTTGAAAGAGGGCATCATAGGGATTATTCATGTGAAGTTATATGGAATTTGGCCCAGTGGTTCAAAAGGCGATGTCGTTTAAAGACATTTCTTATCTAGAGCTCTAACAATCCCTTTGTTCAGCAGACCCAAACCATTTGTGCAATTTTGGTAGAAGGTATCATGAGAAACAATTCTGTGAAATTATTTTGAATTTGGACCAGTGGTTCAGGAGGAAATGCTGTTTAAAGGTATTTCTTATCTGAATATCTGGTAGTCCTTTTGTTCAGCGGAGTGTAACCATTTGTGCAATTTTCGTAGAGGGTATTATAGGGAACAATCTCAAAAATTATTTTGAATTTGGGTCTGTAGTTCAAGAGCAGATGTTGAAAGATTACTTATCTGGAGCTTTGGCGTCCCTCCTGTTTGGTGGAGCGGATCCATTTATGCAATTTTGAAAGAGGGCATCATGGGGAAGATTCCTGTGAAGTCATATGAAATTTGGACCAGTGGTTCAGGAGGAGATGTCGTTTAAAGACATTTCTTATCTAGAGCTCTTGCAGCCCCTTTGTTCAGTGGACTGGAATTATTTGTGCAATATTTAAAGAGGGTATCATGAGGAATAACCCTGTGAAATTATTTTGAATTTGGACCAGTGGTTCAGGAGGAAATGTCGTTTAAAGGTATTTCTTATCTGGAGCTCTGGCAGCCCTTTTGGTCAGTGGAGCGTAACCATTTATGCAATTTTTGAAGAGGGTATCAAGAGTAATAATTCTGTGAAATTATTTTGAATTTGGGTCAGTGGTTCAGAGGGAGATGTCTTTGAAAAGATTTCTTATCTCGAGCTCTGGCCACCCTCCTGTTCAGTGGAGCGGAACCATTCATGCAATTTTGAAAGAGGGCATCATGGGAAACATTCATGTGAAGTTATATGAAATTAGGACCAGTGGTTCAGGAGGAAATGTCCTTTAAAGAAAAAGTTTACGCACGGACAGACAGATGGACGACGGGCAAAGACGGATCACAATACCTCACCTTGAGCCTTCGGCTCAGCTCAAGGTGAGCTAAAAAACGAGTACCCACACTTTTTGTTTCTGACCACAAGCAACGAAGTTATTGGGAGTTCAAAGAGCCCA
Source organism: Loripinus fragilis (assembly GCA_964019695.1). Taxonomy (NCBI): domain Eukaryota; kingdom Metazoa; phylum Mollusca; class Bivalvia; order Lucinida; family Lucinidae; genus Loripinus; species Loripinus fragilis. Next base: position 5,046,692 of record OZ026518.1, on the reverse strand, counting down.
CCTGGGTCTTCTGTCGTAAACGAACCGTACGCGTATCAGCATTGCACTGATTATTACCCTTTGTAAGTTCTGAGTTGGGCAATAAAACAACTATTTCGTACCTTTCTGTGCAACTATCACACCCTCGGTGCCATGGATGATAGTTTTTACTGTTGCACAGAAAGTTATGAAACAGTTGTATATTGTTGTACAGTTGTTACCCTTATGGGTTAAAATCGGGACTGCACAATACCAAAGGTGTGAAAATGGTACTAACAGCTCCATTGCTGACGCCTGCATAAAAGGGGTTGCCTTGAAAGAGAGGGTAAGGCAGGTTAGTATCCAGGGGGTACTCTGATATTTTCACACATACCTAGGCTTGGACTATTCTTTTTGTTCAAAATCATGAATTATAATATTATTGGGGGTATGAAGATTTTGTAGATATTTTGGGGGGTCATCAGAATACTTGACTCGGTTTAGGGGTCATTTCTGTGCATTTAAGAGTCTTTTCTTGAGGTCAGTCTTTGCTTAATTTGTCTTCCTGGTGTCTCGTGATGGTTGAGCGGCTCTTCCTTGCAGTGCCACGGGGTTGTCTGCAGTTTGTGATTGTGGTATTTCCTGATCATACTCACTTACTATTTCTAAATGAATGAGGATATTTTGGGGGTTACTACAATTTCTAATATTTTTTGGGGGTATGCCTGATATTCCAGATTTTTCTGGTAAACAGTAGATGCCTGGTCAAAGCCTGGGTATGAAGAAAAAATGAGTGTACTCCCCCCTGGGGTAAGTATCAGTTAAATTATATTATTATCAGTGTTATAATCAGTGTTATTATCAGCCGTTTTTGGACTTGAACTTGTCAATAACAAATGGCATAGTTTCTTCTAAAATTTATGATAAACGGGATGATTTTAATTTTAAAATAGTAAATTTCCAAGTTCTTGATGGAGATGTTCCTCGCTCTCCTTCCTATGGTGTATATATTTCTCAGCTTATTCGTTTTGCTAGAGTGTGTTCTAATGTTGATGACTTCAACAACAAAAACTTATTTTAACTGCTAAGTTATTGAAACAAGATTATAGATATCATAAAATTCGAAAAGCATTTTCTAAATTCTACCACAGACACTCAGAGGTAATTGCTAAATACAACATTGGGTTAAAACTCTTCTGCAACAAGGCATATCAGAACCTATATTTTATGCTGATTTAGTTTATAAATTCAAACGAATTATTGAAAAACCTAATTTTAGTGATCAATTCAAAAAGATAGTAAAACGTTATATAAGGGTTAGATAAAACTTGGATATCATGCGACAGTCTGCATGCCTAGTTTTAAACCCAATCACGGTTGATAGCTATGGTTTCCTCTTTAATTGCAGGACAGTGGGCCAGGCCTCAGACTCTGTGACGGCTCTGATGTAAAGCTTTAATCGGTGGGTGGGTGCCTGATGCTTATCTGTAGCTGGACACACCGTGGTTCAACTTGAGGTTGTCTTTAGCTCTGACTATCTGTGAGCCATGAGCCCTTTTCCTTGTTTCATTATGGTGTGTTTATTTGATTAGAGTGTTTCTCCATGATGATACATTGCATTAGTTAGATGGCCTCTATGCGAGCTGAACATTTCTTGCACTTCAACAACAGCAGAATCTAGGGCGAAGATTTGGTATCAGTAAAATGCATTTAACCCCCCCCCCCCCCCCCGGTGGCTTAGGCTGCTGTCCGTTCTAAGGCTTTGAATCTGTTGTTGTTGACTTTTTGTTTATCGTTACTCCCATTGTGGAAGTCTGTAATTGTTCTATGTTTTGTTGTCCGTTACTTTATGTCCATTCTAGTATTGCAATCATCTTGATTGGGAAAAGAAAGCTGGTGGCTTTGCTTAATTTGTCTTCTGGTTGAGCGGCTCTTCCTTGCCGTGCCATGGGGTTGTCTGCGGTTCGTGATTGTGGTATTTCCTGATCATACTCACTTACTATTTTTGCAATAAAAGCTCTACAGAGCTAATTTATTGTCTGTTTCAGATAAGCGACGTTAAATAAAGCTTCTTTATCTGATAGTCTGTGTGTTAAGAGCCCTCTTATTTGTTTCATAACAGTTGTCATAATCTTCCTATAGGTGGCATTCATTTCAAATACTGACCTATCTGATTTGAGCATTGTGGATACATGTGACTTACTTGTTTACCAAATAAGTCACGAAGTCATATGATTTACCCGATTAGTTGCATGGTTCAATCTTATATCAATATGCGACATCACGTGTTACTGAAAATCTTCTATGACCTGACCATGTGCGAAACTTTTCAAAAAAAAAATAATGTAGAAAATATTATTTATAAAATATCATTTTATCGCAATGACTGTTAACCATTCAAGGTTATGGTTGGCTAAGAGGTGACTTAATGTATACACAGACGGATTACTTATAACCATTCGCTACTTGCTACTTTTACTGCAGTGCAGTAGGTGATGTGCCAAAACAGACAGGTCGATTCAGACAATGCATAGTTTGTTGATTTGGTTGTTTCTCTGTGATGATACATTGCTAAAGTTTGGAAGCCTTCGTGCAAGCTAAACTAAATTTTGTGATTTTACAACAGCAGAATGTAGGGTGAAGATTTGGCCAGAAAATTAATTTAAACCAATAGTAGCTTTGGCTTCTGTCCGTTCTTAGCCGGTGGTTCTGCTGTTGTTATACCCGCTTTTTCTTTAGAAAAAAAGGGTATATTAATTTCTTGTCAAAGTCGGTCCGTCGTCCGTCCGTCCATCTGTCCGTCCGTCCGTCTGTCCGTCACGTTTCTTGTAAATGTATCTCCTCCTAAACCGTTAGAGGTAGCAACTTCAAACTTTGTAGTTGAATAGGTCACATGATGTAGAGGGAACTGGGCAACATTTCGTGTGACCTTGACCCCAAGGTCAAAGTCAAAGGTCAAAAATTGTATTTTCTTGTAATTGTATCTCCTCCTAAACGGTTAGACATAGTAACTTCAAACTTTGTAGCTGAATAGGTCAAATGATGTAGAGGGTACTGGGCAACATTTTGTGTGACCTTGACCCCAAGGTCAAATATTGAATTTTCTTGTATATACATCCCCTCCTAAACCTTTTGACGTAACAACTTCAGACTTTATGGCTGAATAGGTCACATGATGTTGAGGGTACTGGGCAACATTTGTGTGACCTTCACCCCAAGCTCAAGGTCAAAGATCAAATAATGTATTTTCTGGTAAATGTATCTCCTCCTATACGGTTAGACCTAGCAACTTCAAACTTTGTAGCTGGATAGGTCACATGATGTAGAGGGTACTGGGCAACATCTTGTGTGACCTTGACCCCAAGGTCAAAGATCAAATATTGAATTTTCTTGTAAATCCTTCTCCTCCTAAAGTTTTTGATGTGGTGACTTCAAACTCTGTAAGTGCATAGGTCACATGATGTAGAGGGCACTGGGCAACATTTAGTGTGACCTTGACCTGAAGGTCAAGGTCAAATAATGTACTTTCTTGTAAATGCATCTTCTCCTAAACTGTTGGACATAGCAACTTCAAACTTTGCAGGTGCAAAGGTCATATGATTTGGAGGGCACTAGACAACATTTAGGGTGACCTTGACCCATAGGTCAAGGTCATATAGTGTATTTTTGTAAATGCTTCTTCTCCTTAACCATTGGACATAGCAACTTCAAACTTTAAAGGTGCATAGGACATATTATGTTGAAGGTACTGAGCAACATTTTGTGTGACCTTGACCCCAAGGTAAAGGTTATAGGTCAAAAAGCGGGTATTTGCGATGGTGTATCATCGACTTCTGCTCTAGTTTATTTATTGTTTATGTTGTTCCCATTGTTTGTGTTTTTTGATATGTAATTGTTTTGTTTTGCAGTACTTTGTGCCCTTTTTAGTTTTTCAATCATCTCGCTAGGGAAGAGAAGGCTGATTGTTTTAATTTTGTTGTGTTCTGAATGTCAAGTCGCTGCTATCGTTCTTTGACTCTTCCTCACGGTACCATGGGTTGGTATGTAATATGTAATTGTGACATTTCCTGGTCATACTCACTTTTGTTGATCATGTAGTGGAAGTTTTAAGCGTTCCCTGGGTGAGTATTATCCCCGTTTTAATTCTGATAAATAGATTAACTGGTGTCTTGTTATCATGTTACCAGGGAAGGGAACCAGACCAGGTATGTAGAATCACTGGAAACTACTAAGACGAACGACGTTTAGCATGTGGATACGGATCAGACCTGCAGGGCCAAATACTTTGAAAATTATTTAAATACATTACAGTTACTTTCACTGATCAATGATACAATTACATTACAATTACAGGACCTGTAAAAATGTAATGATTACAGTTACAATTACTTTAGAAATGTAATCAAGTAATTACAAATAAATTTTAAGTTTTCGTATAAAATTGCAATGCTATATGGTATTCACTGTTAAAGTTATAAAGAAAGTAGGGTCTTTGCAGCTTTATACATATGTAATGCCATGTCCTATAACTGCTGTTTCTTAAATAAATGAAAAAAAAATAACTAGCTATGAAGTTTTAAAAGTTAAAAAAATGTATATAGTACACAATGTACATTTCATACCAATATGGTTTTAAATTTTTGATACATCATATATCAGATCTACCTACATACTTTATAGATGATGAGCATGCCACATAGTAAGATAGATATATAAAGTACAGAAAAATGGAAATGGTCTGATCCTTCAATCTTTTGCTCAGTTAGTCTGACTTAGCTATTTTTAAATATTTAACCGATTTACTGTGATGATTGCTTTTAATCTTCATAAGTTTTTCAAAAGTGTGTAGTCTAATCTAACAAATCGGCTGATTTTCACGCAACTGTGATTTATCTGCTTAAGTTTCTAAAATTCAACCAGGAACAATTTGTTGGAATGATAATAGACTGATACATCACACAACTGTGATCTATCAGCTGTAAACCTTCTGAACAGCTTGTATCTCTATACGCAACAGTTATATTTGTGGACACCCAAGCTTAAAGGGATACTACCACCATTCTATAACATGTCAGCTGTTCAAATCAATTTTGCTGGGGAAGAGGAGTTAAGGGAACTTCCTGGAGTGGGTGCTAGAGTAGCGAGAAACATAGTGCGATTTCGAGAGGAGAATTTCCCAATAATACCTGCAAATATCCATGATATTCATAAACTAAGGACATCAAAAAGATTACTAGAGCTCATAGATTTTACAGACCAGCCTGTACACGCCAAAGGCAGCAGTTGGCCTACATATCAACCACAGGAATCTTTTGTACAGGGCCTGCCATATTTTATGAATGATAACCAACCTAACAGAAGGTATAGTGACAATCCACAACAGATGTCATGGCCAGCTACACCTGTCCAAGCACAGGCACAGCTTCCACCGCAGCTGGTGATGTTTTCGTCACCACATCAAGTAGGTTATCAACCAACAGCTCAGTATCAACCAGCAAGAAACTATCAACCAGGGTACAGTGGCGATCCACAGCAGAGTTCATTGCCAGCTACACCTGTCCAAGCACAGGTACAGCCTTCACCGCAGCTGGTGAGGTTTTCGTCACCACATCAAGTAGTTTGTCAACAAATAGCTCAGTATCAACCAGCAAGAAAATATCAACCAGGGTACAGCGGTGATCCGCAGCAGAGTTCATTGCAAGCTACACCTGTCCAAGCACAGGTACAGCATCCACCGCAGCTGGTGGGTTATCCTTCACAGTATCAACCGATGTCACAGTATCAACCGACGTCACATTGTCAACCGATGTCACGGCATCAGCCGATAACACAGTATCAACCTATGGCACAGCATCAACGGACAGCTCAATATCAACCAAATCGGTGTCCTGTACAGAGACAGAAACCTACTGGACGAAAAACAGCTGAAACCGAGTAAGCCACCAGTATTACCTAAAAATTTAGTATTTGATGGGAAGACAAACTGGACTTTATTTAAACAAAAGTTTGAGAGCTATGCAACTGCTGCAGGTTGGACTGATGAGAAGAAAACAGACATGCTGATATGGGGACTCAAAGGCAAAGCAGCTGATTTTTATGTTCTACTCTGTAATATGAATGAAGATTTGTCTTACAAGCACCTAATATCAGAGTTCGGGAAGAGGTTCAAGAGGGAGGAACTACCTGAAACCCTTCAAGCCCGTTTCCAGAATGAATGACAGGATGAAGGTGAAACCCTACGTGACTGGGCGGACAGGATTTTGACATTAGCTTCAAAAGCTTATAAAGATTTGCCTGAAGCCTGGATTAGGAGACATGCCATAATAAGATTCTGCATGGGGTGCCTAGATCTTGAAACAGCATGCCTGCACACAGCAGCCAAAATCATTCGATGAAGCCATGGATAAAATAGAATGGTTTAGATGTATTACCAAGACAACAAAATCTAAGAGTGTGCCCTCTAAATCTAGTTAATCTGATTCTTCGGTTAATGCATACACCTGCAAATCATATGATGACTATGACACAGATTCCTGTTCAGAAGAAGATGATGAGAGTGAGGGTTATTTACAAAGTACTATTAATTCGAAACAGAACATTAGCCCATATTCTTCAATCCATAGGACAGATTCAGGTCTTATTCCAAGAAATGAGTTTCCGCAGTCGGGAACTAGCACTCAAGGATTAACGGAGGTTGCTAGACAAATATCCAAAGTGTCAGATGAAATGTCAACTCTTTGCAGTAACGTCTCTGATCTTACATCAGGGATCAAGAATATGCTGTGTGAAATTGATAATGGTGCACTACAAAGATCAAGTTGTTTAACTTGTGGTAGCCCACAACATATGGCTAAAGAATGTCCGTCTAGACTATCAAGAGGTCCAGGGGAGAGGGCTGTTCGATTCAAAGACAATCAGCCAAAAGCCAACGGGACGAAGAAGTAGGTCGGATCCTCGCCCCAGTAAAGCACGGCCAAAAGATTAGGCAAACGAAAAATCGAAATGTGATGCAATCTCCGCAGCTGGAGACCAAGGGACAACAGAATAAACGGATTGCTGTATCTCCGCAGCTGGAGACCAAGGGCCAACAGAATAAACGGATTGTACAGCTAAATGGGAAACAGTCTCCGCAGCTGAGGGCCAAGGTCATTCAAAGAAAACAGCAAAATGTTAAACAGTCTCCCCAGCTGGAGTCTGTGCAGTCAGAGACAAAGAGCCATCAGATTAAGGAAATGCGAAAACAAGCTGATATGCAGTATCGACAGTCTGGGAACTTACAGATTGAACATCAGCCAGATAATAGCAAACATCAACCGCAACTGGTTGATAGTTCATGCCAAGACAGCTCTGTTGCTACTTCACAAGCTATGCAGTATACACAGTCTGAGAAAGTACAGAATCAACATCAGCTGGATAATAACAAATATCAACCGCAGGTGGTTGGTACTTCATGCCTAGACAGCTCTGTTGCTACTTCAGATTATCCACAGTCAGATAATATACAGAATCAGCATTGTTCGGACCAACCATATCCGCATCTGGATATTAGGACTTCTCAACCGCAGCAGGTTGATACTTCACATCAAGAAAGCTCAACTATAATAGAAGACCTAGACAACACAAGCAATTGGCAAGATGCAAGGCAGTCTCCACAGGGGTTGAAGGAATCAAATCAAGGCCAGACTAACAAACCATATCTTCAGCTGGATACTAGGGCTTATCAACCGCAGCAGGTTAATTCTTCATGCAAAGAAAGTTCTGATGATCCAACTTCAGGAAAAGGACCAGTCAGCGCTGTCAGCAAAGATGTTATGCAATATCTACAGTTGGAGACGGTACTCTATAAACAGCAACAAAGCAAAAATTATCTACAGCTGAATATTAGGACGTATCAACCGCAGGGGGTTGACACTTTACGTCAAGAAAGCTCTGATGATCAGACTTCAAGAGAAGAACTAGTCAGCACTATCAATCGACAAGATAAGCAATCTCCACATTGGTTGAATGTATCAAATCAACAGCAGACTTGCAAACCATATCCGCAGCTGGATATAAGGATTTATCAACCGCAGCAGGTTGATACTTCACATCAAGAAAGCTATGATGATCCATCTTCAGGAAAAGAACTAGTCAGCACTATCGACAAAGTCAAATCAGGTGCAGTATACCATGCACTGGCTCAATTAGAAGATCAACGTGTAAAGGAAGCGGCAGATTCGGTAGTGCTTTGGAATTGGATTTTCAATAGGTTGGACCCAAGGCCAGGAATATTATCAACGATAAATTGTCATATGGCTGGAGAATACCTTGTGGTCAAAGGTTTCAATGTTAATTTGACAAGAGTGCAAATAGCAGAAAGGAGAGTCACTCCCCCAGACTCTGTTGTCATGGTTACCTGTAGCTTGGAGAATGTTATGCCAGCCTTTGTACGCAAGTCCAATTTAGGACCAAAGTTCATGATTCCAGGAGCAGCATACCACAACACAATAGAAGACACTCTGTATGTTAATAACACCACAGGCCATTGCGATACACCATCTGACACAGAGTCAGAGTTCAGAACGGCATTACTATATGTGATGAAGATACAAGCACTTGAACCTACTACAAGCTATCCACCTGGACTAGATGACCAATGTGCAGCAGTACTAGAGCATATTCAAGACATTTTGAAGTGTGCAAGAAGTGAGCTTACACAATATTTTCATCTTCAAGGCTCAAGTTTTATTGAGGGTATAGTTGGGGATACATGCACCCTAATCAATTATTGCCAGAAAGCTGTGATGGTCACATCAAGTGAAGGTAGTAATCCAGAGACATCCCGCATCTGGGACCCTGGAGGTGCAACAAGATTTGTCAAAAGAAGAGATTAAGTAGGGAGAGAGATGAGAGGTCTTTAGAACTCTTCCGCAGTCGGAAGTGCTTATCCAAAAATTATGGTAGACCTTGACATGTCTCTATGATCCGTACAAGGAAACAGACTCCTGCATCTGGGAGACAGGATATTTGTGCTCAGATGAAGCCTCACCCGCAGTCGGGCACAGTGGCTGGTGACACTAGTGTGTGTGTGAAATGGAATTGTGGTATTTAGCCATGCTGGATTATTACGCTGGAGAAGCAAAATGCCAAGGCTGTTTTATCCAAGACCGAATGCATGGGAGGTTTTCACAATGGCGGTAACAAACAGTCATAGTCCTTACTGTCATGTATTGGAGCTGTTATAAACAGATAATCTCCGGTATGAAGTGGAGCAGCTTTAGGGGTTTTCAGCATTTTGAACTTCATCATAAACAATGCCCCGCAGGCGGGACATTTCTTGGGTACTGACGGGCACCAGAAGGTCTCTTCACACAGATTACGCCATACTGCACGCCACACAAATTACTCGATGTATAATGTCCCGCAGCTGGGATATTGAATGATTATGAAAGTCCTCAAGAGAAAACCATGTCACCAGGACTCGTAGTGATTAGACAGCATTTCCATCTCAAGGGAGGAGGTATTGAGCTCAGATGATTTCTACTAAGAATTTCCTCTTCCAAGTAATGAAGATACAAGAATGATGCTACCCTGCTCTTTAGTATGGAAAGAGACTTGGCGAGATTTGGGATATTTCTCCACCTACGTTATGGAAGATTACTTGGAATACCTCCCCATACATCTCAATTTACAACAATGGACCATGTGGGACATATCCTTTGAAACAGAATTGTACACTCCATGCTATTACTACTTTTGGGATAGATGAGGCACACATGCAGTCAAATTAAGTCAAATCCAATTAGTACAGCAGCAGCAGAAACACTGGCTTATAAAGCTTTGGAAAATACTGTACTGAAAGGACATTGTCTTCTTCTAAAGTGGATCGCAGCTGATCTACAAAGGACCGCAACTGGTCAACAAAGGACCGCATCTGGTCTTCAAAGGACCGCATCTGGTCTACAAAGGACTGCAACAGGCCAACAAAGGACCACAACTGGTCTAGACCGCAACTGGCCAACAAAGGACCACAGCTTGTCTACAAAGGACTGTAACATACTCACTGAAGATTGTACAAACTGCAACCGTTTGTCTGTGAGTAACAACTCCCTAGCTGTTTGATTTGCTCATAAATATACAGCGAAGTTCAAATAATAAAAGTGGGAGGAGTGTAGTGCCGACAGGTTTTTCCAGTCTTGCGTAGTAATACGGTATGCAAATGAGGACAATCGCATGATTGCATAAGCCTTTAGAGTGCTAACCTGTTTGCCAGGTTTATGTACTATCACGAGGAGCACGTGGCTGAATATATGGAGTGTGCGAGATGAACCGCTAATCCGGGAGAAGACGACCAGATCTTGAGGTGTACAGACACATATATACAGAGAAGAGCTCACAGTGTGATGCCTATCTGGAAGAATAGTCAGATAGACAGTGGTTGACGACCCAGTATTATACTCCCTGTGCGGACTACGGACCTGCAGCGAGCTATCATTGAAGATAGAAGATAAACCAGTGAGTAAACTGTAATAGTGGCATTTCACCCCAAGCCCTGGCCTCTTTTCACAACAAGTGTCATCTTTGAGGGAACATAATCCAATGCTGCCATATGCGAACTGTCTTCAAAATAGGTGTCAGTAGTATAGGCGCCACTTTAGCGCTTTTGACGTCACTTCCGGTCAAAGATGGCGGCCCCCACGACTTCCGGTCCAAGATGGCGGCCCCCACGACACCAAGATGGCGGCCCCAACGAAATCAAGATGGCGGCCCCTGTGACGCGTTCGGTTACACCTCGGAGGGTGAGTCAACGCCCTAGACCACGAGAAGGTAGCGTCACGTCCTAGAGCGCGGTGTCGTTCTTCTATATACAAGGGTGAGGGGCCTCTCAATTATTTCCGGGTGGTTTTTTACGAAGTTCAGAACGAGATCCAGTCTTTAATGGTGTAGCGCGTCGCAGCGCTCGGTTTATCCCGTTCCCCCGGTGGGCCCTTTTTTTTCAGCACGGTCCTTTCACGTCTTTTGGGCGGGTTCGGCGTTTTCATCTCCATTGTTTTGCCATCCAATAGCCTCTAGTACTTCTCGTAAGGGACTAGGACTAGCTTTTCCATTATTCTAGCTCCGATTTCAAATGGGCCAACGTTATCTTTAGAAGCGTACGAATAAACTTTTGTTTACCGCCAAGGGCCTCCACCTTTCTTTGGTAACCCAGCGTCCTATCACCCAAGATGTACAGTTGGCGTCTGGAGCGTCTCAGGAGTACTTTTTCCGAAGGCGTCAACACGATTCTAAATTTGATAATATTGTGCGCGATTTCGCTCAATGCTTTGATCTGACCTGGCGTAATCGTTCTTAACAGGGCTTTTCTCTGGGCAGAGTCGGTCTGTCCGAATAATTTTAGAAAATGTCTGTGTTCATTGAGGAGTCTCATTATGGTCATTCTTACGCGTTAGGGTCTCCTTCTTACGTCAGTCGATACACCAAGGGATCTTGCCCGGGAAACACTCTACTCCTCAAACGGTATTGGTCGTCCCCGTGAGGACTCGTATCCACTATCAAATAACCCTGTTTGGAACCGAGAGCGTCTTCGTAGGCTTTTATGAACCCTTTTACACGGCCCGGGTATAGCTGTCGACCAAGTATACCTACTTGGGAAACGTCTCTCAAATTCTTCATCAACACCAAGTACCACGTATTTAAAGCTATGGTCCTGGCGTGTTTCCCTCTCGGATATAAATTCTGGGTAATTAAAATGACGCTGACGCATTTGTGGTGGGTTCCCTGCGTAAACAATAATTCCATCTCTTTGTCCTCTACCACTCTATGCATGAGATCGTCGATCACGATCAATTTGTGACGGCGGTCCGCGGTGAACTCTTCTTACTCTTCGGAAGAAGGTAATCCTTGTTTACTCCTAAAGTTCTTTAAGGTTCGTTCCATCTCGTCGAATAAGGGTTGGTAAATTCCGTAACAATAGAGAATCTGGCAAGGCGGATCTCTACTATACATGTTCCGAATGTGAGTCAAGAATCGGTAAACCCATCTCGTTTTTCCGCTTCCCGTCTGTCCACTGACGCAAATGCTGGAGCAGGGTTCAAAAGGCAAGGTGCACTTCATTTTTTTAGCTTAGGATTCGGAAGGGCGTATCCTATGCAACTACTCAGTAGACTGATCCAAAGTTCCGTCGAGCCGTTTTGTAGGGATATGTTGGTGATTGACGTGATGATAATGACGTACACGATGAGCATTTGAGAAAAGTACACGATTTCGGCTTAAGGCACTCTAGTCCCTAGTAAGTGCCACCTTTCCTCCGATGATCGAGTCTCGCTGTCTGATTTAGGATAAGGAAAATTTTCCCTCGTATTGGTTACGATATCGTTCATCTTTTTAGGTGATCCTGCAAACTGCTATTCTTACTACTTTAGATCACTTCTCACGTACGTAGAGTTTCAATTCGATCAGGGTGGGGTAGACCGCGTCATCGATTTGAGTCGTGGTCTTTATACCAGTGATGACCACCTTACCGGTATGAAAACAGCAAAAGTTGACTCCCTCTATTTTGAAGTTTAGCGCTGGAAATATTTCCGGTTCGTAGAGAAGGCTTCTTTCTTCAGCTAACCTATATAAGTCTAATCCACCACTTAAGGTATGGCTGGCCGAGACCGTGATGATCTTGACATCTGTGAGGTACACTGGGCATCCATATTTTTGCAACAGCCTGACATATCTACAAAGTCTCTGTCGACCCTCACGGAAGCTAGATGCTTTTCCATTAGAATTGATGACGCCATTGGCAAACACTAAACAATTGCCGCCAATGTTCCTATGTTGCCATATAAGGCTGGGAAATGACCTCGGCTCATATCGGCAATTCCTCAAACGTTGGCACAACGATAATAAGTCTATGGTACAGTTCAAATGAGCGCCACATACAACGTTGGTAATTTTCATGGTGGAGTGAGTTGCAACGGGAATTGTTAACGTATTTATAAGTGTCCTAGTCACGTGACTAATTATAGTCTTTCACGTCTGCTTCCGGTATCCAGCTATCGTATTTCTTGGGCCAATGTAACCAACGCACCAGGACTTCTTTCCGTTTGTTACGTACGCGTCTCTTTAGTATCTTTTCCACCCGGTATTCCGTTGTAAGGTCGATAGTCACGGGTTGTAATTCGGGTTCGTAAAATGTACCGTCGACTCTCTCACCATCCCAGTCCAGTATGGTATAAACGGGTACGCCCTCTCTTCTAAACCGAGTGTCAATCTTGAACAGTTCCCCGGTCCACTTTTGGGAATACTCTCTGTCAAACACGCTCCTCACGTGGGACAAGCGCACTGTCTGGTAAATCTTATACTTGTACTTCTTGTTTTTCTTCGTTTTACCTGGTTTAGAGGTACCTGGTCTCAATAAATATTGCTGTAGTCTACTTTCCCCTTCGTTCGCTTCGGTGATAGACGCAGGGGGTTTACCCAGACTTCGGTGTACGGTATGATTGTAACTGTGTACTATATCTTGTAGGACATCAATGTAACGTTGAGTTCTGTTTTTTAGCATATATCTAAACAGCTTATGTTTTAAAGTCTTGATGAGTCTTTCGGCGTAATTGGCCTTAGTTTCCGTGTTCAAGGCGTAAAAGTGATGAATATTTTGACTCTTTAAATAGGCATTGACAACTTTGCTACGAAATTCCTGTCCTCGATCCGTTCTCATAGCGTTCGGTTTTCGCGTTCCAGATAATATCAGCTTGAGGGCTCCTAGGACATCTTCACCCTTTTTACTTTTAATCTGACGACAGTGAGCGAAGCGAGAGAAAATATCTATGGCAACCAGGACGTACTTGACCCCGTCATTCAGCTTGGCTATGTCAACCATGTCCATGAGATCCACATCCCATTGGCTATCTATGCCCACTACTATGACGCGGGACCTGATATATTTGCGTCTGGCACCTCTGGTTAGAGAATAAGCCTCTTGATCTTGTAGCCATTTACGTATACGGTGTCTACCTATTTTAAATTTGGCTTGGGATTTGACCAGTTTATATAGCTTTTCCGGCCCTAAGTAACTGGATGGTAACTTGGGATTAAAATACAAAGAAGACAGATACTCTTTCCAGTTTGTCATCTTTATTACAAATTTAAACATTCAAGCATTCTTACAAGTACAAAACATCGATTCAACAACGACAAAAAATGAAATAACAACGACAAAAAATGAATTAACAAGGACAAAAAATGAAATAACAATGACAAAAAATAAATTGACAATGACAAAAAATGATTCGACAGTGACAAAAATTGAAACGAAGTCTATGGAAAAATACGTGTAAATAGACAAAAATCGATTTGACAGTGACAAAAAATGATTTGACAATGACAAAAAATGAGTTAACAAGGACAAAAATGAAATAACAACGACAAAAAATGAATTGACCAGGACAAAAAAATGAAATAACAATGACAAAAATGTATTTGATAGTAACAAAAATTGAATGGCCATTTAGACCTTATTGTCTCTTTTTCTCAATATCCATAGGGTTCCGTATCGTAATTGTCCAGTCGTCGTCTTTTTATGTACACCATTCGATAGTTTTTCTCTTCTTCTCTATTATACAGTTTTCTTTTTCCCTTATCACGACATATTTTATGAGGATTGGTGACGGTAATGGTCAATTTTTCGGAGGGGTCTATCAATAGGGTCTTCACGGATTTAAAGTTTATAAGTTGGCTATTAGTGAAGTTGAGGGTGAACCCTCTCACTTTACACGTTTCATTTCCCTTATTGGTCTTGTAGGCGTAGTTTTTTGGCCTCCAGACACAAACTCTATGATATGTTCTCCAGTTTCTAGTTCGTTAGTGAGTTCTCCCAGGTAGTCTCCTAGTGGTACATCGTTCTCTCCCGTCTTACTCACGTAAATCACTGAGTCTGTATCATAGTACAGAACGTTTCTGTCTATTTTCTCAAGGATGCTGTAGAGTTTTAGTCGGGCCCAACACATAGTAAAGGTCGCCAAGTAGATATTCGTCTTGTTGTCTTCCGGTTGACAGTCCTTTTTATAGGTCCATTCTACCTGAATGGTATCGTTGGCCACAATGTGAAAATCCTGGACGTCTTTGGTAGGATCGGAGAGAAGGCATCCACCTCACTCTCGTGAAAGAATTGGGACTGTTTCAGGTTCAGTCGCTGCCCAAATTTCCCCCAGAAACTGTTTAGGCAGAGCTTGGCCAATGCCCGCATTCCCGGATTCTTTTAGATTTTCTCCCCGTCGAGGGATACCCCTTCTTTTTCGAAATACCGATCGATATACTCTTTGGCATCTTCGGGAGTCTTGATCCAGTTGGGAGGGCCACTGGCCTCTTGCTTGTACTTCAGGAACATATTGATATAAGAGGCGAACAGTCCTCCTTCTTTCGTCTCTGCATCGTATTGGGTGGTGTCCTTCCAGTGGTATACCTCGTATCATTTGAGGACTCGGTATCCCAGTCGTACCGCTGTCTGAAGTTCGGGAGTACACCAAGTCCCGGTCATGGTTCGATCTTCGTCAGAACACCCGCAGAGAGATGGACTCTCTTTTTCGGCGCAGGTCTTACACAATGGGAACTTTAACTTTCCGTTCGATTTATAGGGTAACACGGGGTGATACAGTCCACGAGGAGGTAATATTCGCACTTTGGCGATTCCGAAGTACTGGTCGATTTCTTTGAAGTCTGACGTTATTACCCCTGGGTGTCCTACGGGGTACTTGCAGGTCTTGTTGACCCAGGGGTATAAGGAGGTGAAGTCCACGTACTCTATCTTTTCATCTTCTTTCGTCCTATAATACAGTTGACTCGCGTTGGTCCTACCGCCGAAGAAACTCTCTCGTGGATCCAATCTGTCCGTGATGTCTAAATTCTGGAGATAGTGTCTAAGTTCCGGGTCGTTTCGGTAGGTTTCTCTGAATTCGTGTTCCCACATACACACGTATTTCATTCCTAGACTTTCGATATAAGATTTCTTTTTCATGGTTAGGGCGTAAAGTTCGCTCATGGATTGTTGCGTCAGAGGGTGTTTCGTCTCTTCTCTGTCCTCGGGAAAACATCGGGGGCATCCGTGATAGACGCATCCTTGGTATTCGAAAGCGGTATTAGTCTCGTAGGCATAGCCGTCCAACCTGTATCTGGTTCCCGGGAGACGTATTTCTCCCCCATTCAGGGCGTGACGTATTTTTATATTGTCCCTTCTGGATACCCATTCTAAGTACTGGATGGACGATTTACTGAACTGGTCCGTCTTATACCCGCCTGGTGGAATCTTGGCGATAGGGGAACGAACGAATTCTTTCTCCCCGATGACCACCTCATCCTCCGACACCCACCGATCACCCCGTAAAACTTTCATGCGTCCATCCTTGTACTTGGCCATCAACCAATTCTTGTCTTCCCCTAATTTGACCCTCCACTCTTCTTCTAGAAACTTGGTTCTGTATACGTTCATACACACCGAGGCGATGGTCACAGAGTCGAAGGGATCCACAGCCCCAGTCCACTGAGGTTTTCCTCCTTGGTCCATCACACAATCGCCGGTGGCGGACATCAACAGTTCTCGAAACTTGAGGCAGGCCTGACGTAGAATGTCCACGTCACTTCGACAGTAGTCCAACATTTCTTTCTTAAAATCGAAGACGCAGTTCTCTTGGGATTTGAGCCATGCTAGGCATTCCTCCCTTTCCTCGTTTCCCATAAAGTTACATCCGTAATATTTAGGATCCGGGTACGGTCCGAGGTACTCTTGGTTTTCCCGGGTGTTGAAGAAATGGGGGAACCAACCTTTCTTTAGTTCTTTCAATCCAAAGGCTTTGGGTAACTTGGATAACTTCATGGGTAGAAAATTCAGACTGTCTATGACTTTGATGTGGAGGTCTTTTTCTACCGTCATGTACATGATTTTGGACCTGTTGTAGATAATCTTGTCCGGTCTCATGGATTGGTCTATCAAGTACTCCAACAGGAAGTATCCGTCGTATCCTTTCATGTTGTGACAGACAGTTTTAAAGTATTTATGTTGACTCGAAAATAACCATTTACCGAACGTACGAGCTGTGTCTTGTCCTTGGAAGACGACCTCTCTCAAACCGCAAGCTGTTCCGGTACAAGGGACATCTACGTCTTCGCATCTGGAGCAACGGGTACCGCAATCTTGACACCTGGATTCGGACGTCACAGGTCTATCTATACACGTAGGACAGACCGTATGGGCCACCACGAAATTGGGTTTGTGGGTGGCTTTCCCGCAACAGGACGTCTTACATCGTTGGCATTTCGAACAGGGAGTACACGTTCTACTTGGTTGACATTCCATACAATCGGGATTCATCAGTGGCGCGTACCCCTCCGTACACTCGGATCTCTCATCTTGGCTACATTCGAAATCGGCGAAGATGAACTTGGGAATAAATTCCTGTTTGGCCGGTATGGATCTCAGGTAGCAAAGATGATCTTTCAGTACGTATTTATCGCATGACGTACAAAGGTATTCTCCGCATCGATGGTCTTTTTTCTCTCTTTTGGTCGTGTTGATGACTTTGTAACACGTCGGACATTTCCACCATTTATCGCATTCAGAAGGTCCCCTAACTTGTCCCTTCTTTGCCCCCTTCTCGTTTAGGGGTACTTTCTTGTGTTCTTGGTAACACTTCGTCGACCTACACGTCATGTGACACTGGTCGCACGTGACCGGTGACTCGGTTTTGGGACAGTTTGTCGTTTTACACACGATACAGGTCACTTCGCACTCGTGTCTCTCTTTGTGGTCATAGTGTTTCAGGCATGTTGGACAAAAGTATCTCGACGAAAAGAAGCCGGTTATGTTGGAGATGGTATGAAAATGACAATCGTCGACCAAGTAAATGTAGATACAGGGTCGCTCGTCGGTGCTCGGACTAGTAATAAATTTGTTGCCCAGTCGAGCGCTCACCACCATCACTCGGGTGTTCAGGACTTCTTCAAACGCCTCTATATCGTTCAAACTCGCGGGTCGGTCTAAAGGTACCCCGGCCAATCGGCTGATAGCCACGGCCAGGTCTTTTTGTTCTTTACTCTTTTTGTTTCTCAGGTGTTTGTAGTGACTTTCGGGTACTTTTCGGTGCTCTAACGTTAATTCCGAGTTACTCTTGGACTTCTGGTATCGGGTTAAATCGTTCCATTCTTCTTGGGTACATAAGTTGAGTTTGGCCCATCCCACTCCGATGGCTCTGGCCATACACAATTGGTCGTTATTGTCTATAGTGACGAGAGATGTCTTGATTTGTATCAAATTCTTGTCTCCCTGGAGGCTGGTAATGGGTCTTCTCCCGTTCCCTTTGGGTAAGTCTATTGTCCCAATCGTGATGTCGAAACTGTCATTCACGGACAATTCTTGATGACTGTTCAGCACCTTTTCTATATGTTCCATCACGACGTCGACGTTTAAACGGTCCCAAGGTCTTAAGGGAACCACGATGGGGTCGTGTAACCCGTCGTGATGAATCACCACACGTCCCAAATCGTTGCCCGCCAGATCGCCGCGCGCCTCTTGGAGGATGTCTTCGAACATACCGTGAAGACCTCGTCGTATGTCTCTGAGGCGTTGGCCGCGGTATCTATCGTTAACTTTGACTTGAAAGGTGGTGTCTACGGCCGCATTTTTTGCGTAGGTTCTCTCCCCTTTCTTTCTCATTGTATATTCCAGGGGTCTAGGTTCGTCCCCTAAAGGATCCCAGGGGCCGTCTGCCAACAGTAGACGACCGCTTTCTTGGATTTCTTCCGACAGATTCTCAGAGTTCATGATGTGGATTGTTGAAATTCTACTTTAAGAATGAGACAACCTCTTCTCACTCCTTCTTATATACTTGGCTCTCTTCAAGGTCTCTTCTGATTGGTCCGTTATTTTTAGTAACAGTGTCACTTCCTATTTTTAGTAACAGTGCCGCCTTTTGATTGGTCCATTTAGTAACAGTTCTATTTTTAGTAACAGTACCATCTTCTATTTTTAGTAACAGTTCTATTTTAAGCAACAGTACCGTCTTTTGATTGGTCCGTTTAATAACAGTTCTATTTTTAGTAACAGTGTCACTTTCTATTTTAAGTAACAGTACCATCTTCTATTTTTAGTAACAGTACCATCTATTTTCAGTAACAGTGTCACTTTCTATTTTAAGTAACAGTACCGTCTTTTGATTGGTCCGTTTAATAACAGTTCTATTTTTAGTAACAGTGTCACTTTCTATTTTAAGTAACAGTACCGTCTTTTGATTGGTCCGTTTAATAACAGTTCTATTTTTAGTAACAGTGTCACTTTCTATTTTAAGTAACAGTACCATCTTCTATTTTTAGTAACAGTACCATCTTCTATTTTTAGTAACAGTGTCACTTTCTATTTTAAGCGTTTAATAGCAGTTCTATTTTTAGTAACAGTGCCATCTTTTGATTGGTCCGTTTAATAACGGTACTATTTTTAGTAACATCGTTATAAAGGCCTATGATAAGTACTCGTGTTGTCTCTGGAAGCTCTTTTTCGAACTTTTGGGGTCATCATTGAACCCAAGGCATCCTACATACTACTACACTCACGTGTGAGGTAGGTAGATTTACGTTTAATTTGTAATTATTACATCATCGATTCAATTCCACCAATAAACAGTCTTTTAGATGGGGTAGGCCGTTATCACAAAAGTGACGCGTTTCGTTCGCTTAAACACGACCTTAATCTCGTGTTTGTTAGGAAGTCCTATGGGCATGTTGAATGACTTCGTCACTTTATATCGCTGTCCACATTTCGTCAGGGTATCGGGTTCTTTGAGACATTCTTTCACGCACTGATACATAATCTCTTTACTGACAAAGATTGAAGCGTCTCGGTTATTTATATCTAAATGTTTATTTATATGATTTGAAATAATGAGCATGGTGTAGCTGGGGGCTCTTAACGCAACAATGTTTCAAAGTAAAGTGAGACTCGTTTTTAATAAGAAAATATAGTCCCTACTCTATTAGAAACGGATACCCGGTTTTCATTGGTCCGCAATTATTGGTGCTAAGTGATCAAATCAAGGGTGTTAATTCACTATCGCTACTTTTCGAATTGAAATAGGAGTACTCTCCCCTTAGCTATAAAAGTTTAAACGATCAGGCGTCTTAATTCACTACCGCTACTTTTCGTATTGAAATAGGAGTACTTTCCCCTTAGCTGCTAGAGCACAAAAATGCTGTGAGCCGTGACACAAGTGTAGACTCCGACAAGCCCAGCCTCCTTTTCAGCTTAGACGCTCCAAATGATGTTCAGTCAGCGACTAGCAAGGCTCTGATCAGACTGCGCAGGCTGGTCTGAGCTTTTGCTGATCGTATAACATACAGAACGGAATAGAAATTTTATTTCACAACAATACATAATATACAAAACATATATTTGACGCATGCATTTAAAGTGTATTAATTTGATAGCGAGAATCATCGCTGCTCGCAAACACAAATTATGGATGCCACGAGAAAATTTGTCCTGTGAGTTTGGGTACCTGTCTGTTCAGCTTCAGAGACTAGCTAAAATAAAAATTTGCTTTGCAAAAAGCGGACAGCAAAGGCGCTGATCAGCCTGCGCGGATCAAAAACATTGGCATGGGTCCAAACCGTTTGTGTCAAGTCCCCACCTGCATAAATCATAGTGATATCGTATTGTTTTTGAATGTAGAGCATCACCTGTTTCGCACCATGTACCGTAATGTTGTCGTTTTCATTAATGAACTCAATGAAACCTGCTGTCACTGAGTCCGTGCACGTAATTCCATACTGACCAAAACCAGAAGAGATTTGGTAGGAAAAAACTTTGTGATACATAGACCGTTTGCTTAGAGCATGAAGACTTTTTAAAATTACCAATTTAACGGTTAATTATATGGGTCTTACATCTACGCCCGTACTTTGTGTTATTGTCTTTGATCTAACGAATACTCGTTATATTTGATCCCAGAGGGACACCTCAACTATCTAAAATGATTATCCCAGAGAAAAATCCATTAATATCAATTATATTGCCCATTTCATAATCAGTGCTAATTAGCGGCAGCTGCAAGACTTATCAAAAAGACGTTCAGCATGAAATTTCAACTATAATACTGAAAAATACATTTTTTTTTAATTTCAGATGTTGTATTGATCATGCTCATAAATGTTAAACAAGTATCTTACGTACAGGAGGACAAAACATGGTATAACTATTTTATACCACCTACATCTATTTCGTGCTAAAGTTGGTAAGGGTGGTATAATGTTTTAACTGTTAAATGTCTATCGCTTAGATCCAGATCAGCTGGCTTCTGGGTGGTATAACTATTTTATACCACCTACATCTATTTCGTGCTAAAGTTGGTAAGGGTGGTATAATGTTTTAACTGTTAAATGTCTATCGCTTAGATCCAGATCAGATGGCTTCCAGAAACCAGCTGATTAATTAATATTAAGGGTTTGTACATTAATCTAAAACTATATATAACAATTTCCTGAAAACAGAACACGTCTTGTCCAGAATGTATGAGTATAAACAATATTTCGCTCATGCGAATTAAAATGCTGAAACATGTTGAATTTGCCAGGCTAAAGAAAGATTCAAAAACCATTGTTGTAATTCGCTTCCAAAATCGGAAATGAGCTAAATTGCATAGGTTCTAGATATTTATATTAATAATTAGGTTCCAGATATGTACCATTAATATTAATTATCAATGTCTTTGGTCTTATCGCTTCATTAGAGAGATTAATTAAGGGCGCCTGATTTCCAAAATTTCATTATGATCGGTCAGTATAAAAAGAGAAACCTTCGTGCTTAGAAACAAAATATGGGTATCACGTATTTAAACCGCATTAGAGAGAGGCATTTATTTGGGAGGGGTGACACCCTCTCAAAATTTCATTGTGAGAATGTCATGAAAAAGTGTATTAATATGGCACTTAAATTACCTGATTTTTCTTATAGGGAAAAAGACGGTAAATATGTTCATATAAAACACTTTCAATTTAGTGTGGGGCACCTTGGTTTTGCTAAACGCCCCACAAATAAGATCAAAGTTGTTTTCTGTATTGAACGGCATCATATCACTGTCGTTTCGGCATTTCCGTGTACATAACACGTAAATTTATAAATATATTTAAAATTAACAAAACAACAAAAAACGCCTCATCAATAAAAAAAGTGAAAACCCATAAAAAACGCTCAGATCTAGGTAAATTTAAAAGATCAGTGCCTAGTATGTGTGTTCCCTGTATGTATGTATGTATGTATGTATGTATGTGTGTATGTGTGTGTGTATGTATGTGTGTGTATGTTTGTATGTATGTATGTATGTATGTATGTATGTATGTATGTATGTATGTATGTATGTATGTATGTATGGATGGATGTATGTATGTATGTATGTATGTATGTATGTATGTATGGATGGATGGATGGATGGATGGATGGATGGATCTAGTCACTTCATCTATTTCCGTACTTTGTGAATGAGTTCTCAGGTAAATGTGCAGACGACCGAATAAGAAGTATTTATATGCCTTAGACCTTTGAAAAGGGCCTTTCCTAGTACATAACATAACACGTCTGATCCGATGGACAGGCTCATCTGCTTGAATAACGCACTCTGATCAGTAAATTCGATGTTGAACAGCATTGAAAAGGTAGGTTTTCCGGGGGCATACTCCTGAATTGTAAAATCGATAAGTGATCAAAGAAACAGCAGTTAATTATATTGATGCATATCAAAGGTATCTTAAGTGGCTCTTTATTCCCGTAATTAAAATGGCATCGTTGATAATCAGTCATAGTTCCAGCATCAGATAAGCTGTAGAAACCGAGCTTTTACAAAACGGCTTGGTTTACAATCCATGTTTCATGTTGCCATAACATTATTCTCTAGCTCTATCCATGCGCGGATCCAGGGGGGACAGGGGGTCTGGACCCCCCTGAAAATCACAAAGCTATAGGGTATCATAGCAATACTAGTCTGGATCCCCTGATGATTACAAAGCTACCAAGCCAACATTCAATGCTAGGCCATCATCGGCCCGCCAACGAAACGCCATAGACTCGCCCACGAAAATGCATTGTCGACATAGAAAAATTATGGATGTAGTTTATATATGAGCCATATACGGGCGCTTAGCGTTGTTGGTTGAATTGGTAATGTTAATATTGCTGATTGTAGGTAGAGGTTCCATAGAAAAAGTATGGATGTAGGTGAATATTGCTTAACTCGATACCGCAGCAGTTTTTCGTTAGAACCTTACAGCACTTATTGCGTTGCTTGGTTGGCTCCTGAAAAAATGGTAAGATTAAACTCTTGTTATTAACTAAATGTGCTCATAGGGCCTGGGACGGTCTGGTCTGACTTAAGCTGGGGGAAATTCGATGGTGTAGAAAAATGTCAATTTTCGAGATGACCTGTCTACCACTGAGCCACTGCGCTCCCTGTGTGTGTGTATGTATGTATGTATGTATGTATGTATGTATGTGTGTGTGTGTGTGTGTGTGTGTGTGTGTGTGTGTGTGTGTGTGTGTGTGTGTGTGTGTGTGTGTGTGTGTGTGTGTGTGTGTGTGTGTGTGTGTGTGTGTGTGTGTGTGTGTGTGTGTGTGTGTGTGTGTGTGTGTGTGTGTGTGTGTGTGTGTGTGTGTGTGTGTGTGTGTGTGTATGTGTGGGTGGGTGTGTGTGTGTATGTATGTATGTATGTATGTATGTATGTATGTATGTATGTATGTATGTATGTATGTATGTATGTATGTATGTATGTATGTATGTATGGATGGATGGATGGATGGATGGATAGATGAATGGATGGATGGATGTCTGTCTGATAATTAGACTGATGAGAAAGCTGCTTTGTGCGCTTTAAGGACGTAGCTGAAACGATTGTAAAAGTGTCGTTTTAAAAGGATGGCTCGCGTTTGTATTATAATAGTTTCAATTTAAAAGGATGGCTTGCCCAATGAGCATCTGACCGTTAATGAGGGGGTCAGTGGTTCGAATACGCATTGCGATAGACTATTTTTGATTTTGTATTCTATAACAGTAAGAGGTAAGAATGAGTATTGGGAAAAAGGCAGCGATATGGAGCGGTCACAGGTGTACCCCTTAATCAACTATTTGGTAATTCTGAGAGAAACGACTCTTACAGGTCGTAAAACCATGTTATGTAATATCACTCGACGTCAACTAAGAGCGATTTCCGTTGTTGCAACAAGTCTATTGAGTGGACGCATTAATCCTTTAAAAAGAAACTCAACTTTCTTGAAAAGGTCAAAGGGCATACTAGAGACCTTGTCATCCCGACGAATAAGTTTTGAACGGAAGAAACGGCTTCTAAATCGTCATCATTCGCTAATTCCAGTGATGCTTAAAACGATTTATCTTATTAAAACCATTGTAGGCGACATAGTAAGAATGAAAGGGAATGTAGCGAATTAAAGATGAATGACTTTTATCTGTACCTGAATAGCAGAGATTCTTCCGGCATACGTAAGAATAACTCTCCGTCCGAGTTTTGGATTCAATTTCCTAAACGCTACATACTGGAAGGAAAGTGGATGTGCGGATTAATCGATATAACTCTCGACTGCGATTTTAAACCCAGAAGGTCCCGATTATATCTGTGTTCTGACATAGTGGAAGAGTCATACGTACGAGGTTCACTTATCGAGTTACTTAGAAATATAGAGATCGGACCCAGATACAAAAAAACAAAGTCCGAGTCCTACGTGAGACCCATTTACGTGTCAGTAAAAGTGTCAACTCTAGATAGTATAAGAATCGAATTAAAAGACGAAAATATGAACTCGGTGGACTTTAACTCGAACGACCTGCATTGCGTCTTACATTTCAAAAAAGATGGGTACTAGACTCGTTTACGATTACCAGCAGCAGAAGTGGATTCCGTACGTCTCGGATCCCGACAAATGGTATCAGCACTTGCTGGATGTTAGAGATGGCTACGCGGAACGCGACAGTCATGGTCATTATATTGTGGGTAGTGGACGGAAATACAGAGAGTTGAAAGAAATGAAATCTTTAGAAAGCAAAATGGAAACGCAAAGGCCGGTGTTCAATTTGGTGTCACCGGTAGCACAGGCCACAGAGATGGCTAAGTCGGAAATAAAAAGAGATCGTAAGAAGGACGGAAAGCGTAAGAAGGAGGCCATACCCCCTCCATCACTTAAAAGAAAATATAGACGAAGACCGGAAGACCAAACTCTAAGATGAGCGACTGGTATAGAGAACAGTTAGCTTTATTTGTAGAAGCACCCAGAGACTCCTCCCTAAAATCGAAAGAATGGATCGAATATAAACCGACGATCAAATCAATGACACGTCCGCCATCAACTTTACCATTACGGCGCAGTCGTCGGCCTATGTTGATCTAAAGAATAGCGTTTTAAACGTAAAGCTTCGACTGACGGATGGTGATGGAACCCCCTTGAACAAGGACGAGGTCGTCGGATTGGTGAATGCGCCCTTACACAGCATATTCCGTCAAGTGGACGTGACCTTTCAGCAGACTCCCCTGTCTCACTCCGGTAACAATTACCCTTACAAAGCTTATATCGATACCATCCTTAAAACCAATGAGATTGATCAAACGGGGATACTTACCAGTCAACTATTTTACAAAGATAACGGACAAGACACTAGTGACGCTAAAACTGGATCAAACAGTGGCCTGTTTGCGAGATGTACGGCTACATTAGGTGGAAAAATCGTAGACTTAGAAGGGCCTTTGCTCATCGACGTATTTCAACAACCCAGGTTGCTATTAAACGGCGTTGGCATCGGTATCAAGCTGTGGCCTAGTCTTGACGCGTTCAGACTCATGTCAGACAGTTTGTCACCCTCCGAAAAGGTCCAAATTGTAGACGCTTCTTTCAAACTGTGTGTACAACGATTAGACGAAGGACTTATAGTGTCGAATGAGAAAATGTTAAAAATACAGCCAGCCATCTATCCATATTTACGTTCGGAAATCAAGACAACATCGATCCCATCTGGACAATACAGTTTCAGCGCCGATGATATCTTTCAAAGTTTGGTTCCCAGTCAATTGATCGTAGGACTAGTGGCTAGTGCCTCCTACATGGGAGACTAAAAGAAAAGTCCTTACTACTTTCGAGATTACGATTGCAGTTCGGTGGGCTTCTACGTTGATGGACAATCATATCCCTCTCAGCCTTTA
This sequence comes from Loripinus fragilis, assembly GCA_964019695.1. Taxonomy (NCBI): domain Eukaryota; kingdom Metazoa; phylum Mollusca; class Bivalvia; order Lucinida; family Lucinidae; genus Loripinus; species Loripinus fragilis. The sequence continues at coordinate 5,020,532 of OZ026518.1, read as the reverse complement.
CGACCCAATTACGAAGCCGATCAGTACGTGGACTGTTACAGAACGCTGACGTGCTTTCGGAAAGATATAAACGTTAAACGAAATGACTATGTTAAAGGCTATTGCTTATACGCGTTGGAGATCGATCCTTACTACTCATTCAATGTCAAGAGACAAGGTCACTGCCGACTAGAAATGAAGTTTGCCAAGCCCTTACCGGAAAGCGCCACCTTGATCCTATACGCTACCTTCCCGGAAATCCTCAATATAGATTCCTCCAGATCCGTGTTCGTTCGATAAATGAGAGGCCCCTCACCCTTGTATATAGAAGAACGACGAGAAGTACCAGAGGCTATTGGATGGCAAAACAATGGAGAAGAAAACGCCGAACCCGCCCAAAAGACGTGAAAGGACCGTGCTGAAAAAAAAGGGCCCACCGGGGGAACGGGATAAACCGAGCGCTGCGACGCGCTACACCATTAAAGACTGGATCTCGTTCTGAACTTCGTAAAAAAACACCCGGAAATAATTGAGAGGCCCCTCACCCTTGTATATAGAAGAACGACACCGCGCTCTAGGACGTGACGCTACCTTCTCGTGGTCTAGGGCGTTGACTCACCCTCCGAGGTGTAACCGAACGCGTCACAGGGGCCGCCATCTTGATTTCGTGGGGCCGCCATCTTGGTGTCGTGGGGGCCGCCATCTTGGACCGGAAGTCGTGGGGGCCGCCATCTTTGACCGGAAGTGACGTCAAAAGCGCTAAAGTGGCGCCTATACTACTGGTGTCGGTGAATTGTCTTGTCGGTGAACTGTCTCGATTCCGGGAGAATGTACTATTGGGGAGTTTAACGATTCGATTCAGTTACAGTTTTTACCAAAACGGTGTCTAAACAACAAAAAAATTGTCAGGCATAACACAGATAAACCTGACGTTTCGGTGGAACTATGGGTGATCGATACAACATTCACAGTCAGCTTGAACATTTACAATCAAAATATATTGGTAAATTTATTTTTCTGTCGTGAAAATCTCTCCACCAGCTCAAAAGCTGTATGTAATATGTTTTCGTGGCTGTGTTTAGTCTTTCTTTCTTTAATTACTGCCAGACCCTCTTTCGAATATTATCGGCAAGTGTACTTTGTACACTCCGGGTTGTAGGATGAAAGCCTACAAGTAACTATACTCTTGTGTAGTCTAATTTGGCGCATCTGCTAATTTGACATACTCCAATATTATTCCCCAAACAACACTAAAACATTATTTTGTGGTTTCATAGTATGAAACACATTAATAGGTATATGACAATAACATTTTGTGGTGTGAATCCAAATTAAATATCAAAATAATTAGAAAAAACTGTTTTTCACTAAATCCCAAGACCCCTTCTCCACAAATCTGGTATTTAGAAGGTTGTTTTGTCATTGATGGTAATAAAACTGCCAAGATAATGTTCTGCATTGATTGTAGAAACCAAAAAAGTGTGTTAAACCCAACAAAAATCTTTTATGTTCAAGGCAACCAAGAAAATAGACATAGGTGCGCCACATTAGCAGACATTTTTCCCGACTCTGAAACAGGGGGGTTAATGACGTTGAACGCTTATTATTCTATTATTTGCTTAAAAAAATCGTGAAGTTTTGCTCCTTTTGCTAAAAAATGATTTTTCTTCACTCTGATATAATAAATAATTCTGAGTAGACCAGTTAACATTTGTAAATTCAGCTCAAACTCTTAGGTGCGCCAAATTAGCCTACAGCACGGTATCTAAATTACCGTAGGGTACTTTAACCTGCACAGGGTTGACTTTCCCTGCACAGGGGACATCCAGCTAAAGTCCCGTTCCGAAGGACGATGCCTTTATCTAGTGTCATCTCTGCAAATGACACTAGGGAAAGCGTGTTCTGACACCGAAATTTTCCTGGCCGAGAGCGGGGATCAAACCTGGGACCTCTAGCACCAGAGGCAAGTTCCTAACCACTGAGTTACCACGCAGTCAGTTGAAAGGCCATGCAACATATATATATCCAGAAATTTGCAAGTTCTTGGTCTTTTTATTTGGTTTATTGGAGCTTATGTTGGCGCATCTCTGGTTTACCAGGCGCAGTTTATGACGTAAGACTAAATCTTAACGTTTTGCTTGTTAAATAATGGGTGCTGCGCCCCACCAGAGGCACTGTGTAGTGTCATTAAGCGAGACACATGAATCTCTAATCTCTATGTAGTACTGGTTCAACCCAGCAAAGATCCCAAAATGACCGCAAAATTATTGTTTGGAACAAAAAGCATCAACACAAACATCAGTGTAGGCACATGTCATGAAAGATCGAAAGGTTTATTTTTTACATAATTGAATGTTGATGTGTGTATTGGTGTTATTTGGATGACATATGTGACATGCATTAGAATTTAGAACACAGACAAACAGTCACTCACGTAAATGCAAGAATACAATTAAAAAAAAAAAAAAAGAACCCCCCCCCCCCCCCCACACACGCACACACATAATTGGAACAACAACAAACAGTCTTCAATAAATTTTACTGGCCAAATCTTCTCTGTAGATGAGCATATATACTAGAGGACTTTGAAAACGCATCACTATATTTTTGCACTTTTCTTGCAACCCTATATGCGATTAAAAAGTTACTCACAGTCACAGGTTTTAATATGCAACCCAGAATTGGTATGAGTCAGTCATTAATTTTACTGCACTATCACACGATGCTGCTGATGACGTCACATATGTTTAAACTGTGGCGTGTATGATACCATATCGGCAACAGAGTTTGTAGACTTTTTCTAATCAAAAGTAGTTGATAACTTCAATATTTCGAAAATAAACGTCAAATTTGAACATCAATCTACAGCTCCATTTTAAAAACATCTCCATAAGTTACCTTTATGCACGCTTTCATAACTGATATTGACTACATACACTGACAATCATGTGGGGAAGACATTTTGATGTAAATCATGGCAGGAGATATATGCTGTCATGTGATCGAGAATGTCTTAAAAAATTAAGCTAAAGTCACTTGCACGTGATACAAGCGTAATTTATGCATAATCTGTCATTTGTGTATGCCCTTAGCCTCTTCCAACAAAACCAGACGTTAAACATTCTCAGGATTTGTGAAAGAAATGATGCTTTTTCAAAGTCCTTAAGTATATTTTCATACAGATAACAAGTAGAATTATTTAGCATTATAAAGGGACTCTGACCGCCCTGTCTATTTTACCAATACTTTACTCTAAAAAGTAGCTATTTTTCTGCTGATCATAAAAATCTTTTCATTTGTTGTCTTCTCATATTTTCAGGCACTGGCCATGCAGACACAAACAAATGGGAGTGGCTAACAAATCAACACAGAGACAGCAGTGCTTCATATCTGGGACATTTCGACATGCTCAACTATTTTGCTCTTGCTGAAAATGAGTCAAGGGCAAGAATAAAGTTCACTCTTCTTGAGAAAATGGTACAACCTTGTGGACCGCCACCTGAAAGAGTTGAAGATTAGATGACCAACTTGCAGCAAACTTTCTAAGAAAGACTTATATCATAGGGCCAGTTAAGCAAAACTTTTGAGTGTAAAATTGTCATTATTCTCTTACCAATCAATTTAAACATGTTTGAGTGTGTAAAAGAACACATCTCATCAAGACGATTCTTTTGAGAATCCATAGCACATGTTTGGTTGAGAAATAAGAATAGTAATTTTGAATTATGCATGCTTAACTAGATGTTCTATGCAGTTATGCCTAGTGCTCATTAATTTGGGACATAAGCAAACAGAACTCAGCATCTCAACACTGTTTGTGATCATTAAACTCATGATTAAAGTGATGTCTGACTCCATCAACCTGTTCTGATTGGCCAGTATGACATGACAAAAACATGACAATAGAAGGTTCATGGCATGAAATGGGATAAAAACATTTGCAAAATCATAAATCTGGACAAAATTGTGAATATTTTCTTACCCATCAGTATTAACATATGTTTTGGGTGCTCAAAAGAACCCTCTTATTGAGACAGTATTTTGAGTACCCACAACATATGTTTTGGTTAAGAAATAAGCAAATTTGTGTTAGATATACCGGTAAACACACTCTTATCTAGAGACCTGAAAATATATTTTACAGTTAAATAAGTGCCAATATTCTATAAAAAGTTAATTCTTTTTTTCCCAGAAAATGGCCATTTACATTGCATTCAAATGCAATTCAAATTCTAGATGTTAATTAACTGGGCACAGTACCTTAATTGATACTGTGGTATTACCTTGTGTAGTCCTGTTCTATCTAAAAGAAAAAGTAAAAAAGAAGCCAAATTTTTTTATGCAGAATAGGTAAATTATTTTGATTTTATTTTGTAAATGCAATCATACATATAAGCAGTGAACTATACTGATAAGAGTGACTGGACACTCCATTTTTCAGCCACATAGGTATGTCGGGGCATGTGTCCAGTGACTTACACCTGGTGCCCCTTTCATTGTATACATGCAGCTTGAGAAACCATTGCATTTATAGGTACATTGGAGAACGTACTTCGTCGTAAATATCACTCATTGCTACATTTTGTTAATAGCAATCGAAAACAGATATATGAAATATTTATAAATGCTATGTTTCTGCAATGTTAAATCTAATTCTATGAAGTTATGTCTGTGTAAATATCAGCTAATTTTATGAAAGTTGCAGAATTCGTCTAAATTGACTTCGACAATACCTGTTTCAATGTGACGAATACAGCTTCAAACATAGCTAGGTCTGTGTCTCTATTTACCAATTTTCATAAACTAAGATGCCCTATGATTATACCCCCGGTACGAAGTATATAGGGGGTATATAGTTTTTGCCTTTTCTGTAATTATGTTTGTTTGTCTGTCTGTTTGTGGGTTTGTCTGTCTGTCTGTAAACTTTTTTTTTCGTCAAAGATTTCTAAGCAACTACTTGACTTAGGATTCTGAAATTTGGTACAAAGCTAGATAGTGATGAGTTGTATTGTGTAACAAAAAAACAGCCACATATTGCTTATCAGTCCCTTTATTTGTTCATTTTTCTTTCTCTCCAATGGAAATTTCTGTCACAGATTTCTCAGCTCCTATTGGAGCCAGTGTTTTCAAATTTTGTGTACACCTTCAGGAAGGCAAAGTGTACTGTGTAAATGGGAATTAAGATGCTAATCCTCATTTTGCCTTCTTTTTTCAATTTTTCATTTTTTCCTTCTTTCACTCTTATGTAATACATATGGACATTTTTTTCTGTCAAAGATTTCTCAGCAACTACTTGAGTTAGGATTCTGAAATTTGGTATAAAGCTTGATAGTGATTAGTTGTATTGTGTAACAAAAGAACAGCCTTATATTGCTTATCAGTCCCTTTATTTATTCATTTTTCTTTCTCTCCAATGAAAATTTCCGTCACAGATTTCTAGGTTCCTATTAGAGCCAGTGTTTTCAAATTTTGTGTACACCTTCAGGTAGGATTAGTGTATTGTGTAAATGGAAATAAAGATGCTAAAGCTCATTTAGCCTTCTTTTTCAATTTTTCCTTCTGTCACTCCTATATATAACACATATGGACGTTTTTTGTCAGAGTTTTCTCAGCAACTACTTGATTTAGGATTATGAAATTGTGTGCACCCTTTCAGGTAGGCAAAGTGTATTGTGTAAATGAAAATTAAAGTGCTAACCCTTGTTTTGCCTTCTATTTTCAAACACATATGGACATTTTTCATCAAAGTTTTCTCAGTTAGGATTATGAAATCTTTGACAATTTTGTCTTTTCTCTGAAAGAGTTAAAATCTCTGATGGCTAGCGCCGGGGATAGGTGAGCTTTGCTCACTTCTTGCTATATTTCATAATTCATTGTAATTATACTATTTTGGTGTTTGCAAAGGTGTTAAAAAGTTAAGTAAACAATAGAGAAATAACGCTGTGTACTCCAATACCGTGATAAAAGCAAATTAGGTAGATAAATGAGATTGATTTCCCATTGTTTACCTGTGTAAGACAGAGATATTTGAGTCGAGTATTGTTATTTCGTTGGAGTTTCCTGTCATTCTTATATGTCACTGATATAAGATCTAAAGCTTTTATGTCTTCATTGAAATAAAAATTAGAACACATTTCAATTTTATTTGTTATTTACAAAATTATTACCTGCCAGTGACATCTTTAGTCGTCATCTGATAATTGCAAACAGTTTGTACCCAGATCAGGCTCAACATAATGTCAGGCCTGATCTAGATCCAAACTACTTGACGCTCTGATGGTATTTCAAAAAGTCCATTTTTTTAAGACAATAAAAATAATGAAAAATTTTCCAATATGCAGTCTTTAAGTCTTAATGCTTTGAATAGCTGATACAAAATGTTTTTGTTTGTTCGATTTGATTATGTCCCATCAACAATCTTTCAGTTAAACAGGGACAGGTCTTCCTGGGTTGAACCAGTACTAAGCTAGGATAAATGTGTCTTGCTCAAGGACCACAATGCACTGACGCAGGTGAGGCTCGAACCTGCGGCCTCTCAGTCTCAAGTCAAGCACCTTACCACTGAGCCACTGCACTCCCTGATACAAAATGTAATTCTGAACACCCTGTATGGTAAATATTCTAAAATTGTGTACACTAGTTGCCTGGCAAAAAGGCCTAGACAGACGGTGCAGACCCAAATCAGACTGCTTCTTCAGGATCTTCATTGTTTGATATTTTGACAAGCATTTTGCAAGTTTCATCCCTGATAATCACTGTTAACCAGCATTTTAGATGAGAACAGAAAGAGAAGTGTTCAAAATTTTAAAATATTTACCATTTTTGAAGGCTGAGGTTAGCCTAGCTGTTGGTGTTATGTGTCCTTGAAGAGCAGTTTTTAACAGGTCTGGCTGAAATATAACAAAAACTATTTTTAGATGCTCAAAACTTTTATTATCATTATCAGTAATACATCTTTTAATGCTCAAAACAGTTTATTATCAATAATACAAACAAAAAGCATATAAATGCAAAAACATGATGCCCTGGATTGCTCACGCAGGTCCTTGTGCCTGTAGATAAGCAAAATAGTGTCAACAATTTATTGAGCCCTTGGGCGGCCAAAGGTCAAGTATTTTAATTTCCCAATAGCTGAATTCAGTTTTCAATATTTTAATTAATATTTTGCATGCAGAAAAGTGGAACAAAAGACCTGGGTTGGGCCATGGCCAAAAATCTTTCAGAATATGGTCATGTTGCACATCAAATGAAAGAGAATGAAGTTTAGAACAACATGCAAGGAAATATTCTGCCCTTCAACATTCTGAAAAGGTTAATTTCTGACTGGGTCCAACACCTGAAATCCACACAGGGGACCAGGTATACCCCTTTAAACTAAAGTCCCATCTTATATGTTTCATATCTTTTGTTCATCTGTCTGCATGCAAACTTTTAATTAAAAATATTGAAAACTATTTGTAAAATTTAAATATTTGACCTTTAACCCCACCAAAGGATTAAGGGGGTGGGTTAATAAACCGGTACAGGGCAATAAACGCCCATATTTAGAAATTGCTTGATATAAGAGCTTTATTACACAAAAGCCATTTATAGCTTTTGCACTATAATTGCCTTTCTGACAGTCGAGGACAGTAACTCAAGTGTAAACAAGTCGATTCTGACGAAACATATAGGATATGGATCCACTACAATAAATGTTCTAAAATTTCAAAACATTTGTCTTCCAAAAAGGTCTTGACAAACATTGCAGACCCAGATCAGACTGCTTCAGAAACAATCTGATCAGGAGTCTTCCTTGTTTGCTATTCTGAAAAGCATTTTGTGAATTCCAGTCCTGATAACCTACAATTTATTTGAGAACAAAACGAGAAGTGTTCAAATTGTTTTCGAACATTTGAGCCACGACATGAGATTTCCAACAATGTGGGACCAGCAAAGCCTCTGATCAGACTGCGGGTATGTACGCACAGTCTGATCAGAGACTTTGCTAGTCGCTTGAATATTCTATGAGTGTTAAGCTACTGACTGAACATCATTTGGAGATTCTAAGCATAAAAGTAGGCTGAACAGGCTCGTCTGAGTCTACACTTGTCAAAATGCCACATTGTTAGAAATCACATTTAACATAAATGTACCAGAAATGCATCAAATCTGGCCATTGGGTAGTGAGATATGATCATGGACAGACACACACAAGGACATCAAAGCAACATCCAAGCAACTATGCCTGGGGATAGAAAAGCATAATGTCAAACAATTTCTTGCTTTACTTTTGGCAGGATTTGTTGAGGTTGCCAATGAACACATCACATAAACAGTCACAATACTCAGAAGATTTAGAAGCGCATGTGTGACAGGGGCGTAGTTAGAGACTTTGTCATATTGAAGCCCACCAAAAAATGGACAATTAAGAGATATCTGACCCAGTTACTTTACTTTTCAGATAGCGACTAACAAAGGTGCTGATCAGACTGCGCATATGCGCAGGCTGGTCTGCACCTTTGTTGCTCGCGATCAACAAAGTCATGGTTTCTCAAGTCGAGACACATATGATGTTGAAGCACAGGCTTCTTGGCCTTTGCCTAGCATTAAATGAAAACCACTGCTTATTATCCTTCATGGACTTATAGATTCTTCCTTCTGGTTTGATACGATAAACTAGGAATGATCCATGATATATATTGAGGAATCACAGTGTTACAATATCTAAAATAAAATTGTATTTCTCTGAAGATTGTTTTTATCTTAGCAAACAGTGTAGACCTTGATGAAATGACGCATTATGCTTCATTTCACCTTGGTCTTTACTGTTTGCCAAAAACTCATTAAGGAGTATATAAAGGGTTAATGAAAGGCAATTGAGCGTGACTAGGAATTATTTGTTAACCCTTAAAGCCCCAATCACAACTGCAACAGACGACAAATTAATTTTCAGAAAAAAATTGGGCATGATATTTCAGTAAATCATCTGCTAACAGATTATTCACATGAAATATCAAGCCTTATTTGTTATTTTTGAAAAAAACAACAAGCTGCAAATAATAGGTGGCACTTTATGAGTTAATTACTCATTACTTTATCAGATATCTTGTATCCCTCTCGTATAAGTGCGGTAATCCATTAATAATGATGCTATGTAACATTGCTTTCTTTAGTTATATATTTGATTCTTTACGCCCCAGTCTACAATTTTTCAGCCATATTGGGATGGCTCTTCTTGGATTGAACCAGTATGAAGCAGAGGATGAAGTTTCGTGCTCAATGACACAACACAGTGCCTCCGGTGAGGCTCAAACCCGCAACCTCTCGATCTCGAGTCAAGCACTCTACCACACTGCTTTCATTGTCAAATACGACACTGCTTACATTGTCAAACATAGTGTCTAAAAAAATGATGTTAAAAGGCCACACTTGTGCTCATCCACCCTAGATATGGAAATATAAGTGTATCAAAAAGAAAGAGTAGAAACTCCAATCACTGTTGTAATAACAGCTGCATGGCTGAAAGTCTAGTAGAACAATCAGGCCCCTGAAGTTATAAAACTTTTTTCAAGCTAAACTCAACTGAGTATGGAATTTATAATCTTAATAAATGTTAAAATGCCAACAATTGCATGATAAACACAACATGTGAGAGTTTGAAAGCAAGAAAAGTCTTATTTTTCTGCTTTTTAGTTTTTAGGAGCAGTTGAAATTTCATGCTGAGTTGAGCATAAAAAAAGTTTTATAACCTGGGGTCTAACCTAATCACATTATGGAAAGCTCAAAAGATTAAGGTACTTATCACATATTTGTTAAGTCACTCTTTAAACAAACATGGAAGCCAGCAAAAGAACAAGCTAGCTAGTGGGGTAAAGATGCTTAAGTTTTGGTCTGAGCCTTCATTTACTTGCCTTCTTTGTGTGTGCGAGCAGTGAAGTCTGGTGAGACTGCGCAAGCTGTGGAGATCTATCCTTGCTCGCGTATTCCAAAGTACAGATATCTCATGAACTGGTTCATATCTTAACCCTTCCCCCCAGTCATGACTTGTCGTCTGCTTCTCTGTCTCGACTGCTTATGTTCTTAGGTAGCCTATTTTGCAAACAATATGGACCCAGATCAGACTGCTCCCAAGGGAGCAGTCTGATCAGGGTTCATATTGTTTGCTTAAGGGAGCAGTCTGATCAGGGTTCATATTGTTTGCTTAAGGAGCAGTCTGATCTGGGCTCATATTGTTTGCTTCCTCGGAAAAATAAAGTCTGAAGTGCATTTGAATATATGCTGCAGACGTAAAAAGTTGATGACAGTTTCAGGACAAATATATTGACAGGATAGGTGTTAGTTGTCCTTCGTAACAAAAGAGCTGACTGTCCTTTGAAAATCAAATCCTGAATTAGTGAAACTTATATACTGCTATGCATTTCCTAAATCAGGATTTTAAAGCCAAGTTTCTATAGAAAGTCAGTCCCAAAATTCTCAAAACTTGTTTGTATGCATCTGACCAACTGCACATATCCTACGAGCATGAAACCTTGTATAAGCATCCTGACAGTTAGGACATTACAGTATTGAGTAGCTATAGCAGGTACTGGCATGTATCCTGATTTTTTATTTTACAAAATGTTAGAAGAGCGAGCGCATTGGCTGAGTTGGTAGAGTGTAGGATTGAAGGGTCACAACTTAGATGTGCTATTGTCTTTGAGCAAGTCACTTTATACTCGGATCAGTACTGGTTTAACCCAGGAATACAAGAAAGTGAAAAATTGTAGGCTGGGAGGTAAAGCATAAACACAAACAAACAAAAAGATAAGAAGCCTTTACAAAGCTCCTACTTATAATTGTAAAATTATCAAAGCATACTTTAAAAAAAGCTTTAAAAAATATAATGTCCAGCTTATTTTTTCCCTCTTTTATTACCTGGCATTCAGCAACCATGCTCCAGTATCTATATACATGTACAGGCGCGTTCCTGAGGCATTTTATAGAGAACACACTTTTGAGGGGGTCTGAAGGCACTCTCGCTATATGGGGCCAGGGGTGAAGCACTGTGGCAGGAAATGGTTTTAGGGCATTTCAATTGGCTAGAATGAGCCCTCAAGACAAGCAATTAAATACTATTAGCTACATTTTTCTTCCAAAATCAAAATAAATACATATGTATTAAGTGGCCACTCCAAAAGAAGACAAAAAAATGGTTTTCAAGACCGATTATCGCTTAATGCAGGTCAAACGTATTGCAGAATAGTCCAAGGGGAGCATTCTGCAATACTTTTGACCTACATTAAGCTACAATTTGTCATTAAGATTGTTTTTTGTCTTATTTTTGAGTGGCTGCTTTTTAAAAGATGGATTTGACTGTAACTTAAAAAAAACTTATACTGCCCCTGATATACATGTAACCAAACCCTGTTGTCACTCAACTTGAGTTACAGAATTCCATTCTAACTAGGCCCTCCTGTACAATATAACATGATTTAATAGCACATAATCAATAAAGAGCATTTTTAGCCACTGGATTTCTCTGAATCACTAGTACAGTCATGAGCATCGGAACAGTGAGTCACTTCGGACAGCATCCTTTTTTAAGTTACCTTTATAATATCTCTTTGCATGCTGTGTAACTTTTCATGCTTTTGATGTTGTCTGCTTTCTTGTCTGTTCATTGATGCCTTGTGGTCACCTGCTGAGAAAGGGCTGACCTCTTGGCTCTTGTTTGTGATGTTTAATTGTGTTTGTCACTTTCCCATGTGGTATCCTAGGTCAGGTGTGGTACTTGATTGTACTGATTCCTGATCTTTGCCGCCTTTCTTACTTTGATCAAAATACTTTGATCAAAAATCAACTTCATCAAAAACATACTTCCAGGAACACTATCAGTGTCAAACGGATTAGATCTAGATCGGGACCCATGTTCTGTCAGTCCTGACCTGGGTCCAAACTGCGAGCAAAAAAAAAGTAAAAATTTCATGGAATTATATTGGCCTAGCTCATGACATTTTATTATGTATTAATGCAATAATTGTTGAGCAACAAAGATTTTGGCAAGCCTTTGCCCAGGTTCACCACAGCCTTTGTTGCTTGCAAACATAACACACAGAAATTCAAAAATACAATTCCATGATTTTCCATGATCAACAATGTAATTTCCATGACTATTTAATGCACCCCCTCCAACCTCCCCTTTTAGCGACATCTTCACCATGATGAGCATAAATGGGGTCCCTGGAAGGGGGGGTCCCTGATATCCCAAATGCTTTAAATATTTTGAAAAGTATCCCGTATCCCTGAAAAGAAATTGGCAAATATTACCCAAATTCAGGAAGCTTTGTATCACCATATCCCTCAAATACTAAGAATTTTCACAAAAGTATCCCATATTCCTATTAGTATTTGTCCAATATCCCTGTATCCCTAAAACCCCTTCCAGGGCCTCATAAATGCACAATGCAGAAACAGTAATGTATTTATATAAGCATGGTTGTAGACTATGCATGCATTTTGAAATATTTCAAACTTGAAACCGCCAGTAGCCAGGAAACTAGCTGTCAGACACACAAGTTTTGTGTGTCCTGGCTACTGGTAGTTCCATCCAATTATTTCAAGAAATTCCATGTTTTTTCCAATATTATTCAGGTTTCTTCAAATTCCATGATTTTTCCATGCATGGACTTTTTTTATGATTTTTCAGAGCTTATGAGAACCTCGATAGGAGTATATGAAAACTCAGATTAAAATTAACCCTTTGTATTCTGATGGATTTTCCCATACATATTGATAGAATAAGTATGGGACTGCCCATTGTGTACTTTTAGGGGTCACAGGTAAAAATTTCTAAATTATGATGTATTTCTGTAACTGAAGGTTGTTTTAATCTGAGCAAACAGTGCAGACCCTGATGAAATTCATCTGGGTCTTCACTGTTTGCCAAAGTACCTGTTTAGGGGTTTCTAGTATACAAAGGGTTAAGACGCCTAGTTCTGGATACGGCAACATTGGGGTTTTCAAATGGCTTTTAGCGCAAATGCTATAAGTGCTAAACCTTGATAAATTTGTTTTGTTTTGTTTGTTGCTTTACGTCCTAAGTCAACAGCTATGGTCATTGCGGGACGGTCAGTTCACCTAACCACACTTTTTCCTGGGCAAGCTTGAACAAGCAGTTAACCAGTACTTCGTGCACATACTTTCGCTTGTAACTGACAACAACCCTTCTTGAATGATTCAGCGGAAGGGAGGAGAAAGACCGTAGAAATTATTTCATGATCAATCTCCACGAAAGTATGGGACCAGGCCGGGATCGAACTCGCCACCCCTGGATCTGCAGTCAGACTCCCATCTGTTGCCAGACACGTTACCGACTGCGCTACGCCGCCCGGTATGCTAAACCTTGAGAGCTGGTTCATTTAGTTAAATAGTAGAACTCTTCAAGAGATAGTTCATAATGAGCCAGGTCATCTGGATCTTCAATGTTTTCAAGAATACGTGCCAATTTTCCTGCCATCTGAATGGAACTGTCTAGACCCATCAAAACATTTACATATGAACAGTGCCCTGAGGTTATAAAATTTATGTCATGCTCAACTTTACTGAGCATAAAATTCCAACTGCTCATAAAACTAAAATACTAAAATGTTAACAATTGTTGGTATTTTAACATTTTGAGCAGAATAAATTTCATGCTCAGTTGAGCATAAAAGAAGCTTTATAACCAACTTCAGGGCCAGGTAAAAACCCCAGGTAAGAGTGTTATTCAATTCTCTATTTTTTTTAATGTTTTCAAGGTACATTGTAAGTACTATATTTAATCTGCTATTAAATTTATGTCATAACTTGTGTGTTCTGGCCAGACTGCTTAATTGTGCAGGCAGGTTCGAGCCTTTACTGCTCTGTCTGCTCACATATGCTATTTGCCTGACATGTTAAATACAAATCTAGATTTTCAGGATTATTTTAGAAGATAAAAATCCATCTAATCTAATAGTACATGATTTCTCTCACAATCTTCAACAAATATAGCACATGTGTGGCAAACCCTTGCAGAATTTCTATTTTTCCTCTTGACACTAAAATTGATTTAGTCAGAGCTAAAAATGACTATTATAGCCCTGCATAAATGTAGGCCAGTTGGGACAATTTGATACCACAGTAACATCTGTCTTAAACGGCCACTCAAAAAGTAGACCAAAAATAGGTTTTAAAGACTGATCATCACTTAATGCAGGTCAGAAGTATTGCAGAATGCTCCAAGAGAGCATTCTGCAATACTTTCGGCCTTCATTTAGCTACCATTTGTCTTTAAGACCTTTGTATAGTCTATTTTTGAGTGGCCGCTTAAGACGGGTTTTACTGTTATACCATACTCATAAAGTCATTCTTTAAACATGCATGCAGTCCTACCTAGTGGAGCTAGTAGCCTAAATGTTGGCCTCAGCCATTATCTACATCATAACTGTGTGTAAGCAATGAAGACTGGCTAGACTGCACATTTGTGCAGGCTTGTCTGAGTCTTCACTGCTCACATATGCTGTAAGAATGAAAAAAGTTAATATGCAATGCTTATTAGATACCCCCCGCACAGCAAGAGTCAGTGAAAAAACTTGGCAAGTTATAGTTCGAACAAGAAGACCTTAGTTTTGATAAGAAGATTTCAGTAGAATCTGTGCAAACAAAAATTATAACCTCCTTCATGCATATGTTCAATGTGTCTACATTGTATCAGCAAAGTATCAAATTGCTCCATCAAAAGCTGTAGTAGGAGTTGATCGGCCCATAAAGGCACTATCCATGCATATACAAAAGCCATATAAGGGGATAATTGTCTAAGTTCAACAAAAATTATAAACTCCTTCATGCATATGTTCATTGTGTCTACATTGTATTGACAAAGTATCAAATTGCTTCATCAAAAGCTGTGGTAGGAGTCGATCGGCCCATAAAGGTACTATCAATGCATATACAAAAGTCGTATAAGGGAATAATTGTCTAAGTTCTCACAGCTGTCATTTTGTCAAAATTATTTTTTGTGAACCAAACTCCTTCATGCATATGTTCAATGTGTCTACATTGTATCGGCAAAGTATCAAATTGTTCCATCAAAAGCTGTAGTAGGAGTTGATCGGCCCATGAAGGCACCATCTATGCATATACAAAAGCCTAATAAGGGAAAAATTGTCTAAGTTCTCACAGCTGTCATTTCGTCAAAAATTATTTTTTCTGAACAAAACTCTTTATGCATATGTTCAATGTGTTTACATTGTATAGGCAAAGTATCAAATTGCTCCATAAAAAGCTGTGGTAGGAGTTGATTGGCCCATGAAGGCACCATCTATGCATATACAAAAGCCTTATTAGAGAAAAATTGTCTAAGTTCTCACAGCTGTCATTTTGTCAAAAAATATTTTTTCTAAACCAAACTCCTTCATGCATATGTTCAATGTGTCTACATTGTATAGGAAAAGTATCAAATTGTTCCATCAAAAGCTGTGGTAGGAGTTGATCGGCCCGTGTATGGCCTATAATAGCATAAGCATAAAGCACTATATTAAAAGCCATTTAGAACTACAAAGGGAAATAACTCTAATAGAATTGGCCCCTAGCCCTTACTTTTTTGTCTAAAGTATTTGTCTTGCATATATGAACATGTTTGCAAGGTTTGATGAAAATCCGGCAATGACCCTTCGAGTTATTAAGGAAACAAAGTGTTACGGACGGAGGCACGCACGGACGGAGAACGTGA
The DNA here is from genome assembly GCA_964019695.1 of Loripinus fragilis. Taxonomy (NCBI): domain Eukaryota; kingdom Metazoa; phylum Mollusca; class Bivalvia; order Lucinida; family Lucinidae; genus Loripinus; species Loripinus fragilis. The sequence goes on along the minus strand of OZ026518.1, from coordinate 5,004,841 downwards.
AAACAGTTTACCCCCTACAAACAAAGTTTGCGGGGGGTATAACTAAAATATCATTACCTGCTACGTATTAGTAGCATAAAGTATTAACTTTCATAATATCCCTCAAACAAGCATTATGTTGTGCATTCTCCAAACGAACCATCTCTCAGACATGCATTGCAGTAGTCAAAAATACAATTCTTTTGAGAACTTCACAACACAAGTTTTGGTTGTTTAACAAGTAAAAGTGAAAAGAACACAATCTATCACCTGAAATGATGCCTTTCTTAAGGTAAGTTGCCGCCAGTATCCACAACATATACTTTCTTGTAAACAAAGATAAGCAACATATATACAGTTCCAAGCAATACAGAGACAAACTAGATCAGACCAATCCTGACATAGTAGTCTGATCAGGTTTTTAAATATTTACCTTTCCATCACTAACTTTTATACACATCTACAGGATGTAAAATGGATACAGAGTTCAGTCCCTTAAAAAGTGAATCTTCTTATAAAGGGGGACAATTTAACAAAGGAATTATAGGAAAATGATCATCAAATTGTCATTTTCCTATATTTCCTTTGAAAAATTCCATTGTAAACAAATCTGCATCCATAACATGACCATGTTATATATCCAAATCTGTGTTATAACAATAATAACACAAGTGGACCTGACAAGTAATTTCTTTGTTCTATGGTTTATTTATATAATTATTCATAGTGATTCAAGAACACTTGTATCTGAATGCATATCAGTTAATACTTCACTTTTATGGGGTTTTTTTTATTTTGTGATTTTCACATCACAGACATATTCATGTGATTAATAAAGAGGATCTTAACCATTTACTCCATAATAACGCCTTTTCACGCCTTTGAAATAGCATGTATTTGAAAAAATTATGGAAAATGGAGCATTTGCTCTTTGGAGCAAATGCTCAATTTTCCATATTTTCAAAAGTATTCAAAACTCAACATAATTTTTTCTTGAATCTTTTCAATGTCTAAAAATAGAAATGATGTCATGATCTAAAAATAGCCTATGTAGTAAAGGGTTAAGTGAGTGCCCATGTATTTTTGAATTTGTTTGATTTGATTCTTTACGTCCCAGTCAACAATTTTTCAGTTATGTCGGGACGGGTCTTACTTGGCTGAACCATTTCTTAGCAAGGATCATTGTGTTTTGCTCAAGGACACAATGCAGTGACGCCGGTAAGGCTCGAACGCCTGGCCCTTCGGTCTCGAATCAACCACTCTACCACTGAGCCATTTTTGAATTCATAAGATAAGTTCAGGAAAAAAGATAAAATGTGAAGCTTTGCAGAATATTTAATCGCTTTTTTTGCAACAAGTTCAATAAAATCAATAATATAGGAGCACGAATGTTACATTCATATTTATCATAACACCAAAACTACTATAAAATGCTATAATTAAAGATTTTGCAATATGTACGCATCATTATTATGGCCATCATAATATATTGTTACTAAATATATAAAACACTAGTGTATTATTGATTTTAATACATGGCATTTTATCACTCCATGATGTGACGTCATGTGATCAAGTGTTTTATTTAATGCCATGTCTGATAGTGAGAGGTAGACAATAGCCATAGTTCCAGTAAAGCAAACTTCTCGAGCATGAAATGTCATTATTTTCTTAGCTATCAATTCAAACATGTGTTTTGGGTGTTCAAAAGAACCGTCTCATGGAGACGGTTCTTTTGAGCACTCACAACAAATGTTTTGGTTGAGAAATAATAAAATTAATATTCAATATCACACTCTGGAGGCCTGCAATACCTTTAAACTGTATGGGCATGACAAAATAAACTTCATAGATGGGTGACTTCAAATTTGAGAATATTAACCAAAATTGTCAACATTGGCAAAATAGTTCCTTTGTAGATAAGTAGATTTACACTTCTGCACAAAAGTCACACAAAAATGGGGATAAACATAATCCCTGCGACACATGACAGCTCTGAGCATGACAGAGATACTGAATCTTCGTTGGTTAAAAACTAAAAGAAGAAAAACTAATTACCGTTAGGTTTAAATGAAATATATGTGTGGTTCCTGTTGCCTACATACCCTAATTTTTTTACCCCTACCCTAAACATTAAAATGGTCTTTGGAGAAAAAAATACCTAAAATGTGCACTTTTTCAGATTTTGTCACTGTTTCTTTGTTAAATGTTATAACAAAATTTAATAATTTCCCTACATACCTACCCTAAATTTTGCTGGTATGCAACAGGAACCACACATATATTTCATTTAGGCCTTAACTGTATGTGAAGGCTTGTAAGCAATGGGGTCTCTTTCCACAACTAGGACCCTATACAGCAGCCCCCTTAAACCACTATTTGTTATTAAATGCATATTGGATAGAATCTGATCATGTCTTGCCTCCTTTTGTTTGAGTTGATAGTTTAATGTTCCAGTCAACAATTTTTCAGTCATGTCTGGACATTTTCCTGGGTCCTGGATTGAACCAGTACTAAGCACTGTCTTCAGAAGATAATGTGCTCAAGTACATAAAACCAGGTCACCAATGGGATTCGAACCTGCACAAGTCCCGACACTACCAATAATGCTGCTGGAAAGTGTCAAATTTTACAAAGGAATGATAGAAAAATGATCAGTGCTTGTCATTTTCCTATACCATATTTATTAGCCTGAACATCTGTACAGATAGCCCTGATCAAACAGTGTTAACCCAGATCAGCCTGCTCCTGAAGGAACAGGCTGATCTGGGTTAACAATGTCTATTGCTATTTCAACTATATATTTTATATTTATTGGGCAATGGGCAGTCCCATGGACTTGTTCCAGTTTTAGAATTATTATAAGAAGAAATTTAAGTGTGTACAAAAATTTTCAGCATAAATTGTGAATAATTTCTTATCCCTCAGTTTTAACATTTGTTTTGGGTGTTCAAAAGAGCCCTCTCATTGAGGCAATTCTTTTGAGTACCCATAACATCTAGAGGTTTGGGTCAAGAAATAAGAAGATAATTTTTGTTTGATTTGACTTAATTATTTATGTCCCAGTCAACATTTTTTCAGTCATGTTGGGACAGGTCTTCCTAGGTTGAACCAGTACTAAGCAAGGATAATTTTTTTTTTTTAAATTTCACACTTTTATCTAGAGGCCAGTGTCAAAATATTCAGGGTAAATGTGGTAATTTCTTTGTAAAATCTGACACTCAATGAGGTTCCCCAATATTGTGCAGGGTTGCCACTCAATATCCATTTCAAAATTCCCTGACTTTTCACTGACTTTTTCCTGACTTTCAACCGTTTTCCAGACCCTTTTGGAAGGCCAATTTTAGCCATTTTCATCCATCGACTATTCAAAGATTTTGCAAAAATATTTGAACTTGCTGATTTAATCTTTAAAGAAAATTCTTAAACCATAAATATTAGAAAAGGAATATTTCTGAACATAAATTGCTTGCAATTTATGTTCAGAAACATTCTTTTTCTAATATTGCTTGCAAATTATGGAAACTAAAATTTCCAGAAGCCTGTTAACTAGCATCTTTTTAGGAAAATTTTGAAATTCCCTGACTTTTCCATGACTTTTTTCATTTTTTTTTTTTAATTTCCCTGACTGAAAATGTAATTCCCTGACTTTTCCCTGACCTGGAAAATTTTTCATTTTCCAGAACTTTTTCCCTGTTGTGTAATAAAGGAACTTCATTCATAGTCTTAGATAAGGTTCTTAACAGAAAATGGCTATGTTTTTTTAAAAAAAAAAAAAAACATTTGTTGTGGTGTTCATTGGAAGTGACTCAAGGTTTTTTACACTTCTTACAACTGCCCACAAACATATGGGCCTCGTCGCGAGAAACCCTGTCTTCGGGGTGTCCGACAAAGCCAGTTTCAAACCAGTCTCCTCAGCTACAAAGACTAGCTAGAAAATTGAAGTTTCATCTGAAGCAAGTTTACATATGATACTTTCCAAAAGGCGAATAACAAAGGCGCTGATCAGACTGCGCGGATGCGCAGGCTGATTTGCGCCTGTGTTGTTCGCAAACCCCCGAAGACAGGTTTTCTCGCGTTGCGGCCCATATAGACCAGAACACAAGATTTTGGTACTTAAATATCACATACAATGTCAATGTGTGTGCAAAACCCGCCTTTAAAGGCCTGTTCTTATGCATCAAGTTGAGCTTGAAGTCTAATATTTCGCCCGAGTCTTCCTCTACTTCCAAAGCGAAGGTTCTGAGAAGACTGTGCAATGTGCAGGCTCATCTGAGCCTTCACTGCTCAACAATGTTTTAAGTACCATATGTATTTGTTCAGAAGTAAGAAAACTAGCAATCGGCATACCCAAAACTCCAGATGATAGTGCATAATTGAAAATTATTTTCTTATTTCTAAACCACAAAATCAATAAGTCTGTTCTTTTGAGCACCCACAACATACGTTTGAATTGATGGGTAAGAACATTTAAAGCTCAAAAAGTTTCCTTATCTGGATCTACAATAACCCTTTTATCTAAGGCTTTCTCAGACTTCAAAGTATTTGGAGACAAAAACGAGTCCTGATCAAATTGTGTATATCTAAACTAATCTCAGGATGGGGAAGCCGCAGAGTTTCACTGTCCTTGCATCTTGTACGATCCTTAGTCACTGAAAATGGCTGAAAGACGTCGATGAATCAGTTTAGACTTTCATCACTGTCATAATCCTCTTCATCCTCCGAGTCTAAAGAATCCTCATCATCATCATCAAAGTTAAACTGATGTCCACGTAGATTAGAATTGTCAACACGGCGTCTTTTCACAGCTTTTGCTACGTTACTAGCACTTAATCGAGGTGGTCCAGCTCTGAACTTTTCCACGAGAGGATAAATGTAGTCTATTGCTGCCAACACGTTGGATACTCTTGGAGCTGCAAACATACAGTAGATTAGGCCAAATAAAAAAAATGTGTTTAGGGTAACCCGACCCTACATAAATTTACTGGTGAAACCTAGATTTTTTTCAGGTTTTCAAGATAAAAAATACAAATTTTATGCACTTTGAAAGGCATTTCCCCTTTCAAAATGTATAAAATTATATTTTTTTCCAGAAAAAAATAATTAAAATAAGATATGGGTGATTTAAAAAAAATGCATCCAAAGTGTGACATTGGGGGTCAAATTTCAAAATTGCTCTATCATTATCTTTTTTACGTCATCCTAACCAGGGAACATCAAAATTTCAGAAACAAATACTGGTTTAAGAATAAAATTTAGGACAATGCTTTAAATTCAATACATTAATCATTTTTTCATTATTATTTTACAATTCTATAAGCTTCTTTTAGCTTGATTATAAACAACACAGGTATGCAGAATTGTAATATTTTCTCATGAACTGATGAAGTACTTATGAATACACATTTTCAAAGTAAAATTTAATCTTTCCTCTTGTAATAAAATTTTATGTGAAAATACACCCCTGGATTTTAACTGTGTAGAGGAAAAAGTTTTTCTAATTAGAATAATAAGCATGATTTTTTTGTTAAAAATTGTTTTTAGATAACAAGTAGGGTAATAGAAAAACACTGAGCAAATTTCATTTGAATATATAGGATATAAAACCTATTAAACACATTAACATATGTTGGTAAAGGAATGTGTTACACTTGTGACAAAATCAGAAGAGGGAGTTTTTCCTTTGAATTTTTGATCTCTTATAGATTTTATATTGGATGAAGTGAATTGGCTTCATGGAAATTGATTAAAATGTATCAAACCATAAATCAATTCCCTTTTTTTAGCACAAAACTTTAAAAAAAATAAACTATTCAGATTTGTTTATTAAGCATAGTAAGTAGTTATAAAATGTTAATGATCAGAAAACAGTTGACAGCACTCATTGTGGGATAAGTTATCAATTGAATGATTTGAATGATACCATTTCTTGCAATTCTAAAGAATCTGTAACAAAGTTAAGGCTTAAATAGAAAGAAATAATTGTGTTACACTTGTGACAAGAAAACAAGGGAACTGATTATGCCACTTTTGTCTTTTCTTATCATCTATACTTTATATAATCTACTATAGTATGTACAACTGAGCATCTATTTTGGTTTTCTTCAGTAAATTCCTGTAAATATTTTTTGAATTGTGAAAAAATACCTTTCCCTCCTTGTGAGTGCATAATTCTATCTGTTTTGTTTACACCATTTTGTGTTTTCTTTGTATCGAAAGAGTGAATAACTACCCTAAAATACCAAAAAGTATCAAATTAATTGTTGGATAAATAATCCTTTGACCAAACACAAGAAAAAGTGAGTTGAAGTCAATCCATAATATATGTTACACTTGTGACACAAATCACATTTTAAAGTCTACCTGTCTAAATCAAGCTATAGTCTGGTTTTAGACTGTCTGATTTCTTCAGTGTTGAATTTAGCATGATTCCTATCCTTGAATGTAGCTCAAGGATGGCCAGCTTCATAATGAAACTAGTATATGGGCTTGGGGAAGTGTCATTCCTGCTGGACCGTAACTAGTATTAACTACACATTTGGTGAAGTTGTTGACTTCTTGCTGTGTTTAAATTATATTTATGCATTCAAGAATAATTAAAAAGACCAAAGAAGTAATATTTCATTTAAAATTTGCCATGTATATGCATTTATCGCATTTTCCTAAAATGCGTTACACTTGTGACATCAGTTAAAATCATGCCACGAAGTCAGCAGCTTAAGGATTTCATCACAATTTCTCATAATGTTTTTTGGGGGCTCCCTTGACCAGAAGAACAGCAAAAAAGCTATGAAATGCAAAACAAATTAAAATGCTGATGATTGAAACCTTAAATGTTACACTTGTGACATATCTGAGTGGTTTTATTCCGTACTGGCTACATAAAAATATACTTATTGTTTTATAGGCAAGTTGGTTCCTTTAGATAGCTAAAAGACTGCTAGTCATTAAAACAGCATTCCTTATGAATAAAGCTTTGCCTATTTTAATATAGCAAGAAGTGAGCGAAGCTCACATACCCTCGGCGGTAGCCATCAGAGGTTGTAACACTTTCAGAGAAAAGACAAAATTGTCAAAGATTTCATAATCCTAAATCAAGTAGTTTCTGAGAAAACTTTGATGAAAAATGTCCATATGTGTTATATAAGAGTGACAGAAGGAAAAATTGAAAATTTGAAAAAAGAAGGCAAAATGAGGATTAGCACCTTAGTTTTCATTTACACAATACACTTCTCCTACCTGAAAGTACACAAATAATTTCATAATCCTAAATCAAGTAGTTGCTGAAAAAACTCTGACAAAAAACATCCATATGTGTTATATTGGAGTGACAGAAGGAAAAATTGAAAAAGAAGCCAAAATGAGCTTTAGCATCTTTATTTTCATTTACACAATACACTTAGCCTACTTGAAGGTGTACACTAAATTTGAAAACACTGGCTCCAATAGGAGCCAAGAGATCTGCGACAGAAATTTTCATTGGAGAGAAAGAAAAATGAATAAATAAAGGAATTGATAAGCAAAATGTGGCTGTTCTTTTGTTACACAATACAACTAATCACTATCAAGCTTTGTATCAGATTTCAGAATCCTAACTCAAGTAGTTGCTGAGAAATCTTTGACAGAAAAAATGTCTATATGTATTATATAAGAGTGAAAGAAGGAAAAAATGAAAATTTGAAAAAAGAAGGCAAAATGAGGATTAGCATCTTAATTTCCATTTACACAGTACACTTTGCCTTCTTGAAGGTGTACACAAAATTTGAAAACAATGGCTCCAATAGGAGCTGAGAAATCTGTGACAGAAATTTCCATTGGAGAGAAAGAAAAATGAACAAATAAAAGGACTGATAAGCAATGTGTGGCTGTTCTTTTGTTACACAATACAACTCATCACTATCAAGCTTTGTACCAAATTTCAGAGTCCTAACTCAACAGGGTTCATACAGACTGGACAAAACAAAATTCCCTGACATTTCCCTGACTTTTCCCTGTTGCTAATCCAAATTTCCCTGACATATCTTGCTTTTATTCAAGCCTTTGTGTATAGCTACAGTGAACAGCTCTGTTTTCAATTTAGAGTGATAAATTTTAATGTTGGAAAGATAAATTTACAGCATGTCTATAGATTAGTAAATAGCTATGCTTTCAAAGTAGAAATTTACAAGATTGTAAAATTACTGTATTAAAACTGCTGTCTTCTTTCAAACAATTTGGATGTTAACCTCTAAACCTCCCTACAGCCACCCATAATGCAACCAGTATATACAGATATAAAGGAAAGCAAAGCATTTGTAATCTGATGTTGTTGTATATTCCATTGTATAAGCAATAACAGAAAATGTTTTTGTCATGATAAAATTCTAATAAATACCTGAATTTAGCAAATTGTTGACAATGGATGACTTATGACAAACATTGAGTGACTATGAGCACACAGTGCTTAGGTGAGCTAACAAGAGGCTTAATGAGCCCAAGCTGCTCACCTGAGATGTTGACTTCATGGTTTCAGAAGATTTTTTTAATTAATTTCTAAGTGTCTATGGGAGCAAATCACCCACATGTGTGGCGGTGCCAATTTAAACCCCAGGGTTATAGACTGCAAACTTAAGGGTAATCTGGATTTACATAGTGAACCACCATGCATTGTTACATAATAAATATAAAAGCTATTGGCTTCATGGTTTCAGAAGATTTTTTAAAGATTTTTCCCATTATAACTTAAAGGGAAGCTAATGACAGACCCTCAGGGCATGGCCAAGTTGGACCCCAATGGCACCTTTCGCACATTTCAAACATTGCTATATACTAAATATATAAACTATGGGCCTCATAGAAAAGTGTTTTTCCCCATTATAAGTCTATGAGAGCTACTGATCACTAGGGGGCTCTGCCAGTTTGCACCCAAGGAGTTTGATTAGCAGGATTTAAGTCGGGGAGCACTAGACATTGCCACATACTAAATATATTATGGTTTCAGAAGATTTTTTTCTCCAAAATACATGTAGCTATATTGATCCCAGGGATGTGGCCAGGTTTGACCCAGGGGCTTGATTGGCAGGATTTATAAAGGGGACTACTAAACATTGCTATTTATTAAATAATTATATAAGCTGTGGGCTAATGGTTTTAGAAGAAGATTTTTTTCAAAGTTTTTCCTAAGTTATAAGTCGATGGGAGCTTTATGTTTCCCCCTACCTGATGAACATTTACATGAAATTTCATCACATTTGGCTACCTATCATTAGAGATATACTTTTGAATTTAATGAAAGCAATTTAGAAGCTATCAAAATTATTTAGTTTGTATCCAAAATGTTGAGAAAACTGCCCTAGCATATTTCTGTTTCTCATCATTTGATACAACTGGAAATTATAAAATTCCCTGACATTTCCCTGACATTTTAGCAAATATACATTTTTCACTGACACAACATAAAATTCCCTGACAATTCCCTGACCTTGAAAAAATTTAAATTTCCCTGACATTTCCCTGACGCGTATGAACCCTGCTCAAGTGGTTGCTGAGAAATCTTTGACAGAAAAAATGTCCATATGTATACTCAGAAAAACAATTGAAGGATATTTAGGTTCAGTTCCATCTCTAACATTCAATACAATAAAAACTAAACTAATAATGCATGCATTTCATAGTTCTATATATCTGCAATCAAAATGGATGCTTGATTTTTGTCATGCTTCAAAGGCTGAAGTACCGTACAAATCCAAATGGTGCAACCCTCTATACTGAAAAGTCACAAACGTTCAAAAATGATTGAAACCCATTTTTATCGTTTGTATTTCATAATGACTGGCTTCAAAATCATTGCTGGCTCTCTCTCAAAAGTATGGCACATAGTTTTGTAGTTGTTGTCTGTGTTATACTGCCACTTTGTTGTCATATTGGCTGGGGTATGCCATATCTGTGCATTTTTGGTGAGGAAGCTGTCCCATTATTAGGGCCAATGGCTGATAAATGGGAGTAAAAACTCCTCTGTGGTCGGAATTAGAACATAAGCAATGACATGGTAAAGGTTTCAGCAAATTTTATAAGCGCTAAATTTATTGCTTGTGAACTTCGGGTAGAGAGGGTCGGCCTATTTGGCGTGGTACTGTATCGCAACCAATGACCCGTAAATTTTGATTTAGCATTTTGCTGAATTGCATAGTGGTAGTTCTATCAGATATAAAAATACTTTGTTTGAAAAGTATTGTCTCAAATGCTATATAGCAAAAATAATTTCAATATCCTTCAATTGTTTTTCTGAGTATATTATATAAAAGCACCGCAAACACTGCATAATACCCCGCCACTGCTGGGGGCACCAAAAGTTATTTTGTGAGATATATAATGCCTAAATAGCAACAGAACTGAGATAGACAGTGATATGACGTCCTTAGTCACAATATGTAACCTTTGATGGTCAACATATCTGTGAAGTTTCATTCAGATACTCCATATAGTAAATGAACTACAGGTCAAAAACCATTCTTCAGATCAATCAAGGGCAGATAACTCATGAACTGGAAAGGTAAGGGTGACGGTCCTTACTAAAAATATGTAACCTTTGATGTTCAACATATCTGTGAAGTTTCATTCAGATATTCCATATAGTAAATGAACTACAGGTCATTTTTCAGATCAATCAAGGGTAGATAACTCATAAACTGGAAAGGTAAGAGTGAAGATCCTTAGTCACAATATGTAACCTTTGATGATCAACATATCTGTGAAGTTTCATTCAGATATTCCATATAGTAAATGAACTACAGGTCAAAAACCATTTTTCAGATCAATCAAGGGCAGATAACTCATGAACTGGAAAGGTAAGAGTGATGGTTCTTTGTCACAGTATGTAACCTTTGATGTGAAACATATCTGTAAAGTTTCATTTAAATATTCCACATAGTAAAGGAACTACGGGTAAAAAACACTTTTTAATTCAATCAAGGGCGGATAACTCACAAACGGTAAGGTAAGAGTGACAGTTCTTAGTCACAATATGTTACCTTTGATGTGAAACATATCTGTGAAGTTATATTCAGATATTCCACATAGTAAAGGAACAATAGGTCAAAAACCTTTTTTCAGACCTATCAAGGGCGGATAACTCACAAACTGGGAAGGTCAGAGTGACGGTCCTTAGTCACAATATGTAACCTTTGATGTGCAACATATCTGTGAAGTTTCATTCAGATATCATGAACAGTAAAGGAATAACAGGCCAGAAACCATTTTTCCAATAGGAAAAAGGGCAGTAACTCCGTTAAAAATGGACGGATTTTGCCCATTAACAATCCCATACCACTCATCGCCGATAACAATATGTATGCAAAATTTGAAAAAATTCCGTGAATAAATACTCAAGTTATCGATCAGAAATGGTGAGCATGGACGGACGGACGGACAGACACCGAAGGGTATAACATAATACCTCTCCACACTTTAGTGGCGGGGTATAATAAGAGAGAAAGAAGGAAAAAATGAAAATTTGAAAAAAGAAGGCAAAATGAGGATTAGCATCTTAATTTCCATTTACACAGTACACTTTGCCATCCTGAAGATGTAAACAAAATATGAAAACACTGGCTCAAATAGGAGCTGAGAAATCTGTGACAGAAATTTCCACTGGAGAGAAAGAAAAATGAACAAATAAAGGGACTGACAAGCAATATGTGACTGTTCTTTTGTTACACAATACAACTCATCACTATCAAGCTTTGTACCAAATTTCAGAATCCTAACCCAAGTAGTTGCTGAGAAATCTTTGACGAAAATTTTTTCCATTGGAGAGAAAGAAAAATGAACAAATAAAGGGACTGATAAGCAATATGTGGCTGTTCTTTTGTTACACAATACAACTCATCACTATCAAGCCTTGTACCAAATTTCAGAATCCTAACCCAAGTAGTTGCTGAGAAATCTTTGACGAAAAAAAAAGTTTACAGACAAACAGACAGACAGACAAACAAACATAATTACAGAAAAGGCAAAAACTATATACCCCCTATATACTTCGTACCGGGGGTATAACGAGGCAATTCACTTTACTCCAATCATATGAAATTCTGTATGAAAAAAATTTGAAAGGGTGTGTTTATAAAAGGTTACAAATTTCCGATTTATCTGGTTTAAAAAAGATGAAAAGTTTATTTTCTCACAGCTTTTATGTTATATTTCAACTGCAATTCACCATTTGACTATACATGAATGGTGTTTAATACAATTTACAGTTGAATCGAAGGTAAGGGAAAAAATGTCACAAAAAAGTGTTACCCTTGTGACAATTTTGATGACATTTTTCCATGTAACTTTTGAACGGAACATTCTAAAGCGATGAAACTTGGCATGATGCAAGAAAAACATAAATTACATATCTTAAAATTAATTTTAACAATAAATCTGCTTTAGATAGTCTATAAACGTTGATTAAAGAAATGGATGCATTATTTTTGAAATCACCCATATGCAACTATCAGACCCGTTACCGGAAACACAATTATTTTTCAATTTGGCCTTAACTCTTAAGCATGAAAGGTAATTCTCATACTTCTGACGTCATCTGCTGACTTTTTTTAAAAATTGACTTTTTAAAAAACAATCTTTTTGGAACACTATTAAAGTGTCAAATGGTTTGGATCCATATCAGGACCAACAGACTGTTGGTCCTGATCTGGGTCCAAACTGTTTGCAAGGGTTGTTGGCAGACAACAAAAAGTCGCTGCTACATGCAGCAAGGAAAGAGTTAAACATGCAGTCCACTTTGTTAAACCATTTATGCCTAGCATCCCAAAAATGGTACGTCAGCAAACAGTGCAGATGCAGATGAGATACCATACAATGTGTCATCTCATCTAGGTCTGCACGGTTTCCTATTACAGAAGCTATACTCGGCAACTGAAATAATATGAGCCAGTGTATGAGATTTCCAACAATGTGGTATGAGTGACCAGCAAAGCCTCAGATCAGCCCGCGCATATGTGCATTCTGATCAGAGCCTTTGCTAGTCGCTTAAGTATTCTATGATTGTTAAGCTACTGACTGAACACCATTTGGAGTTTCTAAGTTTAAAAGAAGGCTGCAGAGGCTCATCCATGTCTACACTTGTCAAAATGTCAAATTGTTGGAAATCCCAAGCCACGGCTCATATGGAAGTTTTGACAGTAAATCAGGATACTAAATAACTGACCATTACAATAAGCAATAAGTACAAGTATATCTACATTGAAATGGTTTGTTGGCAAACAGTGAAGACCCAGATGAGATGCTACTGGTGTAGTATCTCATCTGGGTCTTCACTGTTTCCTATCACGGAAGCTATATTCAGCAGCTGAAATAATATCAAGATTTGACAATAAATTAGGATACTAAATATCTGACCTGGTCACCATTACAAAAAGCAATAAGCAAATCTGCATTGAAATGGTTTGTTGGCAAACAGTGCAGACCCAGATGAGATGCCACACAATGTGGCATCTAATCTGGGTCTGCACTGTTTCCTATAACAGAAGCTATATTCAGCAACTGAAATAATATGAAAGTTTTGACAGTAAATTACTATACTAAATGTTTGTGTTGGTGCTTTACATCCCAGTCAACAATTATTCAGTCATGTCACATTGTCGGGACGATTTCCTGTCTTCCTAGGTTGAACCAGTAATAAGCAGTGGATAAAGTGTCTTGCTCAAGGACACATCACAGTTTTGTTTGTTTTATTGCTTACGTCCCAAGTCAACAGCTATGGTCATGGCGGGACGGTCAGTTAACCTAGCCACCCTTTTTCCTGGGCAAGCTTGAACAAGCAGTTAACCAGTACTTCGTGCACATACTTTCACTTGTAACTGACAGCAACCCTTCTTGAATGATTCAGCAGAAGGGAGGAGAATGGCCGTAAAAATTATTTCATGATCAATCTCCACAAAAGTATAGGGCCGGGCCGGGATCGAACTCGCGACCCCTGGATCTGAAGTCAGACTCACATCTGTTGCCAGACCCGTTACTGACTGCGCTATGCGGGCCGGTACACATCACAGTGACACCGGTGAGTCTCTTACTAGCAACCCTTTGAGCCCCAGTCTAACGCTCTACCAACTGAGCCACAGTGCTCGACATGACACTAAATAATTGGCCATTGGAATGTGATAATAACTAATAAGAGATGCCACTGTACAGTGAAGCTGGCCTGAATCACTATTTGCATTTCAAAATAAACATTTAACTGGACACCATTTAGCCAAAATTTCCAATTTATGAATTTTGGTTTGGTTTGTTTCTTTACGTCCCAGTCAACAGCTATGGTCATGTTGAGAATATCAATTCACCAAACCACACTTTTTCCTGGGCAAGCTTGACTAAGCGGTAAACCAGTACTTCGTGCACATACTCTCACTAGTAACTGACAACAACCCTTCTTGAATCAGCAGAAGGGAGGAGAATGGCCGTTGAAATTATTTCATGATCAATCTCCATCAATCTCCACTAAGTATGGGACAGGGCTGGGATCGAACTTCCAACCCCTGGATCTGCAGTCAGACATGTTAGAGACTGCCCTATGCAGCCTGGTGTTCCAATCCATGACCTAAAGTCACTGACCCAGGTGAGCTTGGTACAGACCGGAACTTTAGACCAGTATCTAATACCGTAAAATGGAATATTTTCGCGTCGCCAAATTTTCGCGTTTTTGCCTAAAAAACATGAGGATAAATATTCGCGGTTTTTAATTTTCGCGGTCTTTTGTACCCACGAAAATTATAACTGCAAGTTAAATGTCCTGCGAAATATCTGGAGTATGCGGTTAGTTGGTCATTTCCAATGGCTGAAACTAGATGCTTTCTGTATTTCATCTTGAAGATGAAGTTGGTTTAAACATGACATCCTTTTTTTCTCTCCAAAAGCAATCACTTTATAGTAACATTTATTTGATAATTGTGTGAACTCGCTTGAAAGTAAATTATAGATATTTTGCAAAATTTGCGAAAACATACATACTGACAATCACTGGTCCAAGTCTGAATAAATGATCAGGTTAATCAATCTTCTTTCCAGCTTGTCCTAGCTATCTATTGTGTAACGGTTGAACGCCCAAGAGCAGTGACCGGGAAAGGCATGCGCCATGCGCCATAGTCCCATTAAAAACGGAAATGTCACATCGTTTTTTGCAATGGATGCACCCAGGTCTCTTTCCGATTTTTACGATCATTTTCGGTACGAAATAGGTGAGTACGAAATAGGTGAGTACGAATAAATAAATACAGACGCTGTGATTCACGCTTTTCATTTACAATAAAGCCCCGGAGTAACTACACATGTTTTAATGACGTCATTGGTCTGTGCGAACGCTGCAAATAGTAAACATCGTCTGCGCTGTAACGATCGCGGATCAAGAGTTATTTACTTTTGTTTTGACCATGCCACCTAAAAAAATTGAAAAGACCGGATAATCAGGGCCTAATCAGTAACTTATTTAAATCATCCACTCAAGATAAGCAATTTAACCCAGTTTCATCACAAACATTACCCGGCCCGAGTCCGATAAACAACCTGTCACAAATGTCACAGAATCTGACTCTACGCCAATTGTAGACCGAGTGTCGTCGTCGTCTGAACAAAGTTTGCCATCTACATCAGATGAGAATTTGTCACCATCGTCTTCGGAGCAGTCGGGTCATAAGGCTAAGAAAACTAGGAAAATACAAGATAATTGGTTGAAAATTTGTGTCTTAATTTTTAATTTTTATTGTTTGTTTGTTTGTTTAAAACTAGTCTTTAGACTTAAATAAAGTCACTTGAACTATAATTGTGTGCAAATTCTAGTAATTTTGGGATATGTCACATTAGAGTTTGAAAATGTCACATTGGTTTTCAAAATGTCACATTGATTTTGGATTATGAAGGGCCATTGTCGCATAGAAAAAAATTCTTTCCCGGTCACTGCAAGAGCATGTCCTTGATTGATCTATTCATGTTCAATGAACAGTAAACATGTATCTTGACCTGTAAACTACGCTGGTCAGACTATGAAAAACGATGTTTTGTGAACACAAATGAATACACAATTCTTGTTCTGTATAAAGACAACTAAACAATTGGTCAACCTTGGAAAATATTTTGCAGATTTCAATTTTCGCGGTTCATGACTTACCGCGAAATACCGCGGAAATTGGACGACGCGAAAATTTCCCATTTTACGGTATAAGGCTATGTATACATGAGATATATGCAGCAAAAAAAGTCATACGTTCAGTAAACAAAAATTTTCAGCTTAAAATTGAGATAAATTCTGTTCCATCAATTTTCTCATTGAGATAGGTCTTTTGAGTACCCACAACATGCATTTCTCTTGAGCAATAAGAAAAATAATTTTTAATTACACACTCTTATCAAGAGGCCTGAAACTAATGGACCAGAGGGAATACACTGAAATGTCTGTACAAAAAATTTAAAAATAGTCAGATTTTTATAAACAAGTAGCCTATAAGGGCAATGATGATTGATTTGAATCTTATGTGTCAGAAGATCTACACAATATTTTACAATGTTATTCTTTAACCCTTTGTATTCTAAATTCTTGAAACCCCTAAATGAGTACTTTTGCAAACAGTAAAGACACAATTGAAATGCAGCATAATGCTGCATTTCATCAGGGTCTACACTGTTTGTAAAGGTAAAAATGATCTTCAGACAAATGAATACAATATCTTTTGAAAATTATAACCTGGCACCCTGAGATATGTACAATCCCAAGTTTATTCTATCAAACCAGAGGGAAAAATCCATTAGTGTACACTATATACAAAGGGTTGAGTCAAATTGATACATTATACCCACATAGCTGTTCAGCAATCCAATAACCTTGCAAACATCAAGCCAAATAACTAGATCAGGTTAAAAAAATGTCACATTGCTGGGTAATTTTGCATGTTTTTTTTTTTATTTTGGGGGAGGAGGGGGGGGGGGGGGGAGGATTGCTGATATTTTTCAAAATTAACAGATTAATCTTTCCATTCTAATAGATTTTCCTATGTATTTTAATCAAGGCTGACAATCTGTCGAATGCGAAACCGGCGGTTCAGCAAAAACATCCGGGTGATTAATTTCCGGTTTCGCAAAGAGGATCCGCAAAAGGTAGACAAATTGTGTACACCTGTTCCAATTTTAATGATAGATATTGGCTTATTCAGAAAGTAAATAAAAAATTTTAGTATGCTATTTTGTCACTTAATAATTAGTGTTCTGACACGCCAAAGTAATTTATTTGATTTAGGCAAGGCTTTCAAGGAATTCATTCCCTCCTCCGAAACTCCTGTTTCAACACGGTCAAGGTCGCCAAAAATACAAAGGAAAATAAAGCATTTTGCCATTATCAGTGAGTCTCGATGAAAAAATTCACTGTCTAATTGTTTGAATTATATTTTCGTAAGTCGGCTATTGCGCCCCAACTAACATAGCGTTTAGCATATTTTAGAATATTGATTGAAAGGGAAGATTGTTCCTGGTTCGGCATGTAATCATTAAAATATGAAGGAATTATTTCAGCCCTTATGGAACATTTCATGCGAAACCAAACACTTGAGACCGAATTAGCCTACAAATCTGCAAAATGTAATACCCTACGCCAATGTGGAGTTATTACAGACCCCCCGCATTATGTACACACTCAGCATGGCGTTTTTTTCGAAGCCCACAAGGCAATAATTGTCAGAACTAGCAAAATATCGTAGGTTTATCCCATATTTTCCTCATCTTAACAGGTGTTTCACGGGACGGAAGAAAAATCACAACAACGAGGAAACACCTAACCATATCCTTAGGTGCACAAAGAAACCAATATAAAACTGACAAAATAGCATTCTTTAATTTCAAAAATATTCATTTTAGTTCAAATAAACGGCTTTCAAACGCGAGCACTCGTTGTTTGTTAACCTTTTGCGGATCCTCTTTGCGAAACCGGAAATTAATCGCCCTGATGTCTTTGCTGAACCGCCGGTTTCGCATTCGGCAGATTGTCAGCCGTGTTCATAGAATAACTGTATATGGAATTGCTTATTTAGTATTTTAATGGGTTCACAGATAGAAATTTCTAAATAATGATGCATGTCTGTCCCTGAAGATTGGTTTTATCTTTGCAAACAGTGCAGACCCTTGTGAAATGGCACATTGTGCCAGTGCGGCATTTCATCTTGGTCTTCACTGTTTGCCAAAGTACCTGTTTACTGGTATCCAGAATGAATTTAGGGTTAAGGTTTGGGAAAAATGATCAAGAATACCATCAGAGTGCCAAACAGTTTGGATCCAAATCACCAGCATTTTGCTGGGTCCGATTTGGGTTTAAATGGTTCAAAGTTTATTCTAGGATTCGAAAACCTGGGGGGATTTTTATAGAATAGTGAGCATTTTACTGAAATTTAAGTGTTTTCTCTTCTTTGTCTATATAAATATATCCCCCTCCTTCTTAAAATTAGGGGGATTTTTTTTTAAAAAATTGGGGAGGGGGGGAATCCCCCAGCCTAGAATAAACCCTGATGGTTTGGAGAAGTTATCAGCAGATGACACTAGCATGCAAAGAGTTAAATATTTCAACCTTCAATCTTTACTTACCTGTCACAGTCACACTCCCAGTGGAGAATATTTTTAAGGTGGCTTTTGGCTCCTTGATTTTATATGTCACCCCTGGATGTAATTCTGGTTCATAACTGAAAAATTACAATTAAACAGTACAGTAAAACCTGTGTTTAACGGCCACTCAAAAATAGACAAAATAAAAATCTTAATGACAAATGGTAGCTTAATGAAGGTCGAAATTATTGCAGAATGCTCAAAGGTAATGCTCCCCTTGGAGCATTCTGCAATACTTTTGACCTGCATTAAGCGATAATTAGTCTTGAAAAACAATTTTCTGTATTTTTGAGAGTGGCCCTTTTACACAGGTTTTACTGTAGCATGCATTTTCCTAGCTAAAATTTGGCTCCACTACCGACCAAGAATAAGTAGTCCCTTAGTTTTTTTTCATCATCTGTTCACACTTTTATAAAATTTAAGTCTGGTAGTAATTTTGTAAACCCAAAATAACATCTTGCCCAAATGGAAACCAATGTATACTTATTTATTTTTGTTTGTTTGTTTTGATGCTTTACATATGAGTCAACAATTTTTCTGTCATGTTGGGATGATTTCCTGTCTTGAACTAGCAATCCTTCAACCCTCAATCTAACCCTCTACCAACTGCAAATGCATATTTAATTACTGATTGACTTTACCCTTTGGAAATCCCTAAATGGGTACTTTTGCAAACAGTCAAGACCCATATGAATTATCGAAGAATGCGGCATTACCGTTCATCAGGGTCTGCACTTCAGTGTTTGCTGAGATAACAGTGATCCTCAGGGACTGAAGTGCATCTTAATTTGGAAATTCTATCCTGTGACCATAGAGCCAGTTTAGTAAATTTCTTTTAGCTTAAACTTGTGATTTTTTCTTACCCATCAGTTTAAACATGTGTTTTGAGTGCTCATTGAGACGGTTCCTTTGAGTACCCACAACATATGTTTTGGTTGAGAAATAAGAAAAATAATTTTCTGTTGAGCACCTGGGGGCCTGTGTGACCCTTATGTTCAATGAAACATACCAGACCAGTAAATGTATGGACAATGCTGACCTGACTGTATCAAACTTAATGGAATATTTCATTAGTATTAAAAGGATTGATCCGTACCCAAAGTCAGTTGGAACTGCCCGTGGAATCAGACCTCGGATGTCCATTGAGGGTCTACTTTGATAACTTGATGCTGATGTCACATAATGTGACGCTGACTTCAATACAATAACAAGTTTGATTGCAGCGAAACAAACGGTTACAACATTTCACAAGATGCTATAAATGAAAACATATACTTAATTTATTCTGTTAACAGAATAATGGATTTTAATAGAGCTGAACCCACATGCTACTGAACTAATTTTCCTTAAGCCAGTTCCGGCTAACAAAATGCAGCTTTTTCATGCATAATACTACCCCTTACATACATACGAGGCTTGATTCTCAAATTGGGTCTAGATTTTCCGATTGACCCAAAGTATCAGAGGCTGTAACATATAGGCTCTGTGTGAGAAACCTGTCTTCTGGGTTTCTGACCAGGTAAAACCAGTCTGTCCAGCTACAGAGACTAGCTGGAGAATTGAAACCAATTATGGAAAAAGTGTTGTTAGGCCAAATAAAAACTAGAGGACCTGAAGGTCCTGAGGCACTCACCTGACCTCTTTAATTATGTTAAAATAGGTCAAGGTCAACTACAGCTTATAATAAAACATATTTTGTTTTACCATATATGGGGGTTGCAGCCATTTCGGTCAAGTGACTTAAAACAATCTAATGAATACTCCATCAAACAGCCCAGTGATATCTGAGAAACCAATGTTTATATAGGTATGTGGCAGTCCAAATGAGTGGCATTGGATAAAAAAGGTCACAGGTCAGCTTGACATTTGGTTTTTTGGTTTGTATTGTTGCTTTATGCCCCAAGTCAACAGCTATGGTAATTGCGGGACGGTCAGTTCTCCTAACCACACTTTTTCCTGGGCAGGCTTGAACAAGCGGTTAACCAGTAATTCGTGCACATACTTTCGCTTGTAACTGACAACAACCCTTCTTGAATAAATCAGCGGAGGGGAGGAGAATGACCGTAGAAATTATTTCATGATCAATCTTCACGAAAGTATGGGACCGGACCGGGATCGAACTCGCGACCCCTGGATCTGCAGTCAGACACGCATCTGTAGCCAGACACGTTACCGACTGCGCTACGCGGCCCGGTGCTTGACATTTGGTACTTATATAAAGCCATTGTCTCATAAGGTTAAACATTTCTCGAAAGTATTACGCTTTCGGCTTAAACAGTCATAGAAAAATGAACATTTCAAGATAATTCCCATATAAATGCATTAGGAATCAAATTTGACCTCGCCATAAAGTAGGTCAAGCTAGATTCATCATTTGTGCAAACCTGGTAGAGACCACATCCCCAATGCTACATGCCAAGTCCCAAGGCCATTAGCCTTTTGTTCCAGAGAATAAGACATTTAAAGGGTTTTTAACATATATGGGTGTGGTGGCCTTGACCTTGAAACTTATTTATAGCCATTGTCTCATTAGGTTTAACATATCAAGTGAGAATAATGACTTTGGCTTCAACAGTATTCAAAAAATTTCACATTCAAATGCAATCGGAAGCAAATTTGACCTTGATATTAAGTAGGTCAAGGTCAACCTAGGATCATCATTTGAACAAAGTTGGTAGGCCCAACATCCAAAATGTTACATACCAAGTCCCAAGGTCATCAGCCTTCTGGTTCTGGAGAAGAAAATTTTTAAAGGGTTTTTACCATATATGGGCATGTCCGCCATCTTGGTCAAGTGACCAAAAGAATTTGTATAAATATTGGCTAACTTATTGTAAGGAGTCTTCATATGAAATTTGAGTTCAATTGGCCCAATGGTTTCTGAGAAAACTAGGTTTTAATATATTGATGAGACTCCAATATGAGCGGCTTGGCTGAAAGGTCAAAGGTCAACCTTGACCATTGGAACTTATTTATAGCCATTGTCAACTTAGATTAAACATATCAAGTGAGAATAATTACATTGGCTTCAGCAGTTTTCAAAAAATCAACTTTTCAAAAATTTCCCCATTTAAATGCATTAGGAAGCAAATTTGACCTTGACGTTAAGTAGGTCAAGGTCAACCTAGGATCATCATTTGAACAAACTTGGTACGCCCCACATCCCTGATGCTACATACCAAGTCCCAAGGTTATCGGCCTTCTGGTTTTGGAGAAGACGATTTTTAAATGATTTTTACCATATATGGGCATGGCGGCCATCTTGGTAATGTGACCAGGACCATTTCAACAAACTTTCGTTCCCCCATCCTATGGAGTCTCCATATGAAATTTGAGTTCAATTGGCCCAGTGGTTTCAGAGGAGAAGATGTTTGAAAATGTTGACGGACGGACGGACGACGGAGTCACTGGAATACTAATAGCTCACCTCGGAGCCTTCGGCTTAGGTGAGCTAAAAATAAGTGTGTTTCAGGTAACGGGTCTGAAAATTTTAGGTATGGTAAGCAAACACATGTTTATTTTTTTCTGAGAAAAAGTATGATTTTATGCATTTTGAAAGGCATTTCACCTATAGTTGAAAATGCATGAAATCATATTTTTTCCAGAAAACCAGAATTTTTCTTTTAGGTTTCACCAGTAAATTTAGGTAGGGTTGGGTTACCCTAAACATAGATATTTTTTTATTTGACCTTATTATACTTTCCAAAAAATGAAAAACTAAGGCACTGACCAGGCTTCGCTGATGTTACTTTGATGTTTGCATGCAACAAAATCAGTTTTTCTTGTGATGACTGATGAGGCCCTTTTTTTATAAGTATACCTTGCTTCTCTTCTCTCCCTTGAAAACTCAACAATATTTATAGAAAACGGCAAAGAGCAGGTACCAAGAACATTGACAACTCGAAAGTTGCTAAATCTCACTTTGTTCCCAAGTTTCTGAAGGAGACGAGCAAATCTTCTGGCAGCAATTTTTGCAGCTTCCTCACTGAAAAAGAAAATCTGCATTTAAGACAATTTCAAGACAATTGCTCTTCTGCTCGGTCATTTGCTGATGTGCTTTGGTAAATACATGTATAGACCCGAGTAAGGACTCAGACTGTTTGCTTCCATGCTGAAAAAAAATCCTGGAGTGCATTAGAATATAGGAAGCAGAAATACAATGTAATAAGCTGATGCACTTTTCTGTGGGAAAAATACTTGCAGCAGGGCTCACCCTGCCATTAGCCATTGTAGCCATTTGCTACTAAATATGTAGAGTGGCTACAAATATAAGTCATTGGCTAAAAGTACAGTCTAGGTGGTTCACAAATTACATATTTGCGAAAAATTGTATTTTGATCAGCTTTTGGATTTTCCAATATTGCTTTATTATTTCTTCACACTTTATTATATAGAGTTTATTAATCGTTCCATTCGAAATATGGGATTTATAAACCGAGGGAGGTGGTAAATCCGATAAAGAAACAAGTGCGCTTGCGCACGAGTTTCTTTATCCCATTTACCACCTCCCGAGGTTTATAAATCCCATATTTTAAATGGAACGATTTAAAAAACTGTATATTACATGTATTCTGCTTGAACTGCTTGCTCAAATCAAGAAAATACTAGAGCAGAAGTCGATGGTACACCATCGCAAATTCCCGCTTTTTGACCTATAACCTTTACCTTGGGGTCAAGGTCACACAAAATGCTGCTCAGTACTTTCAACATAATATGACCTATGCACCTGTAAAGTTTGAAGTTGCTATGTCCAATGGTTAAGGAGAAGAAGCATATACAAAAAATACACTATATGACCTTGACCTATGGGTCAAGGTCACACCAAATGTTGTCTAGTGTCCTCCAAATCATATGACCTTTGCACCTGCAAAGTTTGAAGTTGCTACGTCCAACAGTTTAGGAGAAGATGCATTTACAAGAAAGTACATTATTTGACCTTGACCTTCAGGTCAAGGTCACACTAAATGTTGCCCAGTGCCTTCTACATCATGTGACCTATGCACCTACAGAGTTTGAAGTTACTACGTCAAAAGCTTTAGGAAGAGAAGCATTTACAAGAAAATTCAATATTTGACCTTTGACCTTGGGGTCAAGGTCACACAAAATGTTGCCCAGTACCCTCTACATCATGTGACCTATCCAGCTACAAGGTTTGAAGTTGCTAGGTCTAACCGTTTAGGAGATACATTTACAAGAAAATACATTATTTGATCTTTGACCTTGACCTTGGGGTCAAGGTCACACAAAATGTTGCCCAGTAACCTTAACATCATGTGACCTTTTCAGCTACAAAGTTTGAAGTTGCTACGTCAAAAGGTTTAGGAGGAGATGCATTTACAAGAAAATTCAATATTTGACCTTTGCCCTTGACCTTGGGGTCAAGGTCACACAAAATGTTGCCCAGTACCCTCTACATCATGTGACCTATTCAGCTACAAAGTTTGAAGTTGCTACGTCTAACCGTTAAGGAGGAGATTCAATTACAAGAAAATACAATATTTGACCTTTGACCTTGACCTTGGGGTCAAGGTCACACGAAATGTCGCCCAGTTCCCTCTACATCATGTGACCTATTCACCTACAAAGTTTGAAGTTGCTACCTCTTACGGTTTAGGAGGAGATACATTTACAAGAAACGTGACGGACGGACGTACGCACGGACGGACGGACAGACGGACGACGGACCGACTTTGACACGAAATTAATATACCATTTTTTTCTAAAGAAAAAAGCGGGTATAACTACGGTATGCGATGTGGTAAAACTAGCGGGAATATCTAATTCTAACACGAGTAGTAATACATCAGCTAGCTGTACCTGGAAGTCCGCCATTTCGGAAATCTTCTTCATCGAGTCCACCTCAGAAATTCAAATGTCTGTAACTTTTTTATTAGTGAACGAAAACATAAAGTGTGGGTAGTCGTTTTCTTAGTTAGATCGTAACAAACATTTTGGTACTAAATTTATTGTGATTTTCTAGAATTTTTTGTTTTTGTTCCTCGATCCTCCAGTTTCAGTGTTGGAAGACAGAAACGTTATGCAACGTCATCGCATGTGCAAATGACGTCATTTGTTAATGTTTGTGATGTCAAAAGTGCAGAGAAGCGTTAAGCTTGTTTAAAAATTTTAAATAATAAAACGAAAATGAATAATCCATGCATTCCATCTCATCGATGTCTTGGGTCACCTGTGGTCAGGAAAAAGGAGTTCCAGCTAGAGGGATTTATTTCCCTAGAGGAAATAAATCTTTCTAGGCAAAAACAAAATTACTGATTTTAATTTTTTGATAAATCATGGTATTTACCCGCCAAACATGTAATATTGTGCTATATTTTACTCTTTGGATGCTGGATTTTTCAACACCATCAGGGTGTCAAAACAGTTTGGACCAGATCAGGGGGCCTGATCTGGGTCCAAACTGTTTTCAAAGGTTATCAGCAGACATAGTGGGCAAAGAGTTATGTTGATACTTTCTGGCTAAACCCTTGGCTAAAGTTAATTTCAATTGGCTCCAACTTTTTCCATTTGGCTAAAGTGTTGGCTACAACAAATTCTGAGCCAGGGTAAGCCCTGTGGCAGGAAAATGGTTAAGACGGTGGGAATAAGACCGGTACTTGAAATGCAATTTAAAGTACACTTGACGTAAAGCTTTAATCGGTTGGTTAGTGTCTGATGCTTGTCTTTGGTTGGGTATACCGTGGCTCAACTTTAAGGTTTTATTTAGCGCAGACTATCTGTGAGTCGTGAGCCCTTTTTTTGTTTCAGCATAGTGTTAATTTGATTAGATTGTTTCTCTGTGATGATACATTGCAATAGTTAGGAAGCCTCCATGCAAGCTATTAAAGCAATATTTGTGTTTTAACATCAACAGAATCTAGGGTGAAGATTTGGTACTAGTAAAATGCATTTAAGCCCCCTTCCAGTGGCATAGGCAGCTGTCTGTTCTAAGGCGGTGCTTCTGTTGTTATTAATTAATCTTTATCGTTGCTCCCATTGTTTGTGGGGGTTCAGCGTTTTGATATTCAGTACTTTGGGTCCTTCTAGTTTTTGCAATCATCTTGATGGGGAAGAGAGAGAGCTGGTTGCTTTACTTTGTCCTTTTGATGTCTTGTTACTGTTAATGTTATGTGGCTCTTCCTCGCGGTGCCATGGGTTGGTCTGCAGTGTGTGATTGTGGTATTTTCTGACCATACTCACTTATTTAACCAAATTTAATGATCTGCAACATTTTTTGCTGCAGTGCTTCAGCATGCTGTTTTTATTGCATCTTACAATTTTTGTTATTATTACCTGCATCTCTTTAAATAACCATAACATTTTGTTGTGCTTCAGGATAAGCTGCCATTAAAAGAGTTCTTAGGTCACCTTTTGATTATTTCTAACTGAATGACACTTCTTGTATCATGCCTTCCTGCGTAAGAATTAAGTTGAACCAGCTAGTGGCATAGTAACACTGTCACCAGGCCTACAGATAAAAGTGTGTAACCGAAAATTATTTTTCTTATTTCTCAACCAAAACATACGTTATCATGGGTACTAAAAAAAACATCTGAATGAGATGGTTCTTTTGAGCACGGAAACAAAAGTTTAAATGATGGGTAAGAAAATAATTATACGCTCCAAAAAATCCTTATCTGGCCTATGTGGCACTCATTAGCACAACGCTTTTTGTCAGCCTTCTTTAGCTCTGACTGTCTGTGAAATAAAAACCCTTTACTGCGTTTCATCTTAGTATGTAATTTGATTGTGTTTAAACAAAAATGGCAGTTTCCTAGCTTTCGTTTGGCTAACAAAAACTTCTTTCCCTTTTTTGGCAGACTCCCCTTCCATGCAGTGAATGCAATAAAAATCACCAAACACCCACATAATTAGAAAAGACCCAGACCAACTACCCATGTAATCAGAATTCGCCAAATACCAACAACCCGTATAATTTGGAAAATTTGCGCACCAACCACACATAAAAAACTTTATTCCCTGCCGTCTCCCTCCCCCCCCAGGTATAGCCCTAAGTAAATTTTATGTGCGTAAAATTGTAATTACTTTCTTACTCATCATTTTAAACATGAATGTGTTTTGGGTGCTCAAAAAGAACCACATCAATGAAACGGTTCTTTTGGGTAACCAAAGCATATGTTTCGGTTGAGAAATAAGAAAAAAAAAACATTTTCAGTAACACACTTATCTGGAGTCCTGGTATCATTCTTAGAGCATGCCTACACAGCTATCAAGTATAGCATCATAGCATGGAGTCTAAAATTTGGCCTGAACATTTATCAGGGGACAAAAAATTCCACTCGTCAGCTCGTAATTACCAGTGAAATCTAGAAAGGACAAGTAATTCTTCCCAAAGCACTCGTCCTATAGTACGAGTGCTTTGGGAAGAATTACTCGAGGAAGTTATATTACACATTACTCTTGTTTGTTCTTTATTGCATATGCAGTTCAAGGACAAGTGCATATGTTTGCAGGACGAGTGAAAATTGTAAATCACCCGTCCTTCAGGACAAGTGCAATATTGAAATCTTTTTGTCCCCTGTTTATCAACATGTATTTCTTCTTTTTCAAGCAAACTGTGAAACGGATGCATACACTCATCTGAGGCTACGCTGGTCACCTATCCTGTAAGTAACAAATTGTGCTGACCCATTTGTTGTTTAACTCTTTGCCTGCCAGCGACAACTTTTGCTGTCTGTTGATGATCTTTGCAAACGGTTTGGACCCAGATCAGGCCCGACAGAACACAGGACCGGACCTGGGTAAAAACTGTTTGACACTCTGATAGTGTTCCTGAAAGATTTTTTTGAAAAAAGTCAGGTGACGAAAAATCCTGAAAAATTACCCGTCATTCAAAGAGTTTATAGTATTTTTCTTACCTTATAGCTCCAGTACAGGTGATTTTTCCTGAAGACCAGATACTGGCTGTTGTCTGTGGTTTTCTTATTCTCATGTTCAACATCTAGGGGACAAAATAAACAAAGAAGATATCAGCGTTTTTTAAGTCTTACTTCAAACTATTTTCAACTATCAGGCCAAGAAAAATATACCTGTGTTTCAGATGACGGTTGACCCTTGAAAAAACCAACAACAACAGTCTGACGCTCAGAAAAAGCTTTTTTTATTTTTATTTTTCTAATCCCACAGAGCGGCCCTTTCTATTGGAAATTACATAGAGCTAGCTGCAGCCACATTAACAAATGATCAAGTGTCGGCTTGTTAATAATTTTTTTTTACTTTAATTTACTTTAAATCTCACAAAAAGTTATTTTCATTGAAAGTTACGACTAGCGTCTTGTATTGTGACTGTTTGCATGATAGTCATGGATGGCCACGGTGGTAGTGACGGTAAGACCACACACCAAATCGGACCAAAATGCCCGAAAAACAGCAATTTCAAGAACACGGATGGGCATCAGCGGAACTACCACAAAATCACGGTAAAGTAAATTTGTTCCTTCGTCACATCCGTGACCTTTTGCAGCAGTGGCACAGTGATTTTGTTACCTGCACATCCTGCATCTTTTGCACATACTGTAATTATGTCTCTAGGATGCAAAGTTTTTATTTCAGCGAGTTCCAGGATGCAATAGTAATGCAGACTTGTCATTAAAAATAGTGTTCTGGACTCATAAGTTTTCAGATGGACTCATTGATATGGGAAACAGCGTGTCCAAGGACCCATAAGCGGAAAACTGAAAATGAATCACTGGTGGCAGGCATCATCATGGAAAAGCCAAACTAAATTAGGTACTCTCCCTTGTTTTGATTTTTATAAAAGAATGAGCAAACTATGTAAAAATTCCGCAGTGCTATTCCATGTAGATATGATGTTGAAAAAAGCTTTGCTTTGAGATGAGGACCGTAACTAAATCGATCCCAGAACAAGATTTCTCCAGTTTTATGTCAAAATGAAGAAGGGCATTTTATACATGGCATTTACATAACAGCCCTTATTTGTCCTTGGAACATAAAAAATCGTACCGATCATGTAATATGAAGGAATGATGCCAAAGTTTTCAGGCGCGGTAGCTCCTTCGCCATAGCGGTAGTTGTAACGTCACACTTTAGTTCCTATTATACATGTACCATGTCAGGTAACATGCAGGCATGGAGAGAAAAGGCACAACTCAGATTTGCTTATTTCACCAGAGCTTTTGCTGCTCGCACACACAAAGTATGTATGTAGATGAAGACAAGACCAAATTTTAGACCACCAGCTGGATAGGTCAGCATAAGCGTATAAAGAAGGCTTTTGCGATATGTACTTAATATTGTGATCTGTGTCAATATCTATACCCTTTTGGGGTTGGTTTGGGTGGTGTTGGGGTGTATTAAAGGGCTATTCAGTCACTGTAAAGGGGGCAACTTTAATATTCATATCTGGGCGCTGTTCGGCTCAAGAAGGAAAATCAGGTTCTATATATTTGGTCGAGTTAATAAGTTGTTTGAGCTGGGCAAGGGTGGTTGCAATTCATGGAAATCCTGACCACTGCATTTATTTACCCTTTAGTGCTTCCCCCACCTTCCCAATAGGGCATGGTGAGGTGTCCAGGAAAAGGGCACTTTAAGCGCGTGACAACAGGCTACGAGGGCACTTTTGAATGTGCGGCAACAGGCTAAGTCTTGAGGGCACTTAAACGCCTAAGTTTGAAAATGAATATGATATTGCCAAATATAAACTTATGTACCTTAGCATGGTGCAGCTGTTAGCTGTCTTTTTTAAATACAAACTATACTGCTTATTTCATATTTAATTATTATTTTAGAAATTTCAAACTGACTGTGAGCACACACTTTTAATTGATTTTTTTTATTCTTAATTTTTTTTCAAATTCACATTATGGGAATCTTTTTTTTTTCTTCAATAGCCAAGATAACTTCCTAAGTTTTTAACCAGACTGCCTATATTTCCAGTATTTGTTTTGACAATTTTACTTTTAACTGATTCAGTATTTCAAACTCACACTTCATTTTTAATAATTGCTTATTGGGGAATTGTCATCAAAGTGATGTGTCAAAATTGCCTAACATATTTAAATACCATTGTAAAGGGATTAACACTGAGTAAAATAATGTAACAATAGGTGTCTTTCTTGCTACTTCAGGCTTCAAACTGAAAAAACTGTAACTTCCTTAGTTTTTGTCAGATTCTAATGATTTTTTACCAAACGGGCATGGCGCTGTGCCATGCTAAAACTGGCTTGGGGAAACACTGCCCTTAGAGTGCCAATGCAACAAAGATCGTCTGCTTGTGTTTTTTGAAGCCACTTCGACAAACAATGTAGACAATGATCAGGCAGCTCCTGTGGGAGCCGTCTGATATGGGTTCACTCTGTTTGCCTCTATACTTACGTTGTGTCATAATGATAGAATATATAAAGCTGAAAATAAGGTGTGGTTTTATTCAAAAGTAACTGTATCATCTTGTGCCATTACCTCAGTAAACGGGTAAAGACGCAAAACATATTATTTAATCCTTGAAACGCCAGCAATATGACAGCATCAGAAAATGTCTGTTTATTGATTAACATAAGTATGGAGGCAAACAGTGTGGACCAAGATCAGATGGCTCCCACAGGATCTTGGTCTACATTACACTACAGATATGAATATAAAAGTTGTTGCCTTTACAGTGACTGAATAGCCCTTTGATACACCCAACACCACCCAGGGCATAATTATGGGTCAGCTCACAATATTTAGGTATGTAATGCAAAAGCCATCTTTATACGCTTATGCTGACATATCCAGCTGGTTGTCTAAAATTTGGTCTTGTCTTTATCTACATTTATACTTTGTGTGAGCGAGCAGCAAAAGCCCTCGTGAAACTTTAAAAATGCTAAAGTTAATAAAAATGTGCAAGCTAATCACATGCGATAAGTGACAAAATCTCATGTACTGACCATTTATACATGTAGATAAATGATATAAATACACTTCAAGTATATTCGGGCTAGTGGACGAGACCTGATACTTACATCTGTAATGCATCTGCGCAAAAAGGCTGAGCTAAAGGTTGTGGGAGTCTTGGAGGTGAGGACTTGGGGGAGTGGGGCAGGGGTGCTAGTTTGTACACGGGGAACAGAGTTTGAGATGGATTGGTGGTGGCTTGGGGTGTTTCAGTAAATACTACAATAAAACACATATTTCTCTCCTCGCCTGCATGTACTGACATGGTATACTAGAAGGAACTAGAGTGCGATGTTACAACTACCGCTATGGCGAAAGAGCTACCGCGCCTGAAAACTTTGGCATCATTCCTTTATAGTACATAATCCGTTTGATTTTTTTACGTCCAACGGATGAATAAGGGCTATTATGTAAATGCCATGTGTAAAATGATCTTGTTCCAAGCTAAAACTGGCAAAACATCTGCATACTTTCTTCGTTTTGACATAAAACTGAAGAAATCCCGTACTAGGTTTGATTTGGTTACAGTCCTCATCTCAAAGCAAAGCTTTTTTCAACATTGCATTTGGTCTGTTTAGCAAGGAAAATCATATCTACATGGAATAGCATTGCTGGATTTTTACATAGTTTGCTCATTCTTTTACAAAAAATCAAAACAAGTGAGACTACCTACTTTTGTTTGGCAATTACATGACGATGCCACTACCGCAAAAGGTCCCTGATGTGACACAGGTAAAAATTTACATTAACCCGATCTTGCGGAACTTCCGCTAATGCCCATCCGTGAAGAAGATCGGGGAAAAAGTTTTGGGTCAGGGGTTTGCGGACAAGGCCAGTCAGGTCATCAGTAACACATGTTTATTTTTTTGGCTTTAATTAAAGATAAACTTATTGATCACATTGAAAGAACCTTCCAGAGAGAAGGCTCTCCTTACCTTGCATGTAATGAGAGAAAAGCATTTTTTTCTTCAGAAAGAACTAAAAAATATCATGCATGGTCGTGTCAAAATGTATGTGATGCGCTGACCTTTTTGTTGGACAACATTTTCATTCGATTTGGCACCAAGCTGTATAGACAGGTAGTTGGGATTCCTATGGGCACTAATTGTGCTCCCCTGGTTGCAGATTTATTTCTGTTTTGTCATGAGAGGGACTTTATGATGTTTCTTTCTGATGATAAGCAGGCTGATGTTATTGATGCGTTTAACACTACATCCAGATATTTGAACGATATTTTAAATATTAACAATGTTTATTTTGACAATATGGTAAGTCAAATATTCCCTTCAGAGCTCCAACTGAAGAAAGCCAATACCTCTGATACAGAAGCCGCATTTTGAGACTTGCATTTGTCAATTTCTAATGATATTGTTTCTGCCAAAATTTATGATAAACGTGATGACTTTGATTTTGAAATTGTCAATTTCCCATTTTTAGATGGTGATGTTCCTCGTTCTACATCCTATGGAGTCTATATCTCTCAACTCATTCGTTTCGATAGAGCATCTACCTATGTTGCCGACTTCAACACTCGCAAGAAATTGTTAACTCAGAAACTTCTTAAATAAGGCTATCGGTATCATAAACTTCGCAAAACATTTTCAAAATTTTTTAGACGATACTATGATTTGATTTCTAAATTCCAAGTTGGACTTAAATCTCTCTTGCACCATGGACTTTCGGAACCTGATTTCTATGGTGACTTGGTGTATAAATTGAAGAAGATTGTTGGCTCTAATAATTTTTCAGTGCAGTTCATTAAAATAATTTACCATTATAAAAAGATTGGCTATAACATTAATGTATTGCAACAGACTGCATGCTTGGTGGTCAACCCGATCACGGTTGGCAACTTTGCTTTCCTCTTTAATTGCAAGCCGGTGGGTCGGACTTCAGACTCTATGATGGTTCCAATTTAAAGACTTATCTATTGATGAGATGGTAGGGGCCTGATGCTTTGGCTGTTTGTCGGGCCCACCGGGGTTTACCTGTTGGATTTCTTTTGCTAGGGTATTCAGTTTTATTTACTGTTGAGTCCTTATTTTTGCTTTATCTCCTTGTTATATCTTGATTTATATGTTCTAGGAGATGATGCATTGATAAGTTAGGGGTCTTTCATGCAAACCAAATATCTATGTGTCTTGATCCACATCTGAATTAAGGGTGAGGTTGGCGCCGTTAAAACGGTTTAAGCCCTCCAGTAAAATATTTTACTGACCATTCCAAGGCGGTGCTTCTTTTGTGGATCTTTTATGTTTTTGTTCTGTCTTGTGTTTGCTATGTCTTTGTGCGTGCCTGTTTATATGTGCTTTGTGGTCACCTGCTGGGAAAGGGCTGACCTCTTGGCTCTCGTTTGTGGTGTCTGCTGTGAGTTAGTCACTTTCCCATTGGTATCCTGGTTCAGGTGTGGTAATTGATTCAGGGTTTTCCCGGACGCAGGATATTGCGTCTTTGACTCTCAAAAACGAGCTCGGGACCCCCAAAAAATTATCATGTGCGTCCTTTGGGACTCGCAATAATTAAATATGATAAATTATTACGTTTTTAAGAGTAATTCCTGCATAAAATTCGGGGAATTCACTTTCGATTTCTCAATTTGTTTACCGTGAAATCTATATTTGGAATATTCTTCTTTCTACAGCAGGCAACCTCACACAAATACATTAGAAAAGGCAAATTCCCTGATATTTTCTAACAGAGATGTGTAAATTTATCCTTCTCACAGCTGCAAGGTATCTTTTAAATGTAACGGCTCACTAAAGTCCGTTCTGTCAGAAAGAAAGATCGACACTTATATGTTGTCCAAACGTTTTAGGTGAGTGAGCTCCCTTTATTTCAATAATTTAAGATTATTATTGAATGGTTCACTTTGATGCCTACTTGATTGAGTAAGGCAGCATTGTTCTTGCGAATTATATATCAAAAGGGGGTTATTGATTACAGATTAATGGTGTTACATCAATGGAAAGTTTGGGATTTATTTAAAAAAAATAGGTAGTTAAGCTAAACCTATTTTATTTGAAATCGACTTTTAAATATATTGTTAGCTGCTCCTATGCAAATGAACACTTTGATTCAACACTGCTTTCCAGTGTAAAATTGCCAGAGCTCTCGAATTTTTTGCTTCCAAAAGCAACCAAGTAGCCTTTCTAGAATTTTTGACAGCTCTCTGTTTTAACGCCAACTCACTATGCATTTTCTCGTGGGACTCTTGAAATTTGTCCAAGGACTCTCAAAAACAACAGATGGGAGTCCCAAGGACTCCTGAAATACAAAAGCAAGGGAAAACCCTGTTGATTGTATCTATTCCTGATCTTTGCACCCTTACTTACTTTAACAAGATAAAAACAAATTTGGTGTTTGCTAAGGGGCTATTAATAATTAGTTTGTTTGTTTGATTTGATTCTTTACGTCCCATCAACAATCTTTCAGTTAAACCGGGACGGGTCTTCCTGGGTTGAACCAGTACTAAGCTAGGATAAATGTGTCTTGTTAAAGTACCACAACACAGTGACGCCGATGAGGCTTGAACCCTCAGCCTCTCAGTCACTGAGCCACAACGCTCCCTCTATTAATAATTAGAAGCAAATTCAAGCTATGTATTGTGAAACATGATGTCAAGCAGTCAAGACCATCTGACCGGAGAGCTAAAGGACACAAATCACGTGAAATGGGTAGACCAAGGAACAGTTGGCGGCCGTCCTCTGTACTTTCTCCACTTAATGAATCTGGGTTTTAGAATATATTTTTTTTCCATATGAATTTAAAATAGTGTTGATCAGCATGCACACATATAGGTCCAGACAAGCAAAAAATTAATGGTAAAATTGTGATTATCCACATTGTTTTCTGTAAAATATGCGAGTCCTTAAATTCAATTGACTTCGTGTATACTCAATTGTCCAAGGACAAGTAAATATAAACTTCTGCCTTGTCCCGAAAAAATTGGGACCAGGTCGGACAAGTCGGGCATGGTAGACAGTATAGACCAGTCCAAACATTACGTCATAAATCAGTATCATCCCAAATACAATGGTCTTTATCCGAAAGCTGGAAAATACTCTGGTTGGCAGTAAACTTTCGTTTACCTGTATTGGACACGGAAACAGCACGTTTTATATCGATTTAAAACAAATTTATTTAATAAAAATAATTCCAACGACTGGTTCCCATAGTTTGATCATTGACCTATCAAATGATGTGGGGTTTTTTCACATATTTTATCATCATTTAACAAAAATATCGCAGATTGAAACAGCCGTCATCAGACCCAAACACTGGAGCTGGGCCGACCAAAAACAAATACAAACTAATAAAAAAAAAAAATTTTCGCATAAAAATTATTGTAAATCAATGTCCGATACTTATTCTACATATCCAAGCTAAAATGTTGTTTAAGGGGCTTTTTTTCTCATGTAAATGTTGGGTCAGCTCAATGGACATTGCATTGAGCGGAAGGTGTTTTGCCAACCACAATAAAAAGTCACATAGTCAAAATTGTTCTCACATGGTCAATAAGCCTGGATGAACATTGGATGGGTCTATATCCTGCGATATATTGTCGCATACTAGACATCATTACGTAATGTCGCTTTTCATTGGCTGACAAGTGATTTATGCAGCTGACAGAGGCTGAACGTAGACGCAACTGACAACATTTTCATTGTCTTTTTGAAGGAAAAAATGTTAAAAGTGCATTCTTGCATTGGAATTTGTTACGCGAAGCTGTTTGAAGCCGCAAAATCCATGTTCAAATCATGAGATTCACATGCTGTTTGAACATGGCTTTTACTTGAAAAAAGCCTTAACTGGGCCCTGATTCGCATGCCTGGAGTAACACTGGAAAGCGTTGCAGCCTGATCATTTCACTGATGCCTTCGTTCGCGAAAACGTTGCACGCGTACCTTGTATACATATGACGTTGTTGCGTCGAAAATACGTTCGAAAGTTTGATGCTGACGCCAGTTTGTTTTGAGAAATCAAGTGTAAGAAAAAGGATATTTAATATTTAAGCGACATTTTCAGCGCGGTTTATGCTAAAATCAGGTGAAACATGCAAGAATAACGATCACACGTTTGTTTCATTGCATTAACACTTGCCGGGTCCCTTGGACGATGTTTGAACACTCAGCCTAACGGCCTCGTGCTCAAACAGCTTCCTCGGGACCCGGCAAATGTTAATGCATGAAAAAACATGTGTGATCCCTATATTACAACGGGTCACTGGACATTTCGGCCCATAACAATTTCTGCCCATGTCAATTTCGGCCCATAACCAAATCGGCCTATACAATTTCGGCCCACAGGTATAATAATGCATAATTGGTTTGTTTGTCTATAGGTATAATTAGATTGGCTTACCTGTAATTAACCACACAAACATTATGATTAATAAGTATGGTTGGTTTTAATTGATTAGCAGTTTGTATGTAAGAGAAGAGTTCATCACATAGGCAACAGACAGCCAAGGCTCAGACGAGCCTGTGCATTGGCACACTCTGGCCAGAGCGTTTCCTGCTCGCATATGAAACACAAGCGATTCTTTCTTAATCCAATTATTCATTTTAATTCACTGAACAAGTTGTCTTTGCTAATGGAAAATATTATTCCATTTATGATTATTTCTTTGAATAAAGATACTAGTCTAAGCGTTTTCTAGTTTGTAAAGTCAAACTTTTTCATTTTTTTTCCTAGATATAACCACGGATGTATACTACCTGGATAGGAAACAGCTATAGATTTGCTAGTAATTGTTTCCCGATGATTGCCGCGTCGAAATACAGGTAAATCCGATAATTTGACTGACCACTTTACAAATATCGAGTTCCATACGTGTTAGGATACTGTTTCCTAATGTTCTAGCAACTTGGGGGAAACGGTAGTACAGTGAATTTAATGCCAATAAACTGAGAATTCCTCTAGCAACAATTTTATACCAAACAAGCTAGTATTCTCGAGAAAAATACACAAGAAAAAAATAACACGCATCAGGCTTTCCTACGCTACGCGGACATGGAACACAAAGTAAGGAAGAAGGCAAAAACTCTTTTCATATAAGTCTAGCGTCCTTTTTGTGAGACATAGGCAAACCGTGCAGACCCAGATCAGACACAGCAGAACACGGCGTCTGATCTGGGTATCCACTGTTTGCTTTCAGAATGTTCTATGAAAATTCGAATAAAAATAAAAAATGCCACCTAACACCCCTTAATACGAAAATGGACTGGTCCAATTGACTGGAGTGGGAAATTCTATTGTGCGTAAATGGGTTTAATAGTGTGATTTAAATAGATTTGTTAAATCCTTGTGACATGCATCTGTTAATTGGCTATTAATTTATTGTCTCACTTAAAAATTAGACAGTTTGGTTGAAGAGATATTTTAACACAGTTGCAGAAATAATTACTGCTCATAGACACCCTACCAACTCCCTAGTTAATTGTTAAACAAACACTAAACCTAAGTTCGCAATATAACATTATTCTACAAAGAACCAATTAAGGACAACTATATAAACATTCAGGAATTTAAAGAATTACACTCATTGAACTCTTAACATTGTCACAATTAAAGTGACAAATGCCTCTGTAAAATTCTGATTTCCACCATTTTCAAGATGGCGGATTGTACCCGATTTACGCGTAGGCAATAATATTGGTGAAAAATGATATGTGCCTAATCCAGGTAGTATACATCCATGATATAACTCTATTTATTTATCAATTTTAAATATTTTCAATAACATATGATCTCTTTTGCAGAAATCCAGGTCGACAAAATCTATGGGCTAAAATTGCTATGGGCCGAAATTGACATGGGCCGAAATGACCCGGAACCTTATAACGGGGATAACCATATTTATTTTTTTTTATTTGGGGAGGCATATCGTTGGATATACGTTTGGAAATCAGGTTTAAAACTAAATTTCCAACCATATATCTGATGATATACCTCCCCAAATGAAAATATTGACTACACTTATCACCTAAGTCATTACACATGCTTATCTGGAGGCCTGTCAGCAATCAGTGACCTTACCCCATGTTGACGATGGTATTCAACATTGCTGCCTTCCATTGCTATCCTTTTCAGGTTCAAATGACATTTTGTACTAAAACTGCAAACAACATTGTTGATCGCCACATCAACTGGGATGACATCAGGTGTTTGTTCCCCTTCCGTAACTGGACCATTTGTCTGTGAACCATTCAACCCAGCTTCATTTGGGGCTGCAGTCTCAGACACTCTCCCTGTAACAACGCTCGTCATATTTCCTGTTGACCAGTAAACTCTTTTTCATTACAATATCCTCAGTTTCGAGAAAATGTATCTAAAGGCCACTTCTGCTTATCGTAACAAGTGCTAATCTTCATCCAACCCCACCTGCCCCGTTTGGAATGGGCATTGGTTTCGAAAAAAAATCTTTCACATGGTCATTGTGCTTAATGCGTATCCTTATGGACAATTTTTTTTACTTCTTCAAGCGATTCTGCAGTATTTTAATAAACACTTGCTCTCTTTGGCGCCGCAAGTTTTAATTTTCAAGAGAAACCACAAAAAACGTTGTTTTTCATGCAGGTCGCCATGTTTTTAATTTGGCACTGTCTCCGGGTCCGGTACCGGACCTCTAGACTACGGGGCTACGGGTCCGGTACCGGACCCCTAGACACTGATTCTAGGGGTCCGGTACCGGACACCGAGCCACGCCTATGAGGACTGTCTCAGGGTCCGGTAGTTTGTGAAACAACTACTGACAAGTCTAGGGATACGGGTCCGTACCTGCACGTATATGTAGTAACAGTTATTTTACCAACAAAAACTCATGTTGAAGATTCACTTTGCTCGTCCGCCATCTTTGATCCTCAAAGGGAAACCAATCTGTATTTACTGTCATGCGTCACACTATTCAAAACAATTAAGCTTATACAAAAGGTATATAAATAATAACGGTAAGGTAAAAAAAAGGACTTAACTCACCTGTAACAAATCAATTATCTTCTCATCTTCAATTAAAGGAACCCATTAAACTATTTGTTGGCAGCTGATTAGTGAGCTGAGTGAGCAGTGTCAAATAAGCTTACATAGTCTGTAGTGTAGATTCATTATTCAACTATAGCTTTCAAAGAGACTCACTACTGGGACAACGGCAGTGGATCTTGCTGGTATCTTTTGACATTCGGACATAGCTTTATAAGAAGACTCTGAGATTTTTTTTTGTCTTTTTTTTAAACAACTGATATGATCCAAAAAGGAAATGACTTTTTAGCATAAATACAAACAGTGTTGAACAAGATCAGACTACTCATACGATAACAGTCTGATCTGGATCCACACTGTTTGCTAGAGAGACGTTACAAATGGATATCCTAAGGCTGAAGACTCGATCGCGGAATCGCATCTAAAATAATGACAAACAGTGATGAACAAGATCCGACTGCTCCTATGATAACAGTCTGATCTCGGTCCACTCCTTTTGCTACAGAGACGTTACAAATGGATCTGCATAGGTTGAACGACTCAATCGCGGAAATGTATCTAAAATTTACGTCTGCTGGAGTTATCTGCTACATGTAAATGCTTAGGCCAACGGCTAATTTCGCCGTGGACCCTGATCAGACTGTTCCTAGGAGAGCAGTCAGATTTGGGTCCAAACTGTTTGCTAAAAAGACGTCTTACGGACAGACACACATTGCGAATCCGGTTCAGGCTACTCCTAGGATAGCAGTTTAATACGAGTCCACACTGTTTGCTACAAAGACGGCTTATGGGTCGTTATGTCAGGGAAATGCAACTTATGCTTAAGTCAATGGCCAATATCCCCGTACAGACAAACATTTGGGACCAGGATCAGACTGCTCCTATGAGATCTGGGTCAATATTGATTGCTTCAAAGACGTCTTTCAATAACGAACTAGTAGACGACATATGGGTCGTTATGCAAGGAAAATGCAACTTATGCTTACGTCAATGGCTAATTTCTCCGTACAGACAAACATTGTGAACCTGGATCAGATTGCTCTTAGAAGAGCAGTTTTATCCGGATCCACACTGTTTGCTACAAAGACTGGACTAGAATAATCTAGCAGAACATAAATGGCGTTTCGCTGGCGTGCTAATGATGGCCCAACATTGATGGCTTAGTTGCTTTTTAATTTTTCAGGGGATCCTGATCAGTATTAATAAGAAACCCTATATTTCTTATGATTTTTTTCAGGGGGAGGGGGCTCCGGAGCCCCTGCCCCCCCCCTCTCTGGATCATCGCATCATGAATACGCCCAACTGATGTTAGATCCCTATCATAAATTTCTGAGCACCACATTTCGTAGAGCTCAATAGTCATATATAGCAGTTTTGTTAGAATAACGTCCTGTGCCAGCATGCTATTACCGAGCCACCATCGGCCCATGCGTTTGGCTGGTGTTCGACAGTGGTCTGATTTTGTGTGCTTATTTGGTCTTAAGCTTTTGGGTGCTCAAAAGAACCGTCTCACCGCTGTAAATAACTTCCCGTGCTAGCATGTTATATTGGGCCAAAATCGGCCCACGTTTTAAGCTGTTTTATTTTGAATAACTTCGGACCACCATCGGCCAATGGGTTTCACTAGTGGTTGTTGCGGATGGACGGGCGGACAGAAAGACAGTTATGTGACCATTTAGTCGGTATTAAAGCAATTAAACAATGCACCTGCAATCACCGTTTACTTACTTCAATGAAAGTGCAAGTTAGGCTAATAATCTAGTAGACAGATAACAGCAATAAATTAATAAGAACATTGAGACAAACACCAATTAAAGGACATCAAACCCTGCGCCAATTCACTGATGCGATAGTAAGTTCCCCCTGACATTAATTACCTTTATTCATGACCTTATTGAAAAAAATAAGGATAAGAAAATAAAAGGAATAAAGTAAGACAAATTATATCTAGTTATGTTTTTTTTTCACTCTTGTCCGTTAAAAATCTTATACCTTTTGTATAAGCTTATACTTGTTTGAAAAGTGTGACAGTAAATACAGATGATCAAAGATGGCGGACGAAGCAAAGTGAAACTTCAACACGAGTTTTTGTTGGTAAAATAACAGTTACTACATATACGTGCAGGTACAGACACGCATCCCCGTATCCCTAGACGTGCCGAGTAGTTGTTTCACAAACTACCGGACCCCGAGACAGTCCTCATAGGCGTGGCTCGGTGTCCGGTACCGGACCCGTAGCCCCGTAGTCTAGGGGTCCGGTACCGGACCCCGAGACAGTGCCTTTTAATTTTCGTCCTTAGTAGGTTTTCGCGCAGAATAGTTTCGTACGAGGAAAAGTACCACTAATCACTGAATTGTTTATTCGCGAATTATTCTATATTCTCGATGTAATGTTGGAAAACTTTATTTCAGGTTCTCATTTAGACACTGAAGCTACCTACCGCCCCCAGCCCAGCCCACCCCAGGCCAGCCCAACCCACCCCATCCCATCTCATCCCATCCCATCCGACCCACCCTACCAAAAGCATACCCCTACTCTCTCTCTCTCTCTCTCTCTCTCTCTCTCTCTCTCTCTCTCTCTACACCCACCCATCCACCCAAATCCATCAAAATATATGTTCGTCTGTCCGTTCTTCCGCCTGTCTATCAACAGATCAATCCATTCATGGTGGTGTAATGCTAATGTGGCTGTGTAATGCTGCTGATTAACAAGGATTTTGAACATATTAAAATTCCTATCGCGGAACTGGATAATCAGTCTGAGTCAGTGTAGGTCAAAGTATTTGTAAATAAAACTTTTCACTATATTGCAAGTTGGTATCGACAACCTAATGGTACTAGTAAAGACTTCCAGCTATTTAGAGACCAGCTTGAGCAAATAAGGAATAATTCAGCATAACGCAGGGCCGTCGTCGGCTTTTTTTAAGTGGTACGGCCATTGAACGCTGTCGACGTTCACCGAGTGCCGAAGGCACAAGTTGAGGGAGAGCACGAGAGGGGGATAAGCCCTCTCTCGTAAGGAGGGTATGGGGGACCTCCCCCATCAAAATTTTGGAATTAAAGATGACTATAGAAGCGAGTCTGTTGCACTTTGAGACCCGTTTTGCATATGAAACAGCTTATTTTACAGACATTATAGCTATATCTCAAATGCCTACCACATATTTTTTTCGACTGTCAGCCCCCCCCCTCCTACAACCACCAAAATATCAACAACTATTTCGACCCCCCGGTGGGTCTTATCAAAGTTAATTGATTCTTCTAAAACAAGTAGGCTAAAATGTATCAGTTAATTCTGATACAGATATCCCGCTATAGTTGTTTATTTTCTTTCTTTCCTTTTTTGTATTGTTCATTTTTCTTTTTATCTAATTTGTATCTACTGTTTTTGTGTTATTTTTTGTTTGTTTGTTTTTTTTCTTTCTATCTGTCCATTATATTTACGTACATGTAACCGTATATACATATAACCTCATGCCTTAAGATTAAGTGCGTAATAAAAATATTTTTTCTTATTTCTCAACCAAAAACATAATTGAGCCGCGACATGAGATTTCCAACAATGTGGTATGTGCCACCAGCAAAGGTTCAGACCAGCATGCGCATATGCGCAGTCTGATCAGAGACTTTGCTAGTCACTTAAATATTCTATCAGTATTAAGCTACTGACCGAACATAGTTTGGAGTTTCTAAGCTTAAAAGGAGGCTGCACAGGCTCATCTGAGTCTACTATTGTCAAAATACCACATTGTTGGAAATCACATGTCGCGGCTCAATTATGTCATGGGTACTCATTGAGGCGGTTTTTGTAAGAGCTCAAAACAAATGCTTAATTTTCAACCAAAAGATAAGCTTTGGGTACACAAAAGAACCGTCTCCATGAGACGGTTCTTTTGCGCACCCAAAACAAATGTTCAAACTGATGGATGAGAATATATTCACAATTTCACGCTGAACTATTTTCGCCTATCTGCATAGAATAGTTGTGCGCCAAGAGAAGTCTCCTTTAAAATGTCTGCTGGGCGGATGATGGGGGTATTGTGCCTATAGAGCACACAGTGAAAACCATTCAGACTGTGCGGATGTGCAGGGTGGTCTGAGTTTTAAATGGACACAGATGTAATTCTATGCTATGCTATGTCATTATTAAGTATACGTTTAGTTTAGAAACTACACAGCTGAAATTAAAGCTTTCCAAACACGCACCTTCGTCGTTCGTTTCTTGCAGTTCATTCAGTAGTATAGGTGCCACTATAGGGTAAATGACGTCACGACGTCAGATCCAAGATGGCGGCCCCCACGACGTCCGGTTCAAGATGTCGGCCCCCACGACACCAAGATGGCGGCCCCACGAAGTCAGATACGAGATGGCGGCCCCTGTGACGCGTTCGGTTACACCTCGGAGGGTGATTCATCGCCCTAGACCACGAGAAGGTAGCGTCACGTCCTAGAGCGCGGTGTCGTTCTTCTATATACAAGGGTGAGGGGCCTCTCATGTATCGAACGAACACGGATCTGGAGGAGTCTATATTGAGGATTTCCGGGTGTTTTTTTTACGCAGTTCAGAACGAGATCCAGTCTTTAATGGTGTAGCGCGTCGCAGCGCTCGGTTTATCCCGTTCCCCGGGTGGACCCTTTTTTTTCAGCACGGTCCTTGCACGTCTTTTGGGAGGGTTCGGCGTTTTCTTCTCAGAAGATTCCATTATTTGTTGTTCGTCCTTTAGTATCTCAATGAATTCCAGTCCGAAGTTGCTGTCTTACGCCCTCCGTCCGTTATACTATCCTCTCCTTTTCGCTTAAGCTC
This sequence comes from Loripinus fragilis, assembly GCA_964019695.1. Taxonomy (NCBI): domain Eukaryota; kingdom Metazoa; phylum Mollusca; class Bivalvia; order Lucinida; family Lucinidae; genus Loripinus; species Loripinus fragilis. Next base: position 4,961,556 of record OZ026518.1, on the reverse strand, counting down.
CGATTTTGCCATTTCTAAAGCTTGGGCTACTGGGGTGACCAGGTTCAATACGGGGTTTTCCTTTTGTCTCATTTCTTTCAACTCTCTGTATTTTCGGCCACTACCCACAATATAATGACCCTGACTGTCGCGTTCCGCGTAGCCATCTCTAACATCCAGCAAGTGCTGATACCATTTGTCGGGATCCGAGACGTATGGAATCCATTTCTGCTGTTGGTAATCGTAAACGAGTCTAGTGCCCATCTCTTTTCATCGATTTCCTCCTTCGTGCTCGAGTTATTCTTACGCTCTATTCATACGAAGGGGCGAGAGTCTAGTTCACTATCCTCAAGCACCTCAATTAATCGCACAGCAGCCTCTCTGGCTTTGCGCCGTAGTTGTCTACATCTCATCCGAAACAACAGTTCATCAAACAAAGCTATACACATAAAAGTAATGGCGAACATATTTACGCCTACGCAATACTTAATCCCTTTTCTTAGTTACCAGTTTTGATAGTCATTCGGGTTACACTCGGAACACCGTAATGCCCCTAACTGATTCATGTGATCACTTTGCACGTAACAGGATACGACCCCGTCTAGTTCGGGTAAGGCCCTTCCAATTTCTGTTAAGAGTTCTTTGACGGCAATGTATTCTGGGGGTCTCAGGTATAATCCCTTTTTCGTAGGTATCACCTCTTCTTGCGGCTTCCAATACTGCCTTATATCCATACATGCGCTGCCCTCGGTGATGGTGCAATAGACGTTCCCTCCAAGATGACTCTTATAGTTTTGTTTCTCTGTCCTCGCTTGATCCGCGTATTCTAAGTAATCCACCCAATTCTTCCATCGCATCAAGGTTAAGCTGATACCTTTCTTGGTCGGTTTGTCATCTTTCCATTCTCTCAGGTCAACACGCAGTTCACCTTTCCATTCTGTGACCTCGATAAAGCGATCGTTTCCGAGACTGAATCTGCATCTAGACATGTTTACTGTTTGACTGTCAGAATGGATATGACTAGATTGCTGCAAAGCGCCTTATATAGTGAGAGGTCTCTTCTGATTGGTCAATTATCCAGCCATCCGATTGGTCAACCTCCTCACTCCTGATCCCTCCTCCTCATTCTCCTTCACGACGTAGTAGAGTCCTCTTGGTCTTCAGAGGCTTTCTCGGTTTCTATATTATGATTTGGCCATATGTCCATAAATAAATCTTTTCTGAGTTTGATGGCTTGTCTGATAGAGTCCGCCTGATTCATATCGTGTTGGTTCTTAAACGTTTTAGCCGATTCCAGTATTCGCTGTTGAACAGGATCCTCTTGTAGCTCGTAATAATCTATTAGAAATTGAGCGTAATCTCGTCTGAGTTTTTTGCGGAGAGAAGGCAAATCATCATTAGCTGCGAGATGAATAGCTTTATCCGAACTAAAACCTCGCTCTTCATAAGCATTCACTTTAGCTATAAACTGCTCTACGTTCTCCTGCCTGATCAGATTTTGAAATCTCCTGTTCCAGATGTCGAGTTTAGAGCGCTCATCTCTTTGTTTTCTTCGTTTACCTGGAGGGCTTAAATCGCTTACCCTCCTATTCCATATATCCGGTTTATAACTTTCATCTCTTTCTTTATCCGGAGGGCTGATAGAGCGTATATAATCTAGGGATTCCACACTGTCAGCATCTTCATCATCAGAAATATCTCCGTCATCGGGAGACTGTTGATCGACAAATATGTCAGTTTGTAGTCTGTCCTGTTCGGATGTACTCGATTTTAGATCTAGGACGAGGTAACCATAAGGTCTTGTCGTGGCATCTTCAAATTTCCTCATAAATGTGGCGCAAGTGGACGGATAAATTCTTCTTGCCAAGGTCGCAACTTGTTGTCTGTCGATCGGATTATTAAACAAGACCAAATATTGCGTATTTAAAGCGATATTCCTGCAAGCTCTACCTTGAGGAAATACGTTTTGAGTCAAATACACGATAGATATATTTCTGTGGTGACTGCCTTTCGTAAAAAGGTCTGCAATTCTCTGGTCACACTTTGCTTCGGTCATCAGGTCATCAAAAATGATTAGGTTTCTTTTTGAGGGATCCATAAACTGAGCATTATCTAGATAGTCTGGGATACCCCGTATAAACTCTATACACGGAATTCTCTTCTGAAGGTCTTCGTACAGGGGCTGCCATTGTCCAAAACACCATAAGATTCGTTCCGGTGGCGGTTGTACTAACGAGGAAAGTAACAGTTTTCTAGTCCATTCCGTTTTCCCCGATCCACTGGGTCCAGTTACGTCATAGAGAATGGGTGTCTAAATGTCATTTCCTTCAATGGTTGTGACTGGTCGGTATATTTCCCATTGCCATGGACATTGCGTTCATGTCTTTGCAATGCATCACGCCTACTATAGGACTGGTTGCAGATCAAACACCTGATCATTTTGTCTCAGTTAGTATTATTTCTCTACATTCATACGGGTGTCATCCTTCTTACGATCATTGGATCATTGTTACCACCACCACCGACACCACCACCACCCACCAACACCGACACCCACCACCACCACCCACCACCACAGACACCGACACCCACCACCACCACCAACCACCACCACCACCACCACCACCACCACCACATGGTGGACCATTGTTTCCTGACTGTACATTCACTGTATCCTCACTGTATCCTCACTGTGCCCCAATGTACCCTCACTGTATACTCACTGTACCCCACTGTACTCTCACTGTAACCCCACTGTATCCTCCCTGTACCCTCACTGTATCCCACTTTACCCCAACTGAACCCTCACTGTATCCTCACTGTACCCTCACTGTATCCTCACTGTGCCCCACTGTACTCTTACTGTATCCCCACTGTATCCTCCCTGTACCCTCAATGTATCCTCCTTCCCTCCTCCTCCTCACCCTCTCCTCCTCCCTCCTAATCTCACTGTACCCAAACTGAACCCTCACTGTGCCCCAATGTACACTCACTGTATCCTCACTGTACCCCACTGTACCCTTACTGTATCCCAACTGAACCCTCACTGTATCCTCACTGTGCCCCAATGTACCCTCACTGTATACTCACTGTACCCCACTGTACTCTCACTGTAACCCCACTGTATCCTCCCTGTACCCTCAATGTATCCTCCTTTCCTCCTCCTCCTCACCCTCTCCTCCTCCCTCCTAATCCCACTGTACCCCAACTGAACCCTCACTGTGCCCCAATGTACCCTCACTGTATCCTCACTGTACCCCACTGTACTCTCACTGTATCCCCACTGTATCCTCCCTGTACCCTCACTGTATCCTCCTTCCCCCTCCTCCTCACCCTCTCCTCCTCCCTCCTAGCTCCATTATGAATTTGAACTATCATGATCACTGTTTTTTACGGACATTATACTCGTTGTAGAACGTTCTATCATCGTAGGTTCACCGGTAATTGTGGGTTGACCATGATTATATAATGATTAAGCATAACAGTTTCGCTTTAAACAACCAGTCGTCAGCATTTACGCTATGTATAGTCTTAAGATGATGTACTATATTTAGCACATCCTTTCTATGGCATATTGGACACTGGAACTTGTATCTATGAGGCATAGTTTTGATCTGTTTTTAAACACCATTTAAAACGAAACTTTATGTATATCAGCTTGCTGGGCAAGCCTTTCCTTTTAAATCGAAACTTTTATAATACAAACGCGAGCCTTCCTTTAAAAACGACACTTTTATGTATAACCTGGCAAGCCTTTCCTTTTAAATCTAAACGCTTATAATACAAGTGCGAGCCTTCCTTTTAAAACGACACTTTAATGTTTCAGCTTCCTGGGCAATGCTTTTCACGCGTTCTTATAACGCGAAGATGAATCACGCTATATAAAAAAAAAACGTGTGGCGTTCGAAAACACCAGTTTACAAACGTTTGAGCTAAATAGTATCATTTAAACTGTTCAATTTGCATGTTTATTGTTCAACTGTCATATTAGCTATGACTCGATTGCATGCGATGCGCATTATATAGCGAGAGGTTTTTTCTGATTGGTCAATAATTAATCATAGTAATATCGTTATAAATGTATATATCATAAGCCATACATTTCGCAATTCGTCTCTAGACTATGAACAGACGATACGTAAGTTGAATTTAGGGGTTAATTGTCTCATGTACCTACCTGTACACGAGCAGGGAAGGCTCTGGCGAGTCTGCGCTGATGTACCAGCTTGTGTTAAGTCGTTGATGAATACTTTTAAGAAATCTTTATGAGCGTAGGACGCCTAGTCACTGCGAGAGTTAGGAAAGCTCTGTAATGCGATCATGAGTCGACTATTTAATGTCTACATACGATGATGTCATCCAAAATGGCCGTCGCCCATGCGCAAAGAGAGCATTTAATTAAACAACATCTATATCCGTACTTTGTACATTAGTTCTCAGGTAAATATAGACTCTGACAAAGGCGAAGAATGAGAAGAATCGCATTATTGGTGTATTTATACACCCTAGACATTTAGCATGAAAAGGGCGAAATCGCCATCGCCTTTCCTAGTACACGCTATAGATACATCAAACGTCTGGTCCGATGGACAGGCTCATCTGCTTGAATAACGCACTCTGATCAGTAAATTCGATGTTGAACAGTGAAGACCCAACGCAATGATACAGCAAAGTCGTCCGTATTGAAAAGGTGGGTTTTCCGTGGGCCTGTCTCAATTCATCCTGAATTGTAAAATCGATAAGCAATTTCAAAACATGGATCAAAGTGAATGCAGCCGGTCAGATCCGGTCAGCAGCTGATTATATTGCTGAATGAATTGAGACAGGCCCACGGAAAACCCACCTTTTCAATACGGACGACTTTGCTGTATCATTGCGTTGGGTCTTCACTGTTCAACATCGAATTTACTGATCAGAGTGCGTTATTCAAGCAGATGAGCCTGTCCATCGGACCAGACGTTTGATGTATCTATAGCGTGTACTAGGAAAGGCGATGGCGATTTCGCCCTTTTCATGCTAAATGTCTAGGGTGTATAAATACACCAATAATGCGATTCTTCTCATTCTTCGCCTTTGTCAGAGTCTATATTTACCTGAGAACTAATGTACAAAGTACGGATATAGATGTTGTTTAATTAAATGCTCTCTTTGCGCATGGGCGACGGCCATTTTGGATGACATCATCGTATGTAGACATTAAATAGTCGACTCATGATCGCATTACAGAGCTTTCCTAACTCTCGCAGTGACTAGGCGTCCTACGCTCATAAAGATTTCTTAAAAGTATTCATCAACGACTTAACACAAGCTGGTACATCAGCGCAGACTCGCCAGAGCCTTCGCTGCTCGTGTACAGGTAGGTACATGAGACAATTAACCCCTAAATTCAACTTACGTATCGTCTGTTCATAGTCTAGAGACGAATTGCGAAATGTATGGCTTATGATATATACATTTATAACGATATTACTATGATTAATTATTGACCAATCAGAAAAAACCTCTCGCTATATAATGCGCATCGCATGCAATCGAGTCATAGCTAATATGACAGTCGAACAATAAACATGCAAATTGAACAGTTTAAATGATACTATTTAGCTCAAACGTTTGTAAACTGGTGTTTTCGAACGCCACACGTTTTTTTTTTATATAGCGTGATTCATCTTCGCGTTATAAGAACGCGTGAAAAGCATTGCCCAGGAAGCTGAAACATTAAAGTGTCGTTTTAAAAGGAAGGCTCGCACTTGTATTATAAGCGTTTAGATTTAAAAGGAAAGGCTTGTCAGGTTATACATAAAAGTGTCGTTTTTAAAGGAAGGTTCGCGTTTGTATTATAAAAGTTTCGATTTAAAAGGAAAGGCTTGCCCAGCAAGCTGATATACATAAAGTTTCGTTTTAAATGGTGTTTAAAAACAGATCAAAACTATGCCTCATAGATACAAGTTCCAGTGTCCAATATGCCATAGAAAGGATGTGCTAAATATAGTACATCATCTTAAGACTATACATAGCGTAAATGCTGACGACTGGTTGTTTAAAGCGAAACTGTTATGCTTAATCATTATATAATCATGGTCAACCCACAATTACCGGTGAACCTACGATGATAGAACGTTCTACAACGAGTATAATGTCCGTAAAAAACAGTGATCATGATAGTTCAAATTCATAATGGAGCTAGGAGGGAGGAGGAGAGGGTGAGGAGGAGGGGGAAGGAGGATACAGTGAGGGTACAGGGAGGATACAGTGGGGATACAGTGAGAGTACAGTGGGGTACAGTGAGGATACAGTGAGGGTACATTGGGGCACAGTGAGGGTTCAGTTGGGGTACAGTGGGATTAGGAGGGAGGAGGAGAGGGTGAGGAGGAGGAGGAAAGGAGGATACATTGAGGGTACAGGGAGGATACAGTGGGGTTACAGTGAGAGTACAGTGGGGTACAGTGAGTATACAGTGAGGGTACATTGGGGCACAGTGAGGATACAGTGAGGATTCAGTTGGGATACAGTAAGGGTACAGTGGGGTACAGTGAGGATACAGTGAGGGTACATTGGGGCACAGTGAGGGTTCAGTTTGGGTACAGTGAGATTAGGAGGGAGGAGGAGAGGGTGAGGAGGAAGAGGGAAGGAGGATACATTGAGAGTACAGGGAGGATACAGTGGGGATACAGTAAGAGTACAGTGGGGCACAGTGAGGATACAGTGAGGGTACAGTGAGGATACAGTGAGGGTTCAGTTGGGGTAAAGTGGGATACAGTGAGGGTACAGGGAGGATACAGTGGGGTTACAGTGAGAGTACAGTGGGGTACAGTGAGTATACAGTGAGGGTACATTGGGGCACAGTGAGGATACAGTGAGGATACAGTGAATGTACAGTCAGGAAACAATGGTCCACCATGTGGTGGTGGTGGTGGTGGTGGTGGTGGTGGTGGTGGTTGGTGGTGGTGGTGGGTGTCGGTGTCTGTGGTGGTGGGTGGTGGTGGTGGGTGTCGGTGTTGGTGGGTGGTGGTGGTGTCGGTGGTGGTGGTAACAATGATCCAATGATCGTAAGAAGGATGACACCCGTATGAATGTAGAGAAATAATACTAACTGAGACAAAATGATCAGGTGTTTGATCTGCAACCAGTCCTATAGTAGGCGTGATGCATTGCAAAGACATGAACGCAATGTCCATGGCAATGGGAAATATACCGACCAGTCACAACCATTGAAGGAAATGACATTTAGACACCCATTCTCTATGACGTAACTGGACCCAGTGGATCGGGGAAAACGGAATGGACTAGAAAACTGTTACTTTCCTCGTTAGTACAACCGCCACCGGAACGAATCTTATGGTGTTTTGGACAATGGCGACCTTCAGAAGAGAATTCCGTGTATAGAATTTATACGGGGTATCCCAGACTATCTAGATAATGCTCAGTTTATGGATCCCTCAAAAAGAAACCTAATCATTTTTGATGACCTGATGACCGAAGCAAAGTGTGACCAGAGAATTGCAGACCTTTTTACGAAAGGCAGTCACCACAGAAATATATCTATCGTGTATTTGACTCAAAACGTATTTCCTCAAGGTAGAGCTTGCAGGGATATCGCTTTAAATACGCAATATTTGGTCTTGTTTAATAATCCGATCGACAGACAACAAGTTGCGACCTTGGCAAGAAGAATTTATCCGTCCACTTGCGCCACATTTATGAGGAAATTTGAAGATGCCACGACAAGACCTTATGGTTACCTCGTCCTAGATCTAAAATCGAGTACATCCGAACAGGACAGACTACAAACTGACATATTTGTCGATCAACAGTCTCCCGATGACGGAGATATTTCTGATGATGAAGATGCTGACAGTGTGGAATCCCTAGATTATATACGCTCTATCAGCCCTCCGGATAAAGAAAGAGATGAAAGTTATAAACCGGATATATGGAATAGGAGGGTAAGCGATTTAAGCCCTCCAGGTAAACGAAGAAAACAAAGAGATGAGCGCTCTAAACTCGACATCTGGAACAGGAGATTTCAAAATCCGATCAGGCAGGAGAACGTAGAGCAGTTTAAAGCTAAAGTGAATGCTTATGAAGAGCGAGGTTTTAGTTCGGATAAAGCTATTCATCTCGCAGCCAATGATGATTTGCCTTCTCTCCGCAAAAAACTCAGACGAGATTACGCTCAATTTCTAATAGATTATTACGAGCTACAAGAGGATCCTGTTCAACAGCAATTACTGGAATCGGCTAAAACGTTTAAGAACCAACACGATATGAATCAGGCGGTCTCTATCAGACAAGCCATCAAACTCAGAAAAGATTTATTTATGGACATATGGCCGAATCATAATATAGAAACCGAGAAAGCCTCTGAAGACCAAGAGGACTCTACTACGTCGTGAAGGAGATGAGGAGGAGGGATCAGGAGTGAGGAGGTTGACCAATAGGATGGCTGGATAATTGACCAATCAGAAGAGACCTCTCACTATATAAGGCACTTTGCAGCAATCTAGTCATATCCATTCTGACAGTCAAACAGTAAACATGTCTAGATGCAGATTCAGTCTCGGAAACGATCGCTTTATCGAGGTCACAGAATGGAAAGGTGAACTGCGTGTTGACCTGAGAGAATGGAAAGATGACAAACCGACCAAGAAAGGTATCAGCTTAACCTTGATGCGATGGAAGAATTGGGTGGATTACTTAGAATACGCGGATCAAGCGAGGACAGAGAAACAAAACTATAAGAGTCATCTTGGAGGGAACGTCTATTGTACCATCACCGAGGGCAGCGCATGTATGGATATAAGGCAGTATTGGAAGCCGCAAGAAGAGGTGATACCTACGAAAAAGGGATTATACCTGAGACCCCCAGAATACATTGCCGTCAAAGAACTCTTAACAGAAATTGGAAGGGCCTTAACCGAACTAGACGGGGTCGTATCCTGTTACGTGCAAAGTGATCACATGAATCAGTTAGGGGCATTACGGTGTTCCGAGTGTAACCCGAATGACTATCAAAACTGGTAACTAAGAAAAGGGATTAAGTATTGCGTAGGCGTAAATATGTTCGCCATTACTTTTATGTGTATAGCTTTGTTTGATGAACTGTTGTTTCGGATGAGATGTAGACAACTACGGCGCAAAGCCAGAGAGGCTGCTGTGCGATTAATTGAGGTGCTTGAGGATAGTGAACTAGACTCTCGCCCCTTCGTATGAATAGAGCGTAAGAATAACTCGAGCACGAAGGAGGAAATCGATGAAAAGAGATGGGCACTAGACTCGTTTACGATTACCAACAGCAGAAATGGATTCCATACGTCTCGGATCCCGACAAATGGTATCAGCACTTGCTGGATGTTAGAGATGGCTACGCGGAACGCGACAGTCAGGGTCATTATATTGTGGGTAGTGGCCGAAAATACAGAGAGTTGAAAGAAATGAGACAAAAGGAAAACCCCGTATTGAACCTGGTCACCCCAGTAGCCCAAGCTTTAGAAATGGCAAAATCGGAGCTTAAGCGAAAAGGAGAGGATAGTATAACAGACGGAGGGCGTAAGGCAGCAACTTCGGACTGGAATTCATTGAGATACTAAAGGACGAACAACAAATAATGGAATCTTCTGAGAAGAAAACGCCGAACCCTCCCAAAAGACCTGAAAGGACCGTGCTGAAAAAAAGGGTCCACCCGGGGAACGGGATAAACCGAGCGCTGCGACGCGCTACACCATTAAAGACTGGATCTCGTTCTGAACTGCGTAAAAAAAACACCCGGAAATCCTCAATATAGACTCCTCCAGATCCGTGTTCGTTCGATACATGAGAGGCCCCTCACCCTTGTATATAGAAGAACGACACCGCGCTCTAGGACGTGACGCTACCTTCTCGTGGTCTAGGGCGTTGACTCACCCTCCGAGGTGTAACCGAACGCGTCACAGGGGCCGCCATCTCGTATCTGACTTCGTGGGGCCGCCATCTTGGTGTCGTGGGGGCCGACATCTTGGACCGGACGTCGTGGGAGCCGCCATCTTGGATCTGACGTCGTGACGTCATTTACCCTATAGTGGCACCTATACTACTTCATTCGTTCGCAATTTTCAAGTTGAGAGCGTCTGTTCTTTCTTTGTGTACATGTATTCATTCTCGTCTGAGTCATAGCACTCCTTAAATAAGTTTTCAGTCTGCGCAAAGCTGAAAATATTCTTTCACTGGTGGCATTTGTTGATGGAATCACCAAAAGTATAATGACGAGAGTCACGATTTCAGGATAGATTGCTCGCATTTCTGGTTTTAGCTCACGTAGATAACCAAACATGTATGACGGTTTGATTGTGCCACTGCCTTCATTTTTCTAGCTAGTCTCTGTAGCCGAGGAAACTGGTTTGAGTCTAGCTTTGTCGGACAAACCGAAGACAGGGTTTGTCGCGTCGCGGCCCAATTGTAATTACTATCACACAGTTTTTAATTGCGTTTGTTTAACCACTGTCTTTCATACCCTGAGGCAGACGAAATATTGACCAGCACATGGTTTATCGTTTAATATTATTAATCTTTGATCATCGCAAAAGTGGTCATTAAAAGAGGTCTAGAAAGAAGCGTGAGAAAATGGCCCTGCAAAAAACATGTTTGGCCAAAAACGTGGTCCGGCTAAAATCATTTCGGGCAAAAAAGTGGTCCGGCCATGGCCTGACCGGCCGGACCGCCGACGACGGCCTTGTAACGGTAACAAAACACCCTCGTTCATGCCTTAGGAAATTTCAACTTCAAAGATATTGACCAGACAGACTCAACAAATCAGGTGCAGCGGGTCAGGTCCGAAAGCCCCTGCCCAGCCTAGGTGCCGACCTACATAGTTTATTTTTTCAATATCATCCTCTGTGGAGATTTTTCAAAAATAAATTTTATCTAAAATCATCACATAGACTAAAAGCAATAAGTGGAACATTAATGATAATAGTTATAGTTATAATTTGGATTTAATTGCATTTTATTAAGGTTTATCAAAATGTCTATAAATAGAACTGGATGTGGGCTTTAGGAAAATGACCATATTCGTGAAATTAACGCATTTTAAAGTAAGATTCTTTAAAAAAAAAATCTTCAATTTGTCTTTTATTTGCAGAATGTTTGCCAAACTCGCTTGTAGACCTCTCAAATTTCCGATAAAAATCAACTGAAACCTTGATTCTTTCAGACCCCCCTGCGAGCAATAAATTGGCAATAAAATCAAAATTATTGTTATTTACTATTATTAATACTAGTAAATAACCGACGTACTTTCTGTGTAGACTGATTAATTGGTTGTGAAGCACAGGAAGGGGCGGAGTAAACTATAATGACGGATTCAATGATCGTATACAATATTGTAATTTAGGCCTTATGAGGCTTTTGCAAGAAAGTAAGTATGACTAGGAAATGCCACAGTCACGCACTGCAAACCAACCCATGACACCGCGAGGAAGAGACAAAGAAACTAGCAGAATACTAACAGCTACATGACAATAAAAAGTCTATTAAAGTAAAGCAACCAGCTCCCTCTTCCCCAGCGAGATGATCGCAAAACTAGAAAGGTCACTAAATACTGCACAACAAAACTACGGCTAAACAATGAGGGCAACAATAAACAATTAATCAACAACAAAAAGCCATCGCCTTAGAACGAACAGTGGTTGAAGCCAACGGTGGTTTAAATGAATTTTACTGGCCAAATAAATGTCTCTCAACTCACAGACAGTCAGAACTAAAGAAAGCCCCTAGTTGAGCCACGGTGGGCCCAACCAAAACAAACACCAGACACTGACCCATCGATAAAACCTTTTTGCTGACTCACCGCCGTGCAATTAAAGAGGAAACCATAGCTCTAAACTGTGATTGTGGTTTTAACCAGGCATACAGACTGTCGCATAATATCCATTCAATATCATGAATATCCCACTCTTTTATAATGATTGATGATCTTTTTGAAATGATCAAGAGTTTTCAAGCTAACGTTGTGTTTAACAATCAACTCTGAGTGTTTTCGTTAGATTTTAGAAAATGGTTTACGAGGTTTATGTACTAGGAGATAATGCATCGATAAGTTATGGATCTTGAATCATGCAAACCAAACATCTAAGTGTCTTTATCCACATCAGAATTTAGGGTGAGGTTGGTACCATTAAATATGTTTAAGCCCTCCAAAATAGTAGGTGAGTATGATCAGGAAATACCACAATCACAAACCACAGACAACCCCGTGGCACTGCGAGGAAGAGCCGCCCAACCTTCACGAGATACCAGGAAGACAAATTAAGCAAAGAAACCAGCTTTGACCGTTCCAAGGCGGTGCTTTTTTGGTAGAACCTTTTTGTTATTTATGTTTCACGTTTGTTTTGTCTTGTCTATTCCTTGTGATCACCTGCTCGGAAAGGGCTGACCTCTTGGCTCTCTTGTGTGTGATGTTTTTTATTTGTGTTTTGTCACTTCCCTTATGGTGCCCCAGGTCTGGTGTGCTACTTAACTGTGTTGATTCCTGATCTTTGCCTCCTTTACTTTTAATGATATCGATAGCCTTATTTTAGTAATTTAGCAGTCATAATTGGTTTCAATTGTCGAAGTCACTTGCATTTGAGCATACTCTTGCACAACGAATATGCTGCGAAATATAAATACCATAAGAGAAGGTCTGGATGGGGGTCTGGTATTCACAATTCAATAAAAGATTAGCCCATTATTCATCTCATTAATATAAGACCAAATATTCATCACAAGTAAGAAAGGTGGCAAAGAAATCTGATTATTCACTATTCATTAATTCTTTCTTCAATTCATTTAAAAATAGGATTATTCATTAATTTTAAGGCCCTCATTATTTACTATTCATTATTTTTGCTCATTATTCATTATAAAAAAAGGTCCATTATTCACTAATCATTATACCCTATCCAGACCCTCATAAGAATGGATGCGATGGACATCTACATCCAGAAATGGGAAATTAACTATTTCAAAATTAAAATCATCTCGTTTTATCATAAATTTTAAATAAAACTATGTCATTATTCATGGACAAGCCCAAGTCGAAAAAGAAGGCTTCAGTATCCAAAGAATCAGCGTTATTTAACTGAAGTTCTGTGGGATATATCTGACTTAAAATTTGTTTGAAATAGGGACTATCAATATACAGTAAGTCATCTAGATATCATTAAGTGGAGTTAAACTCCTCAATAACATCAGCCTGATTATTGCCAAAAAGGGACAACATGAAAGTAAGTAAGAAGGCAAAGATCAGGAATCGAAACAATCAAGAACCACACCAGGCACAAAACACCAGATGGGAAAGTAATAAAAAAACACAAGAAAACTTCACACACAAGTGAGCCAAGAGGTAAGCCCTTTCTCAGCAGATGACCATAAGGCTGCAATGAACAGACAAGAAAGCATGACAAACACGAAACATAAATAACAAAAAGGATCCACAAAAGAAGCACCGCCTTGGAACAGTCAGTAAAAATATTTTACTGGAGGGCTTAAACTAGTTTTATTGTACCAACCTCACCCTTATTTCTGATGTGGACCAAGAAAAATACACACTGAGATATAAAAAGGAGATAAAACAAAGATAAGGATTCAACAGTATCTACAATTGAATATCGGAGTAAAAGAAATCCAACACCGATGGGCCTGGCTACAGACATAACATCAGGCCCTAAAGCTCTCATCTAAAGATAAGTATTTAAGTCGGAACTGAGGTCCGACCCACAGGCTTGCATACTCACTTACTATTTTTGCAATTATAGAGGAAAGCAAAGTTGCAAACCATGATTGGGGTGACTACCAAGCACGCAATCTGTTACAATACATTAATGTTATATCCAATCTTCTTATAATGAGAAATTATTTTAATAAACTGCGCTGAAAATTAATTAGAGCCAACAATTTTTCTTCAATTTATACACTCTCTCTTGCAACAAAACAAAAATAAATTTGCAACAAGAGGAGCACAATTAGTACCCTTTGGAATACCTTCACACACATTTAATAAATATAGTGTCTAAAGGATGATGGTGGGCGTCACAAATTTCTAACATGCCCAAAAATATATCTTTTTGGTTGTTCCGAAGTCAAAAAAGCGTGTTACTTATTACAAGACAAATAAAGAGAGCCCTCTCTATTAAAATCTGTTAGTTTAATTATGTAAGTAAGAAAGAGGGCAAACATTAGGAATCGATGCAATCATGTACCACACTTGAACCAGGATACCAGTGGGAAAGTGACAAACTCACAATTAGACATCACAAACGAGAGCAAAGCTTTCTTTGATTAGATTAAGAAGAAGAAAAACTTTATTAACCTCATAATAGGTCAATAGGGGTCGAGGCCATCCCCTATTAACCTTACAATCAAGCCAAGTATTATCTGCAATAGGTCATACAGACCCTTGAGCAAATAACTATATATAAACAAGTGAACTAAGTATCTGCATGGCGGATAGTGTAGAAGCAACCACATAACTGTAAATTTCACAAATTGTTGAATTCAGAGGAACTGGCCGGATGTCGCGACGCACTACCTCTTGTCTGTTCCTTGCCATTTTGTTTGCAGTGTTACTTTCGTCATCTTAAACTGCCAAATATCCGTCAAAATAAAGCTGCACCAGCATGTGCTGGACCGGCATTATGTTGTTGATCGCATACAAATACAAATTTACAAATACATCATGAGCCAATGTAGTGTAGAAAGTAGAGAAATCTTTTTAGACACACTAGATGCTAGAAAACCTTTAGATTTAAATTTATTAGGAGCCTCACCTGAAAATTTAACCCATATACGCCTAGCATCCTTTTCGTGAGACATAGACAAACAGTGCATAATCAGAATCTTGTCAGGGTCTCCACTGTTTTCTTACTGAATATTCTATTAGAAATTGGTTAAAAATGGAAAATACCACATAACAACACTTAAAACGGAAATGGACTGGTCCAATTGATAAGAGTCGGAATTTCATTAAGCTTAAATGGGTTAATATACCAAAATAGAAATTTTCGATTCCTTTCATAACCTTTTTCACAATACTTTATAACATGGTTTTTAATCGTAGTGAGACAAGAGCTTATAAGTACACTCAGCCAAATTGCCATCCGTCAAAGGATATTTGGACACATTTTTTGTCCAACCCTTTTTTGTTACACCACAAATCACTTAGTGCCCAACTTTTGCCAAAACATAAAATTGCATCGCAGCGATTAGTTTCTTATGCAGCGTCAAGCCTAAGTCAACTCAACTGCCTACAACATCCTCTGTAATTTTGAAGTAATATGCAGTTTTATATTCATATAAATTAGTGATGTAACGCTTGACGACACACTGAAAACAGGCTTATAAACAAAATAATTCCCTTTTCCCATTTTTTGAACTACTGATTTTAGAAATCCTTCTTTTGTTGTATTTAACTGCTAAACACTAAATGTTTGTTTACACAAAACTAAGGTGTAAATGCACTTTAAGCACTTGGTATGTAACTGGACAATAAATTATTGAATCTTCATTACATCTTCGCGCTATATGTTTTATTTTACAAAATATTTCACTTTTTCCTGTTTGGGTAACTACTGTATTTAAGAATCATTCTTTTGGTATATTTAATAGTTAGACAATACATATTTATAACCACAAAACTAAATTGTGAACTTAAGCATTTGTGATGCAACTGGAAACGAATCATGGCGTATTCATTACATCTTAGCTGTAATTGTGTATTTGAATAGAACTCCAATTACAAAACAACAAAACTATACTATGAACAGCTCAGTTTCAGCTTTTCTTTTTAAAGAAGAGTTTCAGAGATATAATGGAGTTATTGTCATCAATAAATTACATAAGAATGCGTCAGAGATTTGACAGGAAACCTTTTAATTGCGTCTTTGTTACTCTCAATATATTTGGCTTTATTTAAAGTAACTGTAAGCATACATACCTGAAAAGACCATCAATGGATTGACTAACAACATTAACGCAAATTTCAGCATCACATCCTCATGTTTGAAGTAGATCTCTCTTGAATATTCTCCTTTATAAATAGGGCTGTAATGAAGACACAAGAAGATATTGTCCAAGTTACATCATTTAATATAAGTCTCGTTTTGATAAGCATTCTCCGCTAAATGACATTTTTCTATGCATGAACAACATATACAGAAATGCAACACTTTGTATGTCAGTTCCTTTGCACGTTTTAGCTTCACTGAGATGAACAACCAGACAGTTTTCTCTAGGCAAGACGTAACTTCATGTTAAAATAACACTGCGGTATTTTCATCTCCCTCCAACCTCCAATAATGCAGCCACTTATGATGCCTACAATATATTACAGCTGTTTATACCCACGAGACAAAAAGCTCGCCAATTTTTCGATGATAAAGTGCTTAGGTACATTTATTTATCAAGTTCTCAAAAGTTGGTGACGTAACCATACTGGGCACATTAATAATTTCCCAACATTTAAGGTCTATATTTTTTAAATTTGTGTTCAATGTTTTAAGCATACTGATTGGTCCACGCATTGTTCCCGACTCGTTAATTTCGTATTCCAGCTGGTGGCACTCTTCTTACTGTCAGTATAATTGAGTTTAAGTACATTTAGAAAAGACGTAACATTGTTGGACACGAAATGTCACATCACCAAACAATTTTTTGAAAGTGGTTTTATTTACAAAATTATGTAATAATTGATATGTTTTACGTTTCGATCTGAAAGAGTGGGCTTTTAGAAAGACACTAAACGCTTGTTGTATTCCCTAAGTCTTCATATTAAGTTTGCATGGACGTGAATTTAAACCTGATTCTCGAAATGTCACCTGGAATGTCCATAAACGCCATTTCCCCCCTATTTCATGCTCAAACAAACCACAAGCTTCGGAGTTTTACAATAAAAGAAGGTACTATTCTTTCATTTCTAAACAGATTTTATATTGCATGGCACACTAGAGAAAAGATATTTTAGCATTTGGATAATTATTGGTGATGTTACCAAAAGTGACTGGACAAAAAACGTGTCTGTTTCAGGAGAAAAAAAAAACATTACCCCAATTATGCCTAATGAAATTTCCCACCCTTATCAATTGGACCAGTCCGTTACCGTTTTAAGGGTTGCCCGGTGGTATTTTTAATTTTTATTCAAATTTTAATAGAAATTTCTGCAAGCAAACAGTGGAGAACCTGATCAGACGCTGCGTTTTGCGGCGTCTGATCTGGTATTGCACTGTTTGCAGGTGTCGCACAAAAAGGACGGCAGGCTTATATGGGTTAAGTTACGGTCATGCTAGCTACACCATGGGTTTTCTCTATTTATTATTGATATATCTGTATCATTTCGTTGAAAACACGATGGAATAAACATACATCGCCCTAAACTGAAAAAGTCACAAGATTAGACTTTAGAGGTCGCAACAGCTGTCGTCGTGCCGCGTGGAGTTGGTAAAACCTCTCCACATACATCGATATAGTGTTGATATTTTTTTCATATTCTGGTCCTTTTGGAATATTGGGTTCTGATGAAAAGCAGAATATCGCTTAGGCCGGTGCTAGGGTGGCATGCAAATTGTTGCACTTTCCATTAGTTCTCGTGGACAGACTCAATAAAACCGAGTCTGCTGTTTTCTTTATTGTAGGTTCTCTCTATTTCTGAAGTATCCGTTTTTTCCAGATTATTTATATGATTCAATATTCGATTGTCTTTCTAATGCTAATTTCAATAATACAAGAGCAAGATAACACATAATGCTGGTCATGATCTTTATTTATTAAATATTATACAACTTAACATACACCCCTTAACATACACTTGTACAACTTAAGTGTAGCTTGCTATGTGCACAACGCTTTTAAATGCATATCTCTGCACACTTCTGAAGTGCGATATCTCAAAAAGTATCATTGCTAGAAACTGGACACTGACTGACACTCTATCAGCTAACAGATGATGACGAGTTAATTATCTCATAAAAATTAAATAGCAAAATTATATACTTTTTGTAAGTTATCGCCCTTTGAAAATTTGGACATTGCAATTTTGTGAGATATTTCAAACAGTATTTACACCAGAGTTTTGAAACTTTGTTAGCTGATAGGGGCTGATAAGTAAAATTCTGGGTGACATTTCTTTTAAAAAGTGTGTAATTGCATATTTTGGAAAGTTTGAAATTGCAACCACATGTCTCTAATGTTTCAAAAGCTCTGGCGTGTTCTTCGATAGACCTTCCGGCCATGTTTGATGTTTTTGGTTTGGCCATTCAATGTACATTAGAAGTTAAATGTGTTCAAAAATCTTTATTTAATGTGCTGGAAAACAGAAAATAGACACACCGTTCCGTTTGACTGCTCTTGAAATCCTTTGGTGTATTTGTTTTAATCAATAGATCTTTCATGCATTTTTCGCATAAACTCAATCATTGATATTCGAGAAATTAAAATTATAAAAGTAGACGGTTGGCATTTTTGTTTAGCCTAGTGTATAATATAGCTCGATCAGTAGGAACGAGCCAAGTCGGAGATTGTAAACCTTCTCCTCTCATACTATAAACATGGTATGCATTTTTATGTCCTATATAAAGTACTTTACATTTATTCCCATTAAAACATTTGCCATTCTTTGGACCATCGACATAAATTGTTCATGTTTTGCTGAAGTATATTAATATCCTCTGCTGTTGGAACAGATCTGTAAACTGTCTGCGAATTTCCGGATGTGACTGGATATTACTGTATCAATGTCAATAAAAAACCAAATATAGAATATCGATCCAAGGACAGGGCCTTGGGGCACATCGTGCAATGCGAAGATTTGGTACCAGTAAAATGCATTTAACTCCCCCAGTGGCTTAGGTTACATATAGGGAATTTTTCTCCTGTTATGAAGTCCAACATTTGTGGATGAAATGCACATTTTCTATTCTGAGAGGTCTCAAGTTTTTTGTCCGCAAATTGCTATTTATTATTTCATTTTTAATTTCACCAGTCTAAGAGTTGTTACCGTTTCCTGTCTATCCTTGCTCAGATCCATTGTTACTATTTCCTGTCTACCCTTGCTTAGGTCCATTGTTAGTGTTTCCTGTCTACCCTTGCTTAGGTCCATTGTTAGTGTTTCCTGTCTACCCTTGCTCAGATCCATTGTTACCGTTTCCTGTCTACCCTTGCTCAGATCCATTGTTAGCGTTTCCTGTCTACCCTTGCTCAAATCCATTGTTACTGTTTCCTGTCTACCCTTGCTCAGATCCATTGTTACTGTTTCCTGTTTGCTCAGATCCATTGTTACTATTTCCCGTCTACCCTTGCTCAGATCCATTGTTACTGTTTCCTGTCTACCCTAACTCAGATCCATTGTTACTGTTTCCTGTCTACCCTTGCTCAGATCCATTGTTACCGTTTACTGTCTGTCCTTGCTCAGATCCATTGTTACTGTTTCCTGTCTACCCTTGCTCGGATCCATAGTTACTGTTTCCTGTCTAACCTTGCTCAGATCCATTGTTACTATTTCCTGTCTACCATTGCTCAGATCCATTGTTACTGTTTCTTGTCTACCCCTGCTTAGGTCCATTGTGAGTGTTTCCTGTCTACCCTTGCTTAGGTCCATTGTAACTGTTTCCTGTCTGTCCTTGCTCAGATCCATTGTTACTATTTCCTGTCTACCCTTGCTCAGATCCATTGCAACTGTTTCCTGTCTACCCTTGCTCAGATCCATTGTTACTGTTTCCTGTCTATCCTTGCTCAGATCCATTGTTACTGTTTCCTGTGAACCCTTGCTCAGATCCATTGTTACTGTTTCCTGTCCACCATTGCTCAGATCCATTGTTACCGTTTCCTGTCTACCCTTGCTCAGATCCATTGTTACCGTCTACTGTCTGTCCTTGCTCAGATCCATTGTTACTGTTTCCTGTCTACCCTTGCTCGGATCCATAGTTACTGTTTCCTGTCTACCCTTGCTCAGATCCATTGTTTTTGTTTCCTGTCCACCATTGCTCAGATCCATTGTTACCGTTTCCTGTCGATCCTTGCTCAGATCCATTGTAACTGTTTCCTGTCTACCCTTGCTCAAATCCATTGTTACTGTTTCCTGTCTATCCTTGCTCAGATCCATTTTTAGTGTTTACTGTCTACCCTTGCTCAGATCCATTGTTACCGTTTCCTGTTTGCTCAGATCCATTGTAACTGTTTCCTGTCTACCCTTGCTCAGATCCATTGTTACTGTTTCCTGTCTATCCTTGCTTAGATCCATTGTTACTGTTTCCTGTTTGCTCAGATCCATTGTAACTGTTTCCTGTCTACCCTTGCTCAGATCCATTGTTACTGTTTCCTGTCTATCCTTGCTTAGATCCATTGTTACTGTTTCCTGCCTACCCTTGCTCAGATCCATTGTTACCGTTTCCTGTTTGCTCAGATCCATTGTTACTGTTTCCTGTCTATCCTTGCTCAGATCCATTGTTAGTGTTTCCTGTCTACCCTTGCTCAGATCCATTGTTACCGTTTCCTGTTTGCTCAGATCCATTGTAACTGTTTCCTGTCTATCCTTGCTTAGATCCATTGTTACTGTTTCCTGTCTACCCTTGCTCAGATCCATTGTTACCGTTTCCTGTTTGCTCAGAGCCATTGTTACCGTTTCCTGTTTGCTCAGATCCATTGTTACTGTTTCCTGTCTACCCTTGATCAGATCCATTGTTATTGTTTCCTGTCTTCCCTTGCTCAGATCCATTGTTACCGTTTCCTGTTTGCTCAGATCCATTGTAACTGTTTCCTGTCTACCCTTACTCAGATCCATTGTTACTGTTTCCTGTCTATCCTTGCTTAGATCCATTGTTAGTGTTTCCTGTCTACCCTTGCTCAGATCCATTGTTACCGTTTCCTGTTTGCTCAGATCCATTGTTACCGTTTCCTGTTTGCTCAGATCCATTGTTACTGTTTCCTGTCTACCCTTGATCAGATCCATTGTTACTGTTTCCTGTCTATCCTTGCTCAGATCCATTGTTACTGTTTCCTGTCTACCCTTGATCAGATCCATTGTTACTGTTTCCTGTCCACCATTGCTCAGATCCATTGTTACCGTTTCCTGTCTATCCTTGCTCAGATCCATTGTAACTGTTTCCTGTCTACCCTTGCTCAGATCCATTGTTACTGTTTCCTGTCTATCCTTGCTCAGATCCATTGTTACTGTTTCCTGTCTACCCTTGCTCAGATCCATTGTTACCGTTTCCTGTCTATCCTTGCTCAGATCCATTGTAACTGTTTCCTGTCTACCCTTGCTCAGATCCATTGTTACTGTTTCCTGTCTATCCTTGCTTAGATCCATTGTTAGTGTTTCCTGTCTACCCTTGCTCAGATCCATTGTTACCGTTTCCTGTTTGCTCAGATCCATTGTTACCATTTCCTGTTTGCTCAGATCCATTGTTACTGTTTCCTGTCTACCCTTGATCAGGTCCATTGTAACTGTTTCCTGTCTACCCTTGATCAGATCCATTGTTACTGTTTCCTGTCTAACCTTGCTCAGATCCATTGTTACTGTTTCATGTCTACCCTTGCTTAGGTCCATTGTTAGTGTTTCCTGTCTACCCTTGCTCAGATCCATTGTTACTGCTTCCTGTCTACCCTTGCTCAGATCCATTGTTACTGTTTCCTGTCTACCCTTGCTCAGATCCATTGTTACTGCTTCCTGTCTACCCTTGCTCAGATCCATTGTTACTGTTTCCTGTCTACCCTTGCTCAGATCCATTGTTACCGTTTCCTGTTTGTTCAGATCCATTGTTACTGTTTCCTGTCTACCCTTGATCAGATCCATTGTAACTGTTTCCTGTCTACCCTTGCTCAGATCCATTGTTACTGTTTCCTGTCCACCATTGCTCAGATCCATTGTTACCGTTTCCTGTCTATCCTTGCTCAGATCCATTGTAACTGTTTCCTGACTACCCTTGCTCAGATCCATTGTTACTGTTTCCTGTCTATCCTTGCTCAGATCCATTGTTACCGTTTCCTGTCTATCCTTGCTCAGATCCATTGTTACTATTTCCTGTCTACCCTTGCTTAGGTCCATTGTTAGTGTTTCCTGTCTTCCCTTGCTTAGGTCCATTGTTAGTGTTTCCTGTCTACCCTTGCTCAGATCCATTGTTACCGTTTCCTGTCTACCCTTGCTCAGATCCATTGTTAGCGTTTCCTGTCTACCCTTGCTCAAATCCATTGTTACTGTTTCCTGTCTACCCTTGCTCAGATCCATTGTTACTGTTTCCTGTTTGCTCAGATCCATTGTTACTATTTCCCGTCTACCCTTGCTCAGATCCATTGTTACTGTTTCCTGTCTACCCTTGCTCAGATCCATTGTTACTGTTTCCTGTCTACCCTTGCTCAGATCCATTGTTACCGTTTACTGTCTGTCCTTGCTCAGATCCATTGTTACTGTTTCCTGTCTACCCTTGCTCGGATCCATAGTTACTGTTTCCTGTCTAACCTTGCTCAGATCCATTGTTACTATTTCCTGTCTACCATTGCTCAGATCCATTGTTACTGTTTCTTGTCTACCCGTGCTTAGGTCCATTGTGAGTGTTTCCTGTCTACCCTTGCTTAGGTCCATTGTAACTGTTTCCTGTCTGTCCTTGCTCAGATCCATTGTTACTATTTCCTGTCTACCCTTGCTCAGATCCATTGCAACTGTTTCCTGTCTACCCTTGCTCAGATCCATTGTTACTGTTTCCTGTCTATCCTTGCTCAGATCCATTGTTACTGTTTCCTGTCTACCCTTGCTCAGATCCATTGTTACTGTTTCCTGTCCACCATTGCTCAGATCCATTGTTACCGTTTCCTGTCTACCCTTGCTCAGATCCATTGTTACCGTTTACTGTCTGTCCTTGCTCAGATCCATTGTTACTGTTTCCTGTCTACCCTTGCTCGGATCCATAGTTACTGTTTACGTCTACCCTTGCTCAGATCCATTGTTACTGTTTCCTGTCCACCATTGCTCAGATCCATTGTTACCGTTTCCTGTCGATCCTTGCTCAGATCCATTGTAACTGTTTCCTGTCTACCCTTGCTCAAATCCATTGTTACTGTTTCCTGTCTATCCTTGCTCAGATCCATTTTTAGTGTTTACTGTCTACCCTTGCTCAGATCCATTGTTACCGTTTCCTGTTTGCTCAGATCCATTGTAACTGTTTCCTGTCTACCCTTGCTCAGATCCATTGTTACTGTTTCCTGTCTATCCTTGCTTAGATCCATTGTTACTGTTTCCTGTTTGCTCAGATCCATTGTAACTGTTTCCTGTCTACCCTTGCTCAGATCCATTGTTACTGTTTCCTGTCTATCCTTGCTTAGATCCATTGTTACTGTTTCCTGTCTACCCTTGCTCAGATCCATTGTTACCGTTTCCTGTTTGCTCAGATCCATTGTTACTGTTTCCTGTCTATCCTTGCTCAGATCCATTGTTAGTGTTTCCTGTCTACCCTTGCTCAGATCCATTGTTACCGTTTCCTGTTTGCTCAGATCCATTGTAACTGTTTCCTGTCTATCCTTGCTTAGATCCATTGTTACTGTTTCCTGTCTACACTTGCTCAGATCCATTGTTACCGTTTCCTGTTTGCTCAGAGCCATTGTTACCGTTTCCTGTTTGCTCAGATCCATTGTTACTGTTTCCTGTCTACCCTTGATCAGATCCATTGTTATTGTTTCCTGTCTTCCCTTGCTCAGATCCATTGTTACCGTTTCCTGTTTGCTCAGATCCATTGTAACTGTTTCCTGTCTACCCTTACTCAGATCCATTGTTACTGTTTCCTGTCTATCCTTGCTTAGATCCATTGTTAGTGTTTCCTGTCTACCCTTGCTCAGATCCATTGTTACCGTTTCCTGTTTGCTCAGATCCATTGTTACCGTTTCCTGTTTGCTCAGATCCATTGTTACTGTTTCCTGTCTACCCTTGATCAGATCCATTGTTACTGTTTCCTGTCTATCCTTGCTCAGATCCATTGTTACTGTTTCCTGTCTACCCTTGATCAGATCCATTGTTACTGTTTCCTGTCCACCATTGCTCAGATCCATTGTTACCGTTTCCTGTCTATCCTTGCTCAGATCCATTGTAACTGTTTCCTGTCTACCCTTGCTCAGATCCATTGTTACTGTTTCCTGTCTTTCCTTGCTCAGATTCATTGTAAGTGTTTCCTGTCTACCCTTGCTCAGATCCATTGTTACCGTTTCCTGTCTATCCTTGCTCAGATCCATTGTAACTGTTTCCTGTCTACCCTTGCTCAGATCCATTGTTACTGTTTCCTGTCTATCCTTGCTTAGATCCATTGTTAGTGTTTCCTGTCTACCCTTGCTCAGATCCATGGTTACCGTTTCCTGTTTGCTCAGATCCATTGTTACCATTTCCTGTTTGCTCAGATCCATTGTTACTGTTTCCTGTCTACCCTTGATCAGGTCCATTGTAACTGTTTCCTGTCTACCCTTGATCAGATCCATTGTTACTGTTTCCTGTCTATCCTTGCTCAGATCCATTGTTACTGTTTCCTGTCTACCCTTGCTTAGGTCCATTGTTAGTGTTTCCTGTCTACCCTTGCTCAGATCCATTGTTACTGCTTCCTGTCTACCCTTGCTCAGATCCATTGTTACTGTTTCCTGTCTACCCTTGCTCAGATCCATTGTTACTGCTTCCTGTCTACCCTTGCTCAGATCCATTGTTACTGTTTCCTGTCTACCCTTGCTCAGATCCATTGTTACCGTTTCCTGTTTGTTCAGATCCATTGTTACTGTTTCCTGTCTACCCTTGATCAGATCCATTGTAACTGTTTCCTGTCTACCCTTGCTCAGATCCATTGTTACTGTTTCCTGTCCACCATTGCTCAGATCCATTGTTACCGTTTCCTGTCTATCCTTGCTCAGATCCATTGTAACTGTTTCCTGTCTACCCTTGCTCAGATCCATTGTTACTGTTTCCTGTCTATCCTTGCTCAGATCCATTGTTAGTGTTTCCTGTCTACCCTTGCTCAGATCCATTGTTACCGTTTCCTGTTTGCTCAGATCCATTGTAACTGTTTCCTGTCTACCCTTGCTCAGATCCATTGTTACTGTTTCCTGTCTATCCTTGCTTAGATCCATTGTTAGTGTTTCCTGTCTACCCTTGCTCAGATCCATTGTTACCGTTTCCTGTTTGCTCAGATCCATTGTTACCATTTCCTGTTTGCTCAGATCCATTGTTACTGTTTCCTGTCTACCCTTGATCAGGTCCATTGTAACTGTTTCCTGTTTACCCTTGCTCAGATCCATTGTAACTGTTTCTTGTCTACCCTTGCTTAGGTCCATTGTTAGTGTTTCCTGTCTACCCTTGCTCAGATCCATTGTTACTGCTTCCTGTCTACCCTTGCTCAGATCCATTGTTACTGTTTCCTGTCTACCCTTGCTCAGATCCATTGTTACTGCTTCCTGTCTACCCTTGCTCAGATCCATTGTTACTGTTTCCTGTCTACCCTTGCTCAGATCCATTGTTACCGTTTCCTGTTTGCTCAGATCCATTGTTACTGTTTCCTGTCTACACTTGATGAGATCCATTGTAACTGTTTCCTGTCTACCCTTGCTCAGATCCATTGTTACTGGTTCTTGGCTACCCTTGCTTAGGTCCATTGTTAGTGTTTCCTGTCTACCCTTGCTCAGATCCATTGTTACTGTTTCCTGTCTACCCTTGCTCTGATCCATTATTACCGTTTCCTGTCTATCCTTGCTCAGATCCATTGTTACTGTTTCTTGTCTACCCTTGCTTAGGTCCATTGTTAGTGTTTCCTGTCTACCCTTGCTCAGATCCATCGTTACTGTTTCCTGTCTACCCTTGCTCTGATCCATTGTTACTGTTACCTGTCTACCCTTGCTCTGATCCATTGTTACTGTTTCCTGTATATCTTTGCTTAGATCCATTGTTACTGTTTCCTGTCTACCCTTGCTCTGATCCATTGTTACTGTTTCCTGTCTACCCTTGCTCAGATCCATTGTTACCGTTTCCTGTCTACCCTTGCTCTGATCCATTGTTACTGTTTCCTGTCTACCCTTGCTCTGATCCATTGGTACTGTTTCCTGTCTACCCTTGCTCTGATCCATTGTTACTGTTTCCTGTCTACCCTTGCTCAGATCCATTGTTACCGTTTCCTGTCTACCCTTGCTCAGATCCATTGTTACTGTTTCCTGTCTACCCTTGCTCTGATCCATTGTTACTGTTTCCTGTCTACCCTTGCTCTGATCCATTGGTACTGTTTCCTGTATATCTTTGCTCAGATCCATTGTTACTGTTTCCTGTCTACCCTTGCTCTGATCCATTGTTACTGTTTCCTGTCTACCCTTGCTCTGATCCATTGTTACTGTTTCCTGTCTACCCTTGCTCTGATCCATTGTTACTGTTTCCTGTCTACCCTTGCTCTGATCCATTCGTACTGTTTCCTGTCTACCCTTGCTCTGATCCATTGTTACTGTTTCCTGTCTACCCTTGCTCTGATCCATTGTTACTGTTTCCTGTATATCTTTGCTCTGATCCATTGTTACTGTTTCCTGTCTACCCTTGCTCTGATCCATTGTTACTGTTTCCTGTCTACCCTTGCTCTGATCCATTGTTACTGTTTCCTGTCTACCCTTGCTCTGATCCATTGTTACTGTTTCCTGTCTACCCTTGCTCTGATCCATTGTTACTGTTTCCTGTATATCTTTGCTCAGATCCATTGTTACTGTTTCCTGTCTACCCTTGCTCTGATCCATTGTTACTGTTTCCTGTATATCTTTGCTCTGATCCATTGTTACTGTTTCCTGTCTACCCTTGCTCTGATCCATTGTTACTGTTTCCTGTATATCTTTGCTCAGATCCATTGTTACTGTTTCCTTCACCCTTGCTCAGATCCATTGTTACTGTTTCCTGTCTACCCTTGCTCCGATCCATTGTTACGTTTTCCTGTCTACCCTTGCTCTGATCCATTGTTACGGTTTCCTGTATATCTTTGCTCTGATCCATTGTTACTGTTTCCTGTCTACCCTTGCCCTGATCCATTGTTACTGTTTCCTGTCTACCCTTGCTCAGATCCATTGTTACCGTTTCCTGTCTACCCTTGCTCTGATCCATTGTAACTGTTTCCATCACCCTTGCTCAGATCAATTGTTACGGTTTTCTGTCTACCCTTGCTCTGATCCATTGTTACTGTTTTCTGTCTACCCTTGCTCTGATCCATTGGTACTGTTTCCTGTATATCTTTGCTCAGATCCATTGTTACCGTTTCCTGTCTACCCTTGCTCTGATCCATTGTTACTGTATCCTGTCTACCCTTGCTCTGATCCATTGTTACTGTTTCCTGTCTACCCTTGCTCTGATCCATTGTTACTGTTTCCTGTCTACCCTTGCTCTGATCCATTGGTACTGTTTCCTGTATATCTTTGCTCAGATCCATTGTTACTGTTTCCTGTCTACCCTTGCTCTGATCCATTGTTACTGTTTCCTGTCTACCCTTGCTCTGATCCATTGTTACTGTTTCCTGTCTACCCTTGCTCTGATCCATTGTTACTGTTTCCTGTCTACCCTTGCTCTGATCCATTGTTACTGTTTCCTGTCTACCCTTGCTCAGATCCATTGTTACCGTTTCCTGTCTACCCTTGCTCTGATCCATTGTTACTGTTTCCTGTCTACCCTTGCTCTGATCCATTGGTACTGTTTCCTGTCTACCCTTGCTCTGATCCATTGTTACTGTTTCCTGTCTACCCTTGCTCTGATCCATTGGTACTGTTTCCTGTATATCTTTGCTCAGATCCATTGTTACTGTTTCCTGTCTACCCTTGCTCTGATCCATTGTTACTGTTTCCTGTCTACCCTTGCTCTGATCCATTGTTACTGTTTCCTGTCTACCCTTGCTCTGATCCATTGTTACTGTTTCCTGTCTACCCTTGCTCTGATCCATTGTTACTGTTTCCTGTCTACCCTTGCTCTGATCCATTGTTACTGTTTCCTGTCTACCCTTGCTCTGATCCATTGTTACTGTTTCCTGTCTACCCTTGCTCTGATCCATTGGTACTGTTTCCTGTCTACCCTTGCTCTGATCCATTGTTACTGTTTCCTGTCTACCCTTGCTCAGATCCATTGTTACTGTTTCCTGTCTACCCTTGCTCTGATCCATTGTTACTGTTTCCTGTCTACCCTTGCTCTGATCCATTGTTACTGTTTCCTGTCTACCCTTGCTCAGATCCATTGTTACTGTTTCCTGTCTACCCTTGCTCTGATCCATTGTTACTGTTTCCTGTCTACCCTTGCTCTGATCCATTGTTACTGTTTCCTGTCTACCCTTTCTCTGATCCATTGTTACTGTTTCCTGTCTACCCTTGCTCTGATCCATTGTTACTGTTTCCTGTATATCTTTGCTCTGATCCATTGTTTCTGTTTCCTGTCTACCCTTGCTCTGATCCATTGTTACTGTTTCCTGTCTACCCTTGCTCTGATCCATTGTTACTGTTTCCTGTCTACCCTTGCTCTGATCCATTGTTACTGTTTCCTGTCTACCCTTGCTCTGATCCATTGTTACTGTTTCCTGTATATCTTTGCTCAGACCCATTGTTACTGTTTCCTGTCTACCCTTGCTCTGATCCATTGTTACTGTTTCCTGTCTACCCTTGCTCTGATCCATTGTTACTGTTTCCTGTATATCTTTGCTCAGATCCATTGTTACTGTTTCCTGTCTACCCTTGCTCTGATCCATTGTTACTGTTTCCTGTCTACCCTTGCTCTGATCCATTGTTACTGTTTCCTGTCTACCCTTGCTCTGATCCATTGGTACTGTTTCCTGTATATCTTTGCTCAGATCCATTGTGACTGTTTCCTGTCTACCCTTGCTCTGATCCATTGTTACTGTTTCCTGTCTACCCTTGCTCTGATCCATTGTTACTGTTTCCTGTCTACCCTTGCTCTGATCCATTGTTACTGTTTCCTGTCTACCCTTGCTCTGATCCATTGTTACTGTTTCCTGTCTACCCTTGCTCTGATCCATTGGTACTGTTTCCTGTATATCTTTGCTCAGATCCATTGTTACTGTTTCCTGTCTACCCTTGCTCTGATTTATTGTTACTGTTTCCTGTCTACCCTTGCTCTGATCCATTGTTACTGTTTCCTGTCTACCCTTGCTCTGATCCATTGTTACTGTTTCCTGTCTACCCTTGCTCTGATCCATTGGTACTGTTTCCTGTATATCTTTGCTCAGATCCA
This sequence comes from Loripinus fragilis, assembly GCA_964019695.1. Classification (NCBI taxonomy): domain Eukaryota; kingdom Metazoa; phylum Mollusca; class Bivalvia; order Lucinida; family Lucinidae; genus Loripinus; species Loripinus fragilis. Next base: position 4,932,365 of record OZ026518.1, on the reverse strand, counting down.
TTGTTACTGTTTCCTGTCTACCCTTGCTCTGATCCATTGTTACTGTTTCCTGTCTACCCTTGCTCTGATCCATTGTTACTGTTTCCTGTCTACCCTTGCTCTGATCCATTGTTACTGTTTCCTGTCTACCCTTGCTCTGATCCATTGGTACTGTTTCCTGTATATCTTTGCTCAGATCCATTGTTACTGTTTCCTGTCTACCCTTGCTCTGATCCATTGTTACTGTTTCCTGTCTACCCTTGCTCTGATCCATTGGTACTGTTTCCTGTATATCTTTGCTCAGATCCACTGTTACCGTTTCCTGTCTACCCTTGCTCTGATCCATTGTTACTGTTTCCTGTCTACCCTTGCTCTGATCCATTGGTACTGTTTCCTGTCTACCCTTGCTCTGATCCATTGTTACTGTTTCCTGTCTACCCTTGCTCTGATCCATTGTTACTGTTTCCTGTCTACCCTTGCTTTGATCCATTGTTACTGTTTCCTGTATATCTTTGCTCAGATCCATTGTTACTGTTTCCTGTCTACCCTTGCTCTGATCCATTGTTACTGTTTCCTGTCTACCCTTGCTCTGATCCATTGTTACTGTTTCCTGTATATCTTTGCTCTGATCCATTGTTACTGTTTCCTGTCTACCCTTGCTCTGATCCATTGTTACTGTTTCCTGTCTACCCTTGCTCTGATCCATTGTTACTGTTTCCTGTATATCTTTGCTCAGATCCATTGTTACCGTATCCTGTCTACCCTTGCTCTGATCCATTGTTACTGTTTCCTGTCTACCCTTGCTCTGATCCATTGTTACTGTTTCCTGTCTACCCTTGCTCTGATCCATTGTTACCGTTTCCTGTCTACCCTTGCTCTGATCCATTGTTACTGTTTCCTGTCTACCCTTGCCCTGATCCATTGTTACTGTTTCCTGTCTACCCTTGCTCTGATCCATTGTTACTGTTTCCTGTCTACCCTTGCTCTGATCCATTGTTACTGTTTCCTGTCTACCCTTGCTCTGATCCATTGTTACTGTTTCCTGTATATCTTTGCTCAGATCCATTGTTACTGTTTCCTGTCTACCCTTGCTCTGATCCATTGTTACTGTTTCCTGTCTACCCTTGCTCTGATCCATTGGTACTGTTTCCTGTATATCTTTGCTCTGATCCATTGTTACCGTTTCCTGTCTACCCTTGCTCTGATCCATTGTTACTGTTTCCTGTCTACCCTTGCTCTGATCCATTGGTACTGTTTCCTGTATATCTTTGATCAGATCCATTGTGACTGTTTCCTGTCTACCCTTGCTCTGATCCATTGTTACTGTTTCCTGTCTACCCTTGCTCTGATCCATTGTTACTGTTTCCTGTCTACCCTTGCTCTGATCCATTGGTACTGTTTCCTGTATATCTTTGCTCTGATCCATTGTTACTGTTTCCTGTCTACCCTTGCTCTGATCCATTGTTACTGTTTCCTGTCTACCCTTGCTCTGATCCATTGTTACTGTTTCCTGTCTACCCTTGCTCTGATCCATTGTTACTGTTTCCTGTCTACCCTTGCTCTGATCCATTGTTACTGTTTCCTGTCTACCCTTGCTCTGATCCATTGTTACTGTTTCCTGTATATCTTTGCTCTGATCCATTGTTACTGTTTCCTGTCTACCCTTGCTCTGATCCATTGTTACTGTTTCCTGTCTACCCTTGCTCTGATCCATTGTTACTGTTTCCTGTCTACCCTTGCTCTGATCCATTGTTACTGTTTCCTGTCTACCCTTGCTCTGATCCATTGTTACTGTTTCCTGTCTACCCTTGCTCTGATCCATTGTTACTGTTTCCTGTCTACCCTTGCTCTGATCCATTGTTACTGTTTCCTGTCTACCCTTGCTCTGATCCATTGTTACTGTTTCCTGTATATCTTTGCTCAGATCCATTGTTACTGTTTCCTGTCTACCCTTGCTCTGATCCATTGTTACTGTTTCCTGTCTATCCTTGCTCAGATCCATTGTTACCGTTTCCTGTCTACCCTTGCTCTGATCCGTTGTTACTGTTTCCTGTCTACCCTTGCTCAGATCCATTGGTACTGTTTCCTGTCTACCCTTGCTCTGATCCATTGTTACTGTTTCCTGTCTACCCTTGCTCTGATCCATTGTTACTGTTTCCTGTCTACCCTTGCTCTGATCCATTGTTACTGTTTCCTGTCTACCCTTGCTTAGGTCCATTGTTACTGTTTCCTGTATATCTTTGCTCTGATCCATTGGTACTGTTTCCTGTCTACCCTTGCTCTGATCCATTGTTACTGTTTCCTGTCTACCCTTGCTCAGATCCATTGTTACTGTTTCCTGTCTACCCTCGCTCTGATCCATTGTTACTGTTTCCTGTCTACCCTTGCTCTGATCCATTGTTACTGTTTCCTGTCTACCCTTGCTCTGATCCATTGTTACTGTTTCCTGTCTACCCTTGCTCTGATCCATTGTTACTGTTTCCTGTCTACCCTTGCTCAGATCCATTGTAACTGTTTCCTGTCTACCCTTGCTCTGATCCATTGTTACTGTTTCCTGTCTACCCTTGCTCTGATCCATTGTTACTGTTTCCTGTCTACCCTTGCTCTGATCCATTGTTACTGTTTCCTGTCTACCCTTGCTTAGGTCCATTGTTACTGTTTCCTGTATATCTTTGCTCTGATCCATTGGTACTGTTTCCTGTCTACCCTTGCTCTGATCCATTGTTACTGTTTCCTGTCTACCCTTGCTCAGATCCATTGTTACTGTTTCCTGTCTACCCTTGCTCTGATCCATTGTTACTGTTTCCTGTCTACCCTTGCTCTGATCCATTGTTACTGTTTCCTGTCTACCCTTGCTCTGATCCATTGTTACTGTTTCCTGTCTACCCTTGCTCTGATCCATTGTTACTGTTTCCTGTCTACCCTTGCTCAGATCCATTGTAACTGTTTCCTGTCTACCCTTGCTCTGATCCATTGTTACTGTTTCCTGTCTACCCTTGCTCTGATCCATTGTTACTGTTTCCTGTATATCTTTGCTCTGATCCATTGTTACTGTTTCCTGTCTACCCTTGCTCTGATCCATTGTTACTGTTTCCTATCTGCCCTTGCTCAGATCCATTGGTACGGTTTCCTGTCTACCCTTGCTCTGATCCATTGTTACTGTTTCCTGTATATCTTTGCTCGTATCCATTATATTGCAGAGCGCGTTTATCTAAGTAAGGAGGCAAAGAACAGGAATCGATACAACTAAGAACTACACCGCATGGGAAAGTGACAAAAACACAATAAAACATAACATGCAAGAGAGCTAAGGCCCTTTCGATATTTTGTGTACAGATTTGGAATTTACTATCCATATTGTCTGTGTAGGTACTGATAATCTAAGTGAAGTCAGATACGTCATCAAAAGGACAACGTCATTTATATTTTTTATATTATCAGAAGAAAATCCATAATTGGTTGTAGTCATTCATTGTGTCCTGATCCTTGCTGTTTTTCTGATTTTGTAATGACGATTTTACATGCGTATATCATAACTCGTTAAGGTTAATATCGCGTTAGGAGCTCATCCCGTGACGCCAGTGTTATGATACGTTAAGGTGAGATGTTTTTCTAAAGTAAACAAGTGATTGAAGTGACAAGGATATTTTTGTGTACCCTTTTGATTGATTATTAAGGTCAAATATACGTTGCTTTTATGTCACGTTATATATGTGACGTCATTTACATCCCTAGCATACAATTAGTCATACCAGCGTAATTGTTGGTTAACCCATATCCTTTAATAGGCGGAGCAAAGTAAACCACAATGTAGTTGAAAATTTATTTGACAAAACCAATTATAATCTGCATCCATTCTGGATATGCACGTTAGTGTATATAGGACAAGAGCAAATGGATTGTATTAAAGAGCAACGTGATATTGAAACGGGGAAAGGGATGCAGAAAGGAAACAACGGGATAAGGGAAGGGAGGCCTAACTAAATGGAAAAGAAAAGGAGGCTGAACAAAGGGATATGGACAGAAATCAGTAAGGAGCAAAATGAAGTAGATCTGGTTCAAAATGGAAGCTCAAAAAGAGATTTAGGCACAACGACTAGAGTCAAAGTCAATGCCATACCCTTTGCATTTAAGAGAAGGTTAAGCAATGGCTAAGGTAGATAAGACATATAAAGATGTATGCAATGTTTTGGTCCGAGACCAATTCCTTGAATCCTGTAAAAGGAATTAATATGTTTACTTGAAAACTAAGCCACTTTAAAGTTTGGAAGACATGTATAAGGAAGCGGACATATTTGCAGATGCAAAAGGGATTCCCATTTGTATTGCAACGATACCTCAGCAGATATTGAGTCCAAAATAAGACTTTTTGTCAAAGATAGTGTCTTTTATCATGAAGTTATGGAAAAGGCGGATACAGTGAAACTTCAGAATAACATTGACTGACTAGGAGCATGGGCAAGGAAATAAGATGTTAAACTGTAATACCTGTTAAATGCAATATGATGCAGCTATAAAGAAAACATACCAAAAAAATTCAATGCTGAGTACACCTCAGAGTGTACCATTCTTCAAAACCTAATACCTAGCAGTAACAATTACAGAGGATTAGAGATGGACTACACATGTTAGCAATATTTGCACAAAGGCTAACAGAACACTTGGTTTTGTCAGGCGAAAAGTATATCCATGTCCATAAGACGACATAGAGGCAGCTTACAAAGAACTGGTGTGTCCAGTCCCGGATTATGGTAGTTCTGTTTGAGATCCACAATGTGTTGTTCTTCAAGAGGAATTAGAAAGTGTGCAAAAGCGCGCTGCCACATTTGTAACAGAGAACTATAATTATGAAACTGGGAGTATGACTGGCATTCTTAGACAATTAAATATGAATCCCTTAAGAAAAAGAAGAAAGACAATAGACTCATCCTATGATACAAAGTTCTAAAGGGTAAAGCCAGTTTACCGACAGATGACCTCATTCCCTTAACTCGGAGTGGAAGAAATCACCACTCAATTTTCAGCTGGCACAGATACTTACAAAAGCAGCTTCTTTCCACAGACTGTTAGGAATTGGAACGCCCTCTCAGAATCTGTAATCCTCTGCTGAAATTGCGGATGATTGTGTTAACAAGTTAACCTCTCTGGTGAGAGCTAGGGACTAATTTCCCCAACTACAGGCCCTGGCGAATGAGTGTCAGTTTTGGCGTTTCATAAGTAAACTATCTTGATCTTGGGACAACTTGATAGTTAGGGTCCAAATCAGACAAAGGTAGCAAAAAGACCACTGTGTCATGTAGAATATGTGGTAAGGTCCATTTTACACATAAGTGTTGGCTTAACTTAGATGAAATGGTGGCACCAACTACTGAGGTTGCAAATACTCAGCCTTAGATTCTTTTGTTGTTAAAACACAAATAATATTAAGCTAGTATAGAGGCTTCCTAACTAATGCAATGCATCATCTCAGAGGAAATATCTAATCAAATTAACACGCTATGATGAAACAAAAAAGGGCTCATGATTCCCAGATAGTCAGAGATAAAGGAAACTTCAAGTTGACATGTTTAAGCCCTCTTGTAATTTTCTTACTGGCCGTTCCAAGGCGGTGCTTCTTTTGTGGACTCTTATTATTTGTCTTTTGTGTTTGTCGTTGTCATACTGTCTTGTCTTAATCCTGCAGAATTATTTCCTTTATTCTTTTATTTAATAGTAGCCCCTTTTTAAGACGTAGAAACATACCCTACCGTTCAAAAGTGGATTTTAACGCTACGGATGCCAACATACCAAGAGTATTTTTCTATTCCAGGATTGGGAATTCGAAATTGGGAATTCGAAAATGTATTTCGCAGTCTCATATTTTGGCAAAATTTGTTTATACCACCAAAACACCTAATAAAAATATCCACTAAATACAAATGTAATATATACAGTAAATATATTTAAGCCACACCCCTTCCCTTTTATAATGACTTAGGCTGCTGTCCGTTCTAAGATACATGGATAGTGATGTTTTTCTTAATAAAATTAATCCTTTTATGTGTGTGCATTGTCTTTGTTGCAGTCTCTCTTCCCTGCGGTGTCATGGGATGGTCTCAATCGGGGAAAGTCCAGCACAATTGGAGAATTGAATCAAGCCTAGGGTGTACGTAAGGTGCATTATGCTTAGTACTATGTACGAAAAAGCTCCATTTTGTTAGCCCAAACTGGCGTAAGAAAAATTAGTTCTGTAGCATGTAGGTTCCGCCCTATTTAATTCCATGTTTTTGATTACCCTAAAAGTTTAAACAGCAGAATAAATGAAGTGTGGCACCAAGCTGAATAGACAAGTAGTTGGAATTCCTATGGGCACTAATTGTGCTCCCCTGGTTGCAGATTTATTCCTGTTTTGTTATGAGAGGGACTTTATGATGTCTCTTTCTGATGATAAACAGGCTGAATGTAATTGATGCGTTTAACACTACATCCAGATATTTGGACGATATTTTAAACATGAATAATGTTTATTTTGACAATATGGTAAGTCAAATATATCCTTCAGAGCTCCAACTTAATAAAGCCAATACCTCTGACACTGAAGCTACATTTTTAAACTTGCATTTTGTCAATTTCTAATGATATAGTTTCTACCAAAATTTATGATAAACGTGACGACTTTGATTTTGATATTGTCAATTTCCCATTTTTAGATAGTGAGGTTCCTCGCTCTTCATCCTATGGAGTCTATTTCTCTCAACTCATTCATTTTGCTAGAGCATCTAGCTATATTACTGACTTCAAAACTCACAATAAACTGTTAACTCAGAATTTTCTAAAACAAGGCTATCAGTATCATAAGCTTCGCAAAACCTTTTCTAAATTTTATAGACGATACTATGATTTGATTTCTAAATTCCAAGTTGGACTTAAATCTCTCTTACGCCATGGACTTTCGGAACCTGAATTCTATGGTGACTTGGTGTATACATTGAAGAAGATTGTTGGCTTTAATAATTTTCAGCGCAGTTCATTAAAATAATTTCCCATTATAAAAAGATTGGCTATAACATTAATGTATTGCAACAGACTGCATGCTTGGTGGTCAACCCAATCAGGGTTGGCAACTTTGCTTTTCTCTTTAATTGCACACCGGTGGGTATGACTTCAGACTCTATGACAGTTCCATCTTAAAGAGTTATCCATTGATGAGATGGTAGGGGCCTGATGCTTTGGATGTCTGTCGGGCCCACAGGGGTTTACCTGTTGGATTTCTTTTGCTCCGGTAGTTCACTTTTATTTACTGTTGAGTCCTTATCTTTGCTTTATCTCCTTTTTATATCTTGATTTATATGTTCTAGGAGATGATGCATTGATAAGCTAGGGGTCTTTCACGCAAACCAAACATCTATGTGTCTTGATCCACATCTGAACTAAGGGTGAGGTTGTTGCACCGTTAAACTGGTTGAAGCCCCCCAGTAAAATATTTTACTGACCGTTCCAATGCGGTACTTCTTTTAAAGATAAAGATAAAGAAGCTTTATTTAACGTCGCTTATTTGAAACAAACAACTCAAGCTCTGTAGAGCTTTTATTGCGACAAAACAATATCTTTTAACAGATACTTACCACCTGCATTTCTCTATCTTCCTAGCACAACCCCTTTTATGCGAGCGTCAGCAAGGGAGCTGCTAGTACTTTTTTTACACCTTTGGTATGGTGCGGCCGGGATTTGAATCCACGACCTCACGCTCCAAAAGCGGACGCTCTACCAACTGAGCTATTGGGGTGATTGAATGTTGATCTGTTATGTTTTTTCTGTCTTGTGTTTGCTATGCCTTTGTACGCGTCTGTTCATATGTGCCTGGTGGTCACCTGCTGGGAAAGGGCTGACCTCTTGGCTCTCGTTTGTGGTGTCTTACTGTGAGTGTGTTTCTTTCCCATTGGTATCCTTGGTCAGGTGTGGTACTTGATTGTATCGATTCCTGATCTTTGCACCCTCACTTACTTTGATTATCAGAGTTGTTTTGTCTGTGCTGTGTGGCGGCCCTAAAAAATCTCCCCGCACTTTCATTTAATGCTCTTATTATTCCAATCCTCAGGATTGTGTGTACAATCTCCTTCCATTATTCTTGTCCCTGAAAATCCTCTATGTCTTGTACCGCATTTAAGGTCACTAGATGACCAATTTTCATACCCCGTTGTATTACTTCTGCTTTCTATATCCCTGTGGACTTGTATTAGCCATTTGTATTATCGCTTTCATTCGTTATGCCTTCCTTTGCTTTTAAGGACGCATATAAAAAAATAGTAAGTGAGTATGATCAGGAAATACCACAATCACAAACTGCAGACAACCCCGTGACATCGCGAGGAAGAGCCGCTCAACCATCACGAGACACCAGGAAGACAAATTAAGCAAAGCAATCAGCTCTCTCTTCCCCATCAAGATGATTGCAATACTAGAATGGATATAAAGTAACGTACAACAAAACATAGAACAATTACAGACTCCCACAATGGGAGTAACAATAAACAAAAAGTCAACAACAACAGAACCACCGCCCTAGAACGGACAGCAATACTGGCTTGTTATCTTAATAACCGATGTGTTGATTGCTTGTCTTGGGATGGTACCTACCCACACAACTTTTATCATATGAGATATAATAACAAAATTACATTTGTCTCCCATTAGTTTACATTCCGCGTCCTCTGTTCGTATTTCTAGTTCAGTTAACAATTTTCGGGATATGCTTCCTACCATTAGGTTTTCCCCTCTTGGGTTACCTATTATCAGGAAGTATATTAATTCATTTAGCGCATTCAAAAGACGCGAAATGTATCCTTATGTTTCTAAGTGCAATGTCAAGAGGTGTGTATGTTGCACACATTTATGTACTAAAACTACCATTACATCATCTGTAAATGGTAGGCAATTTTCCATAATTAATAATAATGATATGGACTGAACTTCATCGGATCTGATTTATGTTATAACTTTCACTTAAATAAATTGTGGAATGCAATATGTTGGACAAACTGGCCGATCCCTTAAGACTAGGTTTCGTGAGCACTTTCGTAAAATGAAAAAGTCTAAAAATTTTGACACATTTCTTTATCGCCATTTCAAAACTAATGGTCATTCACCTAGTAAAATTGTAATTCAGCCGGTTGAAAAAATTATATATGATCTAAATTCATCAACTAGATTAAAAATATAAAGAGACATAAAACTGACCTAAAATGGATTATTTTTTTGCAATCACCTTTTCCTTCAGGTTTTAATGATAATGTATACCATAAATATATTTCTAAAATGCCAGATTTGATGTTTTTTCACTGTTTTGGAATGTAAAAAACGCAAAAGTAGATCTCATGGTAAACGTAAAAATGGAAACATTAAGCGCAAAATTTGTACTGAAACACGCTTAAATACTTCTCTAAAGGATCTTTCTATAGTTTTCAATAATCATGGTCAGCATGGCTTATATTCATTTTTAAGTTCCTTGTCTATCTCAGTTTTACGTAATTTAGAGGTGGGGGCTAATAAACTTTATGATAGAGCAAACAATTATATATAGCAGCACTTCTTACTAGGTGTTATGTTCAATGTTTCCTTAGTCCTTCTATCGATTCTGAGGTCAACCATAAACGACATTTTATTAAAATTCCATTCATTAACAAAGGTATGGAGTTAATTGATTTACATAGTATCTTTAAGGATAATTTAGTGATTTCATATATTCCAAATTACCTCTAATTTTTTCTAAAGGTCCTTAGTATAGATTTCCCTCTAAAATAGTAAATGAGTATAATCAGGAAATACCACAATCACAAACTGAAGACATCCCCGTGGCACCGTGAGGAAGAGCCGCTCAACCATCACGAGACACCAGGAAGACAAGTTAAGCAAAGCAATCAGCTCTCTCTTCCCCATCAAGATGATTGCAATACTAAAATGGACATAGAGTAACGTACAACAAAACATAGAACAATTACAGACTCCCACAATGGGAGTAACAATAAACAGAAAGTCAACAACAACAGAACCATATTCATTTCCCTAAATGTCGTAGAGAGATCGCTGCTTCTTTAAATGACTGAAGTAATCGTTGGTCTAAATGGGAAAATGTTGGACCTGATGCCTTTAAGGAATGGAAGATTAACATTTTTAAAATTATTGATACTGGTATTTTATTTTACTCTCGTAATACGCATCTTTAACCCCCTAAACCTAAATCTTCTTTTCGTCATCTTAAACAAGGTATCCAGGATTTTCATATGAACTATGTTTTGGTTCCAGCAGATAAAGCTGCTAACAATATTGTAGTTGTTTGACGATTGTATTTTATAAATACTCTTAAGCGTGAGCTTGTTGACCCAGCCTTCTTTGAGTGAGAGGGTGATTGTCGATGGGCATGGTTATCATACAGCCCTACATTTTGGTGTCAAAGCTAAAGAAAATCAAGACAAAGTTCCTACGTTGTACTGGTTAACTTAACTCCATAAAAACCCTATAAAGCAAGATTTATTGCTAATTCTAGTTCTTGTACGACAACAGAACTTTCTTAATTGTTAACCTCGTGTCTTACAGCTGTTAAAACATATAAACAAGTACTATAAAACGGTTTATGAGAGATCCGGTAAAAACCTATTTTGGTCTTTTAAAAATTCAGGTGAAATTTTAGATAAACTTAAAGCTAGAGATTTCAATGCGAACAGTTTGTCTACTTATGATTTTTCTACTCTTTACACTACTTTACCTCATAATTTAATTAAAGATCAATTTATTGATCTTATTGAAAGAACCTTCCAGAGAGTAGGCTCTCCTAACCTTGCATGTAATGACAGAAATGCATTTTTTGCTTCAGAAAACCTAAAAAATTATCATGCATGGTCATGTCAAAATGTATGTGATGCGCTGACCTTTTTTATTGGACAGCATTTTTATTCAATTTTGCACCAAGCTGTATAGACAAGTAGTTGGTATTCCTATGGGCACTAATTGTGCTCCCCTGGTTGAAGATTTATTCCTGTTTTGTTATGAGAGGGACTTTAAGATGTCTCTTTCTGATAATAAGCAGGCTGATGTTATTGATGCGTTTAACCCTACATCCAGATATTTTTGATGATATTTTAAACATTAATAATGTTTATTTTGACGATGTGGTAAGTCAAATATACCCATTCAGAGCTCCAACTTAATAAAGCCAATACCTCTGATACCCAAGCTGCATTTTTGGACTTGCATTTGTCTATTTAAAATGATATAGTTTCTACCAAAATTTACGATAAACGTGACAACTTTGATTTTGAAATTGTCAATTTCCCATTTTAGATGGTGATTTTCCTCACCCTACATCGTATGGCGTCTAGATCTCTCAATCATTCGTTTTGCTAGAGCATCTAGCTATATTACTGACTTCAACACTCACAATAAATTGTTAACTCAGAAACTTCTTAAACAGGGCTATCGGTATCATAAACTTCACAAACCCTTTTCTACATTTTATAGACGATACTATGATTTGATATCGAAATTCCAAGTTGGACTTAAATCTATCTTACGTCATGGACTTTCGAAACCTGAATTCTATGGTGACTTGGTGTATAAATTGAAGAAGATTGTTGGCTCTAATAATTTTTCAGCGCAGCTCATTAAAATAACTTCCCATTATAAAAAGATTGGCTATAACATTAATGTATTGCAACAGACTGCATGCTTGGTGGTCAACCCAATCAGGGTTGGCAACTTTGCTTTTCTCTTTAATTGCACACCGGTGGGTCGGACTTCATGCTCAATGACGGTTCCCACTTAAAGACTTATCTATTGATAAGATGGTAGGGGCCTGATGCTTTGGCTGTTTGTCAGGTCCACTGGGGTTTACCTGCTGGATTTCTTTTGCTCCAGTAGTTCACTTTTATTTATGGGAGCGCAGTGGCTCAGTGGTAGAGTGCTTGACTCGAGACCGAGACGCCGCTGGTTCCAGCCTAACCGGTGTAACTCCTAGCTTAGTACTGGTTCAACCCAGGAAGACCTGTCCCTGTTTAACTGAAAGATTGTTGATGGGACGTAAAGAATCAAATCAAACAACAAAAACTTTTATTTACTGTTGAGTATTTATCTTTGCTTTATCTCCTTTTTATATCTTGATTTATATGTTCTAGGAGATGATGCATTGATAAGTTAGGGGTCTTTCATGCAAACCAAACATCTATGTGTCTTGATCCGAATCTGAACTAAGGGTGAGGTTGATGCACCATTAAACCGGTTTAAGCCCTCCAGTAAAATATTTTTTCTGACCGTACAAAGGCTGTACTTCTTTTGAGGATCTTTTATGGGTTTTTTCTGCTTTGTGTTTGCTATGCCTTTGTACGCGTCTGTTTATATGAGCCTCGTGGTCACTTGCTGGGAAAGGGCTGACTTCTTGGCTCTCGTTTGTGGTGTCTAATTGTGAGTGTGTTACATTCCCATTGGTATCCTTGGTCAGGTGTGGTACTTGATTGTATCGATTCTTGATCTTTGCACCCTTACTTACCTATGTGTTTTAATAAAATATCGCTACAGTGATATGTTATTGAAAAAAACACATAAACTTCATTTATAACCGTTTGTTTTGCTGAAATCACACTTATTATTGTGTTGGCACGGCTTCTTTGACGTCAGCGTCACGTTATGTAACGTCAGCTTTACGTTACCAAGGTAGATCCTCGATGTACATACGAGGTCTGATTCCACGCAATTCCACGGAATTGGTCGAGGCAGTTCCGATTGGGAGTGGTCTGTGATCTATGATTGTGGCATATGCTGGTTATACTCGTCTCTAAGAGATAATGTTGCATCATTTCATGTCAAAGGACCTTCGCATTATTTCGAAGGTTCCCTTGCTTTCACTCTCAAAAGAGTCATACAATTGTGAAAATGCTTTTATGACACTTCATTATGTTTCTGGTGACAACCGCATCTATGTACTTGCTTCAAATTGTTTTTCGACACAAAATGAGCCAGTACGTATAACATAAGGATTTATCCCACAGGCGACCAGTAGATGTACATACTAGCCTCACGGTACAGTGAAGTCTCGTCCATGTAAGAAAGACGGCAAAGATCAGGAAACTGATCAAGCCTGTTCTGTTTGCTTGCTCACTTAAACAGATAGATGTTCAGTATAAAAACTAGATACATAGCCCCACCTATTAACTACAGACATGACCTTCAAAACATACTGAATGGGAAATACCCTTTTTAGAATGGCTTGTAGTCGCTTTGTAAACTCCTTGAAGACTGGAAACACCTGAACAGGTACTTTTGCAAAAAGTGAAGACCCATAATAGTCAGGGCCCTTAGGGACAAAAAAGAGTCCCGTGCAAATTGTGTGCCGATTTTTGGTGACCTATATCAAAACCTTCAATGAAGTCTTATCTTTAAGGTGGTCACCCATCTCAAATCCGCGTCTGAGGCTAGTTATGACGTCATCAATATGGCGACCATAAATAGAAACGGTTCGTTAATAAAAGCTATAGTTTGTGTTGATATGGTCATATTTAACCAATACGAGCCCTTTTTTAAACAAATACCAATTAGTTTAGTTATATGATGGTTTAGTCAAGGCTTAACATGACTTTGATAATATTTTTTTTTTCTCGATAACTATATTTTGCATGCAAAATACCGTAGATTTCCTATAAATTCACAGCTTATCAGTAGACCATATTTATGATAACCAATACACATGACTGGTCAGTTCTCCGTAAAAAGCAAGCTTATGGTGTTCATTAGAATCGCCTGATTGAGAAATAATGAAAAAAAAAATGCCATAATTATCATCAAATATGCATCTTATCTGTCCTACTGTTTCTATTTGCGCTATCAACACAGTGACCTTTATAACGTCTAATATACGTCACTGATCAACAGAACGAACAATACGTTGATTCGTGATAAGCTATATGAGGACAATACTCATATCAATCAATCCCTTTCACAACGAATTATATTCTGTAATGATGTATGTTTATTTCCCTGTTTGTAGCGCATGCGCAGGTATTAAGGTGTTGGGGTCCAGACCCACCATTCATTTCCCAGGGTAAAATTTTTGAAATGCTTAACTTTGTCAGGCCACCTTTAGACTGATGGCTGAGAATGTTTTTGATCCCCCCCTCGGGAATTTCGCAAACTAATCCTATCTAAAAGAGAATTTCAAGTTGAGTCTTTAAATAGATGTTTGCATTCTGTACGCCGTGGCGTTAGTCTCTGACAGCCTGTTACATATGTTTAAAGTAAAAATGAAAATAAAAATAAAAGTTTGAGCTTCAGAAAGAAGGCTAATTATTTAAATCATATTTTATATTATATAAAATATTTGATAAATTACTCATATAGTCTGCATGCTGGCTACTTTAGCTATATATAAAAGCTTTTGGAGCAAAATTACAGCTTCCTACAGTGTTATGTGTGTTACTTTTATTAGATTCCCCTTTTAAATATGAAAATTGTGACCAATATCAAATACTTTTATAGCTGATCTTTGCATTTTTCAAAATGTTTTAATTATTTTGTACAAAACAAACTCATTTGGCTTCGAGAAAACTCAAAGGTCGCTTTTATACTTTAAATATAGTGTCTTATCCGAGCAGTTAAATAACCCTTCACCCAGTTTTAAGGAGCCGAATTTGCAAGGTATTATTTAAGTAAAAATATATAAAACATTTGCTATCGTCTAATATCTTGCATATTTGGGATTGTCTTGCTCATATAATATAGAATTATAGATTTTGCAGGTTTAACAAGATGATTGAAGTACTTTTTAGAGGCTGTAACATATAATACATGGCATTATATACTTAAACGCAAAAGATTAGCAACTCTTTCTAAAATGGGAGTTTCTTCTTTTTAACAAACTAATTCAGCCAGCGTCAATGAAATCGCATAGTACCGTTATTTGTCTTGCACAAAGCACTAAAATCAGACTGCTGTCACGTATGGCTGGCGAGCTACAACGAGAAATGTAAGGCAACCCCCATATTTAAAGTCACAAAGTGAAAAAATTGTGCCGATTTTGCGAAAAAACGTTTTAAACCAATATCTGTTTTTGAAAGCAAAAGGGTAGACAAAATCAAATCAGGTATTTTTATGATTCTGCCAACGTTTATTTTGTTAAAATGACGTCTTTATTTTTTTTTTGCGTTATTGGCCATTTTTATCCAAACGAATATTAATAATCGAAAGCTTTTAATGTCACCATATAGCCCCCTATACATTGCATAGAAGGCATGAGCATCGCGGCATGATCGAACAAAATGAGTCTGTTATGACGGTTTTTTGAAAAAGTAGGTTGACGTCAATAAAGAAACGCAGCAACGCAGCGACTGGTAGCGTTCATAATCAAAAACTTCCAAACCATTTTAGTGTTTTCCTTTAGATAAGACATCTGGCTATCAGATCAAACTGTTTGTTTTCAAATCGAATGAGACATCACTTCTTTAGACTCCGTTTGTTGAAATTTATTGACGTCATAATAACGTCAGAATGTAAATCGTGATCAAAACTATTTTACGGAAATCATTACTCAATGCTCAGGAAAACAGGATATAATTAAGAAATTAGCCTCATGTGATCCATGTTGAAGAAAAAGTGGATTGAAAACGGTTGCCTTTCTTTTGCGTTTAAGTATAATTGAGCAAGGATATTGATTTGGTGTAAGAGATGATATTTCAGGAAAAATGAAAAATTTTCACATGTTTTCTTATAAGTCTCTAGCCTCTGGTGCCTAAATCTTAGGTATTAATTAATTGGTGATTAATAAGACCCTTAACCTTTGATACAGATGTGATATTTTTTCCAATATTCCCTAATATGAATAATACTAAAATATATAGATATAGCCTAGAAGAACATAGAAAATAATAGTTACACATTTAAACATGACAATTTAGTAAATGTCCCTTTCTAATCTTAATATTCTAAACTAACCCTTATCCAAGTCATATACAATATCGATTATTTCTGCTTCTCTGGTAAAATTATTGTCCTCCTCATCTCATCTAAAAGAAGTAGAATCATCAAACAAGATTTTGAATGCAAGCTGACTAGTGGCCTGCTCAATCCCAAACCCATGTGGACAAATTCTATCTTATGTAACAATTCAAGGTGCATCGAATAAGAGAAGTTTGCACAGTATAAGCCTTGGCGTTAGCCTGCAACATCTTGTCACATATGTAACTATATCAATTTGAGAATAAGAAAAATGAAAGTTTGACCTACACATTAAAACTAGCCAATCAATGGCCATTCAAATAGTCTACATACTGGATGTCTTTACTACATATGACAGGTGTTTAATATCAATTTGTTCGTTTGATTCGATTGTTTACGTCCCATCAACAATCTTTCATTTATATAAGGACGGGTCATCCTGGGTTGAACCAGTACTAAGCTAGGATTAAAGTGTCTTCCTCAACGACACAGCTCAGTGACGCTGGTGAGGCTCGAACCCGCGGCCCCTCGGTCTCCAGTCAATCACTCCACCACTGAGCCACTGCGTTCCCTATTTAACATTAATATGGCTACATGTTGTATTATGTGCGTTACATGAACTTAATTATAATTTAAAAGTGGTAATAGTGGCTATCGTCATTTATTTTACAATTGCTCTGAGTTGGTTCCAAACCGTTTTATATTAGGCCTAGCAAATATATACTCAATTGACGAATACAAAAAACAAAGTTTGCTTTTCTATCTTAAATATTTTGTCTTATATGAGCTAATGCACAACCCGACCCCCAGTTTTACAGAGGAGTAAATTTTGTTTTCGTCGCTTAAGTAAGACACATATAAAACAATTGCAGAGTGTTGATATTTTAAATTTTCTTAAACAGCCTTGCTCATATAAATTACAATGCCTCCTTAAAGTTATGGAAGACTTAAGCTAAGTATTGGTTTTTCAGGATGCGAAAAATAACGTTTCAAACTGATTAAAATCAAACTAGTTTCATTTTTTCGGTAGATCACAATGATATCTCTGACCACAAGTACTGCATCGATCCAGGCAATTAACTTAGCATTTAATATAGCATGTTGAAATATCAATACTTAACATAAGTCTTCTTTAACTTTAAGGAGGCATTGTAATGCCAGGCCCATGACACTTATTTAAGATGTCAATTTATCAGCCAATCGCTTTGCCATTGATGATGTCACAACCAGGGCTCAGATCGAATTCTATGCACTTACAGGTGGTGATATTAACTAGTTCAGGAAAGGGCAAGATATCATATTGGCAGGCATTCAGCAATGCTGGCGCCTCTATCCAAGAAGTATTCTGTCACCTCGGCTCAGTGCCCTTGGAAAGCACTGTGACGGATGCACTAGAGGACCTATTCAGTCACCGATATTATTCGACTCACTGAGTTGAGGTGTTGGATGCTTTGGAGAAAAAAACTGAATTGAAACAATTACCACTTTCAAGAGCTGTGTTTCTCGAAGGTGTCAAGCGTGTGCAATATCAATGCATCATTTGGAAATACTCAGCTGTTATCAATCCTGACAAATCAATGCCTGACAATCATGGTTAGAAGCGGGGCTGTGATAAATATATTTCCGTTATGACGGGATTGCCTCCTGACCCCGAAACCCCCCTGCATCTGATACAATGTGTCTGTAGCAAGTCTATATGCAGGTTTCTATTGCCCGTGCTATCGAAGTACACTGGGTAACTTGTAGAGGTTTTTTATCCTTATTTCCATATTATGAGTTACTAAGTCGACTCATCTACCTTTTGATCCTTCAGAGATCAAAAACGGACTATAGTTTGGTTGATATTGATTTATTCATGCAAATGAGTTATTACTACATTACTACTGTCTTTTCTTTGGGTGTAGGATGAGCAGCTACGTATAAGCATAAGAGATATATTTACTCCGTTTGTTATCAAAATCACTCTTTGTTTTTCGTTCACTCCACCGTTGTTGTTTTTTCGTAAATCGTGACTGCATTTTCGTCCCACCCTCGAACTGACTTCGCCCGATCTGAATATATTTAGTATGCTACACGTTAAAAGAGTTTGCATTCAGTCATAATAAGGCTACCAATTCATTAAAAGAATGTTTCCATGCGTTGTCAATGGACAAAATGCATATGGTTATTACATATTAGGCGTCATTTTGGTGACGTCATCATTTTGTTCTGACGCAAAAACAATATAAGCGACATGATAATTTTAATCATTTACACCCTAAGATTATTTTTGGCGCATTTCGACTGAAATTTTCAAACAAATTGCAAGAAAGTCCTGATCATAACGTTTGAATTGCACTGACACTATATTCGTTATTTTGATGACGTCATAATGACGTCCAGACGTGAAATCCAGATGGGTGACCAGGTGATTTTCATTAGTTATCCCCTAAGGTTTGATTTGGTATAGGTCACCATAAATCGGCATCAAATTCGCACGTGAGTCCCGAACGCTCCTGACTATAAGAAATGGCGTATAATGTGGCATTTCATCAGTGTCTGCACTGTTTGTTAAGACTAAAATGAATCTTTAGATAAAGAAATACAATTTTATTAGAAATTATAACCTATGACTCTTAATAAACACAATAGACCACACTAAATTAATATACACTGCTCAAAATATTTGAAGGAACACTGCGTGTTTTGCCATTGATCACAATACAAATACACTCATAGTCCAACTAATAGCAAGAGTTGGATTAATAAGGCAAAAACATGTTTTTCCTGTGATTAGTTTGGTTATCGATCAAGGATTATGTTTCCTGATGAAAATGAAGTAATCACTTTCCAGAAATCTCCATGGAACACTTTATGTAAAAATGGAATTTTGTTAAAATACCCCTTTTTTCAAAACCAAATTTAAAGACGATTGTTTCAATCAAACACCACAACTCCATCATTTCTGTACATTCAATAGCCTTTTAATGTTGCAAAAATCATTAGGTTACGCCATTCAAAAATTCCAAAGATTCTACAGAGTTCCAGAAAAAATCGTCATTTTCAAGAAAATTGAAAATAACAAAATTTTAGCCATGCCATTGGGCAGCGATTGTTTTGTTAAAAACTTTTTATGACCTAATACTTTGCCTCTCCTTGCAAAGATAGCAAATGAAACTGGCTTTCTACCTTATTGTCTGGCGAAATGTTTGGTTTGTATATAGGACAGGGGTTAACATTACCACCTATGGACAATTATCAGGTGTTCCTTTAAATATTTTTAACAGTGTATTAACCCATTTAAGCCTAGCGACCTTTTTGTAAGACATAGGCAAACAGTGAAGACCCAGTTCAGACGCCGCAGAATGCGGCGTCTGATCATAGTCTCCACTGTTAGCTTATAGATTGTTCTATCAAGATTGGAATAAAAATGAAAAATACCACCCAACAACCCTTAAAACAGAAATGGACTGTTCCAATTGATAACGATGGGAAATTCAATTCGGCTTAAATGGGTTAAGTCACAGGGGCCAGTGTAGCTTAACAATATGCCATCTTGGCTAATTACACTGAAACAGTCTATAAAATAAACCCATTTTGTTTTGTTGCATACAGTTAAGACTGGACTGATTCCTGTGAATCTAGTTCCAGTCAAAAGACCTTCCAATAATTTTGAAAAACCTCTTGTTTTTACTCTGAAAGTAGTTTCTGAGTTTTGTCAAAGTGTTTTCTGACACCACATAATGTTTTGGTTTACCTCTATATTCTGAATAACAAGCCATCCCAGAATCTGTTATATTTGAGCGAATGCAATAAAACCCTTTGTCTTTATTCAATACAAACATTTTGTCAGTTATGAAGTGTTCAAGCCCAAGAAAATTTTCAACTTTGTTTAACACTGATACCGGATCATGCTTAAACTCATCGTTATCCATAATAAGAAATTGACTTAAATCGAAGTATTTTAGCCACAACTTCATAGGTTTGTCATATACAGAGAGCCTCACAAAAGGATCGGTTTCTGCTACTTCACTACCATTGGCGTTCAAGACAAACGAAGAAAAATTGTGTTTGGCATACTTTTTGTTACTGTTAGGATTTTCTAGATTTAGATTTAATTTCATCCTGTAATCGGACATTGACCTTGAGACAGGCTCTCTCACCATGAGAATCAGTTTGATACTTTCATTAAAGTGTTTAATCCTCTCTGGAACGGCTGGGTCGTGAAAGTAATGCGAATGTTTCATCAGCGTTATCTGATTGGAGAATGTACAGGGCATTTCATTCCGAAGCCAGTCGTCTCCTTTGTTGTACGATTTACTAAAATATGGCATTTCATAGGCTTTAAGTACGCTGGGATAGATTTTAATATGAGGGTGCAAATGCAGAAAGTCTACAATTTCGTGAGTGCCACATTTGTACACACCAACAAGAATACAGATAGGAAATTTCTTCGTGCATGTCTCATTCTTTGGTTTTATGAAATTTCTTTCGTGGTAAATCTGTATAGCGTCACGTACTTGTTGATCCTTTTCTTTTCGCTTCATCCTTTGCGATAAATTTAAAAACTCATTCTGTATAACGGATTTATTGGTTCCCGTTTCATATCTAACTTGCAAGCGTGATGTTGTCTGCTTCCCTGTCTTGATCTTATCATTTGCACGAACACTTCCTTGTTTCTGTGTTGACTTGTTTCTTTCTCTTTCATTCTTTCCTGTTTGAACTGCCTGTTCTAGATTTAATGTTCTAGAATTGTCCAAAGCTTTCTGTTCTCCAAATGACGGCATCCACAAACCTTTTCTCGTCTGGGAAAAATCTGTCGTAAATCCTGTTAGCCAGAGTCTCGGGAACACATCGTACAAGAGGAATACAGAAAACAAGATGCAAACACCGCTGATAAAGCAGCATACCTTTTTGTTAATCATCTCCGACAAATTGGTAAATCGTGTAACGAGCCAGTATACGAACATAAAAGATGTTGAATAGTATCCCGACACACTGAAAATAAAGCAAGAGTATGAGATAACCACAAATTGATTTAACTATACTATTAGATTTATATTTTAGAAAAAAGTAGTTCGTCTGTAACGCGATTTAGCGTAGAAAAAAGAAATATCTTAAAAAGATATACGACAAAGTGAAAGAAGACATATTTGATATGAGTAAAGTGAATATTCATCTTATTTTTTAAGAATCATTATTATTTGGTTTAATTTATAAGAATGCTGGTGAGACTGCACTGATACGTAGAATGGTCTGTGTCTGTTAGCATACAACAACAACGAATTTCATAACTTGGCATGTATAAAACTGCCAATATACTCTAAAAGATGATTTCTTACAAAGCGTATTATAAGTCATTTCAACAATTCACGTACATACCTTCGTCCTCTATGCCTATTTCTGAACAACTATGTTCATCGGCTGCTAATCGCGATTAAACATCGTCTAAATCCATTTAAAATGTCCCTGTAGCAAACAGTGTGGCCCAAGACTAGAGGTAGTCTGATCGGGTCCCATATTGTTTGTCTGTATGTCGAACGCCCGAAGTTAGTCATTGAAGTAAACATTTACATGCAGCAGACGTATTTAGCGGACGACATTTTCATATGCATTTTTTTCGTAGCAGGCGAAGGGTTAATTTATACAGTGTGTAACAGTTGTTTTATTAACCCTTAAAGCGCCAAACGCAACAAAAGTCGTCTGCTTTTCTCGTCTGCTGAAATGTTTAAGAAGCCTCTATCACAAACACTGTGGACCCAGATCAGACTGCTCCTATAGGAGCAGTCTGATCTGGGTCCACCCTGTTTGCTTATATACTAAATAAGTCAGTAATGTTATGCAATTATTTTCAGCAGACGACTTCAGCAGACGCATTTTTTTCTTGGCGCTTTAAGGTTTAACTTTAATAGCCTAACATCTGGCAGAATATCTGGCAGAATAGTAAACAGTTATTTAATGCGTGTTTGTAGTATAGTCAAAACTATTACCCGGACACCTGAAGCACGATCTGAGGCACCGAGGGGTAATAGTTTTGACTATAACATCAACATATAACTGGTGTATTACCCACCCATGTTATGAAGCCAAACTGAATTCTTAGCAGCGTTTCTTAAATGGATTTGTAGATTATGCAGAATGGGGATTGGGTCAAAACATACATCACATCATACATACCTGCATACGGAGGCTTTCCACTAAATATTTCTCCATTGCCGACAGTGCAAAATAGCAGTAAAGTAATCCATTCTCAAAATCTATTCACACATACAATTTTGACAAAAGTCTTTTATTTGATGGACCTGCCATAGCTTATTTGATCTATGATGAAAAACATGGAGGTTTCCCATCTCAAAATTTAGTCATGTGTAATAAGTTGGTGAACCCCCTAGTCCGCAGCAAATAAACAGATGATTTTTATCAGAGGGGGTACTCTAAAAATCGAAACATTATTCTCCTGCTTAGGGCATAAAATGTTCAAACTCTCTTGATTTTTTATTTATGTTATCTGGCCTCTTATCACCTTCCAATGAAGCAAAAGGAATATGACCAATGAAATGATCCACAGCGTTTTTTTTTCCTGATGACTACTTCCTCTCCAAAAAGGGCGTAGCCATACTTCATGAATATTTAGTAGAATGCTACCATACAGAGACTCAGCAGTTTGCTACCCAGCCTGTAACTCGGTACAGTAGCGGTCAGTATTAGAGGCGGGAAACCAGTTGCCCTTAATGCAAATAAATTAAGTAAGGGTGCAAAGATCAGGAATCGATACAATCAAGTAACACACCTGACCCAGGATACCAATGGGAAAGTGACAAACTCACAGCCAGACACCACAAACGAGAGCCAAGAGGTCAGCCCTATCCTAGCAGGTAACCACAATGCACAAATAAACAGACGCGCACAATGGCATAACAAACACAAGACAGAAAAACATATAAGATCCACAAAAGAAGTGGCGCCTTGGAACGGTCAGTAAAATATTTTACTGGAGGGCTTAAACCGGTTTCACAGCGCTAACCTCACCCTTAACTCAGATGTGGAACAAGACACATAGAAATTTTGGTTTGCATGAAATACCACTAACTTATCAATGCATCATCTCCTAGAACATATAAATCAAGATATAAAAAGGAGATAAAGCAAAGATAAGGACTCAACAGTAAATGAAACTGAATACTAGAGAAGAAGAAATCCAACAAGCAAACCCCAGTTGGCCCGACAAACAGCCAATACAAAACATCAGGCCCCCACCATCTCATCAATAGATAAGTCTTTAAGTCAGAACCGTCATGAAGTCCGACCCACCGGCGTGCAATTAAAGAGGAAAGCAAAGTTGCCTTCCATGATTTGGTTGACCACCAAGCATGCAGTCTGTTGCAATTCATTAATGTTATAGCCAATCTTTTTATAATGGGAAATTATTTGTATGAACTGCGCTGAAAAATTATTAGAGCCAACAATCTTTTTCAATTTATACACCAAGTTACCATATAATTCAGGTTCCGAAAGTCCTTGGTGCAAGAGAGATTTAAGTCCAACTTGGAATTTCGATATCAAACCATAGTATCGTCTATGAAATTTAGAACAGGTTTGCGAAGTTTATGATACCGATAGCCTTGTTTAAGAAGTTTCTGAGTTAACAATTTATTGCAAGTGTTGATGTCAGTAACACAGCTAGATGCTCTAGCCCTTATTATGCTGCTAGTTTACCAATAATGATTGTTTCTTGGTTTGCTGTAACATCAGCAAGGAATATTCCAAACTAGCCGGAAATTGTTGTGGCCATATAATGTAATATGAAGTTACCTTTTAAAGGGATTGGCTTCCCAGCTTTTGAAAGTGATCTTTTTTATCACATCTTTTGTCTAATAAAAATCTATAAAGTCCTAAGGCACAGATAGTATCTGTATCTAAAATGCTACTATTAAACATGGAGATACTGACTGTGAGGTCATAATATGTCTGGTATCAGTGGACCTTACAGTTATTGAACTTGATATCGATTTCGGGATATATCTTGATATAAAACTCTGTTTTTTTTCCCCAAGGAATTCTAACTCTAATTATCAAAATTGCGGAAGAAAGCATACCAAATATAATATTGAATAGTCAATTCACTAGAATTTTCAATGAATACTGTTAACCTGAAGACCATTAGAACTCCAACAACACAGTCAGCTATACTAAAACCAAGTTCTAATCAGTCACTTTTCAAGCTCATTATTTCTGACCAAACGCTAATAAAATTGAAATGATTTTTGCCTATATATGTGCATTTTAATGGGCAAAAGTTAGCAGTTTTTTAACAGTTTTTTAACAGTTTTCTTTTACTTCAAAGTTTTTTGGGTTAAAAATGCAAAAATCGACTTTTTTAAAGAAAAAAAATGGTTTTTGAGAGTAGTTTTTATAAAATTGACGTTTATGTGGTTACAAACTGGTCTGTCCGACTTAAAAGAAAACACCAAATAATTGAAATTTGGCTTATGGTGGATTTTTTACGCCTTTTAAAATAGTTGCATTTTTCAAAAATTTTGTAGATTTTTGAAATTCACCAGTATTTCCCGGTAAGATTGTTAAATGCACTTAATCTTATTTGAACACTGTAGGCCAAGCACAGTAGAACTTGATTAGTCCAATTTTGGGGATTAAAGTTTTACGACTACTGTACACTTCCGGTTTCAATGTGAGAGTTTAAAATCGATTTGGTAGCATTTTTTTCAATTCCCTAAGAAGAATGGTGACATCTGGTGATAATGAATAATCGCTGAAAATTTCAAAGCCGTGTCCCTCATAACAAAGCGTACAGAGCAGTGCAAAGTCTCTATGTAAATTGCAAGCAAAAAACTGAATTTCAATGATTAACCCTGCTAAATGTGTTTGTCTAATGTTGTTGAGTAGCAAAAACGACGAGTCCAGTGGATTCTTCTTATATCATGCTAGCCACAAACAAAAAAAGTGTGACTTTTTAAAATGAGGGTACCTTTTGTCTTGCTTCGTCCGTGCAAGAAGTACACGTCATTTTTAAATGAAATAACTTGCAGTGTCTTGGCACAGTATTGCTTCACTTAAAAAAAAACATGAATTTTGTATACCCTATGTTTCACTTTCTGAACTAGCGTAAAAATGTAAGGTGACCGATTAGCACTTGGTTTTAGTATATTTCAGAACCGCTTGCTCGTGCAAGTCATCAGACAACATATATCGGGTAACCATACACCAAGCACGCACGATACGTTTGTCATTTCTTATTTTTTGCAAAATCATAATGCACGTGTTTTATCGAGCGCTGAGTCCTGCGTGAGATTTAAGTTTTAAACTTAGCATACATTTGATCAGTGAAGAATCATGTAAACCTGCGCATAAGCACAATCTAGTCAGCTGCTCAGACACGAAACCTGTCCTGAAAAAAAAACGCGTTGTGGGTCATGTTTAAACCTGCATAGTCTGTAACTTTTGATTTTTTAATTTTAGAACTAATGTTTCTATTTTTCAAGAACACGGTAAAATAACTAAAACTCTGGTATACATTTTACCAATTTCGTAAATCTTAACAAATTATCAGTATCAAAACAACAGCATTTAAGCTAAAATTAACTGTCTACTATATTGGAGGGACGCAAATAATTACCAACAAGAGAGAAAACACATCTGTTTTATAAGATAATTCACTTTTCCGTGCAGTTTTCAGCTATAGTGAACAGATTTATTGTGAAAACATAACTTAATTTTACTTTTACAAATGATTTAAAAAGAAAATAAAAAAAAATCGAAAAATGTTCATAGTCGCAGACTAAGTCTCTTTAAGAATAACCATACATATATGTAAACAGTAACCAAACATCGTAGAACACACATGCACTAAGCATCACATGCATGCACTAATGTTTAAGTTAAAATACGAAAACATTAGGGTAAGGACAAGAACACTTTTGTTACCCACTGCATTAGCGCATAAATGGCTGGCGTATCTCACTGTATAAGCGCATATATACCTTTAACGTCAATGCTGGCGTGCAATATTATATATTTTCATTTAAAAGGGATTTTTGCCATTACGTCCCAATAGGAATGCAATACGATGGAATGTGACACTACCTTTCTTAGGTGAGCACTACTAGTCT
Source organism: Loripinus fragilis (assembly GCA_964019695.1). Classification (NCBI taxonomy): domain Eukaryota; kingdom Metazoa; phylum Mollusca; class Bivalvia; order Lucinida; family Lucinidae; genus Loripinus; species Loripinus fragilis. Next base: position 4,906,326 of record OZ026518.1, on the reverse strand, counting down.
GATAGTGTAATGGGCAAGTAAAATCGTTAAGATACGAGGACTGTTCAAATATGAATGCAAGTAGCTTCATAACTTTCTTCACATATATGCTACGACAAAATGTCATACCTTTCTGGAAAGAACTATTTGTCGTCTTTAAAATGGCACCAAACATAAAGAAATACTCACTATATTTCTCGAGTTACAGACGCTTATATAAAGGCCATTCCTGTATATTGAAGTTTTTCTGAAGCAAATTGCCATACACGTTTTGGTACATGTGCAGATATAGTGTCATATCTTTGTAAGTTTGAGACAAAATGGCACAAAAGTTTAGATGCAAGTTTAAGGTATATTGATTCTTGCAGGAAAATTATTATAAAATCTCGAGTAAACAGGCACGTTTGTGACGTCATTATTTTTATGATAAACGTCATTTTGATTTATCTACTGGTGATGCAATAATGAACATCGCTGTGTCTTTTTCTTTGCGTTTTGTTTTAAACCTGCTTAATATGTCATAAGAAAGTTTTCAAAACGCACCGTCCTCTATTTACAGAGTTTTGACATTTTATATAATTTTTCAAGCATTTTTCTGCTTCTTAATGACGTGTTTACATTATTTAAAATAAGTTCAATCTGTCTCGTCGTCAAGACCAGGTGAATAATTTTGGTAAAACTTAAAGTTAAAATTCAAATTTAGATGAAAACCGCAATGTTATGGCAACAAAATTTAGTATAAGTTCTATTACCCCTTAACCTGAAGAAATTTTGACTAAATAAAAATGCTTTTCAGCTTTTAAAAAATACCAACTATCTTTCAATGGTTTGTAGCAACAACTCTTTATGAGCGATCAACATATTGTCTTTGAGTTAAAACTAGTTTAAATGTTGCTTCGTGCATTTTGTTAGAGAAAATTTAGACTGAAAACTGGTGGTGGTGGTGTTTTGTTTATGATTTATTTGCAAACATAAGGAGACTTTAGTGAAAACGATTCGATGTAATTTAAAAAAACATGTCGGATGTTCGCAACTTTCACAGAATCATTAAATAGGTATATGGGGATACTTCCTTAAACATTTCAAGAAATTTCACCGATTATCGAAGAAATTTACGCTCGTCTATATCACTGTTATGTTCGAAGCATTGAGTTTGTTAGTATACTAAAGTAACCCTCATTCAAAGGGCTATAACTCGATAAGTCTTTAGGTCTGGTGCCAATTTAAAGGTAATATATAATCCTTAATAGAAACGTATACCATTTTGTCGTAGCATATATGTGACTAAAGTTATGAAGCTACTTGCAATCATATTTGAACAGTCCTCGTACTATTAATGGGACTATTTGGTCTGGAACCTCAGGGTGGTAGTTGTATATCAGCATGTTAATTATTATGCACAAAAAGTAAATATGCAAAGTGCCATATAACAAAGTAACAAAACCAAGCAAATTATAAAAAGTAAGTATGACCAGAAATGCCACAATCTCACACTGCAGACCAATCTACGGCACTCTTCAAATTCTTTATAGAATAAATTGACTATAATATATGTAAGCGAGCTGTCGAGAGCAGACTCCAATTTCCCTTGAGCCTGGTGATGATTTATTATCTTAGTCCATTTATGGAATACATCTTTTTTGTTACCTTCGTTACCCTTTTCCTATTATAACAGCAATTCAAGACCCAATAGTAAAAATTTGTAACATAGTTATAATGTGATTTCAGTGTGACACTGATATTGCCGATTCCAATGTAACCTTAATGGTTAATTAGATATCTGTAAGCCGGTACAACATGCTAATAATGCTAGTAAGCTTTCTTAAATATTTACTTCACGACATTCTATCGCTATTTAAACAAGTTACAAACAACTTCAAATATATAAAAATGGGCATTTTTTTTCAGAATATAGATCTACATTATTATATAATTAAGGTAGGGAAACATGGTATAATGTAATCTGTAGAGTTATTATCTGCAAATTCTTATAAATTGTAAATTTAAGTAACACTGACGAGCGGAAATACATCTCACAGATGTTATTCCTAGCTTAAGCCGCCGTGGTGTAGGGGATAAACCTATGTCTTGTAAACCAGGGGTCGCAGGTTCGATTCCCGGCTTCTCCCAGTCTGTCGGATGAGACTTTAAGCCGTTGCCCCGTCTTCTGAGACGCTTTAAAACCGGAACCACTGCCGGTTGAGCCTTCGGGAGTTCCTGGACATAGAACCACAAAAAAAAGCATAAACCCACCCAGCCAGTACTGGTACAGCCAAGGAACACGGCCACAAAAATAACATTTCAAGCTTACATTCTAATCCCACGCTTTTTTTAAAAAACGACGGGGATATTGTGATCGCCTCTGTCCGCCCGTCCGTCCGTCTGTGCGTTATGCTATTTACTCCTAAACCATTGTACGAAATTCAACAAAATTTGATGTGTTAGTTATTCTAATAAATGGGGCTTGAAACAGCACATTTTTGGTCCCGACCCCTGGGGCCCTGGGGAGGGATCAAAAGGTCAAATATCATTAAATTCCAATTACAAAGTCAATTTAAAAGATTTTTATATCAAACTTTGTGTGTGTTCTCAAAAATAAAGTATATAAAACATATCGAACAGGATTTTCATTCTGTCGCCTGGGTCATGCCCAAGGGTTGGGATTTGGGGTGCTGGAGTCAAAAGTGTAGTTTTTCCGAATATGGTCATGTGGCATATCAAATTGAAGGGGGTGATGAGTAGAACAGGATACAAGTAAAATCAAATACCCTAGGGTCAAACTGGTGACCTTGGGGTGGGATAAAGAGCTCAAATATCATTAAATTGCAATTACAAAGTCCATTTCGAAAGCGTGGGGATTTGCGATAACGCGCCATCGATTGCGCGATCTAGTCTAATTTGCGCGATCTAGTCTAATCTTATATCACCCAATGCAAGTGAAATCCTTAACCCTTTGTACACCATCCTTAATGTGTTTTTTTGCAAACAGTGAAGAAACATATGAAATGCCGAATTGTGCGGCGTTTCATCAGGGTTTACAATGTTTGCTTGGGGCAAAAACGAACTTCATAGATAGAAATACAATTTAATTTGGAAATTATTGCCTAGCTGTGACCCCTCGATATGAACAATGAACTATCCCAAGTTTATTGTATCAAACCGGAAGGAAGAATCCATTAACGCATAAAGGGTTAAAAGAAACGATTCCAAAAACGATTAAAGTAAAACGAAAGAAAAAATCCATTCTGCTTTATATATTATATAAGCCGTGACATGAGATTTTCAACAATGTGGTATGTGCGACCAGCAAAGGCTCAGACCAGCCTGCGCATACGCGCAGACTGATCAGAGCCTTTGCAAGTCGCTTGAATATTCTATGAATATTAAGCTACTGACCGAACATCATTTTGAGTTTGTAAGCTTAAAAGGAGGCTGCACAGGGCAGGCCTTGAAATATCTTAAAATAGGTACTTGCCCTGCATCACAAAAATTATTGGCATGTATGGGAAAAATGATAATTTACCTTGGAAATCATCCAAATTTTCACTTGCCCTGCAACCTGAGGCACTCGTAAATACGAGCAGACGAGTGGATTTTTCGAGCCCTGCAGGCTCGTTTGAGTCTACACTTGTCAAAATGCCACATTGTTGGAAATCACATGTCAGTAACTGATTTAACTAATCAGCACCACCCTGGACTCCAGAGCCCGCCAAATCTCGCGGGGTTGGACCTAAGGCTCGGCCTAAGAGAATGCGGGGCTACGACAGATGCCTTGTATCTCTCCAGTTTGTTTCTCAGCAGCTTGACAATATATGGATTGTCAATAGATATGTCGGTGGTCTCGTTCGGGTCATCTTTAAGATTGTACAGTTGCTCGCCCCACCGACTCAATCTCCGTCTACTGTATCTCTCCGACGAGCGTCCAAACCAGCCGCTATTGCCATATATATCTTGAGTAGCCTTTTGTATCATCATTTCGTCATCAAAAAGCGTTTCCGTAAACTGCAATTGTTCGTTTTCGTCAGGTTGAGTATAGTCTTGAAGTGGGCCGGGATATCCTTGAATTAGTTTGTAATCCCCATATCTGATTGCACCAGCACCAGTTAGCGGTAAGATGGATGTATCTAAATTATATACGAATTCATCTCTCTGGTGTTCACCGTTGACCTTGATGGCATCCCACTGGCTTATTCCGTCAATATCATACTATGCAGTGTCACCAGCCATCGACAGAATTGTCGGAAGCCAATCAACAGCGTGTATTAGTCCCTCATAGGCGTACCCTGTCACGTTAAGTCCCGCCCCAGACACAAATGAAACCGCCCTAGTACCGCCTTCAAATACGCTCCATTTTGATCCACGGAGAGGATAGTTGTTTCCATATTGCCGTGGTGTACCGCCATTGTCGGCGGTAAAGATGATCACCGTTTCGTCAAATAAACCATTCTCCTTCAATGAATCAACCACTGATCCAATGGCATCATCTAGCACAGAGACCATCCCTAGATATTTACGTCGTCCCTCATTTGTAATATTTGAATACATGCTTTCATACATCTCTGGTACCTGTATGGGAGAGTGTGGGCTTTGAAATGGTAGATATAAAAACAGGGGCTGTGACTTGTTGTGCGTGCTAATTATTGTTTGAGCTCTATCAGTGTAAATAAACGTGGAGTAGGTTTCATTTTGCAATTGTTCTTCGTTGTATCTGAAATCGTAGCCCCTGGCAACCATTTTTGTATAATAATCAACTTGAGCGTTATAGATGCCTAAAAATGAATCGAATCCACGCTGTGTCGGGGTACAATCTGAGTTACAAAATCCTAGATGCCATTTACCAACAATATGTGTTGCGTAGCCTAGCTTCTTCAATTTCTGAGGTAACAACTCATTTTCGAGGGGTGAGCAGACCGCCTGGCCCGGAAGAATAGCACCTCGCTGCAGCCCGGATTTAAAAGGATAAATGCCTGTCATAAATGCATGTCTAGATGGTGAGCATGTCGGTTGAACATAAGAATTATCGAGTATAACTCCATCTGCTGCAAGTTGATCAAGATTGGGCGTCTTTACTGTTGGGTTGTGAAATCCAATATCATTCCAACCTGTAAAAGATTCAAAGGGTTTAATCATTTCGATAGCCTTTATCTCCTTGTAAAGCCAGCAAATCCCTTGGATCTATGATATACGGGGTTCAGTCAAAAATAACTGAGAGTTGGTTAATATCTTTTTACTGGGTCGGCAGTTTTGGCTGAAACCTGATACACATATAGAATGAACCTTTGGGGGCTTCATTACATATAAAAATCTTCATGTTTCTCATTAATCAAATGGTTTAGTCTCCTTATAGTATATATTCTTGGAGACTTTATTGACACAATCTATTTGAATGGTTACACCGAAAGGCATCGGATTTGTTGTGTTGTGTTGCTTGGTTACCATGGTAACCAAGTGTTATTATGACAAGATCTCATGTATTCGAAATAAGGGAGGTTTCTATAAAATGATGTGCTTGGTTTTGTTTGCTATGTGGTTAGATTGCCATGGTAACGTATATTTTAAACAATGTTTATTTTTTTTACTTTTGATATTGCTATTTGTTGAACAGATGTGAAGCGACTGTCATACCTTACCGGATAGCACTAACGGACGCGTAACGGACAGCAAAATGCTCTGTCCGTTTGTGTCCGTTGGCATGCGTTTCTTGTCCGTTCCCCATGCGGTGAATGCGTTCCGTGTCAGGTGATATCCGTTTTGGCCGGTCCTCTCCGTTGGCAAGTTTTGGACATGTTCAAAACTTCGAACGGGCGCCACCGGATTAACATGAACGATGGATGAACGTTACTCATGCGTTGGTATGCGGTTTGTCCGGTTCTCGTGCGGTTTGTCCGGTTCTCATGCGTTCGGCGTCCTGTAGGTATCCTGTGTATATCCGTTGGTGTCCGTTCGACCTGAATTGTGAACGGTCAACTACAAAATAGGTAACAAGGCTTCCTGGACGAATACCGCATGCGAATTCTTAAGATCGTTCAGCGAACGTTTTGTCCGTTTCTTATACGGTACGTATTCGTTTTGTCCGTTATGCATCTGTTACACGTACGTTAGTTGACCGTTCCTTTTTCGTTACTTGTTCGGTACGTATGCGCTCCTTACGACTTCCGCGTCGACATTCACCGCCACTGAGACGACTTCTGCATTTTTTCTATCCGTTCGGCGTCCGTTACCCTTATCAGTTAATGTGTGACAGCACCATAGGCAATTAAACACGTAGAAACAGTTTTGTTACGTAAAACTTTAATCCGTTGGATGGTGCCTGATACTTGTCGTTGGCTAAGCCCACTTCAGCTCAACTTGATGTTTACTTTAGCATACCTGTGAGTAATGAGCAATTTTCTTTGTTTCATCATAGTGTGTTAATTTGATTCGATTGTTTCTCTGTGATGATACGTTGCAATAGTTAGGAAGCCTCCATGCGAGCTAAACAGTTTTGTGCTTAAACAACAAAATAATCCAGGGCGAAGATTTGGCGCCAGTAAAATGCATTTAAGCCCCCCCCCCCCCCAACCCCCGCCCCCGGTAGCTTAGGCTGCTGTCCGTTCTAGGGCGGTGGTTCTGTTGTTGTTGTTGATCAATTGTTTAATGTACTTCCCATTGTTTGTGGGAGATTCTGTGTTTGTCTTTGTTTTTGGTATGCATTACTTTGTGTCCTTTCTAGCTTTGCAATCATCTTGAAGAGGAAGAGAGAGAGATGGTTGCTCTGCTTTTATTGTCTTACAGATGTCTTGTTACTGTACGAGACCTGTTTCATGTCTATTTGAACAGATTTGAATTTCATTTTTGCGGTTGCATATAAATAAATCAAACAAATGTTGCTTTTTCATACATAACAGACGTGTCCCTGATATTTCCAAGTAGCCAAGATAACAATTCAAAGCTTAATCATAACACGAGGGCCCTCAAAACATCCCCACCCCCTTTGTCTGATTTTAAGAGCTAAAACGGATGCATCTTCTAGGAAAATACGTATTTAAGTTTTAGATTTTCTTTTAAGCTTAGAGAAACATTCAGTCTATTATTCAAATGAGAAACAGCATATGTGTGCCTGTTTTTGCTTGACAACTGGGCTTAATAAGTTCTTCCATAAAAGTGCCCAAATTGGTATCTCATGTATAAAATGTGTCTTGGAAGAATTTTGAATAACAAATTCTCAAAACTCACAGCGGAATCAATTTCTTAGATAGTTAAAGTATCTATCGCAGGTAAAACTGATCGCCAAATATTGCATTTGAGTATTTTGCATACAATTAAGTGATGCTATGGAAACTGTAAACCCTAAAATTTGATGCTCAAGTTGCTTCCAAAAAGTAAATATCCAATTTGAATGCTTTATTTTCTAACAGAACACACTTTGATTATTTATGTACAATACATAAAAAGTTCCAAAAGAAAAACTTCACATCTTTTTGAGAAATTGTTAGAGAAAGATTTAGTACATTTCATTTCAAACAGCATTTCTAAACGCTTAAAACTTGAATATTCATCTTCAGATACTGTTTCAAACCAGAAAATAAAAATTAAATACTGTTTTCTTGATGACTGCGTATTTCTGGAGATCAGACTAACTCATGGAAATCAATTGCTACAAAATATAACGAGAAATAAATGAGAAACGGCATTTTCAAATGTGTTCAAAAAACATGAAACACCTCTTGTAAATGATATGTGACTCTTCCCCACGGTGCCGTGGGTTGGTCTGAGTGTGTGATTGTGGTATTTCCTGACTATACTTACTTATTTTTATGCATGTTTACTGAAAGAAGATAACTTGCAACATGAAAATGCTATTTTTGTCTTTTTTATGTTGATTCGATGGCATGATTGCCACTGTAACATATAAATATAGAACAAAGAATGACTTTTTGTATTTATTATTGAGATTATCTCAAATATTTATGGTTTATTTACTTGTACTGATTTCCTGAAGGGTGATAATTTATTTTGAACATGCAGATTTTAGGTATAATCCCTGACGGTATGTTACGTTCTTTGACCTCTGTTATACCCGACCTCGTTACCAGGGTAAAATAATGCACGCAACTAAATGTACAATGGTAAGTGTTTTATGTACAAAAATTACAATCACACCCAAGAAATACAGTACATAGACGTTATTGTTTTTGCTTAGCTGGTCTTACTATACTGAGATAAGTTTCGTATAATGGTCACGCCCAAAACTGCCCTTACCTTTGTAATCATTCACCCACAAATACCGAAGCGAGGGACACAAGGATGACTTTAGCAGAGATGCAGTGTACACATCTATAATCAAAGCACTGAGAGTACTGATGGGGACGGCTGCATTAAAGCGTTCAAATAGGGAGGTTGTTAGTTAGATACCTTTTCTAAAACATGCAAATGGAAACTGGAAGTCTCTGATGTAGGGTCAAACATATTGCCACAAAGTGAAATGGGAAAGCAATCTTTCTGGCGACATTGTCATTTGTACATTGGACAAAACCAGCCTTTAATAAATGTAATCAATATATGAACAGTGCAAGAAATCAGTTGATTAATAACTAACTTAAGAAGTAAATAATCAAACTTTATGTCAAATGCTTTTATTATAGAGCTTACAGTGTTAAAAATAATCCCTCAATAAATGTTGGTGAAGCTCTTCAGGCAGGTAAGCGGTAACAATTTTCTCTTAACTTTCTTTGGCACAACCCCAACTAAACATGTGTAATTTGATCCCAAATACCGTGGCACGTTTTTTTTTCCCTTCAGATTTTCTTTTGGTTTCTGTTGGTTAAAGATCTTACGAGGATTAGGGAAAGTGTTTCCTAGTATCTTACCTAAGACAAATCCACCCACATATTCAAAGAAATTAATGATGATCAAAAACTGATTTGATAAAGTTCTGTCCTTTTTTGTATATGTTTTTCTTACTTTTACTTAATCGCCATCAGAGACATTATGTGCAAGCTTGAATAAAGTCTCTTAATGGCAGAGCCAAAGCAATTGTATAATTTTGGTAGAGTGCATCGTTAGGGACAATTCTGTGAAATTATTGTAAATTTTGGACCATTGGTTCAGGAGGAGAAGTCATTGTAAGACATTTCTTATCTGGAGCTTAGGCAGATCCATTGTTCAGTGGAGTGGAACCTTTTGTGCAAAATTGGTAGAAGACACCATTGGGTACAAATCTATGACATTAAGTTGCTTTTGGGTCAGTGGTTCAGGAGGAAATTCTGTTAAAAGAAGTTTCTTAGCTAGAGCTCTGGCAGTCTTTTGCTCAAAGGTCCTGAACAGAAGACTTGAAGTCACAGAAAGTCAGAAAATGAAATAGTATATGTTCTTCAAATACAAATGGTTCTTTAAAAGAAAAAAAAAGATGTCCTAGATTTTTACCTCTAGCCCCACCCTGAGGTATGGACGCAAGGCTCTGAAGCTGATGACTGGAAGCCTTCCATGAATATGATACCAAATGCCTAAATATGAATGTTTTCTTATAAATGTTTGGAAAGATATCTGCATAGGTTGGAAAAACAGAATAGCTCTTTTGAAAGGTTTCCTATATTATGACCTCTAGCCCCACCTTGGGGGAATGAACCCTCAGGTTAAAAGTGACAGAGACATGGTGAGTTCAACAATGTGAGCGCTCTCGTTGTACTTATGCCAGACTTTACACATTACTAATAAAGATCATGAAAGTGTGCCCGCAAACGCTCACCTTGTTGAAATCGCCACTGTTGTTCAAATACAAATGATTCTAAAAAAAAAAACAAGATGTCCTAGATTTTGACCTCTAGCCCAAGAAACGTGAATATTTTGGGGGATATGATGCATTTTAGGGTCTTTTCTTTAGGTCAAGGATATTTTTTTTTGTTGCTAAAAGGGGTACGTGCATTAATGGGCTGTTTTGGCCCCCTCTATAGCCCAAAAAATGAAAGTTGCTTTTCACCAATTTCATCTTATTGATTTTTTAGAAGAATAGCCCAAGTGTAAAATTCTGGCATTTTTTTTTTACTTTTACCAGTTGCTATGGTAACCAAAATGGCTGACAAAATAGGCTTAAAATAGAGAAATTGCTATTTTAGGCCAAATTTGAGGCTTTTTGAGACCGATTTTTTTTAAGAATTAGTTATCAGCACAAGCAAATACAAAAAAAAACCTTTTAGTATATTGTGTGCCGTGATAATTCGCATCATATGTTAAAATATTCTTTTTGATATTTGCTTGTGCTCTATATTAATTTCTCTGTTACATGTCTCAAATTTGCTCCAAAACGGTCATTTTCCTATTTTCAGCCTATTTTGGCGGCCTTTTTTGTTACCATAGCAACGGTAAAAGTCGAATCAATACCAGACCTTTACACTTTGGCTATTGTTCTAATGAACTAATAAGAAAAAACTTGTGAAGAGCAACTTTTATTTTTTGAACTCATAGGGGGGGGGGGGGGGGGGGGGGACAAAATAGCCTCTTAATGCACCTACCCCTTTCAAATATGTTTGGGGTCCTTAAATTTCCGGATATGGGTGAACAGTAGATGCTGGGCCAGACCCTATGTATGAAGAAAAAATAGGACATGCAAATAATTTTATGTAACAAGAATACGCTTTTACAAAGAGGCTCTGTCTACACTAAGAAATCGAAGCAGTTGGTCGGGCTGGCTGGCTGACTGGTTGATTGACTGAGAAACAAGCAGACAGACAGCTATATTTTGCTGCATACTGCTCTGAAACACTGGCCAGCTTTCTTGGGCGAGGGGTGGGGTGGTACTTTGATATTATCATATATAAGTAGGTTCGGTCCATTTTTGAAGGTTCAAAATTTTGAATTGCCTTTTTTGGAGTGGGGAGGGGTCGGGAAGGTCAGATAAATAAATATGTTTGGGAGTATGATGAAAATTTTGATTTTTTATGTTTTGTGGAGTCATTTCTATCAATTTGGCGCTTTTTTATGGTCAAGGTACAGATTTGAAAAATATTTTTGGGGTTGCTAAATTTTAAATATTTTTGGGGTGTGCCTGATATTCTTGATATTTTTGGGGATAAAGAGTAGATGCTGGGTCCAAGCCTACGTATTTAGAAAAATTAAAAGTAACCTCAATGGGGTCAGGCACCTTAAACACTTGAACTACTAGATATTAATCTAGCAAAACAGGCCTACAAAAAATCAAAAGAGCAAAGAACAGATACAGGGAGACAGACAGCCAGTGGCAAGTAGACAGACAAGTATGCAGGCAGGCAGAAGGCTAGATTATGCTGCTCACAGCCTTCAGAACAATGGACAGGCGTTCAAACCACCTGAGCTACTAGACACATGTAAGCTGGTTTAACGAGCATATAAGTAAAAGAACGAAGAACCAATGCAGACAGACAGACGGATGGACAGATTAACGGGCAGACAGACAAACAGCTAGATTTTGCTGCTCACAACCTTGGCACTTTGGTCAGGCGATCTTACTACCGTAAAACTAGATAATTTGGCTAAATCAGCATGCAGAGAAATAAAAATAGTGAAAACCCAATGGCTACATTCTGATCTAACCGTAATTGACCCAGTGGTTTCAGCATACCACCTACCTATCTTTTGTCATAGATGTTTCTGATGTTTTGAGTTTTAGGATTTCCATGGACAGGAAAGCATATTGCAGAACCCCGCGGCCATGAACAACGACGACAATGGTCACATTAGCGCTAAGATTAGGAGCATGCTCTCACCCTGTGGTACAGATTCGCGTCAAACTCGCAATAGAACCAGTATCGGCTGTCCCTGCTGGTAGAAACTAACAGGCTATCAAAATGTTAGTGCCTTTGAGCCCATAGTTAGTTCCTGCCGCTTTAATTAATATGTGAAAAAAAAAACGGTTCTAAAAAGCCCTGCCCCGCGGCCAGATAACAAAACCCCGCGGATGCTGAAGTATTTTGTCACACACCTCCGCGGTTAAGACTTGCAACCGTTGAAGGGGTATTTCTCGTAAACAATCAACGCTTAATTTAAACCAAATCATTAACATACAGGCAAAACAAGTAAATGTCGTTTCACCAAAAACGAAAAAAATATAGAAACCATTTCTGAAAAATGTGTAATTGTCAATCAATCCCAAAGTATCCCGATTTCAAGTACTCGTTCATTTTTCTCGCATATTCTAAGTACTGTAATGCTGAATTGAGAATGCACCATTGCGCAGGCTAGTCTGAGTCTTTGTCGCATGTTGTAAGTACCAAAATATCATGAAATTATGTCCGTCGACAGTTTAATTTCAATCGAGCCGGTTCACACGCACTGTATTCATGCGCGGATCCAGAGCATTTTGTCAGAGAGGACCGAAATGCCACTTAAAATTGACCACCATCGGCCCATCAGCGAAACGCCCTTGAAATGACGTTTTGCTGGCGTGTCAATGGCCCACCATTGAATGCTGGCTTGGTAGCTTTGTAATTTTTTGGGGATCCGGATCAATATTGCTAGAAAACCCTATATTTTATGATTTTTCAGGGGTCCGGACCCCATGTCCCCCTCTGGATTCGCCCGTGGCATGCATCTGAAAGAAGGTACTTGTCTGAAATGTTCCGTGATCATCGGACGCAAAGTCGGACTAGATTATAACTCTTGGTATGCTTGTTTGTCCCTGATCAGGCACATCGGACGATCTTCTGGATCCAAACTATTTGCGAACTTTGATAGCAGGTCGTAAAAGTAGAGAGAGAGAGAGAGAGAGAGAGAGAGAGAGAGAGAGAGAGAGAGAGAGAGAGAGAGAGAGAGAGAGAGAGAGAGAGAGGAGACTGCACGGTGTTTGCACACGAATCTTTTGTTTTGGCTTGTTTTCTTAGAATATCGAAACACAATGTTTGGGTCAGTCAATCAGCTTCCGATGAGGACCCAAAATCCAAATCGGCTTTTGTACGGCAAAGTCGGACATTCCACAGTATTAACGCTTTGCGTACTTCTATCGCATGCACACATTTTTAAATTGACGAAACATTCTATCCTGAATACCATTCGGGTCTGATCTGGATCCAAACCGTGTTTGCAAATGTTAGGAGAGAGAGAGAGAGAGAGAGAGAGAGAGACTGGTGCAGGCACGTCAAAGTAAACATTGCATCGGCGGATCGACAAGTAGAGGTGTGTGTGTGTGTGTGTGTGTGTGTGTGTGTGTGTGTGTGTGTGTGTTGATTTTCGTCAGTTTGTTGATTTTTTACTCTGGGAACTCGTCTACGTATTTCAAAGTTTTGTGTACATCTTTGCAAAAAATCTGATCGCACGAGATGTCTAGCGGTTTCATTTCTTGAATACAATATAAACTGGAATTCGAAGTCGGCAGAGCGAGCGAAAGCGTTTTGGTTTTCTGAAGGAAGAACGAAAAAGTGTAGTGATTCATCGGTAGTCCGAGACGAGTGAACATAGGAGACCCGGCTTATCGAATAGTTTAAATCAGTGGGCTTTTCGGACTTGTAAGTAAATTGAGTGACATAATATGCACGTGCCTGGCTTACCGCATGCGCTGGACATTTTACTGACTCAGTCCGCATGAATTTAGCGACTGTTTTAATAAGATTAAAGAAAAGAAAAAGAGGAGATAGCACAGAATCATATCGCCGTGTTTTCAAAAAGTTTCTACCACATTTTGACACGCATATATCCTTTATTATAGTGATCACACATGTGTTTCTATCCATTAACATCTGCTGGGCGCAGAAGGCATATAAGCCAATTTTTAGATTCATAATCCCTATATACTGTACTCTGCTAGACCATTAAACGTCCTTGTTGCAAACATTGCGGGCCCAGATCAGACTGCTCTGATCCGAGGACTCCAGTAGACGTCATTCTCAAAACGGAACCGAAAGATATGGTGGGCTACAGTTTAGCAGGGCGCCGCCGATGTGGCACCTTTGAATTTAGATGCAAGAAAAACCCCAGACTATTTAAAATTGAAAACAATCAGCAACAAAAAACAATAGTGGTGCTAAAATCATATTAAAAACTTTGATTTGGCGATTTTAGGGGGGGGGGGGGGGGGGCGCCCGCCCCCTGCCACTTGAATCCGTCAATGAAACCGTCATCCGCGGATTGTGGTTCGTGCGAGGCTTCGTCGGCAGGCCTCATGGTAGTGGCTCATGACGGGCCCGGTAGCAAATGCCCTTTTATTTAATACCGCGGATGGACTCAAAATTCCAATACTGCGCCAGAGTGTATGCTATAAATAGACGCAATACTATTAAAGGGAGACCAGTCTAACAGATAGCGTCCTTTTGCAAATGTATATATCACGTGATCGTTTTGGCGGGATAGGCATAAAGTAAAACTTCAAATGAACTCATGCAAGTAAGATTATTAATCCACAATATCCAAGCGACCTTCTGGGGTCAACTGAGATAATTCTTGATTCATATGAATGTTATATTATTTACATACATAGCCGCGTAAAAAACACGCCGACTTGTTTGTTTGTTGTCAATGAAAGCAGACTACAATGGCAAGTCCACCATGTCTTTTACGATATGCCTATCATTATTATATTACTGCGCAAGGTATTATTTTTTAAATATATTTGTATTTGAATTAGCAATTGGCAATAAATCATTGCTTCGATACCCAAATTGAAGTTCCTAAACTGCAAAGCATAAAAAACAATAATAAAACAACAAAAAATGAACTACTTTTTACGCGTAATATTTTCCAGAAAGTTGTTCGGTTTGTATTAAGCCTTTATCCTGCGGAATCCGGATATACCCCGTTCTGGAAAACATTGTAGATCCGGATCAGTTGGCTTCTCAGGAACAAACTAATCAGGATCTATACGACTGTTTATCATGCATCTAATTAAATTGTTAATATTGAAACCATGCAACTTATATGTCTAAAAATTTGCAAGGAGTATAGCATATATTTAATGTATGGCCTGGCAAGGGTGAAAAATTGACGTGACTGAAAAACTGTTAGTGTTAAAATTGAGTCCGGATGCCAGCATCCGTCCCCAAAAATAACATATTTTACAGCTAATATCACCAATTTATCCATTATTTGTTTGATTGGTGTTATGCGCAGTTCTTCTTGGCTATTATTCATAACTATTATTTGCTGATGGAAAATCAAAGGAGTTCAAAGTGCCCGGCAATTTTGATCTCGTAAACACTTATTTTGGCATAGATGTTGGACACACTTATGACAGGATAGATGTGACGGCGGAGATGACAGACACACCTTCAGCCCAACAGGACTGACTCATGCATGTTTATGACAGTGCTTTATTTTTGCAACTAGATAAAAGTCATTAAAATCACATGTTATGTTTTCAACTTTTGCTACGGCATCAGTGTCTGGCACAACCATCAATGGTGCCATTACAAAGTTCAACGGGAACAGCAGACTAAATATCGCATTTATGAATGTTTGATAAAAAGAACTTCAATGATGATGTCAGCAGATACCATTTCATGCATCCTATGGTTTGACAGGAGTTGATGACATTTACTGGGCTCATGGGAGTAAGTAAGAAGGCAAACTTCAGGAACTGATACAATCAAGTACTACACCTAACCGAGGACACCTCATAGAAAAGTGACAAGAAAATATCAAGTACAAGATAGCCAAAAGGTTAGCCCTTTCCAAGCAAGTGACCACAGGACTGCAATCAACAGACAAGAAAGCACGACAAACACGAAACATAAATAACAAAAATGATCCACAAAAGAAGCACCGCCTTGGAACGGTCAGTAAAAAATATTTTTACTGGAGGGCTTAAACTAGTTTTATGGTACCAACCTTAAAGCCAGATGGGCCCGTTTTTAAGAGCTGAATGGAATTCCCCACTCTTATAAACTGGATTAGTCCTTTGTCGTTTTACGGGTTATTGGGTGGTATGTTTTATTCAAATTTTAATTTTACATTCAGTTTGCAAAGAGTGGAGGCCCTGATCAGACGTGGCGTTCTGCGGTGTCTGATCTGGGTCGGTACTGGTTGCCATTTTCCGCAAAAGGGATGCCAGGCTTATTTTGGTTAATTATTTCCATTTTCGAAGCAAGCCTTTAATGAATCTTAACATTTTTGCAACCGTTCATAGTCTCATGAACGACACAAATTTGGTTGACAGCTGCCAGGCCTACTTGCCCGTGCAATACGCTTCGAACATCGAACATATTCGCCAGAAGTGACACTGGTGTTGTGATTGACAATGAGCCACACCGAGTCACACATGCAAAACAAACCCCTTGTTTGCTCCATTGGCTGTCGTGTTCATGCTGTCTGTTCCGTTTTTCTGTTTTACGCTCCGACAAACTGTGTGACAGTTAATACGATTACATATTAAATACAAAACTGTTTTGTTTCCTAAATTATAAATAATCTTATAATAATCTTATTATTAATTATAAATAATCTTATAATTTAGACATTTACAATAAAATGTAAATATAAGCAATAAATTCAATTTTTGGTCTGTTCATGGAATCATGAATACTTTGGGTCTCTTGCAAAGTTAACGTGAAGCTCTTGCAAGAGACCCGAAGTATTCATGGCTCCATGAACATTCCGAAAACTGAATTCATTTCTTAAATGACTTCTGATTGATATTATCATGAACACGTCCCCACAAAGGGAAGGGTGCCCTGCATACATAAACTTAAAAGTGCGTTTTTGAAAGTACGTGCTTTTTAATAAATATAAAAAACAAAGACCTTATGTTACTATACTGAAAAAAGTCTCGGATGCGAGTTTGCTTTTTGAGAAAAGCGCGGCCGGTCAAAGAGAGGGTCTAATGGTAGTTAGCTCAGACGTGCTTTTGAAAAATAATAAATATGATCCCGGATCGCGCTTGGGTTTGTTGTTTTTCGCAAATTTGCATGTTGCAAAGGTGGCCAAAATATTGGTATAGCTTGTAAGATAACAGACCTCATAGAACGTCCTAGCATAAAAGTCGTTTTAGAAATTTGACTTTCTGATTTAGATAAATTCTCATTCCGCCCAATTTCTAACTCAGAGGTTAAGAAAAAATTAACAACGGTTGATCCGAAAAAAAATCCACTGTTGTGAGGTTGAGGTCGCACTCATCAATTGACACCACATTGCAATTGTAAACATCTTACCTAGATCGTCGGAGACAATAAACACTATGTTCGGCTGGTGACATTCTACACAGCTTAGGAAAACTAACAAAGCCACTCTATAAATATTCACACAAGCTGCCATATTGTGCTTCCACCGCACTTATGCTGCATTTAACAAACCTGTCCGTATTTAAATCAGTTTAACCCTTAAAGCGCCAAGAAAAAAATGCATTTGAAAATGTCGTCTGCTGAAGTCGTCTGCTGCAGATAATTGCCTAACATTACTGACGAATTAAGTATAGAAGCTAACAGTGTGGACCAAGAACAGACTGCTCATATACAGTCTGGTCTGGGTCTACACTGTTTGCCATAGAGGCTTGTTAAACATTTCAGCAGACGAGAAAAGCAGACGAGTTTTGTTGCGGGTTAAGATAATATGAGCCCTGACAGGAGAAAACCAACAAAGATGACTGTGCGTTACGAGAATACTCAGATCAGCCTAAGGATCAGCTCAATCTTATCAGAGTCTTCACTGTCTGCACTAAGAAAGATTGGGTCCTTAGGAACCAATTGAGCGCACAGTGCAGACTCTGATCAGACTGGGCGGATGCCTAGGCTGATCCGAGTCTTCACTGTGCGAACACTCTTTTTGTTGGTTTTGTTATGACATGGCATGGCTCAAATTATCATCATTATTATTATTATTATTATTATTATTATTATTATTATTATTATTATTATTATTGAATCATGCGATGAGCAGCCAGACAAGGCTCAGACGAGACTGCCCATCAGTCCTTGTCAGGACCTTCGCTGCTCACATACACAAAGAATGGAAGTAGAAGAAGGCCCAGACCAAATATTGGACTTCTAACCCCTCTAGATAGCTGCGCAGGATGCACCTGACGATGAGAATGACTTGGCACATATGCGATGATGACCAAAATCTCGTGAACCACCTCCTTGGTTCAAAAATAAGCCACGACAAGAGAAATCCTACTGTTCCTTGTTGTGTTGTTGTATTAGTTTTATTATTCAATATATGTAATAGAATACTCTGTAAGCAAACACTGAAGACCCTGTTCAAACGTCGCATCTTGTGGAGTCTGAATAGGGTCTGCACTGTTTTCCGATGCCCCACAAAACGGACGCTGTGCATTTTTTAGGTTATACGAAACCAATCCAGCTCGCGTGTACCGAGTCTAGGATCCCAGTTTTTTTGACGTATGCAAACAGAGCAGAGCCAGATCAGACGTATCTGATTAGTCCGTCCCAACTATGGTTACAGAAATTTCAATTAAAATGTAATGGAAATTAAATGTACGTGCAATTGATTAAGATTGGAAATAACGATTACTTTTTTGTTGCTATGCGGCTCTGTGTTAACGTCCGGGTAGCCAGCTCAAGCTCAAGACAGCGTCAGACCGAAACTAACAAATTTCTGTTTATATATTTATTTTAAATTTGTGTTCTTTTTGCTTATATTATTGGTTTTAGTATGACCTGATCGGACACCCGATGGCAGGCGATCCAAATAAAATGTATACTCAATGCTCTTTTAGTTAGATCTGAACCACACCGGATATGCGGCAGTCGAAAACGTTAATACCATCATCGAAGGTAGATCCAAAACCGTTTGAAACCAAGTTGCCGTTTGTCGTCCAACTGAAGACAAATTGTAAACGAAAACACTGTTTCTAGCTATTTTTGATCCGCGTTCGTGGATTTTAAAAGCGTTTTTGATTGCCGCCTATCTGGTGTGTGCACGCACAGCCATCAAGTGGGTCTATATGTCTAGTGTTCGACTTGAATCTTCATCTACATGTAAATCATTAGTGCTAGTGGTGATTGGTCTGACTCGACTGTGTAGATCCTGGCAACTTTATGAGTGTAGAAGGTATTTTAGTCAGGGAAAAAAATCAGAAAAGTTAACAAGTACAGGCATTTTGTGAAGAAAAGGGTTTGCCACCTTGATTAGGAGTAATTTGGTATGCTGATTCCAAAAACCAATGTTGTCAAGCTGAGAAATGACGTCTTAATGATCTAATTTGCATATTTTCAAAATGGCCGTCAAATATCATGGAATTTAACATATTACTGAAATGTTTTATTCTTTGACAATGTTTTTTTTACCCAAAATCATTAGTATTATGTCCTAAGATGGTTTTACTCTTAGAGTACATGGTTTGGGCGGCAATTTACATAATTATTCCAGGCTATTACCGTATTAAATGTCCGTTTAGTCTATAAAATCATGTTCAAACTTGCCCTATTCAGTATCCTGCTATTTAAATGTAAGTTTTATTCATAGCACGATTTTGGACTGTTTAACAGCTGTTCAAGTAATAAATGAGAAAGAAACTTTGATAATCAACAAGTTGTTTTGTTTTAAAACACATGTATCATAATATCAATGCCCAAATATATGTTACATTTTGTATATATAAAAAGTAACAGCATTCACATTCCTTAGTAACCTAGGGTCTAAATAGACCAATTTGCATCATCAGGAAAACTTCTAATGTGTGTCAAATTGTTTTGTAATTCCACCTAAATGGATAAAAAATATTGCCCTAAAGAATAAACCCATTTAAGCTATGTGAAATTGCATGGTTGGATGGCAACGAATAATGTGCTTCTAAATAATAGGGATGTTCCTACAAAAGTACTCATATCTCAGCAGCTACTATTCCTAAAATTTTAAACTTGGTACCAACTGAATGTTAAGACATAGAACTTTTATCCAATTTTCAGATATGTAAATTATGAAATTTGCATATTCATGAATATTAATGAAAACATTACAAATAAGAGAAAAATCGTAAAAAATAAGGGGGTGTACATACAAAATTATCTGCATCTCAGCTGCTTACTATCCTATACTAACAGCCTTGGTACCAATTTAATGTTAATATATAGCACGTTTACTTAATGGTCCAATATGCAAATTATCTAAAAAATGTATTCATGAATATTAATTAAAATATTAGAAATGAGAAAAAATAGAGAACAATTAATAGAATGTACATACAAAAATTACTCATATCTCAGCTGCTATTTATCCTAGATATCATACTCACTTTCTAAACTTGTTCCCAAATTAAATTCCAAGAAAAGTTCTAATATAGTTTTGCTTGATACACAAATTATTTCATTTGTTTATTAATGAGTAATTTTTGAAGATACAACCTTATTGATTTGTTTTCAAATTTTCTTTAGTTTTCTATAGTTTTCATCAATATTCATGAATATGTTAATTGAATGATTTGTATATTTCACCATTGGAATAAATTGCTATGTCTCAGCCTTAATTTGATACTAAGATTAATTGTCTAGAACAATATAAAGATGAGATATGAGTAATTTTAGAAGTAGATCCCCACTAATGTTTCAACGTTTTTTCTCTCATTTCTAATGTTTATATTAATATTCATAAATTTAAAAATTGGGTAATTTCACATAATGACTATTGAGTAAAGTAAACTGTCTTAGCTTTAAGCCAGTGCCAAATATGGTAGTCTAGGAATATGAGCAGCTACGATATGAGTAATTTTGTATGTATACCCTTTTAATTTTCTCTCATTTCCAACATATAAATTAATATTCAAGAATATAATTATCAGATGATTTGCATACTTAATCATGGCATAAAATGTGCTATGCCTTAGCATTCATTTGGTACCAAGTTTGTTAGTCTAGGACAATTAGTGAATGAGATATAGGTAATTTTGTAGATATACTAATTTTATTTTGTAGATATACCCATTTTTTAAATGGTTTCATTAATATTCACAAATACGCAAATTTGATTTGTATATCAGAATATTGTGCTAAAGTACTATGACTCAACTTTCATTTGGTACCAATTTTGGGAGTCTGAATAGTTGGCAGTTGACATAATGGTTATGTTGTTCGTACACTCCCTTAAATTTGCTGCCATTTTTCTCTTATTTCAAATGTTTTCATGAATATTCATGAATATGCAAATGAGATAATTTGTATATCATGCTATTGGGTAAAAGTGTTATGTCTCAACGCTCAATTGGTAACAAGGTTGGTAGTCTAGAATAGTTAGCAGCTGATATTAAGGTAGTGCTGTACGTACCCCCCCCCCCCTTATTTTACTACCATTTTTCTCTTATTTCTCATGTTTTCATCAATTTTCATGAATATTCAAATTAGATTATTTGCATATCATACCGTTGGGTAAATGTACTTTGTCAAGGCTTTGATTTGGTACTTAGTTTGATAGTCTATAATAACTAGCAAATTACATATATGGGTAAGGTGTAAAGGTACTCTACAAATTTTCTTTTATTTCTATTTTTTATTAATACTCATTAATATGCATAAAAAAGAATTGCATATCAGCACATTGAATAAAAGAAGTATGTCTGGGCTTAAATTTGGTACCAAGTTCGGTAGTCTAGGATGAGTTGGTGCTTATATACGAATTATTTTGTAGGTACACCCCTTCCATTAGAATCATATGATGGATTTTCACATTATAGGGGGTGGGGTAATTTGTTCTAGGCAAGCCTCCCTGAGCAAGTCTTTTCTTTGCTATTTAGCGATCATTTTGTTTCGCCATTAACTGACAATTTGCTTTTCTTGAATTAGTGGAAGAGGGAAAAATCCATGAAAGAATGTGCGGCTCGCAAGTGTCGATCTCGGGTCTGCTTGCAAATGAAGGGGAAATGCTTCTGACCCTACTACAGTGCCATATGGGATGCCATGGACACCATGCAATTTTATGTAATCCAAACATTTTTATTTTTGGAGAAAATATCGTTTTTGGCATCTACTGCTGAAGCCAGTGCTAGCGGGCATGAGAATTGTTGCACGTTCCATTAGTTCTCATGAACAGACTCAATAAAACCGAGTCTGCTGTTTTCTTATATTGTAGGTTCTCTCTATTTCTGAAGGATGCATTTTCCAGATTATTTAGATAATTAATCTACATATCAGACCATCCCATTGGATAAAAGTACTATTCTAAGCTTTATTTAGCTAGCAAGTTAAATAGTTTAGGGTATGTTGCTGATGAGATAAGAGTAATTGTGTAGGTACAGGCCCACTTACTTTAAAATCGCATTAACCCCCTCCCCTAGCTGAAACTTAAAAAAATGTTTAAATTGCCATATTTTCCTGCAAACAATAGTGATATCATTGGGATGCATGTTTTAAAGGTGCAATTTTATTGAAATCATTCCTGACACATTTGAGCCAGATTATATGCACGCACTAACATAAAAAAAACTTAAATAAGTCGGAGGCAAGATTAGTTGCTCAAGTTGCCCCCCTGATTACCTCTTGATCACATTTTTAATTCGTATTGTATAAATTGACGTCAGTGAAGACACCCAGTCATTAGAAGATGTTTTTGGATTGAGTTGACCCAGTTTGACATCCTTAACACGTTACTCTACAGATTTTTATTGATATTTCTTCAATTTGGTGGCCATCTTGGAAATATGCAAATAAGATAGTGAAGACATCATTTTTCAGCTTGCCAACATTAATTTTTGGATTCAGCATACCAAAATACCTCTAAAAGATATCTCAAAACCTTTTCTTCACAAAATGCCTGTACCTTCTTAAATAAGCGTATTTTTCTGATTTTTTTTCCTGACTATTTTCTTGTGAGTCTAAAACCGCGTAGATATGTCTGTCTTCTAGTGGCCCTTTCTCTCGAAGTCATAGGCTGGTTGTGGTATTTCCTTGTAATACGTTTGAATCGTAGATTTCCTCAATGTTGGTTGAAATGGTGGTTAGCAGTTACATCAGCACATTAATGTCAATCACGGCAAAATCAGCCAACCAATGGTAAAAGCTATGTTACTTTGATGTTACAGATGAAAATCTTATAAAAGCAGTGTGTTTGACCAGGAAATGCCACCACAGATAACATCACAGATCAACACAACATTATCACTATAAAGACCCATCAGAATACAAACAAAGACACACATATAAAAGGAAGGACACAATTAAAGTAAAGCTCTCTCTTGTTTTGGGGGCTTAAGACATGAAAGCTGTTTCTTTAAAGAAAATGACCGAATCAATTTAGGGTAATTAGATAAAGGTCATTGTTGAATTTTATAGTTTCTTTTTGTGGTGTCACAGGCCGATAGGCCGATTTTACCCTTTATCAAGTGTTAAAGAGACCATGTCTGCAACTATGAACATTTTCGATTTTTTTATTTTCTTTTTAAATCATTTGTAAAAGTAGAATTGTTATATTTTCACAATAAATTTGTTCACTATAGCTGAAAACTGCACGGAAAAGTGAATTATCTTATAAAAACAGGTGTGTTGGTAATTATTTGCGTCCCTCCAATAATTATAGACAGCTAATTTTAACATAAATACCGTTGTTTTGATACTGATAAGTTGTTGGGATTTACGAAATTGGTAAAATGTATACCTGAATTTTAGTTTTTTTACTGTGTTCTTGAAAAATAGAATCATTAGTTCTAAAATTAAAAGATCAAAAGTTACAGACTATGCAGCTTTAAGTGTCATTTGGCTTTAAAAACAAGTGAGTTTGAGCCCCGATCGCAGCCACGTGTTAAACCACGGCACTGCAAGATAGAAACACAGAACACTGACAACCACATGTCAGTGATACATTTTAGTAGTGATTACTAAGACAGAACAGCCACATTTTTTTATTATTATACGGACACTTTGGTTTGCTTGTAGGTGGGTGAAATCATCACTTTAGGCATAAATTGCAAGGCTCGCAATGGGTGAGTCCATCTGGCCATCCGCTACCAGTTAGTGAAAATAATTATTTACACTGACCACAATCAGCCAGACTGATGCTCAGCAAAGCCTCGTCCATCTTAAAAGGTTGTTACGCATGTCAGTGGTTAGACGATGTTGACATGTATGCGTATGCAAAAATTGACCAAAATAAACCATGTGGTTCAAAAATCATTCGCATTTTCACTGAAAGACCTAGACTGGCCAAAGTGATGCTTGGCAAAGCCTTGTCACAATTTTGCATACCAGTGGCTGGATAATATTAAAATAAATAAGTATGCTAAATTTGATCCAAATATACCATGCGTTTTAAGAGTTATGAGCATTTTACTAGCTTACCACGACAGCAGAAATGATGCTCCACAAAAAAGGCTGTTGCAAATGCCTGGTGAGATAATGTTAACATGCATTTGTATGCAAAATTTGATCAAAATATATCAGGTGGTTCAAGAGTTATGAGCATTTTCACTAACTGACCACGGACGGACTGACTCACATAGTGATTATAGTGTAGACCCAAAGGTCGTGCAATTTTCTTTCTAGTGTTGAGATCATTTTACTGAGAGGACAGGCCCCATACCAATGTTATATGACTTTTTGTGCTCAATTTTACATCAAGGAAACATATTGGCCTAGCATGGGAATTAATATGGATTCCATATCCCGTGGTTTGCAACCGCGGTCCATGTTGGACCTACAATGGCAAACCAATAAGAACCAACTGGTTCAGTAGTGGGACCACCCAGAGTAAACTGCCGATGTGAAACCTCACATTAACTTCTATCAATAAATGGTATAATATTTTCTCTAAATTCTACAAAATCTTTTTATGGAAATATACCAAACGTGCAGAAATGCACAAATGAAGTTCCCTATTTTCTCTGCTAGCTATGTCCGGGAATATTATTTCAAATATTGAGTACATTCAATATATGCATATACTTAAGTCAGAGAAATGCTATTTCTTATTGATTTTGAATTTCGATGACCCATTTCAAGACATAGATGAAACTGATAAATAGATATGACACAAATTAGATGCGTTGAACTTAAAATAAATTTGATTTTTAATCTTTTTAATGGCTTTCCTAATTTTTTTCACCAATGATAACCAATTATTTCTCCTCAGTATCCTTGGTACAATATGGGACCCACTATTGCTATGGTTCAGATCCTTATTTGAGCTTTCTTTTGAAAAAAGGGTATTAATAAACACCTTAATAAGTGAGTCCTCCATTGTTTAAAAATTCTAACATTGAACCTATATGAGCCAGTGCATGAGATTTCCAACAATGTGGTATGTGCGACCAACAAAGCCTCAGACCAGCCTGCGCATACGCGCAGACTGATCAGAGCTTTTGCAAGTCGCTTGAATATTCTATAAGTGTTAAGCTACTGACCGAACATCATTTGGAGTTTCTAGGTTTAAAGGGCGGCTGCACATGTTCGTCTGAGTCTACACTTGTCAAAATGCCATATTGTTGGAAATCACATGTCGCGGCTCATATGGGAGTTGTGGAGTAGTGTGTATGTCTGAACTACCATATCAACCTTCTTGTAAAAGAAAGTTAATATTGTCAATAGGTCCAGCTGGGCCCCCACAAAGGACCCATGTGATATAATATGAATTCAAAGTGAACTTTTTAAATTCCTTGAAACAGAACTATTGCAAATGGTCCTATGAAGGTCCCACGTGGTTTAAATAATTCAATATTGGATCTAAATGGTACCTATTTTGGCAATCTGCTACGGTACTCATTTTGCATGGCGTACTAGGTCATTTGAATACGAAATAATAAACTTTCACGATTATTAAAGTACTTACAATTGAGGCAATTTTTGACTCAGTACAGTTGGCCATAAATATAAATGTTTGGTAAATGAGTATTCTATGACAATAAAGACAAGTGGATGTGACAAAAAGAATCAAGATTTCATTGGTGTTCAGTGGGGACAAGAAAATCCCAATCCGAGGGTCCATTGTTCCCTTTTTGTTGGTTAAAAGTAAATTTATTCCTTGTTACGCAGTTAAGAAGTTACAAAGTTGAAATTGTGCATAACTGGGAATAAGGCTAGTAATTCATAAAATATTTGAATATGTAGTGATCAAATGTAAAAATGACAATAAATTTGACTTTTATTTTAGTGTAAAAGTTGATCAGTAAATATACAATCGCTAGACTTGCACAGATAACCGTTCATGTATTTCAAGTAAAATTGAGCTGTTCTAATACAATAATTCACTATATGCCATAATCATCAGCTACCATATCATAGACCTGTTTATCTCGTCTCTTACTTTGTCCCTGAACATTTTGGAGAAAAAGGGTGTATTATACATGTCTTTGGAGTGTCATAGCTCAAATACTAAACATCATTTTTATTATTATGATATATCATTATACATAAAATGAAATATCAAATTACAGAAAATGAAGAAAATCTATTTTTGGGGGAAAATGCCCAGGTGTCAACTTCTAACTGAAGGTTCTATAACTGCTACAGAGATAAATATTTGATACTTTACCTCCCCATTGTCCAAAATACAGGAAAACATTCAGTGAAAAAATTGTTACAGAGGTAGTGTTTGCTTGTACTGTCCTGCCAGTCAAGAGTAACAGTGACGTCCTGTTTGTTTACAAAGTAATCAGGGACTTATAATCGATCGATTACTTGATCTATCTATTCGCGTTAGCTCAAGTGGAGTGTACAAAATAGTATTTTACTTAGCAATTATAAACAAAAAATATGTCACTGTCACTCTTCGTTGGCACGGCAGTATAT
Organism: Loripinus fragilis; assembly: GCA_964019695.1. Taxonomy (NCBI): domain Eukaryota; kingdom Metazoa; phylum Mollusca; class Bivalvia; order Lucinida; family Lucinidae; genus Loripinus; species Loripinus fragilis. Next base: position 4,879,747 of record OZ026518.1, on the reverse strand, counting down.
GTATATGTACACATTTTACTATTGCTCTATTTACTGGTCTGGTACCAGTCTAAATATAGTCGTCCGGAAGTGTTTTTTTTTTTTTTTTTTTTTTTTTTGCTTTTAAATTTGCCATAAACGGCTATTGTGTGAGCACAGAGCATATCAACTTAGGTATTTAAAAAATGTTCACCCCAAGGTAACGAACACAGATAACTGTCTGGATCTGCTAATATGCTTAATAAAGTGAGTATCACTGCAGACCGATCTACGGCACCGTGAGGAAATGCGACAAATCAATAACAGTCACAAGACATCAGGAAGACAGTTAAAGTAAAACAATCAACTCTCTTTCCCTCATCAAGATGATTGCAAAAACTAGAAATGACACAAAGTATTGCGTAATAAAACAGGAACAAACACAGAACCCCAACAACGGGAGCAACAATAAAGAGTAAATCAGCAACAACAGAACCATGGCACGTGTTATATTGAGCTCCATATCCTGATTTGTTCCCATTTATGTGAGTTATTTACATTGCTGTCATTTGGTTTATACTGTATTGGCATTGCCACAATGACAAGGATCATACCACTTAACCCTTTACTCCATAATAAGTCCTTTTGGTGCCTTTGAAATATCTTTTGGAGCAAATGCTCCATTTTCCATAAACCCTAAGATCCTGGAATTTATATCCAATACGCAAAGGAAAGTCTTCTAGATTGGCCTTGTATACTTCCAGAAGTTATTTGCTTCATTCCACCCTTTGTTGGCGATCTTCTGTGTACCCACCTGGCAGATACTTTTGACATGCCTAAATGTTCATGGATTATAATGTAAACAATTCCATTAGAAATACCAAATTCTGAAGCAAGTTCTGCAATTTTGATTCGGCGATCGTTTAGCTCAAGTCTCTCAACACGGTCGATCATCTGGCTGGTGGCATCAGCAGGGCGACCAGGCTCCGAGGTTATAAAATTGTTTCCATACTCAACTCAGCTGAGCAAGAAATTTATCCTGCTCATAAATGTTAAAATGCCAACAAGTGTCGGTATTTTAACATTTATTAGCATGATTAATACATATTATCATAATAGTAACTTGATCTGGCGTACTGTATCACGTCGATATATGTTCCGGTGGATTTCTTTGGCGTTTGCATCCTCCTTAGTTAGGAAGTTTATGACTGCTCCGAACTCAATATTCTGACTTTCCATTTTTGCCTATAGGTATAGGTTTTAAAAGTAAAAGTAAAAAAAACCTGTACGTTTTGACTGAACGGCTGTTCAGATTCAACTGACAAAGGTTTACACTGCACAAAATGAAACAAAAATGAATTGTATAGAAAAAAACCGAGTTCTATGAACTGAGTAAAAGTCCCCTCGTATTTTCCAATGTCAAAGGTTTTTTTGTTGTTGTTTGTTTAGGTGTGGGGTTGGGGTTGGGGGTTGGTTGGTTTGTGGTTTGATTAACGCTATGCTCATGTGCAGACGGTCTAACCACACTTCCCTGGGCAAGCTCAGACTAATCGGTTAAGCAGCCAGTTCTCTGTGCACATGCATTCGTCCGTAACTGAAAACAGCTCTTCTTGAATCAGCGGAACATAGAGCATATTTCATGATCAATCACCACGAAAGTATGGGATCGGGATGGGATCGAACTCACGACCCCTGGATCTACAATTGGACTCGCTGCCCATTGCAGTACAGGGCCAGGCATCTTAGGGTTTTTATTAAAATTCTGCGCCTTATATGGTATCGCCAGTCTAGCTCTAAATGATCCTCGATTATTAGAGAGATAAATTAAAAATTGAAATAATGTAATATGTTGGCAGAAATGTTTGTTTGCACTAACGCCTCAGGTTTACTGACTTACTACCATTATTTTAGAGTCAAGATGAATTGACACTGGGATCAACTATTTCAACAGTAGTATCTAGTGTTTGCCCTCAGATAAACGCTATAGCACAGGGCTAGTCTATTGATCCTAGATCCAATGAAAAGGTAGCACATCGGTTTTGTTCTCATTATATACTGGAAACATCTATACGGGTAAACAGTGAAGATCCAGATGAAATGTCACGGTATGTATCACTTGGGATGTGGCATTTCATCAGGCTCTGCAAGGTTTGTTAAGATGAGAACTATTGTCAAGGACATTTGGAAATTCCGACCTGTGACACCTCAAAATATACCCGTAGAAACAGATAAGGGACCACCTCGGGTAAATTTAAGACTAAAACTATCCTACATTTTAAAAAGATTTATTAAGCTTGCTTAAACTTTTTTTCAATTAATCAAAATTTGTATTATTCAAGATTGCTTCTACGTGAAAATGACGAAGGTTCAGCAATAGACAGCGGCTATATTGGATACAGATAATTATTTTCTGATTTAAGGACCTCATTGATATCTTTTGCAGTATATTTCCTTTCATGAGGTCTAATTGTCTTATTCTTGCATAAGCTTATAGTTGACAGACCGATTGACAAATTTTGAGCACCATTTTTAGTTTTTTGACCTTCTCTTGGCGGTAGAGGCATGTTTTACCAATGGCAGGTTTCCAAGCCAGTCTATACATTTTGTAGGTTGTTAAATATGGGCCAGAAATTGAACATGGTCTTTTAAAACTTTCATAATACATAGTCTGGTCATAGAGTAGCAGCAAAATTATTCTGTTTAGGCTAAATGAGCCGCGACATGAGATTTCCAACAATGTGGTATGTCAGATCAATTGAAGCTATAACTAGACAATGCTTTGAAATAATACGCCATAAATATTCAGTATCGCCTGGCTATGGAAAATTTGATTTGCATTTCATGATTTACGGTGTGTGTCGTTTTTTTTTCCAAGAATCATTGTATATTCTGTTATAAATTAAGCCCGTCTCTTATGCTGCTCAAAATGTTTCACAAGAGTCTATCAGTTTATGAAATATGCAAACAATTATTGTTCAATGCCTTGTAACAATAAGCACCATCTTTACTTTTTCAGTTTTACAGCTTTTCTTTGTAGTTGAGCAAATTAGTGTCTTGGTTCAAGACAGAGTATCTTACGGCTCCAGATAAGAGTGAGTAATTAAAAAGTAATTTGCTTATTTTCCCAACCAAAACATATTTCTGGGGCGCTCAACTGGCTTTAACGGTGTGCAACCTTTGGATTTTAATACTGTCTCTGCTAACTTGATACCAGCCGTGTCCAAAAGACACCCAGATGGATATTACAGTTCATATGTGAGTTACAGTTTTCTAGTTTAGTTCCTTACCCCTTAAAAGGACACCCACATTTGCAGCAGACAACAATTTCAAATTTTGCGGCTTTTTCAAAAATAACAAATAAGGCATGATATTTCATGAGAATTGTCTGCTGGCAGACAATTCTCATGAAATATCATACCTTATTATTTTCGAAAATTAGGAAAGATGTCGCAATTTTTGTCGTCTGCTGCAGTCGTGATTGGCGCTTTAAGGGTTAACTCGCGACTTTTGTCGTCTGCTGATAAACTTTGCAAACAGTTTGAACTCAAATTGTCGGTTCTGTTCTCAGAGTGTCAACGCAGTTTGTATCCATGGTATCCTTGAACGATTTTTTAAAAAAAAAATGATTTTGAAAATAAAATAAAAGCAGAAGACAAAATCAATGATAAAAAGAGCTATTGCTGACCGTCTATACACACGTTCTTCTTACTTATATTACTTATCTACTAGCGACTTACTTATTTACTAGCATCTTACTTATATACTAGCGTCTTACTAACTTATTTACTAGCGTCTTACTTACTTATTTACTAGCATCTTGCTTACGTATTTACTTGCATCTTACTTATTTACTAACGCCTTACTAACTTATTTTCTAGCGACTTACTTATTTACTAGCGTCTTACTTACTTATTTACTAGCGTCTTACATATTTACTAACGTTTGACTTATTTACGGGCTATACCACAGGAGCTTGAAGTTCGATCCTTCAATCACCCCTATAGCCTCAAAACCAACAGCTCACAATGTCGTAGTGACATTATGAGATTTTCGGTTTTAGGGTTTTGAAGCGATATAAGGATAGAACTTCAAGCTCCTGTGGCTATACTAGCGTCTTACTTACTTATATACTAGCGTCTTGCTTACCTATTTACTAGCGTCTTGCTTACCTATTTACAAGCGTCTTGCTTACCTATTTACTCGCATCATACTTTACTTAGGTACGAACTTACAATTTATTTTCAATTAATTTAGGTACGTGCTCATTTAGGTACCTACTCACTTTGGTATCTACTTACTTATATATTTAATACGTACATACTGTACTTATTTACTTACGTACTTTCTTACTTGGCTCACGTTACCTTTACTTTTCTTTACGTTACGTTACGTTACTTTACTTTACTTTTCTTTTGCTTTACTTTACTTTACTTTACTTTACTTTACTTCGCTTCATTTCAGTTCACTTCACTTCACTTGCTTGCTTGCTTATCTAGGTGCCTGGGTTGAAAAGGGTTATGGGTCAACTTATAGCCAGGCCGAGCGAGGACTTTGAAAATGAACAGAGTAGAAATGGAATGATACTTATTTAAGGCCATGGGTATACAGTAAAACGCTACTCAAAAACAGACAAAACAAAGATCTTAATGACAAGTGATAGCTTAATGAAGGTCGAAAGTATTGCAGAATGCTCCCCTTGGAGCATTCTGCAATACGTTTGACCTGCATTAAGCGATAATTGGTATTGAAAACCAATTTTTGGTCTTTTGAGAGTGGCTTTTTACACAGGTTTTACTGTAACATTAACTTCTTACTGCAAACTGATCATTAACTAATTCATGTAATTTTACTTTTGAAAAGAAGGGGACATCGTTTTATTTGCTTTAATTAAGCAAATATAAAATATTAAACTAACTCAGGGTTTGAAAATAATGGTAAGTTTGTCGAAAAATATAAGTTTGTTTAAATTGAGAATAGGATACCTTTGTTAAATATAAGAGGTACTTAAACACGTGAACTTACTGGAATGTTTTAACGGGTTAATTAATGTCATGGCGAAGTTTGAGAAAACATTTTCATACTATTAATTTGCAAGGCTGTGTGATGCATTTGACTTCTTTGCTGCTAGTGCTATTAATACCAAAACAAGTGGTACTTAGTGCATGGTTCGTTCCTGTGTACGGAAGATAAGACAGGAGCTTCAGCGAGTAGCTATTATCCATACACACGGACGAATCTGAACTAAAAGCTTATTGCACACTTTGTGCATCTCAGGGTATCTGACGTTCAACACTTGCACTATGCAATAATGGCTTTTTTTAAAAATTGTGCTAAAAGATTTAAGAAAATGCCATTTTATGCAAATTTGACCACCAATAAGGCAACACTACATTACCTTTTATGTTTAAAGCGTGACGTTAAGTATTCGAAGAAACCAATGTAAACCAAGAGCGGATCGTTTAAACCTTCGTTATACTTCTCTTTCTTACGAGAAATATAAGTTTTAATAACAAAAATAAACTAAACGTACTGTTTTTACAAGTTAACTTTGAGATAGCTAACGAGAAGTAATTTACATAAATCATGTTAATTTTATCATTTGAAAATAGGTTAAGAATAATTAAATCCTCGCCGACAGATGGGATCAACATCTCTGTAGAGGCCCCCTCTAACCATTACAAAAGAGTTTAGACGGCTGCAATGCTGTCTCCTACGCATGGTTAAGTCATGTTATTATAACATTTAAGACTTAGTAAGATATCCAAGCTTAATCACATTTAAAGAATCATTTTGTAAAAACACTGATCTTGCTGAGATAGAAGTCAACACTAACCCGAAAGGACCATTACAAAATTACAAGACTCAAAATAATTTTGGATGTACACTTTATTCAGTATGAAAACTATAACTCAGAAATTATTGGATTTTTTGTTATTATTTTTGTTTCCAATCAAATGAACAATGATGAGACTTGCAAAAAAGTAATGATCTTTGTCTGAAGCTAAGCCGAGGCAAACTGTGAGAACCGACTGCAAATTGGTTAGCGACTCACCCAGGTTCTAATTCCCTGCCGGACTTTCATTTTTTTTGTTTTTTCATTTCAAGACAGAATGGTTTGGGCATATCGCCGTTTTCTTTGGACCGAAACGTTTTCAAGAATTTCTAAATCCCTGAGAGTTTTAAACTAAATGGAATATTTTCATGAAACTACATAGATGGCTATATTTTGTTGAAGGAATGGTTCTCATATAGAAGTAAAATAACTCTCGCTGTTTTTGATTTTGAAATTGTCTGTCCTTGATTTAATTCCATGCCAAAGGCCATATTTTAGTTACTTTTGCTCCTTGTATAATACCCTTACAAAATTTCAGTGTGAAGAAAATTTGTACATGTCATGCGGTTCTAAACAGTTATTTGCAGCCGGTTCACCAACATTGAACATACTTATTTTTTAAAATGTCCCTTGTATAAGTAACTGTATACACATGATAGAATCGTCGCAGAATATACATTTTTAATATTTCCCTATCTGTTACAGATCCACTCAATCATCAAGTCAATGATAGACGCTTTTCAGCCCAAACCATGACCCGTAAGTGTGAAACAATGGCTAATATTCGGAATGTCATCCTACCAAACAAGACGAACAATTATAATAAATGATCGAAGATTAGATAGTATTTGTAAATTAAGTGCTACTAAGTCTTTTGAACTAAATGAAATGTATTGAATAGATGTATACGGATTGACGCTTATCACACTGTATAATTCTTTATTTACGAAAAGACGATTGTTACACTAGTGTTGGATTTAGGGTTGAATAATAATTTAAGTTTATGAAGCAACTATGAAGGAGAAACGCTTCTAATTTCATTCAGCAGCTACTACATGTACAATGTTAACGGAGACAACGGTGTCCCCTGATAGGATACATCAGCATGAAGCGTCCAGGAAGAAACGTCTGCTGGATATCAAGAAAGGCGCTGAATATCATCAGAAGCTGGACAGTCTTGCTGAAGAAAGCTGGAAGTCTAACATTCCCCAGCTACCGGCTGTAACTAGACGCCTGTCCTCACTACCAAAGATAACAACTTCAGTATTAAGTGACCATGATGCGGAAATGGGGTTCCCAAGAAACATGCTAAATATGACGTCGACGCCACGTCAAAGTTTCTCCATAATGTCTAACACAGAAAGCCATTACTCTGCTGGGACGACTATATCTCCATACAGTCAGATGAGCTTGCCACACTCGAGAATTAGCCAAACAAGAAGTGATTTTGCCACACCAAATCCTTTCGAAAGAGACAATGCTATTTATAATACATGGGGATCAAGTCTATCGCCACTTGATGAGCAGACGAAGTTAACCGAGGAAGACTTGCGTCCCCGGGAGTTACCTTTTAATTACCGTGATAGCAGAAAAATCGTCGTGAAGCCGTCACCTCGTAAATCATTGCCAATGAGTAGAGTTGCGGCAGCGGATAGAGAGCGTCATCAAAGAACTGTGACAAACTTTCGCTCTAGAAATGGAACCATTAGAATTATCAAACCACTAGAACCGTTGCCAGAAATTGAGAAGTTTCATAAGAATTTTGTAAGTGACACATTTGATGTTGAAAACATTGAAAGAGAAAAGACATTCATGATGTTAGAACGAATTGATAGGATATTACACCCAAATAAAAAGTCTCCCAGGACAAAACTAGGGTCAAGTGAAGAAGAGATTCTTAGTTCTGGATCATCTATGTCTTTCAAAGAAAATTTACTCGGAAAAGACAAAGTTGATGCTTCCTTAAATATAAGCCCTAGAAGAGTTTCCAGAAGTCCACAAATCAGTCCAAGAAATGAAGTCAATTTTCGAAAGGGTGAAAGATCGAGCATGGGCGGACGACAGAAATCTCGTGTACGGACGAAAGAGGATCCGTTCAAACTTCGAACTCCTCGGACATTTTCAGATGTTCTTCATTCCCTGAATGTGTCACAAGAAGATGTGGACTCGAAATGTCAATCTTGGGTTGATAAATACTCGGACAAACAATCCTTTGAAATGCTGGAATGATGGTCAACAACGATGTGTTTCACAAGTATACATTTATGCAAATCTTGACCACTCCATACAAAAGCGGGCCACCATAGGCCCGCCAGTGAAACGCCATTTGAATGGCGTTTCGCTGGTGGGCCGATAGTGGCCCTAGACAATATGCTGGCTGTCGCATTTAGTGACTGAATCATTTCTGTTTGCGTTGGATTTTATTAATTTATCATTTTCTGTCTCTATTCGGACCCAAGTGTCCAAACATATTAGTGAAGCACAGGGCACAATTGAGTCTAGATCGTATCTGTAGTGCTAGTGTGTTGTGTTTAAATGGGTGGAATTTTGGCCAGCTCAAGAGATTTCGATACGTATCGCATATTCGTAAAGTCATGCTTTAAACATGCATGCGCAGCTATCTAGTGCCTAAAGTTCGGCCTGAGCCTCCATCCACATCCCTTCTTTGTGTGTGACAGCAGTGAATGCCTTTGACGAGATAGTGGGAACGTTATTGTATGGTTTGTGCGTCTGTATTGGAAAATAATTCACGATCTTTAGTGGATTATCACCCGTGCAGACGCAAAACCATACAATCACTTGCTTAAACATTGGGATATCAATGAAATGCGCAATAAGTACCGAAATCTTATGAGCCGAGTCCTGAACTTTGTTTCTAGTGTAACGTCTGGGCCGTTTCGCAGTGATACATATATTTGTTATCATCTATTTTAAGTTTTTGAATGCAGACTTCAAATCAAGCAATCAATTGTACTCGAAAAGCACAATAGTCGCGAGTTGGTTGCAGTCAACAAATGCACAAAGTTTACTTTTTTGGTTTATCTGGCTGTTAGAAAAGGTAAATTAAATGCGTTTTTAACTGATTAATGTGAGTTATATACAGTCAGACATAAGTTAAGCATCACCTCAATAGTTTCCTAGAAAACGAAGGAAGCTTTCCAGTCATGATATTTTTTTGTTTTATTTATGAAAATAGATAAAATGTTGACAATTTACAGCAAATTTTGATTCGATTATTAAACAATGCACACTTACCCCTTAAAATGTCCCTATTCTCTAACCCATTATGATATTTTTTAACGCTTAGACATGTAAAGTGTAAGTGTCATATTGTTACAATATCAAAGACAAGTTCTGTCTGAAAATTTCAGATTCATATCTCCAAAAGAATAAAAGATATGGATGTGTAAAGAATGGCATGTTTTATACTGAAAAATGCAAAAATTATAAACACGTGATTAACTATCTCTATGATCCTCTATAACTGACATGAAACTTTGAGTTCGACAGAATCAGTTAAGCGCTAGTTTGAAAAATATGTCTAGATTATTTCTGCGTTTATTTGAATTCAAAGTAAGCACTTTGGGATAAGCTGTGATACTTTAAAGGGTACACCCAAAATAGGGGTTGGTGTATACAGGACACCGTAGAAATTCAGCAAAATGACCAAATTGCATTCTGATATGTTCAGCAGACCAAGGAAGACTAGGGTAACAAAATATTACAAACTGGTTGTTATTCTAAAGAAATTTGTACACGAAAAACGTCTCTGAAATAATGTTTGGGTAATGCCTAACTTATGTCCGACTGTATATATCCAGCTTCACATTTGCTTAACAAGAGTGGTGTGGGTTAAGCAAAAGTAGATGCAGTGCCAGAATTATGCAAAAATGTATTATTTTGATTTTTCATAAAAAGGGATAAAAGTCACTTTATTCATAATCTGAAATTTATTGTTTACTCGTACTTTAGAAAAAAACGCAAAGTATCAGTGATTTAATTATGTGCAAAAGTTCCATAACCTGTGAGCAGTGCATTTTAAAAGCTGTTCGTGTTTTTTATACTGTACACACAGTTCTCTATGTTGGGTGCACTGGTCCAGTGATTGAGACAACTCATCATTCGTCAAGCTTTAGATCAAAGAGAACTGTACGCATTAGTAGCTTGTTTTCTATACTGCACTTGCTTTCAAACTAATATAAGATCATATAAAGGTATCCGAAAAATTTGATTTACATGTTCTGCCTTATTCTGAAAAACATTTAAGTATGCCCAGGAAATGACACAATCACGCTACGTGTAGAACCAGTAAGCAGATGTTTCGAAAACACATTGTGCACAGCTTTGTAATAGTTTCAAAACATGCGTAAGACAGAACATTTAAGGAAATTTGATGATACTACAATATGAGGAGCCCTACAAAAACACATATGAGCCGTGACATGGGATTTCCAACAATGTGGTATTTGCGACCAGCAAAGCCTCAGATCAGCCAGCGCATACGCGCAGTCTGATCAGAGCTTTTGCTTGTCGCTTGAATATTCTATGACTTTTAAGCCTCTGACCAAACATCATTTGGAGTTTCTAAGCTTAAAGGGGGAATGCACAGGCTCGTCTGAGTCTACACTTGTCAAAATGCCACATTGTTGGAAATCACGTGTCACGGCTCATATGGGTCAGCATATTATTTTGGTACTTATCACATATGTGCATATGCCCTAATAAACGACCATGCTGACGTACCCAGCGAAGCTACATGTTGGTCTGATTATTCATTTTAGTACGTACTTCGTGTATGCGAGCAGCGAAGCTCTGGCATTCCTGCGCATGCGCAGACTCGCCTGAGCATTCGCTGCTCGCTGATGCAATAAGTACCAAAATCTCATGCACTGGTCCATATCATCATACCATACAGAAACTTCTCATGTGAAGTGTTTATGCTTATGTACTTGTGTCCTCGACATATTAAATGAATACAGTGTATGTTTATCTTCTAAGTGATAGTCCAGTTTACTATATTTATTTAACCCTTCGCCTGCTAGGAAAAATGCATCTGAAATTGTAGTCTGCTGAAGTCGCCTGCTGCATTTAAATGTTTATAACTTCAGCATACAGAAAAGCAGGGTGGACCAAGATCAGACTACTGAGCACACACAAAGAAGGGAAGTAAATGCAAGCACAGACCAATATTTAGGCTCACAGGGTAGCTGTGCATGAACTTTTAAAGCCTGACTTGTAGGCCAAAATGTTGTGGGCACCTATTGGAATTTCTCGTTGAGCTGGGTTTGAATCACAAACAGTGTAATCCCTGATAGATTGCTCCTTGAGGAGCATGTTAACTTGGGTGTACACTGTTTGATCAGGCCTACCTGTCAGAAAATTTGGGATAAATACAGTAAATGGCATGTCATTTTACACATTCCTTCTCCTGGGCCCAATTCCATAGCTAGGATTAATTGAAACATTTCATCAGCAACACCAAAGAGAAAATTCTACAGACCATGATACAAAAGGAGATTGGTTGATTTTCTATATGTATATCTCAGAGAGAATTGCTTTAAATAGCTGTGGCTATCTTCATATACACTGTTGCACATAACAGCACTGAATGTCAATGGTGGAAATTAAGTGCATGGTATATAACATAAGTGCGTACGTTCAAATATTCGGATAATTCGTTAAAATATGAAAAAAAAACATCTTTCAATACTCAGAACACCCGTACAATATTTGACTCAGAATACCTACTCAATGTAAATTATGTGCTCATAATACCCCTCTAGTACTGCTCGAAAAATACTGAGCCGTTCTACACGAGGTTTTGGAACTTTTAGTATGTGTACAGTGGACAAATAAAGTGTTTTGTTCAAAACGTATACAAGGTATCCTTTACCAGCTTTTGTTTTTATCTTAGTATAATCAAATAGACGTATATGTTCAAAGTATTTGTATTGAGCGAAAATGTACTTTTGACAATGTTTTTTACTCACTCTTTAAAGATGACCAAATGAATATAGAATAGGTGAGCAGAGCCACTAGATCATGTTTCTTTGTTAATTATGTTGTACATACCAGTGGGTTGGACAAACATTACATGCACTAACAAGATCTAGACAATGACAGAGCTAAACATGTATTCCTCTTGGTCCTAATGTGAGAATAAAAACAACTTATATCAACAGAATCTACAGTGTCGATATTTCTTGTGGTCCCAACCATCATTTTGTTTGCTCGAAAAAACATTGCCTAAGGTCAGGGTCCTATAGCATGTAGATGCTACTCAATAAATCTTAACACAAAGTCTATCACTGGTGACAAAAATGATACTTAGTTGAATGAACTCTTTAAATACTGTATCTTTTATATACGTAAATACTAAGTTTTGTAAGAACATTTGATATATTTTTTTATGCTTGCCTATTGAATCTATACTCTGGTGTGTTAACAAATCATACAAATGTTTAAAATAAATATAATGGAATGATGTTGAAGATTCCATTTAAAAGATTATTGCAGTGATTTGCTCAACTGGCCCTCTACAATCGTACTGATAATAGTGGAAATTAACATCATCGTTATAAGCACAAATTGCTAAAACTAAGGTGTCGAGGCTTCACTTTTCACCTTAAACGTTTTACTTTCAAGCAAACATTCTAAAATGGAAAATTCTAATTGACACTAACTAGAAGTTCAACCTGAATTTATTCTGATCTATTCTGGCTGATAAAAAGGTTAGTATGATCAGGAAGTACGACAATCACAAACTGCAGACCAACCCACAGCACCGTGAGGAAGAGCCACAGAACATTCATAGTAACAATACATCTGTAAGACAATAATAGCAAAACAACCAGCTTTCTCTTCCTCTTCAAGATGATTGCAAAACTAAAATGGATACAAAGTAATGCTTAACAAAACAATTACAAACACAGAGCTCCCGCAAATAATGGGAAGTACATTAAACAATAGATCAACAACAACAACAGAACCACCGCCTTAGGACGGACAGCAGCCTAAGCCACCTAAAACATAAGCAACAAATATTTATGGTTTGTCTTCTTTCTCCAATATAAAATTCACAGGCTCCACAATGATTCCGTGCGTGGTAATGGGTCACTTGGCCCACTTTCTACATCGCTTTGTACAGATTCTTTAGACCCAACTCGTCACCTTAGCGCAAAAAGTCAATAACTCCAAAATTTCACAAAATCACTTTTTTGCATTTTTCAATGCACAATGATGTTTTCCATATTGTATCAAAATATTGGTCCAAAATCAGATATGCAAATTAGGTAATTTGCATAAAAAGCAAAATGGGTTAACTACATCTCCATAATAAATGAGTGCAAAAACTTGATAAGTGCACTTGTTGAGTTTTTGCACCAAAAAATATGGTAGTTAAAACCAAGTTTTTCGGTGCAAAAAGTCTATAAGAGTAGTAATGGGCGCCACTATGGCCTCAAAATTTTTTAAGCCTGAAAAGAACTTAGAATTTTTCAGGCTAAAATTTTGAGGCCATAGATGGCTACCCTGGTAGGCTTGAGTGACTAGCTGTGAATAACTTAGTTTATTTTTGGGGTTAATCTGACTGGGGTTATAATTGTGATAGTTTCCTGGGCTATTAGAAAATAACTTAGTTTATTATTGAGGTCTTTTCTGGTTGGGTCTTTGATTGTGATAGTTTCGTGGGCTATTGAGAATAACTTAGTTTATTTTTTTGAGGATTAATCTGACTGGGGCTATAATTGTGATAGTTTCCTGGGCTTTTTGGGAATAACTTAGTTTATTTTTGAGGTCTATTCTGGCTTGGCCTATGATTATGATAGTTTCCTGGGTTACTGGGGAATAACTTAGTTTATTTGTGAGCTATTCTGGTCTATGATTGTGATTATGATAAGCTCCTGATCATATCCACTGGTTGGGTTGTGATTATAATAGTTTCCTGGGCTAATGGGAAATAACTTAGTTTATTTGAGGTCTATTCTGGTCTATGATTGTGATTATGATAAGCTCCTGGTCATATCCACTGGTTGGGTTGTGATTATAATAGTTTCCTGGGCTATTGGGAAATAACTTAGTCTGAATAAAGGTCCTGCTGTGGTGATATATAAAATAACTTAGTTAATTTCAGCTTTGAAAATAACTTAGTCATTTTAAGGGGAATAAAGGTCCTGCTGTGGTGATATATAAAATAACTTAGTTAATTTCAGCTTTGAAATTAACTTAGTCATTTTAGGGGGTATAGTATGTGGGGATATATGGTGTGTGTAATAGTTAAGGCTACTAAGTTTTATGCGTCGTCTCTTGGTCAATCAAGACCTCAACTCCTAGAGGCATCACTCTGTAGCGTTAACTAGTGTTTAGCTAGCCGTCTCAAGCTTACTACTATTTTTTTTAATTGAAAGAACAACAAAGACTGGTGAACATTTCTATAACTTTATTGCCCCGCTAACTACAACTGATTACAATGACAGAGGATTAGGGCCGTCCCTCTGTTCATTGTTTACAATAGAACTCCTTAACATATTTACAACATATTATACATAGGATACTTCTTTGAAAGGTGATGTGAATAATTATGACATTTACAAGTCTGTATTCTGTGTTTGAATAAAAAGTCAGGAGGAGCCATGCGTCTCATTCCATTCTGGGATAAGATGACTCTGGCATAGTTATAGATGAACCACATCTCGATATCTCTGTCATTCTGGTATAAATCATCTCCAGTTCCATATAGTTCTTGATGAATGGCTGTGTTTAGATCTAGTCCTTTGTTGAGCTGGTGAATGATGTAGATACACCAAATTCCACATACTTTGCTCCATGGACTCTGTAAACATTCTTTGTTATGGATCCGTCTTGAAGAGTTTCTTTCAAGAAATGGTAGAACATATTGCTCTTCTGGTGGTCTTCCATATGAATCGAAGTAGATAACTTGATCTCTTCTGAAGTAGATAGCCACCCAATGTTCTCCTGGATCTGTGGATATATCTGTATTCACAATGTAAGCCTTCATATCCAGTGGTTTCTTCTCTGGTAGTAAATCCTTGGCACATACTTCTCCTTTCACAGGTATATTGTTTATGACTTTGATTAGTTCAACAGTGTTCATTTTTATTCTGTTTCTGGGTTCTCTTTTTCTTCAGTTTCCTTTTCTTCATAGGATTCTATGAGTTTCTTGGCCCAGTACGTCTTCCACTGTTCTGTTAAGTCACTTTGATTTTTCTTGAAGTACTGCCAGTTTTTATAGGCTTCTTGATTTTCTTCTGGCGTCAGGTGATTGATCCCTGTTGTAAAGTCCATAGGGTGTCGCCAATTATCGCCATACAGATAGTTCCAGATTCTATTGTCAAAGTCTTCCATCACATCGTAGATGTTTAGGCCCTCTAAGGCTGGATCATGACATCCATAATCTTCAATCCATTCTCTTGGAGAAGTCCATAGACAGATATCGTGGTATTTCTGACTTGGGTGGTTCATTTTGCATCCATGACATTCATGCTTTGCACAGTCTCCAACTGCCATCTTTAGACAAGTCAATATAGCTTGTTTTAGAAGAGTCTTCATAAGACAATCGATATCCTCATTGTCTTCTACTTCTTTCTGTAAGGTACTCTTCTCATCTGATGGCTGGACTGTTGCACTGTATGCATCTGTTTGGTACATCAAGTCCTGTTCAATGAAGTATCCTGCATTCATCTTTAGTAATCTGTGGTAACTTCTCTAAGTCCGTTGATTTCTATCAGGTTGTCAAACTCTGCATACACAAGCACGTTGATCGTCTTGGCAAGTGATGTTGCAAACTGAAGCTCCAATCTGAGGTTCCCAGTTTTTATAGGGTGCAAATGAGACTGATCGGCTGCTTGGTCTGGTGTCAAATCATATCCCCAAAAGCAGTAACCTCCTTTGTAATCTTCATAATCAATGTTGCAATTTTGGACCTGATTCTGACTTGCTAATGCTTGGTAAACTGATAGAAAAGATCTGAGATACTGATCATTTTCAAATCTAGGTTCAAATGGTTTTCCATAGACACTATGGCCATCACAAGTGACATCCATTTTACTTAGATTGAAATGTTGGAAAAAGAAAGGGTTAGTATCCAAATTCCCATTAAATGCCTCATTTGTTACTAAACCAATAAAAACTCGTTTTGGAAGTTGACCTGTGAGAAGATGATCTTCAATTTTAGATCTTGTGCCACTACTGATTGTAAAAGTTTTGACTTCAACTCTTCTGATCGGAAATTTAGCATTATGATGAGCAATAGTTTGATTCAGTTCATTGCTAATGGCAGGTAGAAGCTGAACATTTCGTACTCTCAAGATAGCAGTATCAATTTTGATTTTTGCAGGATAATCATCACTCATCAGACAAAACTGAGGAGATGATCGATTAAGTCTAAGTTTGAATTCTAAACCATTAGGTAAATATTTTTCCTGCATAGCAAGATCCAAATGTAATTTACCCTGAAGTTCCACGGATTTGCTTTTTGCTATGCGTTTGCCACGATCAGTGATGCATGTATTTGTTATATCTTCAAAAGCTCCAGCTTCATCCTCAGACCAAAATTCTGCTGCCTTCAGTTGATTATCTTTGACATCAGAACCATAAGAAAATAAATTTTCAAGGTATGCTCTGTATGGATACGTGTCTGAATTATTTGTGATCAATTTATTGTTGATATACAAATCGATGCCACTGAACATACTATGAAAAAAGTTATTAATTGGAAATACTTTTGCACCAGTTTCAAGATCTTCACCCGTTTGCTTTAAGATTCTGAATTTGATATACAGATAGGCTTGAGACAAATCAGTGTAAAACTCGGTGTGAGGTGGAATTAGAAATTCAATGGGTGCATGATGACTATCGAGAGAAGCGATGGGATGATAATCATTCCACTGAGTGCCTTGCATGGTAGTCATGGTGGGTGGAATGGATTCCATATCCAATTCCGTTTTTGTGCAATCGCAAGAACCTTGTTGAATCATTTTTCGTCAAATATATCTCTTTCAAATACCAGACGTTTAATAGGATTAAACTTTTTTGCTCTGCTTTTAAAACCCCTCTTAACAGTTCGGTGTCTAGATTGAGACTGAGGCTTTTTGCGTTTTTGAGTTGAATTTATAGCCAACTGATTAATAGTAGATTGACCAAAAGATTTCAAAGCTGTTTTTCCTCTTTGTTTTAAAACTTTTTTTACATTTTCACCACCTACAATGTCTTTTAGAGCTTGAATCCCTTGATCTTTAGCTACTTTTTTCACACTTTTTAAACTCGCTTTTGCGACAGGTTTTAAAATAGGAATCACTGTTCTCAATGCAGCTTTAAAAATGGATCCTAAACCATTGCCATATTGTCTTGAAACGCCTCTGTACACGGGAAAGTCTCCTTTCCCAGATTGAAGAGACATAATGCTTCTCGATTGTTTCAACATTATTCTTTCTGTCGAAAATGTAGTTTCACTAACGTTTTCCCAGAGATAAATGGCACATTTTCACCTGTATCACCTTTTATACTAATGTGCACCTGATCTATGAAAGATTTTGCCACTGGAACGTAGTGTACATTGACAAATTCTTGATGTAAATGATTGTTTTCTCTTTTACTTTCAAATGGCAATACTCTCAAAATAGGTGCAGTAACATCACCAATAAATGTATAACTTGCCAAATCAGAGTAAATGTAAAGTTGGTGAATTTTTGTATTTAAATCCACACCATATCTGAAAATGTATTTTTCATTTCCTACTGGTTTATCAAAATAATTTCTATCTACACCTAATATTTCTGCAATTGCCTTTGGAAAAATAATTTGGACTTTTGTAGGATCTTGAACATCAAGTTTGACTCGAGCACTGTTTTCACCATAAGTGATTGAAATGGTAGCATTGCTATTTTTTAGTGTCAGTCCATATCGAAAATTGATGCTTTTTTGAATTTCTTCAACTAAATGGCGTGGAGAAGCATAATAACCATTTTGGATATAGATTTTTTGGTCTACATATGGTACATACTTTGTACAATTATCAATATCTTCACACATTTTTCTATCAGTAAATCTTAAAATCACATAATTGTTTTCCTTAGTGATATTATTTACTTCAGTTGGAGTTATGACTTCTACCAAACCTACTTCCCAATTATCTTTTTCAATTTGTATGGAATGATCTAATTTCACTTTAAAGTCACATTGCGTATTTTATGAAAATGTACTGAGTGAACTATCACTCAAGAGTGTCAAATAAAAGTTATTCATGGTTTGAGTTTGGGCGAATCTGTTTCGTCAGCAGAAATTGGATTAGTTTGTTTTCTAAATTTTAAACCTGGGGATGGTAGTATGTAACCGATAGAACTACTGAGTAAAATTAGCCACAATTCTTTATCTGGACTTCTCAGACTGATTTGAACTAATGATGTGATAATGATCATGTATACAACAATGATCTGAGCAAAAAAAGTGAACCGATTTTTAACAATTCGATCACGACCTTCTGCAGATTGTACTGAAGCAGTGTCACCACGTACAAATGATCCTCTGAGATCCATTTTCATGCTTTTATACAAGATCAGATTCTAAAATCCAACTGTCAAATTTTGAAGGATACCCTTTCCAGTGAACTTTAATTTCTTTCACCCACTTTTTTCCTATTTTACGTTTTCTGTGATCTAAAACAGAATCAATTTCATAAAGTTGCTCTTTCTCTACACGTTGTAACTCGTGTGAATAAAAAGTACCTTTGACTAATTCACCCTCAAGATCTTTTATTTTATAGGTGATAGGAGTCTGAGTTTTGACCACTGCTAAAATTTGAAATAATTCTTGTGTCCAGTTTGGTAAATAACCTTTATCAAATGTGCGTTTTGTTTTATTGATACGCACAAAATCACCCACTTTGAATTTTGGTTTGACTTTTTTAGAATTCGATTTGCCATATAAGTTTTCTGACACCTGTGGTTCATTTTTAAGAGTCACAGACACAGGTGCACATTTAATACTTCGATGATAAGCGTGATTGTAACCATGTACTAATTTGGGAAGAATGTCTACATATCGCAAAGTGCGATGATGAGTAAAATATTTCCACATGCGAGTTTTCAAAGTTCTTTGAAAACGTTCCACAATACTGGCTTTGGTTTCAGGATTTTCAGTAGTGAAGAAATGAATCTTCTTAGTTTTCAAGAAATTTTGAAATTCTTTATTTTTGAATTCAGTTCCTTTATCTGTTTGCAAACTTTTTGGACATCGTCCACTTTTTAACACAGATTTGAAAGCAATGACTAAAGTTTTCCCAGTTTTATCTTTAATAGGTACCACCCATGCATATTTTGAAAAGACATCTATGATGCAAAGTAAATATCTATGTTTGTCATTGAACTTTGATAATTTTGATAAGTCTGCCAAATCTGCTTGCCATTGAGTATCAATTCCAGCCACTACCGTTTTGCGTCGCAAAAGCTTTTTACGGATAGGTTTATGTAAAGTATAAGTTTGTTGTTTTCTTAACCAGTCTCTAATATCTTGAAGTTTTACTTTTTTGGATGATTGTTTAGCAAGTCTGTACAAAGCTTGTTCACCTGCATACGCAGCAGGACTTTAAGGATTGTAATACAACTGTTCAAGCTTCATTGTAACTGAGCCATGGAGAAGAAAACTCTTCTTTTATACGTTTTTTGGTGGCAGATAAAAGTGTCGGAGAGGAAAAATGGTCTTTGATACGTTTTCTGACACTCAAACTCTTTGCAGACCTGACAGAAACAGGAATACGACTTGCTGTTTTTCTGATGGTGCGTTTTTGTTTGGGAGTAATATAATCAGTTTCAGGAGTTTCTGGAGCACGATGCATCCAGTCCCACCTTTCCCTATTTCCAATGACATCTTGGGGAATATTCATGTCTCTTAAACCTTCTGCAAAAGCTTGCCAACCTGTAGGTTCACTGCCTTTACGATGTCTAATGACATCATTGACCAAATCAATAATATTGGACCCTGGAATAGATTTGCCATAAAGTTTAACTGTACCATCATCTTCCCAGGACACATTTGGGTTAGTTTTTAGAAGTGAAACTAAAAGCTGAGCTTTACGTTTCATGGTGGAAGGCACACTATCTATGACCAATTGATTCATTTTGGAAGAACTTGGGTCAGATTGGGGAAAAAGAGATGTTTCTTTTAAAGCTTTTTGATGAGCTGTCTTAAATTTGTGCAAGGTTTGGCCATACAATTGAGATTTTTCAGCTTCAGACAAATCTTCATTGGCCATGACAGAAGATAAGTCTCTTTGAAGACTGGCTGTGGCAGATACATTAGGATCAGGAGGCAGTCTTGGTTTTTGAATTTGTTCCTCTTTCCAGCGTTTCATGTCTTCCCAAAGTTTAAATGGCACAATAGCCATTTTACGACCATCCATATTTTTTTATTTTTTGATAATTTCACCCAAGACAGAACCTATGATAGGAGCAATTAATGGTTTTAATAATAATCCTAACAAGGCTCCACCTTTCTGATTAATAATTTTCTTTTTTGTGTCAAGTGGCACATGCTTAGAACTCAGTAAACGTATATGTTGCTTTCTAGCTCGTAACTGATTCTTTTGAGCATTTGTCAGACGTACATTGCCTTTTATAAGATTGATGCAACATTCCCCTACACAATCAATGACTTCTTTAGGAGATTCTTGAATCATTTTCTTACAACATTTATTGGATAAATGAGTCAATCCTTCCAAAAATGTACCATAAGTTTTAATCAAAGATTTTTTTCTCATTTTATTTTGCAATTTTCTACGACGTGTTGTTGTTACAGCCATGTTTATGAGTGTGTTTATAATTTAAATGTACAGTCCTTTTATAGTTTTTTTTAAAAATGAAGTCGTCGACGTTCAGAATGAGGTGGTGATGGATATTTGTTTGGATTTAACATGTGCATGGTAGCACCAAATCCATGTCTTTTTAACAAATCTTGTGCTCTCAAAGGAGTAAATCTTGCTAAATTAATAGAAGATCGTCTTGCATTTGTGTTTGGAGAATCAAGACCTAAATTTTGCCATGAGGCAGGACTTTTACTTTTACGTTTTGTTACAAAACGATCATCAACCTTTCTTTTTTTCTGTTTTCTTGGTTTTTTCACTGATTTTTTCTTAGGATGTTTAGTTTTCTTGTTAAATTTTCTCATCAACTTATTTCCATCCCATCGAATCAGACTTCGAATGATCACACCACCAAAGAATCCACCACCTCCAGGTTTTAAAATGATACTGCGTTTGACTTCAGGATCAACAATTGCACTTGCTAATTTTCGAACATCATCCTGATGTCTATCCATAAATTTTTGAGTTTGTTTAGGTAATTTCATCTTACCCTGAACAATTTTTCGAGCTGCCAAAGAAAACCATTTGATCATTTCAATTAAACCTGCATTTAAGAGTGATTTTCTTTTATGACTATCATGTTCTCTGCTTAAATTATACAGAGCCCGTATCAGATTAGCTGATGTTCGTTGAGCCATTTTGACACAAATGATGGATTTGAACTCAAACACACCTTTTTATACTCCTGGAAAATAGACAACAGGTCCTTGTTGATCTGATTTTGTAAACCAGTTTTGAAAAATATGTGTTCTGAATCTAAGATAATCAGGTGTATTTGGTTTCAAATCGACCAATAAGTATCCATGAGGTATAGATGTGGCATCGTTAAATGCATGAATCATATGTGGAGCTTGAAGTTGATTTGCTAATACTTTGATTTGCATCTTATCTCTTGGACTTTGAAATAAAACTAAATAATGAGCATTCAAACTGATGGTGCGAGAAGATTTACTTTGTTGAAATAAATTTTGAGTGATGTACACCACACTTGCATTTCTATGATGTCCTTTTCTAGTAAACCATAACTTAATTTTTTCTTCATCTTTATCTCCTAACATGTCATCAAAAATCACCAAGTGCGTTGCACTGGGATCAGTGACAATTTCATCTTCATCATCGGGTATACCTTGAATAAATTTGATGTTTGACCCCTCACGTTCTTGTAAGATATTATAAGATTTTTGCCATTCCTTGTAACACCAAACAATTCGTTGGGGTAAAATATCAAATAAATCTTCTTTAAACTCAATCATCTTTTTAACAAATTCAGTTTTACCCGATCCACTTGGACCAGAAATAAAAATATTGGAAGGATGTTTAAAAAACAAACTTCCAATATCTTGATTTGAGTCCAACTGGTGTGTAGAAAGTGCCATGGTTAACTGTGAAAAAATTACAAAGACAATTTTATTTATACTCAAATTTTAATGAACATGAACCAACAGTTTAATACATAATTAAAAAACAGTTTAATACATAATTGAAACAGTTTAATACATAAAAACACCTGTACAATACACCAGTCACAGTTCAATTCATGACTATCAGAAATAATACATGATAATCAGAACTACTCTATCTATGCCAAATACCCATAAGGAACAGTATATCCATCTCCAACAATGACACGTTTAGTATAAGTGAACCGATACATCTTGGATTGCAATTCAGTGGTCACAGTCTTGTCTTTATGTTTTCTGATCCTATGGTAGTTGACAGTTTCTCTGAAGTCTTTCCTATCTCCCTTCACCAAGTTCAGCATCCGATCAAAGTGAATGACTTGAGATGTATTGTAATCTAGAGTGAGTCCTTTCACTTTGCAAGTAGATCCTCGATTTCCATCCTTGTCCACAAATTCATAGCCATAGTTCTTCGGTCCCATGCCTACAAATTTCACAATTCTAGCATTGGGCACTTCATCTGTCCATTCTCCAAGTCTGTTGTTGACAATAGTAGGGTTCCATAAATGGGGTTTGTGATGATAAATGATAGAGTCTGTATCAAAGTAGAGTACACGTTCATTCAGCTTTTCCAAGGGTTCATACAACTTCAATCTGGCTTGAGCAGTGACGAATGCTGCAACAATCACATTACTGCAAGCATGCGGCTCCACATTGGGTTCTGTATCCTCCCAGTTGACCAGTAGAAGATTTTCTCTGCAAATGTCCACATTCTTGACAATCTTGTTTGGATTCGTCACCAGGTCAAAGAACTTGGCAGGTTCTGAGAAATATTCTGTCTTGGTCATATTTTCTCGCTGTGCCAATTTTCCCCAGAGACTGTTTAACATGATCTTGGCAATAGCTCTCATTCCTTTATTCTTCTCCACATTCTCCAACCTGATTCCTTCAGCTTCAAAATAATCTTGCTTGAACTTGATCTTATCTTGCTCAGTCTTGCACCAATCAGGATAGCCACTTGATTCTTGCTTGATTCTCAGAAAAGTATCAATATAACCAGCAAAGATCCCTTCTTCTCCGGATTCTCTGTCATACTGAGTCGTCTCTGAGAAATGCCAGACTTCATACACGTCCAATAACTTGTATCCTCTGTCCAATGCAGCAAACAATTCGATAGTGACCCAGGTCCCTGTAAAACTTCTATCTTCTTCTTGTAAATGAGTACATCTCATATAAGGATCTGTCTTTTCTGCACAACTTCTACACAATGGAAACATCAATTTCTGACTGCATTTCTGTGGAAGTACAGGATGGTACAAATTGGTGGGTGGTAGCACTTTACACTTGATCAATCCACAGTACTGTCTGATGTTGTCTTTATCAATGTTCTCTTGAGAATAGATGGTAGGATGACCAAGTGGAAACTGTCCGTACTTGCAAATAGTTGGATAGAGTGAACACACATCTATGTACTTGATTTCTTCATTGGAGGATTCATCGATTTCCTGATAGAGTTTGGTCGAGTTAGTCCTTCCACCAAATAAAGCATCTCTTGGCCTCAAAGGGTCTAAGTTTGTAAATTCTGAGTCCACCAAAGATCTAAAGTCTGGATCTTCCTTGTATCTCTTGTCATAGTCACATTCCCAAATCTCCACCACCTGATATCCTGCTTTTCGTAACTCTTCACTCTTGCCAATGGTCAAAATATACAACTGATGCATGCTCAAACACTGATGATGTTGAACTCTGTTTCTGTCTGGAAAATGAGTAGGACATCCATGCCAGTAACATCCATAGAATTCAAATACAGTTCGAGATTCTTCATGGTAGCCATCCACATAATGCCCACTGATTCTTTGTTCACCACCATTCAATGCATGTTTGATTTCAATACCACGTTCCTTAGCTTCACTTTGAATCCATCTTACAGCTTTGATAGAGTAGTTCTTTTGATTAGGATACCCTTCAGGTGGGATGATGGCAATACTGTTTTCAGGCATATGATTCTTTCTCCATACTTTTGAACAAGCTTGAGCGATAGTGCAAGCTTCAGACAAAGGATCGAGTCCACTAATGTTGATCAATTCTCGTCTGAAACAAGCACATCCTCGTCTTAAAATATCCACATCACTACGACAGTATTCTTCCATCTCCCATTTGAAGTTAAATATAGCACCACTCTCAATTTTCCCTTTATGCCAAGCTAAAAATGTCTCACGATCCTTGACAGACATCTGACCAGGATTGTACATGTCCACTGGAAAGTAAGGTCCCACATACTTTTGGTTTGCCAGTGTATTTGCAAGATGAGGAAAGTAACCTTTCTTCATCTCTGTCAAGCCAAATGTATCTGGGAAATTAGCCAGTCTCATATGCAAAAACTGATAAGAATCAAGGAATGTGACACGTCCTACTTTCATTCTAAGTATAGTATTTCCATTCATGATCACATCAGGTTTCACTGTACCATATTCTAAGATATAGTGTAAGATGAACTGACCATCGTATCCTCCAAAATTATGTGCAATACATGTCACTCCTTTATTCTCATCTCCTAAAATCCAATTGAAAAATTGTGGTAAAGTATCAATGCCTTCAAAGATAAATTCTCTCAGACCTGTTTGTGTCGAACAAGTCGGACAAAATGTATCTATGGGCAATTCCATGCAATCATCACACGCTTTATGAGCAACACAGAAATTCACTTGATGTGTACCAGTTTCTTGATTTGACTCGAAATCAAAGAAGATGAAACGAGATTTCTTAGGTTGAGAAACCTGTTCTTCTCCTTCATTTTCAGTCATCTCAGATTTGCATTCATAACTTTGAATATAGCATTGATGATTAGGTCCAACAATCTCTTTACAATTTCCACATTTTCTCTGTCCTGGACACACATGATTTTTCTTATTGCCCACAATCCTAAAATTACATTTACCACAATTATACACAAGTTGACAAATAGATTTATGCTGCTTAGATTTGATTGTCTTATGCTTAGCAAAACAGTCTCTACTACGAAATGTTCTTTTACAGTCCATACAACGCGTTTTTTGTCCCGGAATACAAGGAATGTCACTATAGCAACCATCACATCCATCAGCACATCTATGGTCTCCCCTGTGCGAATATCCAACATCACAATACTCACAGTAGTAATGGGTACCGAGAAATCCTGTCACCTTCGTAATCGCATCATAGTGATCTACTCCATTAAAGTAAATATGGATCACCCTCATCTCAGGTTCCTTCTTGAATTGTAGTGGAAATATCAGTCCATCTTTAGGATACTGAGAATGGACTTTAATCAAGTACTTGGGTGCAAGTACAGATTGGATCTTCTTGTATTCCTCAATACCACAAGACTTAGTATGAGGAATCTTCGCTCTATCCAATAACTTCATGGCTTCTCGGGTCTGCATAGGTCGATCTGATTGTCTAATATTTTTCCAATTCTTCTTCCAAGACTCTGATTCTTCTTTGTCCGCATTGTATTTTGCCACCACCACAGCTCTGGCCATACACATTACATCTTTGGTATTATTGATCTGTACAATACTTCTTTTGTTGATACTCATATTTTCTGACTCAAAATAGAGACCAGCATGTAATGGTTTTCGTCCGCTGCCTACTGGAAGTCTCACCACTGTAATTTGAATAGTCATCTGTCCATCATGAATCCTGAAATTCTCATTGGACTGTTGTACTTTCATGATTTCTTGAAGTATAGCTTCCCCTGTCATGGCTGAGACATCTCTCCAAGGCACAAACACTCCAAGTTTCAATCCAGGATGCAAAATAGTCATCCGCATCTTATCACTGGATTCCATCTGGCATTGTTCTTTAATGTCTTCTACCAGCCGATCAAATAATCTTGATATGAACTGTAGGTGCGAAACATTGTCAGGGAAACTCTTGATGTTGAGTTGAAACTCTTTCCCTTGAGCTCGAAATAATCTAGACTTCTTCTCGTTGACTGTCTTGATAGAATAATAAGAAGTCAAATCTTCATCATCTTCATCATCTGAACTCTCTGTGTCTGAATAAATCACCATAGGTCTTCGTTTTCTTGGTGGTGGTCTAATATTATCTTCATCATCTGAGCTCTCTGTATCTGAATAATCTACCAATCTACGTAGAGGCTCTTCATCATCAGAAGTGGGTGGGGTAATATCTCTCTGTCGCTTAAACATGTTGACTGTTCGAAGTTCTCTACTGAAATAATGCTGCAATAGAAATCTGAGCTCCTTTTATACTGGAAAAACCCAGATTTGGAAAAACTCAGATTTTCTGAAATCAACAGTTGAAAATTCTCAAAATTGTTTCATCAAGCGTAATCACTATTTGATTTTTTCATCCGATTGAATATTTTCCACAAGCCAAACTACTAAAAGTTTCATCATGTGGTAGGCAAAATCACTAGTTCTCAAATTATTTTGATATGCAAATTTGAATTTTTCATCAGATCAAATATTTTCTATAAGCCAAACTACTGAAAGTTTCACAATGCGGCAATAGAAATCACTAGCAAAAAAATTTGACAAGCAAAATCTATATGAATTTTTTTTCATAAAGTGTCAGGCGAGACTACAATTTTTGCTAGGCCTAAAGTGCAGGCGAGACTACATTTTTTGAAAAATTAGCAAGAAGTATCAGGCACTGTATAAACAGCACCATTACTCCCCCAGTACTATATCCTAACCTCGGAATCCCTGGCGATTGAAACTGTCTCAAATACAAGTCAAATTCCTGCATGTCTCTATGGACCAGAGAATTTGAGGCGGAGCCACTCCAACCCGAAGGCTGGCGCCCTTAAACAGCCGAAGCTGCTCTACCTTTTTAAATGCATATTCAACAGTTTCTGAAGCACAAAGCTTCTCTACGGGCCTCGGCGGATGTATAGAGTACCAGTGGTCAGTTATTTTTGTTCAAACTATATCTCTACTGACTTAATAAGCAAATATTTGCGATTCATATATATAGTTATCCTATCACAGAATAAGTTTGAAATGGTGTCTCAATGTTACTCTATCCCATAATAGTTTTCAAGCCTTATAGTATGTAAAATCGATAACTTGAATAAAAGAGTTATCTTTTGGTAAAAATTTGAAGTCAATCGGATAAAAAATACCCGAGCTATTACAAATTTCTCATATTTTTTACCGTGAAATTTTTTATTCAAGGGAGATAATTTAATGAAAAAGCAAGAACCGGATTTCTAAAAAGTAAAAATCATATTTTCGCAATAACTTGAGTTTGCCTAGACCGATTTTCAAAAAATTTTCACCCTATAAAAGCTGAGAACAATTGCTATCTTATCACATACATTATATTTATTTTATCTGCAAGTGTAATATCATGGAAGAAGCAAGAGAGAAGAAATATTTGGAAATTCCACTTTCCAAGATTTTGAAGTTCAGACCGTATAGAAGATTATTGTTCTGCATTTACATCTTATTTTCTCATGATGAGATTACAGTAGAAGAGATTCAACAGAAACTCAATAGTCCTGAAACTTTTGAAGATTTCAAGAAACTTTGGTGGATCAGTATCAGATATTTGATGGAAAAAGAGACACTGATTACATTTGAGAATTGGAAAAGATGTGTCGCTGACAATTCTAGTGTGATTGAATTTCTCTACAATCATAGAAGAGACAGAACTTTTCCAGGACTATAAATAGTTGGACACCAGTGAGAGAGAATCATTTCACTTCTGACTTTCAAAGAGTAAAGATGGCAAACAGTAGAGATCCAAGGATGGCTAAAGTCTATGATAAGAAGAGCATCTACTATCATTGTGTATCATTGAAGAAACTTTTATCTCAAGAGGAACAAGCTTTGATGCAGCCATTAGAAGATAGTTTGAGACAACAAGACAAGTTGAGACCACCTTATGGAGAATGTCACCATTGTCATGATAGGGGACATTGGCTTGGAGATTGTCCTGAGGCTCAGAAATTAAGAGAACAACAGATGTTTACTGATAAGAAGCCTACATATGGACAATGCTATATCTGCGGACTTGAAGATCATTGGGCTCCAAATTGTCATAAGAGAGAAGAACATTTGATGAATGATAAAGAATCTCAACCTAAGTTGGTGGATTATTCAGATTCAGAGAGCTCAGATGATGAAGATAATATTAGACCACCACAAAGGAAACGAAGAGCTATGGTGATTTATTCAGACGATGAAGATGAGGAAGAGAAACAGTCCTCAGAATCTACAGAGAAGCAACAGTCTTCAGTATCTACAGAGAAGCAACAGTCTTCAGTGTCTACAGAGAAGCCTTCAAGAAAACGAAAGGCTTCAGATATATCTGATGTCAGTCCTAAGAGAAGACGCTTAGACACTCGTAAAATGAAGACAGTAAAACGTGGGAAGAAGACTTATTGTTTCATTTGTAAATCAGCCTCTCACTCGCCTCGATCCTGTACAGAGATGGTGACGGAGAACTGGGATAAACCGATGTCTTGTGATGAACCAGACTCTATAGTGCATATTCATTAAAGACTTTAATAGACTCTAGGGACTTATAGTAATTCTAGTGGTTTTGGATTTAATTAAAAGTATGTTGTTGAAATTGTGTTTGTTTTTATTTTGAGGTTATTCTTTAACGAAACTAATTGAGTAGCCCTGAAAAGGACTGTTTGTTTTAAAGTCTCCTAAGTAACAAAAATATTTCTTACTTAGAAGATTTTAAAATAGGTCGCACAATGGCTACAGGTTTTCTGGATCCAATCCCTCTGCGAGCAAGAAATTGCTCCAATCCCAATTTATTTTGTTGTTTCTCCACCTCTTTCCAATCTTTTCGCTGCAAAGCAGCACACAACTTAGTCAAACTGAATTTTTCAAAGAACTTCATTTTTTGAGAGAAACACAAAGTACATTGGGTTATATAGTAGGATAGGTGGATTGACCTACATTCTACTCCTACGCTAGAGAGAGCAACTAAAATCTGATTGGTCCATTAAAAGATCACACCATAATCACCCCATTACTGTAACCATGATTAGGAAATACTACAATCACACTCAACTTATGGTATCTATGGTCTAAAAAATTGCAACATATTTAGTTATTCTTTCTTGAAGAAATGGGTGGCCCTGAAAAGGGCCGTTTTGGTGGTTATATTACCACAGAGACTTTATTTTCTAGGAGCAGGGACATCTACTGGGGCGGCCACCACAGGCAGGACACCGCACACCCCACTGTTCAACCGTAATTGTCCTTCTCACTGGTATGTAGAAGGGCATATCATCTGCTTCCGCATCCCAATCCTCAGACACATGAGGTGTGGGGGGAGAATTATCCCCCCAATCTTCCTCCTCGTCACTGATAGTTTCCACCTTCACTTCTGTCTTTACATCGTTTATCAAATTTTCTACCCTCCTACTCATCTCCAACATCTTCTGATGATTCTCAATCATCTGTAATAGAAGTTCTCCCGTATCTTTCACAGCATTCACAGTCTCCAGTAACCTCCTAGTAGCATCAGCCATAGTCTTGCCCTGCTCCTCCAATTGCTCCAAACGCGAATCCATATTGCTTGCCATATTGTTGTTGTTGTGTAATACAAGAACAGAATGAAGAATTTGAGATTTGAAACGAGCTTTTATAGTTTTCAAAGGGATTGACCTACATTGAACTCCTGCGCTAGAGAGAGCAACAATACACTGATTGGTCAGTTCATTTATTTTCACCCAATCAGAGTTACTTGATTTCTTAAAGCGCGGGAACTTTAAACTAGGTCAATCCGCTTGACAAGTATAAAAGGCTCAAACACACTACATTTATCAACATTCATAATCATGGAGCCATCACTAACACTGGACGATATGATTAACAATCCTGATATTCTACTATCAGCTGTGAATGAGACGTTTGCTAACGATATGACACAACAGTATTATACGCCGCAAACACCCTCAACGTATATACCTCAACCTGTTCAGCAAATGCCACAAAAGCAACAGTCAAAGACTCAAGTCATAGAAGTCCTTCTCAAGGAAGTCAATGAGTTAAGGTCTAGAGTGAAGAAGTTAGAAGAATTATCTCAACAGCGAGCGCAGCAGCAAACGTTTGAGATACAACCCATCCAGATACCAATTAGACTTGACATTATGACCAATGACCAAGAGACTAGTCAAAACGTAGGAGTTGGAAAAGCAACTAAGAAAATTAAAATGACCAAGAAGAAGTGCTAGAAATAACTAGACAATCAACAAACAGCCCTTTTCAGGGCTACCACTTCCCTAGAAAGAATACCACTAAACTTGCTAAACAATATACACAAGTTAACGCTACAGAGTGATGCCTCTAGGAGTTGAGGTCTTGATTGACCAAGAGACTCTAAAGACGCATAGAACTTAGTAGCCTTAACTATTACACACACCATATATCCCCACATACTATACCCCCTAAAATGACTAAGTTAATTTCAAAGCTGAAATTAACTAAGTTATTTTATATATCACCACAGCAGGACCTTTATTCCCCTTAAAATGACTAAGTTATTTTCAAAGCTGAAATTAACTAAGTTATTTTATATATCACCACAGCAGGACCTTTATTCAGACTAAGTTATTTCCCAATAGCCCAGGAAACTATTATAATCACAACCCAACCAGTGGATATGACCAGGAGCTTATCATAATCACAATCATAGACCAGAATAGACCTCAAATAAACTAAGTTATTTCCCATTAGCCCAGGAAACTATTATAATCACAACCCAACCAGTGGATATGATCAGGAGCTTATCATAATCACAATCATAGACCAGAATAGCTCACAAATAAACTAAGTTATTCCCCAGTAACCCAGGAAACTATCATAATCATAGGCCAAGCCAGAATAGACCTCAAAAATAAACTAAGTTATTCCCAAAAAGCCCAGGAAACTATCACAATTATAGCCCCAGTCAGATTAATCCTCAAAAAAATAAACTAAGTTATTCTCAATAGCCCACGAAACTATCACAATCATAGACCCAACCAGAAAAGACCTCAATAATAAACTAAGTTATTTTCTAATAGCCAAGGAAACTATCACAATTATAACCCCAGTCAGATTAACCCCAAAAATAAACTAAGTTATTCACAGCTAGTCACTCAAGCCTACCAGGGTAGCCATCTATGGCCTCAAAATTTTAGCCTGAAAAATTCTAAGTTCTTTTCAGGCTTAAAAAATTTTGAGGCCATAGTGGCGCCCATTACTACTTATAAGTGCTTTTATTGAGTTTACACCAAGTCTGAAAACAAATGTTATGTATAGTTTTGGTGCTAAATTCAATTTATGCAGGGTGCCCACTGGTCAGGGAAAAGTCAGGGATTTTTTTTTCTTCAAGGTCAGGGAAAAGTCGGGGAATTCTGTTAAATGATCAAGAAAATTAGAAAATCTTCGAAAGTCAGGGAAAAGTCAGGGAATTTTAAAATCATGCTTTGTTCAACCCATCAAAAATTGAACAAACAGATATGAGATGATGACTGACAGTTTTTGAGTTATGATAACATCATGCAATCCAGTTTTTCTGATATATTTCTCTCTGTTACTTATTTAAAGACATATGCGGCTATTTCCAATGCGCATCTTTCCCGCGTCTGCAAACGGGGAAAGTTGTCTGGGTCCTGTCTTTCGACGCTTAACGGATTCGGATCAACACAGCTTCCGATATTCTTATGTCATATCGGTGTTCCGACATTTTCTTCACAAAATAACTAATTAAAGTGTGTTCGAAATATCTATTGACATCTTTTCAGAACTGATCGTCTCTGCATTAAAGACAGATAAATGTAGCTCAGTCGAAATCAAACGACGTACACAATAACCCTGGTTACGAATACGATAGTGGCCGAGTCTACACTATTTGTATGGTTATTGAGGGCGGCGCACTACCTGACCTCGTGGCCTAGTGGTTAGCGTATCTGGCTACAAAGCCAGAGGACCAGGATCGATTCCCGGATGCGCACATATTTTCAGTGTGTTTTTTCTTTCTTTTTGAACATTTTAATGCTAAATTACTTCATATACTAGTAAAATGGCATCATCAAAACGAACGAAATGGTCATCCCCGAACTTTTTATATTGAATTACGCATGAAACCTATGGGGGTGGGGTTCAATTTGGCCCTATAGAAAGAGAATTAGTTCGGTGACCCCAGATTTTTATTCTTTTTTCTGAAAGGTATTATAATAGTCCATGAATTAAAAATAAATTTTCAAGATTTTCAATATCAGATTTTTTAATACATGATTTATTCTAAAAACAAATTCCATTTTTTGACGAATTGTCAAAATATATCATGCAGTATCTTGTCACAGCATGGGAT
Organism: Loripinus fragilis; assembly: GCA_964019695.1. Lineage (NCBI taxonomy): Eukaryota > Metazoa > Mollusca > Bivalvia > Lucinida > Lucinidae > Loripinus > Loripinus fragilis. Next base: position 4,847,352 of record OZ026518.1, on the reverse strand, counting down.
AACAAGTAAACATGCACATTTTCTGGGTCATGGGCAGTTATTTAAGTTTAAAGAAAGAAGCTGGCTGAAGATTACAACCGTTTTAGCTCGATAATTAGGACTAGTGTTATTATTTTATATTTCTAGAAAATTGGTCAAATGCTGTAAACTTCAATATGAGATTCTGAAAAAATAAGCACGGTGACAAATCCTTTTTATTTCATAAATGGATAGCCCATGCATAAAACAAACTGTATGCAAAGTATTGAAAATATTTCAATATGGGAAGTATTTAGGAGCATATGTCCTTAATGTTGAAAGATGATGTAAAACATAATATTTGGTCACATAATACTTAAGTGATTACTAGAAGACTGAAAGGATTTTGCAACCTTTACCTCCAGAGCTACGTCACTAATTTATCAAATTTCTAATTTCTTTGTGTAGTACATTAAAGGTTTGCAGCTGGAGTTTAAATGGGCACAAACTTATAACTCAACATATTATTCAAACTATTTTAAGCAATCCAAAGCTACTAATGTTATGTGTATGTTCTTTTCTTACAGTCATGTTGCTGCCTGTTGTTAACAAAACATATTTCTGCTGTAAGGCATACATTTTAAGGACTTAGTTTGATTTATGTCAGAATTAATAAAAGCCAGTCTAAATGGATGGCTGTAAGGGGAGGATGAGGCAGTAAAGTGCGGTACAATGGTCAGTGAAAAATAAAATTTGGTCAGGGAAAAGTCAGTGAAAAGTCAGGGAATTTTATTTCAGACTAAGAGTGGGAACCCTGTAATATGAGAATCTGCAATATTTCATTAAATCCTTCATAAGCTATCAGACTTATATTTTCAAAAATGTCCTAAAATTGGGGAGCAGGGGATTTTTTTTTTCATTCTGACTTGAGTTTTCTAGAAACATCACTGTGGCAGATAATGAAGTTCTAAATTTTAGATTACCTGCCTTGCCCGCATGGAATCCTTATTAAAATCATAAGCTTTACTGAGCTTAGCTACTCCAGCAACCATGGAAAACAAATCCCAAAATAATGTTTTATATATTTTTTTTCAATTTCTCACATTACTCATTTCAAACCCGGCTTCTTTCACCTTATTTTTATCAAATTATTTCTTGTTATTTGGTAACTTATATTACTGATGCGAACTTTAGGACTTGATAAATAGAAAAAAGATAATTGAATGTGTTAATTTGCATGAAGGAGCTTTCACGCAAAATAAACCCACATTTTTGTTTTTAGTTTGATTTGATTATTTACGTCCCATCAACAATCTTTCAGTTATTTAGGGACAGGTCTTCCTAGGTTGAACAAGTACTAAACTAGGATTAATGTGTCTTGCTCAAGGACACAACAGAGTGACGCCTGTGGAGCTCTAACCCGCGGCCGCTCGGTCTTGAGTCAAGCACTCTGCCAGTGAGCTCCAGAAACCCCAAGTTTTGAAAGATGTAACGATAGTAGATGTGAAATCCACTGAGTCTGATGCTCACTTCATTGGTTACTTTACAGGTTTTAGTATAGAGATGTTATGATATTTAGTTCTCACTTACTAAGTAGGCCTAGATATCATAGCTATATATGAAATTTTATGAAAAATTGACAAATCTAAATCAAATACCATATGGGCCACAATGTGAGAAAATGATTCCCTAAGAAAAAAATTTCACTATCATAGAAACAGAATAGTTTGATTTTATAGAGTAATGCTGCTAATTTTTAATAGTTTTTATTTGACTGGATTATTCAAATCTCGAAGTGAGATATGGCATATATTTATTAAAGGCCTATATACCCATTCAATGTTATTGCCATGAAAAATGTTGCCAAAGTTGTGTATTCCATGTTGGCACGTTAATATTGCTCAGAAAACTTTTCATTTGCTTGAAATAGTTTAACCATTGGAAAAAAAATATTGCTCAATGAAAAAGCAGCATATCAAACTTACATCCAATCTGCAGAAAATATTTTATCTATTCCTGTGGTTTGCTATAGTTACAACTAAACTCAATTTTTTATGTTTTTCACATTGATTTTCGGCGATATCTTTTTTTAAAAATTTTAGCAAACTGTGTTCACGATGAAAGTTGTAGAGTAAATCTAGCGCCAATTTCTCCAAAAGGTCCGAAGTTTGTGACGCAAAAAGATTTTTCTGTATATAGATGAAGATTTTGCAATATATTGAATTTAGCAAAATTTTCTAAGTTTAGCCAAATTTTCTAAGTCTTTTATTGACAGGTAAATTTCGAAGAGGCGTGCCACAAGGGTTCGTCTCAAAAGAATATTAACAAGCGGCGAATATATCACTATTCAACGATGTTGCATAGCATAATCCTGCCGATAACATACCCAGAATTTACTTTCAGAATCATCTTTGAGCATCAGCATTCGTAGGTACTGAGGCATATATTTCACATGACGTACCATTTTTCTCTTACGCACATGCTCCAAAACGGACAGATTTGAGATGGCCCAAACAGCTCAACGCACAAGCCAATCAGGCGCGATTTCCATTATATTTAAACAAGCGATTCATCACTTTAGTAAGTGAATTAGGGCGTCCCAATGTGGCTTTTTGACTGACATCTTTTACTTAGTTTATTTGCGCTTTGCATAAAATGCTCTAAAGGTGCATCTATGCGCAGAGTTAACTGCAGCATCTTGGTTAATTGAACCAATTGGAGAAGTTGGCGCTAATTTTTCTCTGCAACTTTCATCGCGAACACAGTTTGCTAAAATTAAAAATAAAGAAGTTATCGTCGAAAATCAATGTGAAAAACATAAAAAATCGAGTTTAAGTGATACACATAGGAATTTAAAGCATAAAGTTGGTCAAAAAGTGTAGATAACTCCCAAAAATGAACTTTTTTTTAAATAATTTGGAATTTATTAGTTTGGTGATTAAATGTTTAAAGTATACAAATGCAGTGTTATTTTGCATACATGATTTTCATGATGTTTTGCCGAGTTCACGGTTGAGGTTTATATAATTTTGATCCAAATCAAACCTTTGACTGAAAACTATGATCAAATCCTGCATAAAAACACATTGATTAAAATCTATGATCACATGCTGCATCAATGCACTTTTGTAGTTCATTTGCATCAAAGTATCTAAGTCAATATGCTACATAAAAGCGCAATTATCAAGTTTTGCACCGAAAATTTTCAGCGCAAAAATGGGTTAAGTGCACTTATTGAGTTTTTGCACCAAAATTTTCAGTTGTCAATTTCCAATAAGTGCATATTTTCTTAAATTTCACTTTTATCATAAAATTATAAGATCGGAGTTTTTCTTCACATAAAATCTAACAGAAAATGCATTTGAAAACATTTTATAGCAATAACATGAGAGGAAAGTGAAAGAAGATAAAATGTTTTTTGCCTCTCCTGAAAAATTTGTAAAATGGAGTTATTGACTTTTTGCGCTAAGGTGACGAACTGCTCAACTAAAACTTTCATCAATCTTTGAAACAAGCTTAATCAATCAAAGTATACTTACTGATCAGTTTTAAAGAATTGACAAATGCTGTTATAATATCTGATTTTCAGATAAGAATTATTGTGCTGAAAAGCATACCAGTAAACACCGTTACAACGTCACTAAAATAGGCTGCATCATGTCTACTATTCTCGTTCTTTCCACATGGAAATCTCTAGAACATCTTCTGTCAAACAATTTAATATGACACCGGCTATTTTATGTATAAAATATAATTTGGCCGTTTGTAAACAGGAATATGTGATTTTCTTAGGTTTCGGTCTCTTGGTTATGAGTCTTGCTGTAGTAGTGCTTATGACACATATCTATTAGAACCGTATTCAACATAGAATACTGCTCAAATTCTTTCTATCATCAGCATTTAAAAGGTGGCTTTTGCTGTTTTAACATTGGTATGAAATATGCTCTTTTTTTTAAATTTGCTACGCAAATATACCCCGATGTTGTTAAATATATACTGAACAAAAGTGAAAACGCTACACCTGAATTGTTTGCTATTTATATACAAAATGATGCAAGCCAGTAAAGCAAATGAAAGTGTAACTGAATATTCAACGACTGGGTTATGTTTTGCGGATGCTGTCATGAGGAAACACACAAAAAGTCATTCAAATGTGACAGGGGTCCAATTTTTCAGGCTGCAAATTTGAACAGAAATCTCACACGATTTTGACCTTCAGAAATCCACTACCAACCAGATCCGACTGCACGAAATGGTAGTCTAGACATGTGAGAACCATAAATGTGAATATTTATCACAACTGTGTTTTGATCGTTTAGTAAAGCAATCTTAAAAAGCGGGTTTCTCATCAAATTGACAAGCTTGAAATTTTAACACACAAATCTCCATAGGAAAGTCAATTTGTTGTTGCATCTTAGTCTGAGGACGTTACTAGTCAAGAAATGGCACAAACAATGTGCTGATAGGTCTCCCTGATTTGGCAAAAGAAAATTATCGAAAATCGTGATAAATCGAAGATTACCTGGTATTCCCTATTTGTTATTGTCAAAGGGAGACAATTTACAACTTTTTACAAAGGGGTACTTTCATCTGCGCCCACGCATAGATTTTCTTTAAACTTTGCATATCAATAACTCATTATATACGAACTATGAAAATGTATTTATCGAATAAGATAGTTAAGAATAAGGCTTAGGAAGCAGCCCTGACATACTCCACCTTTGAGGTGATACCTGTTTCTAAATTTCCATGTCCATAATCTATAGTTTTGTTTATTTCTATGATTTGTCATCTAGAATGAAACCAAAATACCATAGACATTATTTTAATACCACGAAACCATTTGGATAAATTATGGTTTACGTTTTCAGAAGATGTGATTGTAAAATTTCAATATTTTTTTTTTCAAAAATTTACAAAACATTCAACATTAAGTTCAAAAGATGGATATGTTCTAGTCTTTGTCAAAATATCATATTATCACAAAAACATGCCATATATATACTGATGATATGAGCTAAATATCAAAAACCAAAACCGGTAACTTTGTCATTTCCTACCTTTTATGGGTATAGGTCAGTTTTAGCAAAATTATTTATTTAGTTTAAATGAATCAATAACTCGACAAAAGGAGGTTGTTTTTAAATCTACTTCCACTTTTCGTAAAGAAAGACATGTTTAGACATTTTAAATTATTCAATGGTCAGAAATGCCGAAGGTCATGGCCCTGTGTCATGGCACTATGGGGCCAAGATAATGTTTATCAATTCCTCAATTCCTGCATGATATTGTTTAAGAAACATAATGTCCTAACAATAAACATGTGAAAACAAGAAGACTAAATATTTCCTTTACATCCAAACTGAACTAAAGGAACCACATTTTGGTGCCATGACCAGGATAACATGTAACACAGTCTTATCAAAGTTATCATAAAACAGTGTTCTGCATGAATAAGTGAGGTCCAGAAACAAAACTGTATGCCTAGAATATACAGCCAGCTAAAGTATAAATGTTGCCATTTGATGGAAATCAGCATCAGTTTCACAAAACAGAATGAACAGAGAAGATTTAAGCATTAAATTAGCAATATCTTTCAAGCCAAAAGTTATCTGTGACCAAAATGGTTAACTGTAACCAATAGGTTTGACAGGGGGTAATTTTTGTGAAGCATGGTTATTAATGAGTCTTACAATTATAAAATTATAGATATAAGGTTCTTCTCCTGTATGAACTGACTTGTCATACGGTTTCTCTTCTGTATGAATTAAAATTCTTAATAATGTTACATATTAAGTGTAACATTGGCTAGATGTAGTTTTAATGTTAGAAACTAGATGTGTTTAGTACAGGTGTCAACATATTGTATCATTTTGGCTAATATTATTGTGTAAGCACTTCATTAAATAAGAATCGCGGCACTTAATATCAAAGAATATTGTTTTATTTTCTTTTTCCAATCCATAATAGGGGAAAACACTGAACATATCAACTTCTACCAATAAACGTACTAGCATGATGATTCAAACTAAGCAAGTGTTCAAGTATGTTTTACACTGAGACATAATTATTGTATTTTTTACATTTCGATGAATTAGGACCATGTGTTTACATCAAGTTGAAAAGATATGTTACCGGTCCTTGAATTTCATGAATTTTGGACTACATATTCTTAACATATATGAATAGTTTATATGTTGAAATAGTATCTTGACAGAGACCGCAACCTGTAAAAATGTTAATTCCAAATTTGACTGAAAACAAAATATACAGTCGAAAATTGGGTTACCATGCTATAAAAATGAATGCCCACCCAATATCCTAATACACACAAAGCCTTTTTAAGTAACAACGAACTTAACAATGATATAGCTACTTAATAAAACATTTCTCCGCCCGTTACATGATATGTCAATTACTTTAGAAATGATTATAACTGGGTACCCTAAGGAATTATAGTGATATCATTTATGACGTCATAAATTAGCAATGGAGTTGCATAAAAGCTCAAACACACCATAAATATTAAAGTTATACCCCAGACAATTAAATAACATAATATTAGCAAAATCCAAGCGTGGGCAGACTCCCATGTTAATTTCCCATACCATGCAAGAGCCCCTTTGATAAATTCGAAATTGATTTCTGCGCTTGTTTCAAGTGATTAGTCAGTGTTCTTGTGTTTTTATGCAACACATTTATGACCCATTTTGATGAGTACAACAATCTTTTTTGCGCATGCGCAATTGCAAAATTCAGAGAATAAAGCTTAAACCACAAAAAGGTACATAACAGACAAATTGGTGGAGTGTCAACGAATCGTTTGCTGGATGTCTGGGAAACATTATAAAGCTTTAGTAAATACGTTTTGTCCAATACTTTGTCACAAAACATAAGCTATTTCACTTTTGTTCAGTAAATTTTGTGCGTGAATTAATAGGTTACACATGTACATGATTTAGCCACTTTTTCGAGCTACTATTAGACATTTTTACCCACAAAGCTAACTGCTGATAGCGGATAACTGACTGCGGATTAAAATTTAGGGAACATCTCAACATTCATTTTGATACCAAAATTACAAAACACCGACCATCGGACTGCGATTCAGGCTTTATTCAATGACGTACTGTTTATACACACTGGGTTTGCGGCAATTAAGAGCTCATTTTTTTTAACAAAACTGTTTTCTATGCCCCCAAAGGAACTTTCGGAGGCGTATAGTAGTCGCACTGCCCATCCCTCAGTCCGTCCATCAGTCCGTCCGTCCTGCTTCCTGTCCAGCGCATATCTCCCATATTCTTTGAGGTAGGAATTTCAAATTTGGTGTGTGGATGCATATTGAGATAGCAAAGTGTCTTGTAAAATTTTCAGGTCACTGTGACCTTGACCTTGATCTGGTTTTCAGAATAATCGTGTCCGGAGCATATCTCCTATATTATTTAAGGAAGGAATCCCAAATTTGGTATTTGGAGGAATCCCAAATTTGGTATTTGGAGGAATCCCAAATTTTGTATTTGGATGCATCTTGAGATGACAAAGCGTCGCGCATCATCCTTGAGTCCCTGTGACATTGACCTTGACCTCTGACCTAGTTTCTAGAAACTGCTTTGAGTCTGGTGCATATCTCCTATATTCTTTGAGGTAGGAATTCCAAATTTGGTGTGTAAATGCATCCTGGGATGGCGGAGTGTCACGTACCATTTTCGAGTCACTGTGACCTTGACCTGACCTAGTTTTAAGAATTACTGTGTCTGGAGCACATCTCTTATATTCTTTGAGGTAGAAATTCCAAATTTGGTGTGTAAATGCAACTCTGGTGGCAATTTGGTGTGTGAATGCATCTTGGAATGACGGATTGTCCCGTTCCATTTTTGGTCACTGTGACCTTAACCTCTGACCTAGTTTCTAGAATTGGCATCAAGTCTAGTGCATAACTTCTTTTTCTTTTAGGAAGGAATTCCAAATTAGGTGTGTTGATGCATCTTGGGATGACAGAGTGTCGCGTACCACTTAGTTTTAGAACAATTGTATCCAGAGCATTTCACCTATATTATTTGAGCTAGGGATTCCAAATTTGGTTTGCATTTGTATCCTGAGATGGCAGAGTGTCATGTGGTAAATGTGTTTCAGGTTCGTATTTCTTTCTTTATCACAAGTCAATCACCATCAAGGTAAGCTGGGCTGGCCAGGAGCTTGCTTGTACGCCAGTAACAGTGGAAGGTAGTCTATTTATTGAAACCGTATTACCACTGCATTGGAGGTCAGCAATGCAATACATTGCGACAGTCAGTATGCCTGGTAGAAAACCAAATCACGGTTTAACTATGGTTTCCACTTTAATTGCATAACGATGGAGCAGACCTCAGTCTCAGATACTTTCGTCTCTATGCTGGCTCCTTATGCTTGTTTTCAGATGGGCTCACCGTGGCTCAACTTGAGAGATACTCTTTAATTCTAACTCTCTGTGATCCATTTTCTTTGTTTCACAAAATTATTGATAGTTTGTTTCTCTGTGATAATGTTTTGCATAAGTTAGAAATCCTCTATTCGAGCTTAACACGTTTGTGTTTTAAAAGAAACCAAGCAGAATCCAGAGCACAGATTTGGCGCCATAACGCATCTAAGCCACCAGTAGCTTCCGCTGCTGTCCATTCTTTGGCGGTGGTTCTGCCGTTGTTGATTGCTCCTAACTTTATAACCAGATGGTATAGTTTGATCAAATTTTGCATACGTATATATGTCAACATTGTCCAAACACTGGCATGCGTAACAATTTCGTTTGACAGACAAGGTTTTGCCAAGCATCAGTCAGGCGGGTAATGGTCAGTTAGTATAAATGCTCATAAATCTTAAACCACATGGTATATTTCGATCAAATTTTGCACACTTATTATTTATTCATTTTAACATTGTTTAGACGTTGTCAAGCATCATTTTGGCCGGTCGAGGTATTTTAGTGAAAATGCTCATAACTTTGAACGGCATGTTATACATGTATTTTGGTAAAAAATTTCATCTTATCCTTCACACTGGTATAATATAATTATTTTGAATCTTGAAAAATAGCTGAGAATCTGATATTGTGTTAAGTGGTGTTCTTATTTTAACTCTGGTAGTCATTTTGTTCAGCTGATCAGAACCGATTGAGAAATTTCACAAGATGACCTTATAATAAACCTTCGTGTGATTTGTTTTTGAATTGGGACCAGTGGCTCGAGAGAATATGCCATTTAGAGATATTTCTTATCTACAGCTCTGGCAGCCAGCTTGTTTGGCGGACCAAAGTTATTAACTTAAAGGCAATTTTGTTAGAGAGCATCATGAGGAACATTTCTGCGAAATTATTTTGCATTTGTACCAGTGCTGAGTTTCGCCTTTCATTTCAACTTGAAGAAATACTCACCCTGCAAGTCTCTTTAGCTGAAATTTACTCATTTATCATGATTTTAAACTCAAATATGATATTTTAGACCCCTATACTAGAATATCTTAAAACTATTTCACTCCCAAATTCAACACTATCCCTTTCTCAACTAGTCACAGCAAGATAGAAAACTAATTCGAATCTCAGGCGAATGTATGTGAACTGCAACTGCAATATATCCCCAATAATGCTCTCGCTTTCTTCAATCTCGGCATAGTCAGAGCAGTAAAAACTTATTTAACTTTAAAATGTTGTTTCTAAGATATACGTGCACCACGGGTCGTGCACATTAAGCTCAGTTTATTATTGCTCTAATTGTGGGAGTTTTGTGTTTTGTGCTAGTTTTTCTATGCAGTACTTGGTATCAATTCTAGTTTTGCAATCATTCCGCTGGTTGCTGTCTACTTGCAGTCATGCGACTGTAAGCGATCCGTGGCTCTTCCTCACGGTGTGGTTGGTTGGTCTGCAGTATGTGATTGTGGTATTTTCTGGACTCTAAGGTTTAAGAATTGCGCTCAGCATCGCCGCCTGCCAGATGTTATACCTCACATATCATGAACAGAATAGCCTTTAGATTAAAGAAAGATGGACCAAATATCGCTTTTAAATCTTGAGCTGCACTTACAAATATATTTTATGCTAAAAATAGTTGACGCCACCATTATGTGCATGCTATTTCATGAGCACCACAGATCATCACATATATGACTGTGAATGTTTTACATGCCATGGTACAGTCTGATAATTTCAGAAGTTCAAAAGCACCTTAATCCACATTGTCTACAGTGTTGAAAATGGAATACTTCTAATTCAGTTAACGTATTTGCATGCTGGGTAATTTTGCATGTTTTTTTTAAGTCTGCTCATTTTCTCTAAATTGGTAATTTAAAACATAATCCAGAATACCAACAGAATGTCAAATTGTTACAAAGTTCATGTTGTCGGTCTGATCTGGCTCTAAACTTTAGCAGAAGACACAACTCTCCACTAACGCGGAAAGAGTTGATCTCGTCAGTTACATTGGCAAGATAGAAGCATGTGTGGAATGGTGCAAAATCTGGAGGCATTCGAGGTCGCCATTTCTAAAAAAGTATATTCAGCATCCAATTATGTACAGCTGTTCGGTACATGTACATGTAGGTTATTCCATATGCATCCGCTGACGTACATGTACATGTAGGTTATTCCACATATTTGATATACATCCGCTGAGGTACATGTACATGTAGGATATTCCACAGAAGAGAAAAATCATCGGTGCAGCAGTCAATGTTTAATGGAAGAATCTCATGTTTTTAATGTGTCCTAGACAGTATGGGTGAAATTTATAAGGACAATGGACGCCTTTCTTTACGCCATAAATAGGAGGATATAGTCATGACTGTAATGCATGTGAAATGACGAGCAAAGGTTATTTTATCAAAAGCGTATAGACAACGGATATACTCTGCAATACAGTGTCCAACAACTTTAGACTGCAGACGCATAGACCGTACCGATGTACATGTAGTTATCCTGCGTATTCTGAGAAAATCCCCCAATATCTTAACCAGGGCGTGTAATATAGCGATTATGTTTTTGTGGTCAATAATTCCTATTACCCCAAGATGTCTTGTTTGCTCGGAGGTTGTTATATGTAACGCAGGGCAGAGTGTTGTCCATATATATGAAGTTCTTTATTCGCTTAAAGCACATGAAAATATTGGCTGAAATATTTGTAATTCCCTGAAAAATGTCATTTGAGTTTTGCGGTCATCACTCTTAATTCACATCAGGTTCAGTGACGATAAATATAGCAGAACATTCTACAGATACAACCTTTTAATACTGCACTAAAGCATATAAGATAACATATCTGCATAGAAGTTTGCTTGGTAAAAATTAAAAAGTTGACCTTAAATGCACAATACACTGCACCCATAAAGTCAGTGTAAGGTGTAAGCGTAAGGTGTCAGCATGTGGGTAAAATTGTCTATTTACAATAGACATTTTTCAGTTGCGCCTTACATTACGATTTGTCCGTCAACGGAGACTTACTTTGGACTTTATTTAAGAGGGGCGATGTCAGCAGTAACTAGAATCTATCTTTTTCGTCTGCTACTAAATATTATATTTTTTGCCCCGAGATCTTTTTTACCTTAACAAACAGTGCATACCCTGATGAAATGCCGCACGATGGCATTTCACCAGTTTGCAAGTGTAAAAATCATGTACCGAAAAATATATTTCACAATTGAAATGCAGCCGAATATTTTTTTAAGTTATATCTTGTTCCATACATATATGCATTCACTTGTTGTAACTTGCGAGTAGGTAAATTCGGTGTTTCGGTCCACTATAATTATTTTTTGGCGTCAATATTTCACCAAGCTCAGGTTAATGGACAGTGGAAACGCAGAAGGCGTTTGCAACTTGTGCAAGCCAATATAGCTGGAACACAGTAATTGAAATCATTTGAATGCAAAGGAGATATGGAGTGGACATGGAATTCAAGCATGAACTTCCGTATCTTGTTTTGATCAATCATGTACCGAACTACTAGGCAATTTAGGTTCCCCCTTGACCCTAAAGAGGACTTAAATTTATGCACTTCTCATTTCTAACCGGAGAACAGCAGGGACTTTGACTTTTGTTAAAACCATGGCAGTTTTCTCCACCGTCTGTCATGTTTACATTATATTGCCATATTTGCCGTTGTATATCAAATCCCGCACATTTTCCCCGCACTAAGGGGACAATGCAAAAAGTTAAAACATGGTCTATTTGCCCGGCTTAACCCCTGCCATGTCAGGGAATTGGGTGCGTGGTTAAAACCCACTGGTATATTATACTTATTGGGAGAGAGCTCACTTGCAGCAGAAAGCTGATGCTTGAGATATACGTATCAGGCGCCTTCCTGGGGCATTTAATAGAGTTCCCACTCTGAATAGTCCCCCTATATGAAGCCAGGGGTTTGGCCCTTTTGCGGAAAATGGTTTAAGAGGGGTTACTAGAAAGACAGGAAACGACTTATTGACCGGAAAATGCAGAAAACTGCCGGAAAACGCTGGAAAATGCAGGAAAACACCTAAAATATAACCAAAATGCATGTCAGGGGGAGGGGGGTCGTATGGAGGGTGTCCGGTAGTATGACCAACTGGGGCTGTGTGGTCATTGGATCAGATCGGGTCGTCTCCAGTTAATGACTACGCCGCCGAAAACGATCGTAGTCATTTAGCGTTGGTGGCTTCACTGCCAAAAAACACTAGTACTTACATTGCCGGAAAACACTTACAGTGATGATATTTCCTAACTTTTTTGATTGGAAACACACAAAAAATGCATGGCAAATGAGGTACTGTGGGAAGAGGAATGGTGACTTCCCTGCCGGAAAACACTTACAGTGCCGGAAAACACTTGAAACGAAGAATAATCTTATTTCCTAACTTGCTAACCAGCAATAATTAAGAGTCCCTAACATCAACGGAAAGCGAATCTACAAACCTGTCTACGATGTTTGTGACCAACAAAGGCACAGATCAGCCTGCGCATCAACACAGTCTGATTAGCGCCTTTGTTATTCGCTTCATGTAAATTATAATATTCTAGCTAGTCTATGTAGCTGAGCGGATTGGTTACAAATTGGTTTAGTATCGAGGCCCGATTATTATACATGTTAAATAATAATTGAGTAGTCTATGTAGCTGAACAGTATACAGATTTCTTATCGTCGATGCCCAATTATTATACATGCTTAATAGATTTCACCAACAGCACAATTAAGTTGGTTTGGCTTATTTATTTATTTATTTATTTATTTATTTATTTATACAATTTTTATAGAGGGTGGCTAAGAAAATTATTCTACCTTGCGGCCCTCTGCAACATATAACTAAACAATGAAACTTATAATACAACATACAGCTTGTTGTGCTAAATTAGAATCAACTTGACAAGGTATGAAATAATTCATTCATTTTCATGACATGTAAGCTCTGCATGTATATAAACTATGTGAAATCAGACTGATGCTATTCCTACTAATTTCACAACCAAAATGACGACAAGAATAGCATTATTTGAGTCTAGCTATATACAGCATATGGAAAGATTCTGCCATGGTGATTTGAAGGTCTCGCACTTTCCATCGCCGGTCTTGTACCCACCCCAGGCTTTGTAGTTAACAAAATGATTCTGTAACTATTCAGTCAAATATAGATTATCCGTATAATAAGTACATGTTATTTAGCAGACGGTACAGACCCTGATGGATGATTTGATTTCATCAGTCTTCGCTGTTTATTATCTGTCTATCAGTGAGGAATTTGTCATAAGCAGTAGCAGTACACAAAAATTAATCCCTTCACCTTTATATAAACTATTTAACGATATGATCGATTGATTAGCGTGTGTCATCCATAAACCGATAAGAGATTAAAGGCACGTTATGGATTGCATAAAACCCGAAAATGCAGGGAAGAGATATAAAGGACAAATATTGACTATAACTATTTTTCTTGTAATTAACATGTGACCCCGCGGGATTTTAATTTTTAAACTTACCAGGCTCCGAGGTTATATTTTTTTCCATGGTCAACTCAGCTGAGCACGAAATTTATCCTGCTATTAAATGTTAAAATGTTGGCAATAATTTTTGGCATTTTAACATTTATTAGCTTGATAAATACAACATCTGAGAGAATTAAAGCAAGAAAAGTCAATTGTCGGTATTTTAGGTTTTAAGAGCTCATGTTGATTTGGGCATGGAGAAGTTTTATAACCTCGGGGTCAGTCGGATCTGTTCTGAGTTCAAATGTTCAAATAATAAAAAAAAATGTTGAATTAATATTGCTCAAACATATTGGATTCAGATCAGACACAACGTTTTGTCAGACCTGTACTGAGTTCAAAGTGTTCAAACTAATGCCGTACGACTTAAATTTTTTACAAGTCAAACAGTTTGGTTCCAGATCAGACCAAAAGGTTTGCCAGATCTATAATGAGTTAAAAAGGTTAACACAAAAATATCCGCCGAAATGAACTTTCTATAACATCATCAAATAACACGCAATGTGATTCTTTTCCAATACGTAATGGAGTTGTGCATACGTCCCGAATCCCTTCGTTGGGTAACCTCTTTCACGGAGGTGGCAATGCACGACTTTTCTGGACCAGTTCCACCAGGGCTCAAATCAGCATACCGACCCCCCCCCCCATTTTTTATGTTAATTCGTTGTTTATCTGAGTACCTCTATAGATTCAAAATTTAGCCATTGCTTTCACTTCTGTCACTTTGTACTATGCGTTAGAGAACAACAAAGCATCTGGCGAGACTGCATGTATGCACACTTTCGCCTGAGCCATTGCTGATCGACGTGTTCTATATATGCATCCACATGTAACATACCCTACCAGCATTACATCACGTACCACAATTGGTCTGCCAGCGAAATGCCATCCTGTGCTGTCACTACTATGCGTTAGAGAACAACAAGGCATCTGGCGAGACTGCATGTAAGCACACTTTCGCCTGAGCCTTTGCTGCTCGCCTTGTTCTATATATGCATCCACATGTAACATACCCTGCCAGCATTACATCACGTACCACAATCGGTCCGCCAGCGAAATGCCATCCTGTGCTGTCACTACTATGCGTTAGAGAACAACAAAGCATCTGGCGAGACTGCATGTATGCACACTTTCGCATGAGCATTTGCTGCTCGCCTTGTTCTATATATGCATCCACATGTAACATACCCTGCCAGCATCCCATCATGGGCCACAATCGCTAAAAACTGTGACTCTATGGTGCATTTTGCCGATTTTTTCCGGCATATTGGGACTTCAATATCATTCATAACTTCCATAAAACCCATATTTACATACAAGTTACACCCCTCCACTTCTGCAACCCAAATTTTGATATATTTTAGGTGTTTTCCGGCGTTTTGCTGCATTTTCTGGCAGTTTCCTGCGTTTTACGGTCAATAAGTCGTTTCCTGTCTTTCAAGTAACCGGTTTAAGAGCATTTCACAGGGCTAAAATGAGCTACGAAGACACGCAGCATAAACACAATAAATTTCCAAAAATCAAATTGAATAGCTAAAACCCTATACTTGCATCGTCAAGTTGTATGCACATGTGTATTTTCTTAAGTACGCCCCTGAGTATGCAAAAAGCTTCCGCAAACACAGTCACACAGGGCGCCATAATGAAGAGACGTCTTCACCTACAGTTTTCGTTTTGTCGCCTTGACTGTAGTTACACTATTCAATTGGCGTCATCATTAAACTAAAGCCATGACGCATACTGGGAAATTGCTGATGTTAAGTTAAATCAGTGTCAGATCCAGAGGGGGTTCAGGGGGTTCACTCGAATAAATATCCTATGGAAATGAAATAATTTGCTCGCAGTGAGACCAAATTATTTCATTTTCATGGGATATTTAAGACAAATGAGATGAAATCAGAAAAGCAAGACCTGTGCCTTTCTACATAGGAATACCTTTTCCAGAAATCCTGGATCCGCCCAAAGTGAATATAGTCTAACTCAGGCGATTCTAGTAATTCAAGTGTCATTATACTCGTAACTATTTTTCCACTAGTGTCCACTGTTGTCATTTATTGATCAGTCACATTTGCAAACAATTTGGAACAAGATCAGGCCCAACAAAATACCGGGCTTCATCCTAATCCAAACTGTTAAGCACTGTCATGGTATTTCCCAAGGATCTTTTTAAATGAGGTAATTTAAATAAAAGGAAAGATAAAAGAAACTACAGACAATGAAAATGCATGCAAAATTACCCAGCATGCATATAGATACTTGTTGAGTCGATCTGAGTGAACTTTATATGATAATGACTGTTCATGGTAGTGATCATAAAAATCAAAATGCATCAAATATCATAAATGACTACAGGAGCGACAGGCAGGCAGGTAGAAGGGTTAAATCACGTAAGTGATTAAGCTTCATCCTATCATATCTAGCTCCTTATCTCCAACATACTGAAGGAGTTCACCAATTTATTATAATTATTATAAATCATTATTTCCAACCTCCCGAAAAATGCTAAAACTGTTTAATTCAATACACGCATAGTTGAGCACCCTTAGAAATTCAGAAGGAGTAAAATACAAAAAGACAATAAGTATAGCTTTTTACCTCATGGTATTAATTTGGTGGTGTGGGTTTGGGTGGAACCACATTTTTTTCATGACAAGCTTGACTAAGCGGTTTAACAATACTTCATGCACATACCTACACTAGAAACTGACAACAACCCTTCTTGTACCAGCAGAACTCAATTTTGATCGATAAAAATTCCTAGGAGTAGAGCTCTAACGAAGCCTTGATATAATGTAGCTCAATGCAAGGGTAGAGTGTGTGTCTTCTGGCAAACTATTTGCTACCATGCTGCTGCATATACCATATTGTGAAACGTTTATTGTTGGCCATCGCCCCACCGCTAAGGCCACACAAAGGGTTGGACCCAGGCCTACAAACTAAAATTTCGCTTGATATGTTTCAATATCTATTGCATCTCTGCCTGCATACTAAAAATAGGTAAACAATAATTGCAACCTGACTTAGTTATTGCGAAATTATTTCATGATCAAATTCCATAACAGTATGGGACCTGGACAGGGGCATTTCCAGCTCATACTCACTTACTATCCAATGATGTAAAACATGTTTCAAGGTCACCAGTCTTGTGGTTCATGTAAAGAAGTTATAAAGGTATTCACTACCTAAAGATAGTGAGTATGATCAGGAAATACCACAATCACAAACAGCAGACAGACCCATGGCACCGCGAGGAAGAGCCACACAACCATCAAGAAACAACAGGAAGACAAACTAAGCATAGTAACCAGCTTTCTCTTCCCCGTCAAGATGATCGCGAAATTAGAATGGGTATAAAGTAACGTACAACAAAACATAGAACAATTACAGACTCGCACAATGGGAGTAACAATTAACAAAAAGTCAACAACAACAGAACAACCACCTTAGAACGGACAGCAGCCTAAGCCACTGGGGGCCTTAAATGCATTTTACTGGTACCAAATCTTCGCCCTTGATTCTGCTGTTGTTGAAGTACAAGAAATGTCCAGCTCGCATGGAAGCCTTCTACGTTTATCGGAATGCTCCATGTGAATTTCTACTTCAATCGAACCAAAATTCCAAACTGAGTCCTCTTGCACGAAAGGTCCAATCAAGCATCTGAATAAGAGTGTGCAAATGAATGCGATTCTACTTTATTTCTGCAGTCAGACTCAATAGATTGAATATAATTTCGGTTTCTAGTGCAGAAGTGGAGGTTGAAATCTTTCTCTCTAACAGAGTCAAACCGTTGCATGAGTTGCAGTCTGTTCTGGATTCATTATGTTTACTTCCATTATAAAATTAGACCAGAGTGCATTTTAATATAAACAGCAGACATAAAAAAGTATGCAACATTTTCACGACTACAATACTACAATACATCAGCACTTTAAAAGAAAATATTAGTTTGCTTAAGATGACTTTATTAAAGCACTTCATATGATTTCCTAACAAGAAATTAACCGAGTCGCAAGTTTCAACTAATGAAGTTGTTAAACGTTTCTGAATTACACTGCTGAGATAGCCCCTCTTAAAGGTGTGCTACACCTTACAAATCCTAAGGTCCGCTGTAACTGAAAAATGTCTAATACAATGCTTTCTTTAACTTTCATACACATTTAAACATGTTCTTTCAAAAGCCTATACACCCGCTTAGGGATGTCTGTTACTACACAAGGTGGTTCTGGACGACAATCCGTTACTGGTTCATGATGACTGTGTTCTTGTGCTGGACGGCAAGTTACAGGTTTAGACGACTTATTTCGGGTTTTGGACGACATTGTAAAGGGGTAACATACAAAAACGTCGCAGAAAATGATAATATAGTGTTATTTGCTTGTTTGGATCATTACTATCATTTCAGTGTCTGTTAGATTGGCATTAGAAAGACAAGCGTCGTAAATATCTGTAGTTAAATTGTAAAACACTGGTCCAGAATAGAAATTTCAGAAATGCGTAATTTGTGGTCAATTACTTGTAGGCCTTGAGCTGGCTATAGACCCCCCTCCCCCCCCAGGGGGAATTTTGTACACTATGATTTTCTGAAACTACATTATATAAGACACAAAATAAAAGATGTTAGCCCTCTGAGAGTGGCAGCGTTAACGTGTAACAGCACGTTATATACGTTACCCTCCAAAATAGCATTAAACGTCCCTGATAATGTCTCAAGCATGACATGTTTGTACATATTTGCATGCTGACACAGGTTTATGAACTTCTTATAGTACAGTTACATATTTTTAGTATTAATTTTACAAATGTCTTGAGTGATTACCGTTGTATACGTTACTTAGTGTTTCCTACGTTATTTCCGAGTAGCAGTATGGTATTTATTGACTATACGTGTATTACATCTGTCACAGAATATAGTAAATCTATAAGGCTGCTACCTAAATGATTTAAAGTTCTTTATTATGGTCGCTTACACTATTTTTAGGTCCATGTTATGTATGTTACCTTCAGAATAGCATTAAACATTTAAGTTGATGTCTCTAACAAGCCCTGTTTATACTTATTTGCATGCTTGCACAGGTTTATGTACTTCTTTTAACAAGGTTTACCTATTTTAAGTATTCATTTAATAAATGCCTTGAGCTTTAACTGTTATGTGTGTTACCAAATGATACATAAGTCATTCTGAGTATCTGTATAGAAGTTGTTGACTATACATGTATAAAGTCATTCAGAGAACTTAGAAAATTTATAAGGCTGAAAAAATTGAAGTTCCTTATTATTTTATGGTGACTTAAACTAATGATATAATGTGATCTATCAACCTTCGTTGTTTGCTCACTTAAACAGTATAGATACCATGCATTCAAATCGGAAGTTCTGAAAGACAGTCACTGTGAAACAGCTCAGTTCTGGGCAAGGTATATGGATATGATTCAGATGGTGTTGACACTGATTAGGGCTACAAGGAAAACAACTTTGAATTGCATGTCATCTCTATCTGTATGCCTTGTTCCCAATGTTCATTGCAAACGATCACAACAACTATGCACAATATGTACCTGTGTAACTGATTACACTTATAAATTTGATACACATCGCAGATGCAAAGAACTTCTCGAACAAAATGGGTTTAGTGTGTCACAGCCATTGTGCTGTGCTTGAGAAATGCTTTTGACATAACTACCAGGCAAACAATAAAGAGGTATTATAGGCTTCAGCAACTAGAACTACGCTTCGCACTACAGATGGAATGACTTATTACTCATCACATCAGAGCTCAATATATTTAAACAACACTTCAATGCACTGAAATGAAATATTCAATCTGCTCAGATGCAAAGTAGAACGAGTACAAGAGGCAGTTTCAGGCTTCACCAATCCTTTTAGTTCTAGTTTTGAAGACAATGAACTGTACTTTTTGTCTTTCGGTGTGCCTGCTAAGCCTGGCATAGCTAAGGATCTTATTGAGGCTGATGACATTGGCAGGAAGGCTGTTGCAGACTGCATTGATTCACTTTTAGTTTAAAAAATGTGCCTTTCACACCCCCCGTAAAATGCTACAAGCTAATAAAGTTTTGATGCTTGCGAGGTCAAGCAAGAAGAAATTGCCCAATTTACAAAACGTAAACAGCCAGATGAGAGCTTAAAGGAGCTTCTTTGGTAAGCATGACCTACTTTCTATTGGACATAATGTTGACCTTGAGTTGACACTGCCGTTCCTTTTGAGACCTGTACCATGGTCACTGTCAACTCCTGATAGAATTTCCACCAAAACTGACAGGTCCAAACTTCAGCATCGCTTGCAATCACACATTGAATCAACATTAGATTGGCCATGTAGTGCTGCACATAACGTTGATGTTAATGCAGTAACTACAGAGCATAATAGCTTTTCCTGTCACCTTCATGGATCTGATGGCACCAGTATTCAACCAGGCACTAAAGGCAGGGCATGTTGGTTTTGTCACTAATACATATATACAATATATTAGCAGCAGTCTAAAGTTTTACAAACATTCTCGCAGAGGATAACCTGGGTGTTTTGTTCAACAATGGTGTATGCAACAAAAGGTGCACCTTCTGAATGTCAACAGCATTGGTCAGAATATGGGGGAAGAGATCTACAGTAATACACTGTTTAACAGATTGTGACACTACCAATGTGCCGATGTGTTAGTACCACGGAAAGGTTATTCCTATCAAACTGATAGAGAACCCCTCCCCCATTAGTTCATCAACATTCTAAGAAGGGTAGGAAAACAAATAAAGAATTGCTCTAGACACTCATCAGTGATATGAAACCCTAACATGTGCTATTTATGTAATTGTGAATAAGCTGCAGTACGACATGTTTCTGAAAAAAAATACCAAAGCCATACTCATATACTTACTATTTCAAATGGCATGAACATGAACTTACCTCCACCCTGCTTTTCTACCCTTAAGATGTACATACAAAGATTGAACTATCAAGTCTTTTCCATGAAAACAAGTGAGGCTTTCCAGATATGGACAAAATATGTGGAAAATAAATGGGAAGGAAATCGAGCACCTCTGGGTGAAAGAAATCTTGATTGTACCCTAGCAAAAGAGCCACAGAATTTATATTTCACATTTTGTGTGATATGGGGTTACCATGTTCAAAACTCAACAACTCAAACCTTATCAAAGATAGGAACATAATATTTGCAGTTTCCAAAAGGTACATAAACATTCTTTAATACAAAATGATTTAGTAAGCACATCCACATTTAAAAAAATATCAAACTATATTAGTTTCATCGATCATTTATATAGGAATAATGAAAAAAAGTAACATACGTAACACTTTGGGGTGCATATTTGTTTTCAAAGGTCCATATCTGTGATGCAAAAATAGCTTACTTGGATGATATAGCCAATTTGGAAATCTTACCTATGGTTTGCACATTTCAAAAGTCATGTCATTTACTAAAATTATCAAAGATGTTGATGGGTAATATATATAATTGGCTGTAACAGGGTAATGGTGCCATTACCAGAGTGCTAGCAAAATCTGATAGAGAAGTAATAAGTTGTATAGGAAAATTCTTTAAAACCCTTTGATGATATATGAAGATTTGCTCTAGAACTTCTACCTGATGGGTTTTCTTTGATCTTTTAAGTTGTTACCCGCGCATTACTGAATGTTACAAAGTTTCCATGAGTATTATGTCAACTATATTTGATGTCTCTATAAAAGAAAAGAGATTTTATGTAGTTTATGTTTTGAGTTATTTCCTCAGCAAATGAGCCAGAGTAAAAAGAAGTACAGGGACCTGTGCCAGCATGCAAATAAGTACAAGCAGTTCGTGTTGGAGACCATATCTTGAATGTTTAATGGTATTCAGAGAGAAACGTATGTAACCTGGGCTGTAAAATAGTGTAAGACACCATAATAAGGAACTTTAATTCATTTGAATAGCAGCCTGATAGATTTACTATATTCACTGACGGATGTATTTACATGTATAGTCAATAAGTGCCATACTGATACTTAGAAGTAACATATGAAACACTAAGTAACATGTAGAAAGCCAAAAACTCAAAACATTTATAAAATAAATGCTAAAATTATGTAACTGTGCTATAAGAAGTTCTTAAACCTGTGTCAGACTTAAAAAAAAGTGTGAATATGTCATGTTGGAGACATTATCAGGAAAATTTAATGTTATTTTGCTAGTAACGTACATAACATGATGTTACCTGCTAACGCTGCCATTCTGAGAGGACTTACATATTTCATTTTGTGGCTTATATAATGTAGTATCTGGAAATCATAGTGTACGAAATTCCCCCTGGGGGGAAGTGGGGTCTATAGCCAGCGCGAGGCCTGGAGAATTACATTTTACATTTTTCTGTAATATGGGGGTACCATGTTCATCATCTAATAACTCAAAAAGTATATAAGATAGAAACGTAATGATTGCAGTTTTGAAAAGGTAAATAAAAAATCTTTAATGTAATACCAAATTAATGAACATAAACTGGTTTCAATAAAATTTAAGACAAACTATATTAGATGCATTTATTATTTAAAAGGGGGTTCAATGAAAAAATGTAACATACACTACATCGGGGGTGACTATATTTGTTTTCGAATGTCATTATCTGTGGCCCAGTAATAGCTTATTTAGAAAATATAACCAATTTGGAAATCTAAACTTATCTTTTGCACTTATCTGAAGTTTTAAAAAGAATTTTAATTATCAAATATTTTGTAGGGTAACGTATGTAACAGGCTGTTACAGCTTAACGCTGCCATTGTCAGAGGGCTAACATGTTGCAAAATCCTCGAAAGACATTGGGATTCAAGAAAAATATGGTCTACAAAATTCCCCCTGGGGGGGAGGTAAACCATATCCAGCCAGTGGCCTATTGCATCTCTACCATAGAATTAGCATAAATCGTCTAACAATATAATCTATATGATTTTTCAGTCAATTTTAATATGTTTATAAACTGAAAATCTCAGATTTCAATTTTTTCAAATGTTACTGTTCGGAGACGACTGTTTAACAGGTAATAGACGATGTCAAATTTTCTGTAACATGTTAGAGACGACAATTTTCTGTCTTGAGCAGATGCAAATGCTGCTCTGAAACGTTTTCAACGCTGGTCAAATACAAGGCCTGGGTCTTCAAAATACAGGGCTGCCACATTAAGTGTACTCTTGATAGTATAGCTCTTGATTAAAGTCAACATCGTTAATATTTAAATATTTTTGTTGTTGCTGCTGCTGCTGCTGTTGTTGTTGTTGTTGTGGTTGTTATTGTTGTTGTTCTGTGCAAATAAATTCTATCCTACCTTGACGACAATATATATACCTGGTGTTATTCTATGCAGCAATGCACCATAACAATTCATCCATGTATGAAGTACACCTATTCAGGGGCCATGTAGCTTATTTGTACCTGTATACAAAATCATCTCACAACAGAATTAAGTAACGTTAAAAGGAAAATTTTCATAATCTAAGACAAATATGCTAAAAGCTGATATATTGCACGACTAAGGAGCTATATGTATGTAAAAAGAAACTTACTTGTACCAATTAAAACATCATATTTGAAGAAAAATAG
The DNA here is from genome assembly GCA_964019695.1 of Loripinus fragilis. NCBI lineage: Eukaryota > Metazoa > Mollusca > Bivalvia > Lucinida > Lucinidae > Loripinus > Loripinus fragilis. The sequence continues at coordinate 4,823,823 of OZ026518.1, read as the reverse complement.
TTTCAAAAGAATACACACGAAAACCTATTTATTGGGTTGGGGAGAAATAGTGCTAAAATATTTTTTTTTCTATTTTCCTATATACTTAATACAAAAAATGACAATTTTAGCTCAAAAATAAAGCTGTATATCCATTGAAATAGATACCAACAGCGAGACTATATATGTAGATGAAAACATTTTACAAACTTTGATTTTTTCCAAACATATAGGCTGTGATGCACTGTGAATTAATTACCACTGTCAGAGGTCCTTTGGACCAGTATAGTTATGGTTTCGCAAATGATCGAATCACTGTTCACATTCTCAGTACTTTGAAAGACTTTTCAGCAGGTCCCTCATCAGTAAAAATATTAAAGGGCATTATACCTTCACCCAAAAAAGAAGATATTTCGTACAACAGAAATCAAGAGAACTCATTAGACTGTCGTCTCTACCTGTAACGCTGTCGACATTAACATGTAACAAACTATTTGCAGTCGTTACACACCTGTAACATTGGAAAATGACTGAGGTAGCTGCAGTTTGGTTTTAAAAACTTGTTTTTCTAAAGTAACCTGATTTATTAGAGAGAATTTATTTCGCCTATGTGATGGACAATGCAATGCCTCATCATATCAAGTCATAAAAATTACAAAGAAAACGAAAGTGAATACACAAAATAAGCATATGCGGGCATATGTAGTAGTAAATACAGTTTCAAGAACAATAATTGTATCAGGTAAGCGTAAACTACATAAATTCGCCTTGCTACAGGATTATTTAAGTTCTAATAAGTATCCTCAACAAATATTCAACGGCAAAATTAGATTCTTGCGATTTAGTATGCGCCAAGGTTCCCAAACACATAACACATTCACTACAGAACTCTTTATTTCGTCAGGAACCTGTAACATATTGTCGTCCAGAACCAACATACTGTCGTCCACCACCACTTTGTGTAGCAACAGACATCCCTAATCGTGATACATGCCCCTCTCCACCATCCCACAGCCCCCTACCTCTCCTACACCTCGCGTAGAATCCCAGGAAGAAATACCTTACCTTTCATGTTGAATGATGCGTTTAACCCTTTCAACACTATAGACCTGAAAAAGTTCTGGGCAAACAGTGTAGATCCAGATGAGATGGCTCGTATGGGCCATCTCATCTGGATTTACACTGTTTGCTTACTGATTTTACTTTTTGACTCAATCTCATTTTTTGCAGTTTACTTTTCAGGATTTGTATAACACCTTTTTTAAACTATGAACTCTTATACAATTTAAAGTGGAAGAGTTTACCTCAGAAGCTTTGAGTTAAAAGGAATTATGTCACTATTTCAGCAATATATCTAAAATGAGCAAAAAAAATCTCTCTTTTAGTGACAGCCATGTATGTTGGCACAAAAGTTATCACTCTTATGTTAGTCATATGCAGCCGTATTTGTGATGTCATAACTAGGCCCTGACGTAGTAGTCTAACATCATAGTAATTTATCATGTAGGTCTCTATAAATAATCACATAAATTGCATGAGCCTGTTATCTCCTTTCAAATTGACATGCACTAAAATATAGAGTTAGAAAGACTTGGTGAAATTATAAGCAAGAACATATGTTTTGTTCAGTATTTAATTGCTTCACTTAGGAGCAAAGATATGGATGGTTACAAGGTGTAATGCTACATAAAATAACAAAATGGACCAGCACTCGAGATTTTGGTGATTTTGGTACTTATCGCATTTGCCCAAATGCCTCTAATAATGCCCATACTGACAAATACAGCTTATTGTATGTGAGTAACAAAGGCTCATAAGTCTGTGCATATGCCAGGGGACGGATCCAGGATTTCTGGAAAGGGGGTTCATATATATATGTGTGGGCTCGCTTTGATGATTTAATCTTATTTTTCTTAAATATCCCATGAAAATGAAATAATTTGGTCTCACTGAGACCAAATTATTTAATTTTCATAGGATATTTAAATATGGGGGCGGGGATTCAAGCGAACCCCCTGAAGCCCCTCTGGATCTGCCACTGTATATGCACAGACTTGCCAGAGCCTTGGCTAGATGCCGATGTGATAAGTACCAAAATCTCCTGTACTGTCCAATATATATGTATATGAAATCAAACAATTATCAGACATGTAAAAACACATGTGCCAGAAAAACATGAGGATCTATTGGAATTTACACATGAGCTGCGCTGTGTTACAAAAAGACCTTTCAATGATGTAAGATCAACTAAAATCAGTACAGTAAAACCTGTGTAAAACAGCCACTCAAAATTAGACAAAACAAAGATCTGAATGGCAAATGGTAGCTTACGGTAAATGTTCTAAAATTTCGAACACTCTAAAATTACGAACACCTAAAATTATCGCCGAAAATAATTTTTAAAACATCCTAAAAAATCGAACACTGCCCTTTTTTGGAAAAATGAATTTCTAAAATTACGAACACAAGTTATTTTCGGCGGAAAATCGATGTCCGTTTATCTGAGTGTCCCATGCATCTGTGTTCGGTTTACTTTTACCGTACAGCGCCTGAGCGGTAGCGACATTTGGAAGGTTCCATTCTACTTACATGGGTAATTTGGCACGTGGCGTTCCTTTTCGCATGCCGAGCGCAAGACTATATTTTTTGTCTGCTAATTGTGCGATACATGCTTTCAGATACGATCAAAGGCAAGAGCGCATTAAACGCACGGACTTTCCTACATGTACGTGACAAAGTTCATGTGCAGGCTGTCTATGCATCTATCGACGGAAAACAGGCTCAAATAAAACCCTTCATTGGCGAAATTTTTACCTATATTTTTACCGACCCATTGGAGCAATGGTTCCTTTGTCATAGACATAAAACAGACATGCCTCGGGCAAGGATTAGGAGTTACAATTACCGCGAGAAAACGCCCATCTAAGCATATGTTCACCATGAAGGACTTAGGTCATACGCTGCCTGGTCGTCAAAATTAAACATTTGCAAGTAACAGTAGAGGTCAGTAGATGTTATTACCGTAGAAAGCCATGCAAACCACAACGTTAAACATTTGAGTAACTGAGTTGCTTACAAACTTATATACAAAAGGGCCTTTTTCCAAGTTGTGGTTTGAGTCGAAAGACACAAAATTAATCCATTCAACACAAAAGCGGTGATGCTTGACATACCTGAGCCATCAATGCTGTATTGAGAATGCACACTTGCGCAGACTCGTCTGAGTCTTTGTCGCATGTACCAAAGTATGAAATTATGTCCGTCGACAGTACAATTTCAATCGAGCCGGTTCATACGCACTGCATGCATGCGCGGATCCAGAACATTTCGCAATGCCACTAAAAATGGGCCATCGTCGGCCCATCAGCGAAACGCCATTGAAATGGCGTTTTTCTGGCGTGTCCATAATAGCCCACCATTGAATCCTGGCTTGGTAGCTTTGTGATTTTAGGGAATCCGGATCAATATTGCTAGGAAACCCTATATTTTTGTGATTTTTCAGTGGGGTCCGGACACCCTGTCCCCCATCTGGATCCGCCCATGGCACGCATCTGAAAGAAGGAACTTGTCTGAAATGTTCCTTTCAGCGTGTTGTGATCATCGGACGCAAAGTCGGACTAGATTATAACTCTTAGTATGCTTGACGATCTTCTGGATCCACTTTACAAATGCAAACGTTGATAGCAGGTGAGAGAGAGAGAGAGAGAGAGAGAGAGAGAGAGAGAGAGAGAGAGAGAGAAGGAGAGAGAGGGAGAGAAAGAGAGAGGCTGCAAGGTGTTTGCACACGATTCTTTTGTTTTGGCTTGTTTCTTAGAATATTGAAATTGAAAGTCAGTCAATCAATCTTGTTACAAAGTTCTGCTTTCGACGAGGACCCAAAACGCGCATCCGCTTTTGTACGGCAAAGTCGGACATTCCACAGTGTTAACGCTTTGCGTACTTTCTATCGCATGCAGACACTTTTAAATTGACGAAACATTCTATCCTGAATACCATTCGGGTCTGATCTGGATCCAAACCGTGTTTGCAAATGAAGAGAGAGAGAGAGAGAGAGAGAGAGAGAGGGAGAGAGAGAGAGAGAGAGAGAAAGAGAGACTGACGCAGGCACATGAAAGTAAACATTGCATCGAGGGATCGACAAGTAGAGAGAGAGAGAGAGAGAGAGAGAGAGAGAGAGAGAGAGAGAGAGTGTGTGTTCTTTTTTGAATTTCGCCAGTTTGTTTTTTACTCTGGGAACTCGTCTACGTATTTCAAAGTTTTGTGTAGATCTTTACAAAAAAATCTGATCGTACGAGATGTCTAGCGGTTTCAATTCTTGAGTACAATATTAACTTGAATTCGAAGTCGGCAGAGCGAGCGAAAGCGTTTTGGTTTTCTGAAGGAAGAACGAAACAGTGTAGTGATTCATCGGTAGTCCGAGACGAGTGAACACAAGAGACCCGGCTTATCGAATAGTTAAATAAGTGGACATTCACGACTTGTAAGTAAATTGAGTGACATAACATGCACGTGCCTGGCTCTCGGCTTGGCAATTACCGCACGCGCTGGACATTTTACTGGCTCGATCTGCAAGAATTTAGCGGCGGTTTTAATAAGATTTTATTAGGATTTAAGAAAAGAAAGAAAAAGAGTAGAGACCTGAAGATAGCGCAGATTCATATCTTCGTGTTTTCAACCACATTTTTACATGCATATATACCGTTTTTGCTCGTGATAAAGACCACATTCTAAAATTACGAACACTAGCACTTTTCCTGAAACGTAATTTCTAAAATTACGAACAGCGGGAAAAATAATTATTTTTTAGTGTTCGAACTTTTAGAACATTTACCGTAATGAAGGTCAAAAGTATTGCAGAATGCTTCCCTTGGAGCATTCTGCAATACTTTTGACCTGCATTAAGCGATAATTTGTCTTGAAAACCAATTTATGGTCTTGTTGAGAGTGGCCCTTTTACACAGGTTTTTACTGAATGTTTATTTGCACAAGGCAGATCAGACTTTCATTGTCTATCAACATGAAGAAGACTACCATAAAATGAAGGCTCAAGCCGGAAAATTATGAACGATTAAACTTCTTTAACCCTTTGTATACTGATGTGTTCTTCCCTATGATATGAAACAATATACTTGGGATGGTTCATTGTATATAGTGAAGGGTCCTCAACTAAAATTGAATTTCTTTCTCTGAAGATCTATTTTGTCTTAGCAAAAAGTTCAAATTCTGATGGAATGCAGCATTATACAGCATTTCATCTGTGTCTTCACTGTTTGCCAAAGTACCCATTTAGGGGTTTCTGGTATACAAAGGGTAAAAAAGGGTCTCTCTTTTTTTTAAATTATTTAATCAGCACAAGAGCTGTCATTAACCCTTTACTCCATAATAACCCCTTTTGACACTTTTGAAATATCATGTATTTGAAAATATTACGGAAAATGGAGCATTTGCTCTTTTGGAGCAAATGCTCCATTTTTCATAATATTTTCAAAAGTATTCAAAAATTAACTTAAATTTTTTCAATGTTGTCTAAAAATAGAAAATGATGTCATGATCTGAAAATAGCCTATGGAGTAAAGGGTTAAGCCCCATGCACTGAGTCAGTATCACTTCTCCCCATTCAACAACATAGTTTTGGTAATCAACTCTTTCTGATTGTAACCTTTGCAAACAGTTTGGACCCAGATCAGGACCGACTATATGTTGACCCTGATCTGGGTCCAAACTGTTTGACACTGATAGTGTTCTTGAAAGAATTTTTCGAAAAAGTTAATTTTGAAAAAAGTCAGCAGATGACAATAAAATCATGAATGAAAAAGTACCCAGCATGCAAAGAGTCTGAAGCTGCAACTTGCCACTGACAAGTATATACAGATTATGGCAGCTGTATGTATAACGGGATCTTTTCACATGTGGTGGCGATGATGATGCCACATGAAACTAAAAGGATCTTCACATTGCATGGCTCATGTGCTCCTTAGAACCAGATAAGCAAGTGAAAATTGTGAGCATAAAATTTATTTTCTTGTTCATCAATTTAAACATTTGTTTTGGGTGCTCAAAAGAACTGGTTCAGTGAGACAGTTCTTTTGAGTACCCACAACATATATCTAAGTTGGGAAACAAAAAATTTAGGAAAATCAACTTTTCTTATCTAGAGGCATCATGCTCATAGACATTTCTTTGCACATTAGTTTTTCCATTACAAAAGAAAACATGTATTGTATACAATGTTTTTATGAAAACATAAAAAAAAAACATTTATGAAAACATACAAAAAACATATATCACAAATCATAATCATATATTATCAAACTAGACTAAATACAAAAAGATCAATGATAAGACATGCACTGTTTTCTCTTTACCTCCAAGTGTCCTCTGCTGCCAATCTTTTGCAAACAGTTTGGAACCAGATCAGGCCCTACAAAATGTCGGGCCTGATCTGGATCAAACTGTTTGACACCCAGATGGTATTTCTGAAAGAATTTTTCAAAAAGGTTGAATAGAAAAAAAAAGCAGACGACTAAAAAAACATGAAAAATTTCGAATGGGGCAGAGTTAATATTCAGGTGCTATACATATTTTATTGGCTGCAAGGTGGGATTTTTTCTATTCCAAAACAAGAAATGTCAAGATTCATCAAGCATCCTGATTAGAGTGTGTAATTGAAAATTATTTACTTTTTTCTCAACCAAAACATATGTTGTGGGTACTCAAAAGAATCGTCTCGATGAGACGGTTCTTTTGAGCACCAAACCCACATGTTTAAGTTATTGGGTAAGATAATAATTATAATTTTATGCCCAAAAAAATTATGCTAAAAAATCCTTAAGAGCCTCAGAGGACCTATGTCCATCTTACAGGTCTAGATTTTTCAATTGTTTATGAAGAGAAAATTCAACCTCATAGCTGATTTAAACAAGACATATTTACAAAGGTGTAGTAATTTTGGCAGGGGGATCTTTATATTCCTTTGGCCAGACTTAATTAAAATGTCAAATGACAAATAATACAAATGCTGATTGAACTGATTCTTAAAGAGGGATAACATCTAGATCTAAACAGTACTACTACCAGTCTATATCTATGTCTGAATATGAGTTGTATATACACAGAGAGAGAGAGAGAGAGAGAGAGAGAGAGAGAGAGAGAGAGAGAGAGAGAGAGAGAGAGAAAGAGAGAGGGAGAGAAGCAGCAGCAAAAACATTTACAATTACAAATCATTAAATGGGCCTCACCAAGGGAAAACCTGTCTTTGGGGTTTGCGACCCGTTTAGACTCATGCCAGCGTGCTCAGCTACATTGAATAGCAAGTCAAGTGAAATTTTGACTGTTGCAAGTTTAGTTAACCCATTTATGCCAAATGTATTTTCCTATCCTTATCCATTGGACGAGTCCCTTTCCAATTTTAGGGTTTTTGGGTGGTATTTTTCTTCAAATTTTAAAAGAAACTACCGTAAGCAAACAGTGGAGAACCTCATCAGAAGCCACATTTGTTTTTGCACTGTTTGCCGATGTCCCACAACAAAGACGCTAGGCTTATATGGGTTAAAAAACCTTCATGTTGTTTGCATATTATAAAATCAGGTTTACTCAAGACAAAGCCAAAATGCAATTTCCTAAGGTAAATGAGCCGCAGCATGAGATTTCCAACAATGTGGTATGTGTGACTAGCAAAGCCTCAGATCAGCCGGCCCACATGCGCTGTCTGATCAGTGCCTTTGCTAGTCACTTGAATATCCTATGAGTGTTGAACTACTGACAGAACATCATTTTGAGTTTCTAAGCTGAAAAGGACACTGCACATGCTTGTCTGAGTCTACACTTGTTAAAATGCCACATGTCGGAAAGCACATGTGGCGGCTAAAATGCTCTAAAATTTCAAACACTTTTCTCTTTCTGTTCTCATATTAAATGTTGATTATGAGGGCTAGAACTAACAAAATGCTTGTCAGGATAACAAACAGGGAAGACCCAGATCAGATTGCTTCTTCAGAAGCAGTCTGATCTGGGTCTGCACTGTTTGTCTAGGCCTTTTTAGCAAGTAACTAGTGTTTGAAATAGTGGAACATCTACCGTTATAACATTAACACACAACTAAATTGCCCTATATTCACTTCCCTGGATTTCTTTCCATTTCAACACAATCACAACATAATATTGTACAAATTGATGACGAAAATCAACATAAAATGAGGACATTCATAGCAAAAACAAGTATTCAGCTCATTCTGTTAGCTTTTCATGACAGAAAACCCGTAAATGTGTATACACTTACAGTGTAGATCCAGATGAGATGCCACAAACCATGGTATCTTATCTCCGAGTCTGCACTGTTTGCTATTATCTAATTTCTCGTCTATTTATTTTCTTAGGTAGGCTGTATGCAGCAAACAATATGGACCCAGATCACTCAGACTGCTTGCAAGGGAGCAGCCTGGTCTGGATCCATAGTCTTTGATTCCATAATAAAACCTAGTCTAAAAAAGCACCTGAATACGTGCAGCAGACACAAAAAGCATTTTCAGGATGATGAGAGATAGGATGAATCCAATGAAACTTCAAGGACATGCCTGATTGGGCTGCATAGCGCAGTCAGTTACGTGTCTGGCTACAGATACAAGTCTGACTGCAGATCTAGGGGTCGAGAGTTCCATCCTGGCCCGGTCCCATACTTTTGTGGAGATTGATCGTGAAATAATTTCTACGGTCTTTCTCCACCCTTCCGCTGAATCATTCAAGAAGGGTTGTTGTCAGTAACAAGCGAAAGTATGTGCACGAAGTACTGGTTAACTGCTTGTTCAAGCTTGCCCAGGAAAAAGTGTGGTTAGGTGAACTGACCGTCCCGACATGACCATAGCTGTTGACTGGGAATGTAAAGCAACAAAACAAATAAAACGAAGGGCATGCCTGGATATTTATCATCTTATTGCCTGCTAGTGACAAGTTTTTTGTCTGCTGATTACCAATCTTTGCAAACAGTTTGAACCCAGATTAAACACTTGCCTGATCTGGATCAACACTGTTTGACACTGATGGTATTCTTGAAAGAAATTTTGAAACTGTTAATTTTAAAGAAAAGAACAGTCAGAAAAAAACAGAAAGCATATAGAGTTCCCCAGCAGACAATGAGTTGATCATAGTAAATATAATAGTACCAACCCTTGTCTTGTAGGTACAGTAAAACCTGTCTAACATGGGCACTCAAAATTAGACAAAACAAAGGTCTTAAAACGACAAATGGTAGCTTAATGAAGGTTAAAAGTATTGCAGAATGCTCTCTTGGAGCATTCTGCAATACTTTAAACCTGCATTAAGTGATAATCAGGCTTGAAAAACAATTTTGGTCTTCTTTTTGAGTGGCCGCTTAAGACAGGCTTTACTGTATTCAGCTTTATTATATCTCATGGAGGAAACTTCTATTACATGCAGTACCCACATGATAGATCTGATGAAAAATGCTAAAAATTAGCTTCAAAAATTATTTTTGCAAACAGCAACAAAAGCCAAACAACAATGCTCATGTATTCATGAATTCATTAAACGAGTTGAGAAGTTATAAAATGTAAGACTTGCTACGCATAAACCTTTTTCAAGCGTAAAATTGTTTTTATTTTTCTTATCCATCAATTTTAACATAAGTTTGGGTGCACAAAAGAGCTGTCTCAATGAGACGGTTCTTTTGAGTACCCACAACATATACCCGACAAAAAAAGAAACGCACCACTACGATTTTCCCCATTAAGATCTCCTTTTAATACGAAAATGTTAATTGTCATGAAATAATCATTTCTGATCAAATCTTACTAAAACTTGAGTCCGACTTAGATGAGCATCTGTACTTTCCCTGTGTAGGCACAAAACACACCAAAGCGAATGGTAAACGAGTTTTGGAAGCGTTAATTCAACGCTACTGTCTGCATGGAATTCCAAGTATGGTTTACATTTGCAAAGTGTAAAAACGATATGTTGTTGTTATGTGAGACAATCAATGTGTTTATTGATGCTTTTTGTAATTCCAAAGTCCATTTTCATCAGTTAGGTCCGTTTAAATTGATTAAAATAATGTCGAAATCTTTAAATGTTTTGTAAGGTTTATCTCCAGTGTGGAATCATTATCCAAAGGGTAGTCACAATGCATGGGGTACCTAATGTTCAATTATCGCGTATGATGAATTTAAAGATAGAATTTGCACAGAATAAGTGTCTGGGTCCAATTGTGTCTACTGAAATGATTCCAATTGCTTGAACTTATCCAGCAAGAGAGCATTATAAAAACGCTTATTTCGTGTGATTTCACAATTTGACCCCCACTTTGTACATGAGCAATTTTCTTTAATACAATTTCGAAGCCATATTGCAAAAGATGTGTAACGCAGCAGTACTTGACATACCTTTGCACTGATATAAACTAAACTGGCCTATCACTTGTGATCTTCCTGAGAGTAGAACAGTTCTAAGTGGTGCGTTTCTTTTTTTGTTGGGTATATGTTTTGGTTGAGAAGTAAGAAAATAAAAAAAATATTAAATGCACTCTAATCTAGGGGTCTGATAAGGGCCTTATTCAGCCGCCAAAATATTTTGGAAAATTTCAACTAGCAACGTCTTATAATGAAAGTGCAACATAATTACAGGCTAGGCACTTGATATTTTCAATAATCCTAAGTATGTTTCACAATGACAACCAGCGAAAATTGATATTTTTAATAATTCTAAGTATACATGTTTCACAATGACAACTAGAGAACATTGGTTTCATTTGAACTTTGGTAATATAGCAATGCTTATATAGAAGATCAAAGATGGGTGCTCATTACTATTAAATTCATTAACCGTTTGCATGCTGGGTATTTTTTCTGCTTATGTTTTCACCTGCTGACTTTTTCACAAAATTAACTTTCTAACAATCATTTCAGGAGCACTGTCAAATGGTTTGGATCCAGATCAGGACTGATGTGCTGTCAGTCCTGATCTGGCTCCAACATGTTTGCAAAGGTTATCAGCAGATGACAAAAGTTGTCAGTAGCAATGAAAGAGATAAAATATGGAATAGAATGACAGCAGCTTTCTGCAAGCCAACTTTTGTTTCCAAAACTGAATAAAGTTTCAGTTAGGCAAAATTTTTGAGCATAAAATTGTAATTATTTTTGTACCCATCAACTATAACATATGTTTTGGGTGCTCAAAAGAACCGTCTCAGTGAGACGGTTCTTTTGAGTACCAACAATATATGTTTTGGTTGAGAAAACAAAAAATTTCCATTACACACTCTCACCAGGAGGCCTGCTAAATAAAAAATTAAATGTTACATGAAACCCAGATGGCATAAGGGTTCGCAAAAAGATAGCAGACAAAACAAAATCATGAAAAAGTACCCAGCATGCAACAGTAAAGGTAAATCAAATACATGAAAAATCTTTGTTTACTGGCTTATTCACAACATCAAAGCACCAGATACGCATGATACATATAAAATGAGATAACATTTGGCACATTTTGACAGCTTACATTATAAAGACACATGAAAAATGCTACTAAGGCAATTAATATGAAAACATTCAATGTTCAAATACCTGTACATATAATAGACAAGACATATCAAAAGAGCATATGTCCTTGGGGACACAAACTAAGTAAAATAACTTTTTCGGTGTTTTGTTTGATTTGATTCTTTACGTCCCTGTCAACAATTTTCAGTTATGTCAGGACAGGTCTTCCTGGGTTAAACAAGTACTAAACAAGGATTACAGTGTCTTGCTGATGGACACAATGCAGTGACGACGGTGATCCTCCAATCAGCAACCCCTTGATCTCGAGTCAAGCACTCTACCACTGCACTCCCCCTTTTTTGAGTGTGTAAAACCCTCACAAAGTCCCCATGCCTAATTAATTGCCTGGCGATGTTATATACGAGCAGACAATAATAACTATTAAAGCCCTACCTCATAACATTTGAATCAAGTAAAATGGACACATATTTAAATGATATTTCATTGCAGTTATATGTCATCTATTTAATCACCTAATTTATTTCTGTTGGTATGCATTTTGTTACAGTTGCTAGGCAACAGAATATGACCTGTCAACAAGATGTGTTCACACTGTGATACATCTAAATCTAAGCGTTGCTATGGAAACAGTAATGTTAAAGCAATGCTTTATTCACTGTTGTTTGATATCTATAACAAGTACCTATTCAGTGTCACAGTATAGAAACCCACTGACCCTAAATTATAGATGCTGTGGTAGTTTGATTTCAGAATCTATCAAATTTTAACATGCCGGAAGTCCTATAATTTACCCCATCCACATTTATATCAGAAACATAAAATGTATTAGCCTAATATTGCTTTAACAGTTCTGCATACACAAACCAACCCTCAGACATATTAAGTTCCTTGATTTAAATGTACAATTTTGTTTCCATAGTAACATGTTCGTGAATTTGAAAATTTGTGGGATTTCGGCATTTTTTGTTGCTAGGCAACACACACAATCAATGTTCATCTAAACATTAACGAACCAAGTGTAATCAAAAGACTATGATATATGTTATTCAAATAAATGTCAAATATGACTTTCACAAAAACTATCAAGTACACAAGCTTTTTAAAGACATACTGTATACTCCTGGTGGCTGAGATCTTGAAGGCATTGCTCTGACTGACTAGCTTCAGTTGCCTAGAAACCATAATAGAAGCTTCACTAGGGTAGTTCTTCAGGGTCAAAACATCTATGACATATAATACTTATAGAACATAATCACATTTGTTGTCTACAATACCAAACTAAAGTGTTATGAGGTAGGGCTCAGTTATTTTTGACTGGCCCTCGTATGTACCTATGCATACTTTTGGGGGATGCCTTGCAAGCAAAATGACTAAGAGCGATGTTATATATGGTACCTAAGCCTCCTTTAACAAGAGAATGCCTTGGAAGCATAATGGTTAAGTGTGTCACACCTTGAAGTACATTCATTTAGGCTTGACACCCACAAAAAATTTAACTCTTTGCCTACTGAGTAATGTTTAATGCTTTTTTGTTGCCTGCTGATTTTTTCTCAAAATCAACTTTTTCAAAAAATTCTTTCAGGAATACCATCAAAGTGTCAAACAGTTTGGATCCAGATCCATCCTGCTGCTTTGTCAGGCCTGATCTAAGTCCAACTGTTGGCAAAGATTATCATCAGACAACACTAGTAGGTAAAAAGTTAAAACAAAAAATGTTTCCACTGCGGTTGAAAAAGACAAAAGTCACTGCCACAAACTTAGGGAAATATAATAATTCTACATTGTAAATCTAGAAAAAGTCAAATCAATAAATGAGTGCATGCGTATGTTTAACATGTTGGACAAGCTCATATACCTTGATGAGGGGTAGCCAGATTGCTAGCTTTCTCAAATGTCCAAGAAATATTATGTTACCATACATAAGTTAAGAAAATGATTCATACAACTTTACAAATTTATCAGTGACACATCCATACAAATATTCTGGTGTACCAATGATACACTCATACAGCAATACTGCAGAGATTTTCCTACCTTTCTGGGTTCGGGCCAGGGGCCTGTTGAATTTGGGAAAATATCAGTTGAGCCATAAAAATTGGGAAAACTTGATTCAGGCTAAAAGAACTAGATCTTGAATATAAATTGTCAGATTTAAAACCTTAATTAATACCATAGTTATTGCATTGCCTTTTTATAATTGCTTACGAATATATACATCAATTGTGAATGTAAACATATGTAACTGCTATTTTTGGTCTGATTTTCATGAAATTTTCACCAAAATGTAGAGCTAAGAAATTTGGGAATTTTATTCACCATTTTGGGAACTGTTTGCTCATTTTTTAATTGGGAAGAAGCTGATATTAGGCCCCAAGTAAGGCCTAATAGAATCCCTGTACTGCTCTACCAATGACACACTCATACAACTATACTGGTCTACAAATGATGCACACATATGGCTATACTGGTCCTGCAATCCATATATAGAGGATCTTACATGAGTGCTCATGTTTTATTTAATTTATTAAACTAGTTGGCGAAAAGAGATAAAATACAAGGCTTGCCTAGCATTTTATCTCTTTTTCGCAACAAGTTTGTCAATAATACAGGAGCACAAATGTTAGATTCTACTTATCATATGACACTAAATTTACGTTGAAATCACGTTTTGGAGTGAAAACGTTAAGACTTTGTCATTATATATACAACGATGTTATGGAGGTCATTACAGACTGTCACAAAATCAGTTGACCACTAGTGGTTTATTGATTTTAAAATGTGGAGTTATATCACTCCATGACGTGACCTCATATGATAAATACATTTATCACATATTCAGGACACTATTTGCCACGATAACTTAAAAGTCTCCTTATGCGATAAGCTCTTTCCCGCCAAATGGTTATTAGCCTGCCATGATGATACCGGATGTCATGCATTTTGAATGGAGAGAGGTAATCATGCCAGGCACGAGCCATTGATCAGTAATGACGTCAGATGTAAACAAGTGGCGTGACATAACGCAAAGTTTACGTCAATCCTATGTTTTAGTTACATTTCGCGTTAGAACAGTGAATTGGAATATGTGATAAAGCTCGAGGGCTGATAATGGTCAAGGGTTGATACTGAGGGCAATAACCAAAACCGTGTGAGATAATATCTAATTATACAAAGCACAACATTTTTATCTACAACTTACCTTAAAACTTTTGAATGTAAAAAGTACAAGGATATGAGTATTTTCTGTACAACAAGTCTGCTTTTGCCTCTTAAATTAAATCTTAACAAGCTGGGAAATTTTGCATGCTTTTTAGTCATCTGCTGTTGTTTTTTTCAAAATCACTTTTTTCAAATCTTTTTTTCGTGAATACCATCAGAGTGTCAAATATTTCATTGGGCCTGAGGGGGGGCAACTTTTCACAATATGGTATATACAGCCGCATGGTAGCAAATAGTTTGCCAGAAGAAACACAATCTACCCTTGCATTGAGCTACATTATATCAAGGCTTAGTTAGAGTTCTACTCCTAGGAAATTTTTATCAGTCAAAACTGAGTTCTGCTGGTACAAGAAAGGGTGTTGTCAGTTTCTAGCGTAGGTATGTGCATGAAGTACTGTTAAACCGCTTAGTCAAGCTTGTCATAAACTTTTAAAAACTGTGGTTCCACCCCCATACCACTTCACCAAATTAATACCATGAGGTAAAAAGCTATACTAATTGTCTTTTTGTATTTTACTCCTTCTGAATTTCTAAGGGTGCTCAACTAAGCCTGTATTAAATTAAAGTTTTAGCATATTTCGGGAGGTGGGAAATAATGATTAATAATAATTATAATAGATTGGTGAACTCCTTCAGTATGTTGAAGATAAGGAGCTAGATATGATAGGATGCAGCTAAATCACACAGATGATTTAGCCCGTCTGCCAGTCCCTCCTGTAGTCATTTATGATATTTGATGCATTTTGATTTTTTATGATCACTACCATGAACAGTCAATATCATATAAAGTTCACTCAAATCGACTCAACAATTATCTATATGCATGCTGGGTAATTTTGCATGCCTATTCATTGTCTGTAGTTTCTTTTATCTTTCCTTTTATTTAAATTAACTCATTAAAAAAGATCCTTGGGGAATACCATGACAGTGCTAAATAGTTTGGATTTTGATGGAGCCCAATATTTTGTCTGGCCTGATCTTGTTCCAAATTGTTATCAATAGATGACAACAGTCAACACTAGTGGAACATAGTTACGAGTATAATGACACTTGAATTACTAGAATCGCCTGAGTTAGACTATATTCACTTTTGGTGTATTTTATTTACAGGGGCTGATCCAGGATTTCTGGAAAGGGTGTTCATATGTATAAAGGCATGGGGTTCACTTTTTCCTGATTTTATCTCACTTTTCTTAAATATCCCATGAAAACGAAATAATTTGGTCTCACTGAGAGCAAATTATTTCATTTCCATAGGATATTTAGAAACGGGGGGGGGGGGGGGGGGGAACCCCCTGAACCCCCTCTGGATCCGCCACTGATGATTAAATTAGCAATTTCCTAGTATGTGTCATGGTTTTAGTTTAATGATGACGCCAATTGAATAGTGTAACAACAGTCAAGGCGACAAAAGGAAAACTGTCAGGGTGAGACGTCTCTTCATTACGGCTGCCTGTGTGACTGCGTTGGCGGAAGCTTTTTGAATACTCAGAGGCGTACTTACGAAAATACGCATGTGCGTACAACTTGACGATGCAAGTATAGGGTTTTAGCTATTCAATTTGATTTTGGAAGTTTATTGTGTTTATGCTGCGTGTCTTCACAGCTCATTTAAGTAGATATGTGAGAATAAATGCTCTAAAACCATTTTCCACAAAAGGGCCAAACCCCTGGCTTCATATAGGGTGAACTATTCAGAGTGGGAACTCTATAAAATACCCCAGGAATGCGCCTGATACGTATATCTCAAGCATCTGAGTGAGCTTTCTGCTGCAAGTGAGCTCTCTCCCAATATGTATAATATACCAGTCGGTTTTAACCAATCACCAATCCCCTGACATGGTGGGGGTTAAGCCGGGCAAATGTACCATGTTGAAACTTTTTGCATTGTCTGCTTAGTGCGGGGAAAATGTGCCGCATTTGATATACAAGGGCAATATGGCAGTATAAAGTAAAACATGATGGATGGTGGAGAAAACTGCCATGGTTTTAACAAAAGTCAAAGTCCCCGCTGTTCTCCTGTTAGAAATGAGTAGTGCATAAGTTCAAGTCCTCTTAAGGGTCAAGGGGGAACCCAAATTGCCTAGTAGTTTGGTACATGAGTGATCAAAGCAAGATAAGGACATTAATGCTTGAATTCCATGTTCGCTCCATATCTCCTTTGCATTCGAATGATTTTCAATTACTGTCTTCCAGCTATATTGGCTTGCACAAGTTGCGAACGCCTTATGCGTTTCCACTGTCCATTAACCTGAGCTTAATGAAATATTGACGCCAAAAATAATCATATTAGACGCAGAAACATAGAATTTACCTACTAGCAAGTTACAACAAGTGAATACATAGATGAATGGAACAAGAAATAACTTTAAAAAAGATATTCGGCTGCATTTCAATTGTGAAATATTTTTCGGTACATGTTTTTTACACTTGCAAACTGGTGAAATGCCATCATGCGGCATTATGCACTGTTTGTTAAGGTAAAAAAAGATCTCAGGGCAAAAAATATAATATTTAGTAGCAGACGAAAAAGATAGATTCCAGTTACTGCTGACATCGCCCCTTTTAAATGAAGTCCAAAGTAAGTCTACGTTGACTGACAAATCGTAATGTGAGGTGCATCTGAAAAATGTCTAATACCCCACAAAATCTGTATAAATCTATAGCAAAATGCCAAAGAAATGACGTATTTCCTCAGAAATTTGGCATCTGGTCATCAACTCTTTCCTTGCTAGCGGCGAAAAATTGGATTTATTACAGGGGATAATTAAAAATTATTTTCTTATTTCTCAACCAAAACATATGTTGTGGGTACTCAAAAGAACTGTCTCAAAAAAACGTCAAAATGGCTGTGTATGGTGCCCATCTTTTAAAAAGTGTCATATGACAAAAATTGAAAAATACTTATTAACAGTATACAATTCAATTTCCGCATATATAAACAGTCAAAAGGCAATACATTGAATAAAGGGAGGGTATTTTATCCATTCACTAACATTATATTGCACGGGAATATCTCTTATTTTGATTTTGTGATTGTGAGTTTATGACATCATAGCCTCACAGCCTCGTTTTGGACTCACACAACAGATCAGAATTTTAAAACCACTATAAATTTCTTTTAAATTGGTCGATTTTCATAAAATTTGCAGCAAAATGCTCAGCCATTTTTTGTCTTTCTTCAAAAGTCTATGTGCAAATTTGGCCATATCCTTTAAAGGTAATTCTTTATTTAAAAAAAATCTTGTTACAAGAACAATTAAATCCTATTTACAATGCAATATTAACCCTTAAAGCACCAAGAAAAAATGCATCTGAAAATGTCGTCTGCTGCAAATAATTGCCTAACTTTACTGACAAATTCAGTATAAAAGCAACAGCATGGACCCAGATCTGACTGCTCCTATAGGAGCAGTCTGATCTGGGTCCACACTATTTGCCATAGAGGCTTCTTAACCATTTCAGCAGACAAGAAAAGCAGACGACTTTTGTTGTGATTGGCGCTTTAAGGGTTAAATATCATATAAAATGTGAAACAGACATACATGTATCTATTTACAACAAATAAAAGAAGAGGAAACTTTACTCTTTGCTTGTTAGTGCTGTCTGCCAGTAACATTTTCAAACAGCTTACACCCAGATCAGGCCCAGAAGAATGTCAGTCCTGATCTGGATCCAAACCGTTTGACACTGATGGTGTTCATAAAAGAATTTGTTTGAAAAAGTTAATTTTGAAAAGTTAGCAGACGACAAAAAAGCATGAAAAATTAATCAGCAAGCAAAGAGTTAACCCTGAAAGCGCCAATCACGACTGCAGCAGACAACAAATTTTGTGATAACTTTCGTAATTTTTGTAAGAAATAAGGAATGAGAATTCTCTGCTGGCAGACAATTCTCATGAAATATCATGCCTTATTCGTTATTTTTGAAAAAGCGGCTAAAGTTGAAATTTTCGTCTGCTGTAAATTATAGATGGCCCTTTACAGGTTAATGAATGGGAAGTCCATTAGGCATAAATGGGTTAACTCTTAGTCCCCTGGGAAATTTTTCCCTTTTTTTTTGCCGTCTGCTGATTTTTTTCAAAATCAACTTTCTCGAAAAATCCTTTCAGGTATACTTTGAGAGTGTCACATAGTTTGGATCCAGATCAGGCCAGACATTATGTCGGGCCTGATCTGGGTCCAAAGTGTTTGCAAAAGTTATCAGCAGACTACACTAGGAGATAAAGAGTTAATGTAGGAAAAATATTGTCATTATCTCATGAAACACTTAAATTGTCTCCCATGTAATTATTCCCCTTGCTTGAGATTTACCATCCTGTGAACAATAAGGATTAATATCGATCAAAATAATCAAACATATAATTCTTCCGCTATATATTTCAAAGTTTTGGCCACTTGGCTTTTGTCAAGAAACAAATTAAATTTGCTTTTGACAAAAGTAAGGGTGCAGAGATCAGGAATTGAAACAATCAAGTACCACACCTGACCAATGGGAAAGTGACAAACTCACAGTTATACACCACAAACGAGAGCCAAGAGGTCAGCCCTTTCCCATCAGGTGACCACGAGGCACATATAAACAGACGCGTCAAAAAGCTAAGTGGCTAAAAATATACTAAAAAGCTAAGTGGCCAAATATGTCATTTGTTTCTTGACTAAAGCTAAGTGGCCGAAAATTCAAATATATAGAGTTAAGAAAATTTATTTGTGTTTAAAAAAAATTCTCATTGGAATATCTATTGAAAAATATCAGTAAACATAAACAAGCATATGTTTGATAAACCTGAGGTTAGTTTTAGAGTAAACAGGGTGTTGGCTATCCACTTGCAGAAACAAAAGACTGCATAAAATAAAATGATAGATTTAAAATACCTGTATCACACCAACACACCTAGTAAACAAACTGACCCCCACTGGAGGTCAATGAAAAAACAATTCGAGCTACATCTGGAAGTAAACATGAACATTTCCAGCTTTGTGTTTTCGAGGTTAGGGATCTAAAGCATATAATAAAAATCAAAGAATGTCATACTATCATTTTTTTTGTCATTAAATACTATTGCCATAAAGTTAAGCATATTTTAATATGATCCTGGTTTTCGAAGTAATGAAAAAAATTTGAGTTTTGGGTTTTATTCGACATGTACACTTGTATTTTGGCTACCAAATTTGGATAAGTTTGATTAGTTTCATTCACTACTGTCCATGAACGGGAAGCTTACGACACAATACTGTCCAGGAGTTGATATGCAAGAATGAATTCCTTTTGCTATTGAGTCATGAAATAGCCTTAAAAGGCGTATGTTGAGAAGAAAGAGGACAGAATGGGTAAAGTTGCCATTAGGAACGCTAGTATGAAACAAGATGACATTGCAAGGGTATTAAACGTGTCTCAGAGTGTTGTAAGCAGACCTTTGAAAGAACATAGAGAGAGTGGCAGTATTGCAAAAAGGACAGTTTACATTGATTCTTGAGTGCAAAGAATTGTTACTGAAGCATTATGGTATGTGGTGCATTATCTGACGACCACCTGATACAGTTAAAGGTGGTTACTGGGACTTTTAACGCTCAAAAGTACCAGGAAGAAATCCTGGAATCTGGTGTTAGGTCACCCTTGGACTCGCTAGATGGCCAGAACATGGTGTTCCGAGATGACATTGCAAAACCTCACTGTACTCGCATCATCCAGGAACACAAAAATCAACAGAACATCGCTAGTCTTCCACGGCCGAGCTTGTTACCGGACTCAAACCTTATCTAACACGTTTGGGACAAGCTCGGCTGACATGTTTGAAACCGGGAACCAGCCATATCAAAACCATTGTGAATTTTGCTAGACTCTACTGCATGAGTGGGACAGGATTTCATGTCTTGAACGCATGTATCCAGTGATTTAATGATGAAAATGTGCCAAGCTGTTATTCGACACTGTGAAGGCTATACACAACATAAACAGGAAGTAGTGGGTTATTATGCGCTATTTCGCGATTTTTTGCACCAGATCCTGAAAGTGTATGCTCCAAAGAGAAAGTTTTGAAGAAATTACAACTACCGCGGCCTTATTGTAAAAGTTTTGCTGACTCTTGGCCTCCATGCTGTTTTCATTGAATTTTGTAAAATTTATGGGTTATTTTTGTAAGGTGTTTGCAGCCTATAGTCAGAGTTTTCACGGCTTTTCTTTATCAAATCGCTGGTATTCTGCTTTTGTTGTATACCACAATAAATTTTTGGTATCTCTCAAAAGTTTCCGTTCTTACCGTTTCTAAAACCTAAGTGGTGTTATCAAATGGAATATGCTTAACTTTATGGCAATAGTATATGTTCACCCCAAATGGTATCAAAATGCTATAAGCAGTGTCATTTTTATCATTGTTGTCCTGCACTCTCAGTGGCAAACATTGGAACAAATGTAGTTGTAAATTTGCTCTAATTGTGAAGTTACAAGCTTCCAGTGACCTTTTAGTGTTGCAGTCATATATGTCTATGCTATATCTGTTTTTCAATGCTCAAATCCTTTTCAGATCGGAGGTCAATTTGAAAATGTGGTGGTCAATGTGACAAGTGGAGATTATAACAGAAAGTATTCTTTGAGGGAAAATTGTGAACTATGATTCTTAATGTGTTTAATATCAGAAAGAAAAAAGATGCAGTCCTCATAAAATCAAAACCTGGAAAAATGACACCAATATGCGTAATTCATAATTTTGGGGCTAACTTTCACCCCAAAACATGAATTAAGCAGGGATTTTCCTAGGCCCATTTGGGGCCAAATATCAACCCCCTTCCAATTTAAAAATGATCAAAAACTTCCCAAAATGGTGAATAACAATCCCAATTTCTTATGTCTACATTTTGGTGAAAATTTCATGAAAATCAGACCAAAAATAGCAAATGTACAGATGTTTTTAATCACATATTCATGTCAATTTTCACTGATGAGTTATTAAGGCCAATGAAACATATTACAGCTTATCACTGATAATTTGTTATGGTTTTTAATAATTCGAAATGGAGATCGAGTACAAGAACGAGTTCCTTTTGACATTATTTTAGACTGCATCAAGTTTTCCCAATCTCAATGGCTAAAATACTTTTTTTCACAAATTCAACTGGCGCTTGGCCCCAGACTTTAGAAAGGTAGGATAATCCCTTCTGAAACTTTCAACCAAAAACATGAATTTAGTCATAATTCTGAAAACTCTAACATGATATTGGCTGTTTACTACAGCTTTAACAAAGCTAATCTACATCACAGAAATGTGCTATAGTATTTCCGGATATATAATTTCTATGGTAATATATATGGCCGATAGATATGTAGATCTATATGTACACAAAATTGAGCAACAAAACAAATACATATATAAAAGAAAACAAAATCAAGATATACCGTATTCAATCTTATAAGTGCATTGTATGCATAACTTATTCAAATCTCTATACACTCTTTTGAAAACTGTGTAGATCCAGATCAGCTGGCTTCTAATGAAGCCAGCTGATCTGGATACACACTGTTTTACTTCCTAAAACTTCCAGGCTGATCTGTCCTCACCAGACACACCAAGTATTTTCCCAGCCAGCATACCGTCTGGGGCCACTATCCGCCCACAAGCAAAACGCCATTCAAATGGCATTTCATTGGTGGGCTGATAGCAGCCCACTTATATATGCATACTTGGCTGTTAATTTTATCAAATGCCAGCTAAATAACGATTAACTCCTCCTATCTTTTTTTAGCAATCTCCTCTGTAAGTAGGAAGATGGAAGCTTCAAATACAAGTATGACGAGTGTAAGAGGGAATTATCACAAACTTTCTGAAGAACCCATCAGCCTTTGCCCACCACTCGCTTCCATTTCATCCATTCGACTCTGCATGTTGGCAAAAGGATCAATTAAAGAGGCTCTGAAAGACAAAATAAAGGAAATGTAAAGCATTTCATAATACTCCAACACTATGTCATTTTTTTCAGCCAATCATGGTTAATAGCTAAGGTTTCATTGGTTTCCGCTTTAAGACCAAATAAAAAATTCAGTGTGTTTCGGGTAGCAGGTCTTAAATTTTAGGTAGGGTAGGCACACATATTTTTTTTTAATTAATTTTTTTTTTTTTTCGAGAAAAAAATAAAATAATTTTATGCATTTTGAAAGACATTTTGCTTTTCAAAATGCATAAAGTTATATTTTTTCAAGAAAACCTGAAAGAAACTCTAGGTTTCAACAGTAAATTTAGGTAGGGTCGGGTTACCCTAAACACAGGTATTTTTTTATTTCGCCTAATTGCACTCTGGTGGGTATGGGTTGGTGCCTGATGCTTGTCTTTGGCTGTGCCAATTGTGGCTCAACTAGTGGTTTTCTTTACTTCTGACTTGTCTATGGTTTATGTTTCAACACAGTAAGTTAATGTGATTTGATTGTATCTCTGTGATGAGACATTGAATAAGTTAGGAAACCTCCATGCAAGATTAACAATTTATGTTTTAACAACAGCAGAATCGAGGGCAAATTACAGTAAATTTATGTTCTAAAATTTCAAAAACCAGTTACCTGCCAAAAAGGCCTAGATAAACAGACTCAGTGCAGACTGAAGAAGCAGTTTTATCAGGGTTTTTTCCTGTTTGCTATTCTGACAAGAATTTTGTGAATTCCAGCCCTGAGAAACCATTATTTTATTTGAGAATAGAGACAAACAGTGCAGACCCTAATCAGACTGCTTCTGAAGAAGCAGTCTGATCAGGGTCTTCCCTGTTTGTTTTTCTGACAAGCATTTTGTGAATTCCAGTTCTGAAATTCATTGATTTATTTGAGAACAGAGAGAGAAAAGTGTTTAAAATTTTAGAAAACTAACTGCTACATACCCGAGATAATTTCTAATTCTTTGTCGTCGCTGTCTATTTCTGTACTTTCTCCAGAGATAAAAGCTGGTCACCAGAATAATGAGCAAACCAAACAGTCCAAATATGATACCTAATACTGAATCTCGAGAGCCTAAGAAAAACCCTGATTGGTCCTGATAAACCACAGCTGTTCCTTGTGAGGTGAAGTTTTCTGATGACGTACAATTGTCTGTGAAATAAACAACAAAACAGTAGCATGGGTAAAAGATGAAAATTTCTCACACACCAGCTCAGGATTTCCGTTGTTTTAACTCATGTGAGATAATTCTATCTTACATGGGTTAAAACACATGTGAGATAATTCTATCTCACATACCCATACCAGCCTGAATGAAAGATAAAAAAATGAACAGCCACACGTCAGTCGCATGTCGATCCATGACGTCATTGAAAATGAGGTATTTAGTGGTGAGAAGGAAAAAGAATCTATTATTCATGTGAGAATGGGAAAAAAAAATCTGTCCCTCGTGATCACCATTTGTCATCAAGAGGCAAGCCTCATGATGCTAATCGGTGATCCTCCGTACGGATTTTTCTATCCCATCCTCTCACTCATGATGGATTCTTATATTCCAAAATCCTGAACTTCAGATATTCAAGTCTCCAACTTACAGTACATGATACGTTCAAATAAGCATTTTAAGCGTAAAATCATCCTTATTTTCATACCCATCCGTTTAAAAATGTGTTTTGGGTGCTCATAAGAATGATCTAATTGAGATGATACCTTCCAGTATGTACAACATATGTTTTTGTTTAGAAATAAGATTTTTTTTAAACTGCACTCTTATCTGGAAGCCTGGTATACATGTCTAACAAACATAAATAATTTCAAATAGAAATGGTTAAAAACCCTTTTCATTTCTTTTGATCGATTTTCCCATACATATTGATACAATAAGCATGGATTTGTCCATTTTTCATTTTAAGGGATGACAGGTCAAAGTAATATATTTCTGTCTATGAAGATTGTTATTATCTTAGCAACACTGAGTACAGACTCAATTCAATACAATAATTGATTGTTTCATCTCAACACATATATACGAATCATTAACAAAATTCTGACATTGTCAATAAGCATGAGAGAGAGAGAGAGAGAGAGAGAGAGAGAGAGAGAGAGAGACAGACAGACAGACAGACAGACAGAGGCAGAGCTTTTACAGTTGGCCCATCAGACAGTACAGACTCTGATGAAATGCTGCATTATTGACAAGCCTCACATTTTATTGCTTTTCTTCAACACTTTTAATAAATTCAATACTACTGTAAGATCCTCTATATAATTTATAAATAGATGACTACATGTATATTAGTTGTTAGAAATCAAAACACAAATAAATTGAATCTAACATTTGTGTTAATTCAACAGGCATAGCAAAAATAAATTTTAAAACCTGTGTAAAACGGCCACTCTTAAAACGATCACAAATTGGTTTTACAGACCAATTATCGCTTAATGCAGGTCAAAAGTATTGCAGAATGTTCCAAGGGGAGCATTCTGCAATACTTTCGGCCTTCATTAAGCTACCATTTGTCATTAAGATATTTGGGTTTTTTCTATTTTTGAGTGGCCATGTTACACAGGTTTTACTGTACTTACCCAAAGCAATGAAAGATACTGAATTTGAAACAATTTCCCCACATCTTATTTGGAATGAATACCGTTCACCAACAAGTAGTTTTTGCTGAAATTTGTAGACACCACTCGCCTTCAGTTGGTGTATTTTTGGCAGGTAGTGGAATCTGTATGTCTCTGGATAGCCAAATAGAGAGCAGTTGGACAGAGGTTCCATTGTATCTCCAGCTGCTGGAAAAACCATCCAACCAATCGCAGCAGTATCTGTACATATACTGATCATATCAAGTTTGATCTCGGGGCTCATCCGTGATGACGACAAACTAAGGCACAATACTGAAATAAACAGAGAATTGCACAATACTGAAACACGGCCACCAATCCATCTCCTTCATCGCACATACCAGTTGGATTAAACTTTCTGTTTCCTAACTTTGAGAGCAAAATTTAGAAATCGAGCAATGCTATTCGATGAGACACTTATTAAACTTTTCAACACTGATATTGGTTTTAAGAGGATATCCTGCATGACAGTTTATAAACTGTTTTGTAATGAAAAAAAACTTCAACACATATTCTAAAATCAGTTTATGTGCCAGGGCACAATATTTCAGGTATGTCGAAGGTAAACACCAAGGCCATCAAATAGCAGTTTCAGATTTCTAAAATTTTGTATTGTGTAGAGAAAATAACGATTTTGCCCAATTTTAGGTCCATCTCATTCATAGGAAACGGGTCCCTCTTCTTCATAACACATTATTGATTTTATGCCATGAAGGAGATGAATTGGTGGCAGTGTGAAATAAACAGAGGATCTAACATGAGTGTTCATCCAAATTAACACATTAAGTTACCCTTGAGAGTAGGACATTAGCTTTCTTCCAATTGGGCCTTGCCGCGACAAAACCTGTCTTCAGGGTTTCCGAAAAAGGGAGACTCAAAGCAGTCTCCTCTGCTACAGAGACTAGCTAGAAAAATGAAAATTTGTTTGTAGCAAGTTTAGATATGATACTTTCCAAAAAGCGAATAACAAAGGTGCTGATCAGTCTGCCCGGATGCGCTGGCTGGTCTGCGCTTTTGTGGCTCGAAAGCACAGAAGACAGGTTTTCTCCCCTCGAGGCCCAATTTTAGGGATGTAACCGGTGGTATTTTTCATGTAACATGTGTTAATCCATTTGAAATTTATGAAACAAGCTTTAGAGGGGGAAAGTCATAAATTTCATAAAATGACAATGAGTGTAAGGGTCCCTGATTATCATGATATTTTAACCCTTTGTATAGTTTAATGGATTCTTCCTTCTGGTTTGATACAATAAACTTCGGATAGTCCATTGTACATATCTAGGGGTGTCAGGTTATAATTAAAAAAAATAAATATTGTATTTTTTTTGTCTGAAGATCTTTTTCACCTTCACAAACAGTGTAGACCCTGATGATGCACTATGCTGCATTTCATCTGGGTCTACACTGCATGTTTATGAAATTGGTCATGATTGCTTGAAATATTGATTATTTGAAGACTTTACCTTTCCACCTCAAAACAGTTTTGTTCACATAAACCTATTAGAATTTAGTTAGAAATGCCTTGGTATGTGATTCCATTTTATTTTTGTACCAAAAGAGTTGGTTTTAGGTCCTATTTTCAGCAACTAATTTGCAAGAATATTTAAAGCCTACCAAAGATTCTGATTAGAATTTCAAATGTAGCCCATCCCCTGATAAGACTGCTTTTTAAGAATAGTATTCTTGATAAAAGTCAAGAATCTACAGCTAATTTAGACAAGCTAATGAAAACTACACACTTTCATATTCAAGCTATGCAGGCCCTGATAAAACTGCTAAAACAGGTGGATCTGTGTCTAAACTAATATCTTGATGAACAATTAAAGCTATTGTTAACAATCACCTGACTTCCATGAACTTCTGGACTACATGTACATTTCAAAATTAAAAATTTGACAACATGAAGCCTGTCATACCCAGCTTCCATTATAAACAACAGTTACATGCACATAGCCTAGACAAGCTTACATGACTTTTCACGGAAATAAAAAATAACAACTAATGAGGCTGGCTTGTTTGGCACACTTCATAAAGACTGAAGACAGATTAAAAACATTTACTGTACTAAACAAATGGTGAAAGAAAGCAGGCTGTGCAATATTGGCATTTCACAAGTAAACTATCCCGATAAACATGATAAGAAACAGAATGGTCCAGAAAGGTCAAATATCATTAAATTTCAATAACAAAGTCAATTTCAACGATTTTTATACCAACTTTGTGTGTGTGCCTACAAACAAAAGACACAAAACATATCAAACAGGATTTTTGCTCTGATGCCTGGGTCATGCCCCAGGTGTGGGAGTTGGGGGCACCGGGATGCCTAGGGGTCAAAAAAAATTTTTTTCGAACATGGTCATGTCACGGGTGGTAAACCTAGGAACTACCATGAAATTGTGTTAACGTAATTTTGTTCCCAAGCCACATCTTGGACACGTCGTGGTAGTTTCTAGGCCGAAAATCAGATAAAGCAAAGGTAAGTGTCACTTTCATTTTTGTTTTGTTTTTACTATTTAGAACAACTAATGGTAAAATCGGGCAATGTGGTTCCGTATAAATATGTCTCAGCGTCCCCTCTAGCCTAAAATTTTGTATGAAAAGTTATTTTATTTCTTTAGGTGTGTGTTTCCCCACTGAGCATCGGACCAACTTTCTCCAAAGTACAGTGCCAGTTCGAAAGATTTTAGCCCATATTTGTCAAATTAAATGGAATTTGATATCATTTGACGATGAAAATGATAAAAAGACCCTAATAAACGTTCCTTCACAGAAAAAAGATCTGAGCTTGTACTTGTAAACGATTCATGACCCGTTTGTCCTGTGTGCTAGTTTCCAGCGCATCGTGGTTATTAAAATGCTATCGTGGTAGTTGCCAAGACCACGAAGTAGTTCCCATCAACAGATTTCCGCTTTTTTAATAATCTTATCACCGTTGTGATTTTGAGTTTCCCACTACAAACAAGTATATCGCAAGATTATAAACTGTGCTGAAAACTTCCGAGGCGAGATACTTCTGTCATTTCAACAAAGAATGTTTTTTTGTCTTCAGTCATCAACATATTTCACCTGTTCACAGAAGGCATACCTTGGCATAACCATCTCTGATAATATGGATTGGGGTCAACACAATTCAGAAAATTCTTCCAAAGCAACTAAGACACTTGGTTTCCTTCGCAGTAATTTGGCTTTTGCACCTAGGAGTACTAAGGAAGTTGCATACAAAACTTTGGTTCGGCCTAAACTAGAGTATGTAGCACCCATTTGGAGCCCTAACTCAAAACTTCAGATTAATCAGGTAGAGAAAGTTCAGAGGACAGCAGCCCTTTGGACATGCAGGAGATGGCGAAACACAAGTAGTGTCGGCAAGATGCTTGACTAGCTTGATTGGCCATCTCTTGAGGCCCGTAGGGATCGGTCCTCCCTGCTTCTCTTTCATAAGATACATTCTGGTGCTGTGTCTATAGAAAAGGACAAGTACCTGACCCCTGCTCACAGTTTGAAATCTACCAGGTCATCACACAGAGCCCAATATTGTAGATACCAGACATACAGTGATGCCCTGAAGAACTCTTTTTTCCCTGGACTATTCCACAGTGGAATAGTCTTTCTCCTTCGGTGGTCAATTCCCAGACTACTGAGGAGTTTAGGGCACTCCTCATTTAGTTAAAAACACAGCCGAAAGATTTTTTTTGGGGGGGGTCTTTTTTTTTTTTTTTCTTCTTCTTCAAAATTCCAAATTCGCACTCCCTGGCGTAATGATCAAAGTTTGATCTTGCCAGTATAACAAGAAAGAAAAAAAGGCTGGAAGACATCCAGTTTAGCGGTCCCCAGAAATTGTAGAAAGTGACTGAAAAGCCCTTTAATACGGGTAACCCTAAAATGCGTAAAGGACTCCTTTTCGCGTAAAGGACTCCTTTTCGCGAAAAGGAGTTTTATTTTTGCGAAAAGGACTTTTATTTTGGCTAAAACTATTAATTAGGATTATGTTTGATATTTAATATTATAAACTGAAGTAACACGATATTAATCTATCAATATATGCAGTAGAAATCGTTTTTAAAACATATTTCACGGAAATGGCAGAAATATGACTAACGAAAAGGAGTTTCATTAGTAAGAAAAGGACGTTGTATCTGATCTATTTTGTTTTCTTATTTAGTAATTCATTTATTTAATTATTTATTTATTTGAATTGAATAGTAGTAAGCAAGCATATATGTAATGTTTAAAAATAAAATCCGAAAAGCACCTGTGTACAATACATTATATAGCCATGCGAAAAGGACTGTCGATACCGTCTGAGACTATGTATGAATATCCATGTCCGTTTGCATGCTATTATTTTTAAGGAATAAAGTAGAAATAAGTATTGTCTGAATAAATCAAATCTTCAGATGTCGAATATTGAGTATTTGAGACAATTGCACCATAAAATAATGAATTTGAAAAGGACTCGATTCCACGTAAAGGAGTTTTATTCTTACGGAAAGGACCTCGTTTTTTCGGTTTTGCGTAAAGGGCTTGATCTAAGATTTCTTCATATATTACGTTCACGAAAAGAGCTTGGACTTTGTGCGATTTATAATGCCTGGTGATAAATCACTTCCCTGAGTTATAGTTTATAAATGATCTTAATAGGTTAGCATTTTGTGAAAATGAAGCATATAGATACGTTTGGCATAGTAGAGCAACAAAGACTAACGACCTGCTCAACGGCGCAGGCCCAGAAGATGGGTGTCTGTTTGTTTTTATTTTATACCCGCATTTTTTTAGGTAAGAATTAATTACAGAAAGAAAATATATCACTATCTCGGAATTACCGAAATTCAACTGTGCGCCAATAATGCATGGATTGTTTTACTTTTTTTTTTATAAGTTAAACGAATCTTCAATCACCATGCATACAGCGCCAGAGGTATGCTGTATCCACGACGATTCAAAGTCGCCAGTTTTAAGACTCGTACCCTCTGCAACATAATCATTCCGAGTGTTATCTGCAATAACAATTAAACCGGACCAGAAGATGCAAGAAGCTAAACGAATCTTTGTGGACGAGACAGTTTAATTCAATAGAGCTTACATACATGCGAGCAGCGAAGGCTAAGTCGAGCCTGTACAAATACGCATTCTCGCAAGAGCGTCACTGCTGGCGGCATGTACATGCTTGAATATGAAGAAAATATTTTATGCGTCTAGCCCTACTAGCTAGCTGTGCATATCGCATTAAAGTCCATCTGCTCAAAATCAATCAAATGGTGTTTATCTAACCCTATAATTAAAAGCAGATAATTGTGGACGGAATGACGAAATATAACACTTATCCTCTCGAGCAGAGAAGGTTCCTATGAGTCTGCGTATGGGCACATTCTCGCTAGAACCCTCACTGCTTTAAGGTAGGAGTTGATTCGAACTTGGCGTAAAATATTAAATAATGGGTCTCATATTTCCAGTGCACACAAAAAAATTTATGAAGGAATATTAGATCTCCATTGGCCGTTTCTGTAGTTTATCTTATCGGTAATTAAGTTGCCGTTGAATACTTTAACTTGGCATAATATTTACTTGTAGGAGATGATTCGAGCTTCTCGTTTTCCTTTCAACATGTCACAAAATACAAATAATTTCATCATATTTGAAACATGAAGTATTTTCCTGCTAGCGCAGAAGGCGCTAAGCCATGCTAGGGGGCCCGGGATTGCCCCCCCCCCCCCCTTTGATATTTTTTTTGAAAAAGAAGGTGCAATTTGGTGCATTCTAGGGCACATTTTAGCCATCAAAACTTACCTATTTTTTTTTTAAATAATAACAAACGTTACCTTTGCAGAAAAGTCTGAATAAACCCCCAAAAAAGAACCTTAAACGTGATAACGTATCAATATCTCGATGTGCTTATGCTTCATTTTCGCAAAATGCTAACCTATTAAGATCATTTATAAATATAACTCAGGGAAGTTATTTATTACCAGGCATTATAAATCGTCCAGGCCTTTTCGTGAACGTAATATATGAAGCTCAAGTCCTTTATGCAAAACCGAAAAACGAGGTCCTTTTCGTAAGAATGAAACTCCTTTACGCGGAATTGAGTCCTTTTCAAATTCAACATTTTATGGTGCAATTGTCTCAAATACTCAATATTCGACATCTTGAGATTTGATTTATTCAGACAATACTAATTTCTACTGTATTCCGTAAAAATGATAGCATGCAAACGGACATGGATATTCATACATAGTCTCAGACGGTATCGACAGTCCTTTTCGCTAGGCTATATAATGTATCGTACACAGGTGCTTTTCAGATTGTATTTTTAAACAATAGATATCTGCTTGCTTCCTATTATTCTATTAAAATAAATAAATAATTCATTAAATAAATAAATAAATAAATAAATAAATAGATAAATAAATAGATCAGATACAACGTCCTTTTCTTACTAATGAAACTCCTTTTCGTTAGTCATATTTCTGCCATTTCCGTGAAATATCGTTTCAAAAACGATTTCTACTGCATATATTGATAGATCAATATCGTTTAACTTCAGTTTTATAATATAAAATATCAAACATAATCCTAATAACTAGTTTTAGCCATAATAAAAGTCCTTTTCGCAAAAATAAAACTCCTTTTCGCGAAAAGGAGTCCTTTACGCGAAAAGGAGTCCTTTACGCATTTTAGGGTCATCGCTTTAATACACCCCAACAACACCAAATACCGATAGTTTATTTATCAGGGTTATGAATTCTGTTTAATATGGGGGCTACTGCCCCTACAACCCCGTCAAAATGTTTGTTTTTTTTGCCAGAAGACATGAGCAATGGAATACTTCCGGGGACCGCTAAACTGGAAACTACCCGAAAGGTTGTACAGACCCCTCAGGTCCAATTGCTTCTCGAGGGGGTCCGTACCAGCGTTTTTCTGAGGAAACGTATATTTATAGCAACTTGTGATTTTCAAGTAGGGGTCTCCGGACCCCCTGGTCCATCCTCTGGATCCGCCAATGAACAGGTCACATAACTTACCAAAGGCAAAACTTTTGGCAAGGAAAAGCATGTTGGCCTCATTTTGACACATAATTTCTTGGATATTCAACAGCTGTTATCATCTCAAACGATCTGTTGAGCAAGCTGACCATGATATACACTACATCTTCTATAAAACAGCATTATAATTAACCCATATTTTAAACAATTCATGCGCAGATTTTATTGTGAATCAGTAATTTACTTCACTCATTTCATATTTTGTAAAGTTGACAGAAAACAGGAAGTAGAATTCAATAGGCTGGTTCTTATCGTCTTGACGATAGAACGGCTTTTGAAGCCGTTACCGAAAACCAGTATCACTGGCTTCCAGCCTCACTCGCAATTAAAAGGAAACCAGCATAGAATTGACATTGAGCTGTTGACAAAAACAAATATCATTTTTATCAGGTAGCCTGCGACTTTAGGCGTATTTAATGTATTTTTGCTAGATAATCAGCTTTTCAATAAATATTGCAGATGTTAGTTTTAATCATAAAGTGCAATTTGAAATAATAATTGACTTCAAAAGAAGTGCACATATTCTGACCTTTCTACCAGGGGGCCCTAAACTAGTATGCACCCATTTGGAGCTCTTACTACAAATTTCAGAGGACAGGAGCCCGCTGGACCTGCAGGAGCTAACGAAACCTCAAAGCAATGAATGGCCATCTCTTGAGGCCCGTAGGCATAGCTCCAGATAAGGATTAGAAGCAATTGGGTATTTATCCACCTCTTTTTGGCTTAATTGGGTATTTTAAATTGGGTATTTCAAATTTTTGTATTGGGTATCCATCTGAAAGCAAATAAACAAGCAATGAAATCGGGCCTAGTTTATCCTGATTTTTTGTTTAGTTTCAGTTTCACATTCAGAAAGCCCACTGACAAAACTGCTAAGTCTATCTGAGACCCCTATTTCCAACTTATTTCGAAATTCCAACGTAATTATCAAATCATCTATGATTCTTCAAACCTTCAACACAGTATTAAGTTTAGTTACAAGACAATATTGTTATTCAATTGCTCTGTCCCACGTTTCGCCATTGTTATCGTTAACTCTGATGAATGTTGTAATTATGTAAATATTTGGTATAGCTAAACAGGGATAAGAATGTCCCTGGACTGGTTTACAATTTAATATACTAGATTTGGCACCATGCTGTGTATTAATTTGTACCCAACAATTCCTTGTGTTGTATGCAGAAACGGCAATAGCAAACCTAACACTATAGCGCCATACGCTATGAAAAAGTTCAGAATTGAGTATCAATGACTTGTATTGTGTTTTTGTACGCACATAAATGAATTTAATTGCGTTTTGGGGTCTTAGCAATTGCGTAAATACACAATACGCAGCCTTATCTGGGGCTATGCCATAGGAATCTGTCCTCTCTACTTCTCTTTCTCAAGATTCATTGTGCAGTTCTACTAAAACCGTGACGGACATAAAGTCTGTGACGGTATTGTCACAGGTTTCCTTAGTACCATCACGGCAATGTCACGTGTTGTCACAGGTGCTGAACTGTCACGGGTTTCCTTGATACTGTCACGGGAATGTCACAGAAATTCTCAGCTATATACATGTATATTTGGGTTATAGTCATCGGTAATGAATCATCCAAACGCCATTTATTTATATTAAGACAATTACCGGAATGCCAGTTGGTAGACAGTAAAGACGTTTGCATCAGAGTAACATAGACGTCATTAAAATGATGAAACAAGATACAAGACTCGAGACTGTTTTATCCTGCAGGAAGACCTCACTAGCGTAGGACAATGGGAAGCCGATTGGCAAATGAAGTTCAATGTGGCCAAATGTCACTCTATGAGGGTGACTCGGCATCAGCATCTCAAACAAATTCTCCTTGATTATTCCCTTCACAACCAAACTTTGGAAAACGTTCAGTCAGAAAAATAACCATCTCTGATAATATGGATTGGGGTCAACACATTTCAGAAATTTCTTCCAAAGCAACTAAGACACTCGGTTTTCATTGCAGGAATTTGGCTTTTGCACCTAGGAGTACTAAGGCAGTTGCATACAAAACTTTGGTTCAGCCTAAACTAGAGTATGCAGCATCCATTTGGAGCCCTTACTCGAAACTTCAGATTAATCAGGTGGAGAAAGTTCAGAGGACAGCAGCCCGTTGGATCTGCAGGAGATGGTGAAACGCAAGTAGTGTCGGCGAGATGCTTGATGAGCTCAAGTGGCCATCTCTTGAGGCCTGTAGGGAGCGCAGCGGCTCAGTGGTAGAGTGCTTGACTCGAAACTGAGGGGCCATGGGATTGAGCGTCACTAGGTTTTTTGGTCCTTGAGCAAGACACATTTATCCTAGCTTAGTACTGGTTCAACCCAGGAAGACCTGTCCCTGTTTAACTGAAATATTGTTGATGGGACATAAAGAATCAAATTAAACAAAATATTTTTATATACACACTGTAAATTTGAATCCTATCTTTGTCAATTTCTTCATATAGTCCATTAGAAGACTAAGAATAAAGATGGGGTCTATTGTTGGTAAAGCTATGGATGAGAACATGAAGAAGCAGCAAGAGTTTATGGTGCAGAACCAGTGTACAGTGGTAAGATTATCCATTTCAGGGGACAAAAATATTTAGATATTGCACTTGTCCTGCAAGATGAGTGACTTGCAATTTTCACTCGTCCTGCAAACTCATGCACTTGTCCTTTAAAAGCGTATGCAATAAAGAACACAAGGGAGTAATACGTAATTTGACTTCCTCGAGTAATTCTTCCCAAAGTACTTGTCCCGAGTGCTTTGGGAAGAATTACTCGTCCTTTCTAGATTTCACATGTAATTACGAGTGGACGAGTGGAATTTTTTCTAGATTTCACATGTAATTACGAGTGGACGAGTGGAATTTTTGTCCCCTGTAATTGTCAATCATCAATCAACTTCATGTTTCTACTATCAGCAATTTTTTTTTTGCGATTATGGGAAGGGGCCCTAGGGCCTTTCAGATTGGGAAAATGAGTCTGGTAAACCCCTAAATTGGGAAATTTGTTATAGTGCACAATTATGGCATTTTTGGGAAGGGGCCCTAGGGCCTTTCAGATTGGGAAAATGAGTCTGGTAAACCCCTAAATTGGGAAATTTGTTATAGTGCACAATTATGGCATTTTTGGGAAGGGGCCCTAGGGCCTTTCAGATTGGGAAAATGAGTCTGGTAAACCCCTAAATTGGGAAATTTGTTATAGTGCACAATTACGGCATTTTGGGGAAGGGGCCTTAGGGCCTTTCAGATTGGGAAAATGAGTCTGGTAAACCCCTAAATTGGGACATTTGTTATAGTGCACAATTACGGCATTTTCGGTCAATTAAAAACAAATTAGCTATTACACATACTATTGCCATTAAATAGAAGGAGAAATAAGATGCAATGGTAGTAGCTTGCGTGTGTGGTGACTGAATAAAAACTCTTAATTTTTTTTTATAAGATTGGGATTTTTTTTCAAAATTGGAAATTTTAGTCACCTAATTTCCATTGGGACACTCCTGGGCCAAAATTCTACCATTGAGAACACAAAAAAAAATCCCTGAAGTCTATAGATTGTATATTTCTTTCCATTTATCTGAACTGCTGCGTTTTCTAAGATAAAAGACAACAATGTAATTTGAAAAGTCCTTCATGTCTATAATAATGACACAGGCAAACTTGATTTTTTATCACTTTATCAGTTAGTATACAGTTGGTTAATTATTTGCATGCTGGGTATTTTTCATGCTTTTGTTGTGTTCGCTGACTTTTTATTATAGCCACGCTTTGAAAAAGTGGGGGCTATATTGGATTTGGGTTGTCTGTCATTCCGTCCGTCCGTTCGTCCGTCTGTCCCTCATAATTTCGTTTCCGCTCAATATCTTGAGAACTCTTTTATAGAATTTATCCAAATTTTGTATGTGCATTGATATTGACATGATCTAGCTTGAGATTGTTACATGTCATTTTTCCCAAACTTGTACCAGAGTTATGGCCCTTGATTTACGCCAAAATTTCGTTTCCTCTCAATATCTTGAGAACAAATTGACAGAATTTCAACAAATTTTATATATGCATTCATATTGACAAGATCTAGCTTGAGATTGTTACACGTTATTTTTTGCTCATTTGTACCAGAGTTATGGCCCTTGATTTATGCCAAAATTTCGTTTCCGCTCAATATCTTGAGAACTAATGGACAGAATTTCACCAAATTTTATATATGCATTCATAATGACAAGATCTACATTGGGATTGTCACACGACATATCTCGCACATTTGTACCAGAGTTATGGCCCTTGATTTGAGCAAAAATTTTGTTTCCACTCAATATCTTGAGAACAAATTGACAAAATTTCACCAAATTTTATACATGCATTAATATTATCAAGATCTAGCTTGGGATTGGTACACATTATTTTTCGTGCATTTGTACCAGAGCTATGGCCCTTGATTTATGCCCAAATTTTGTTTCCGCTCAACAGAACAGAATTTCACCTAATTTTATATATGCATTCATATTGACAAGATCTACCTTAGTATTGTCACACAACATTTTTCGCACATTTGTACCAGTGGTGTGGCTCTTGATTTAGGCCAAAAGTTTGTTTCCCTTCAATATCTTGAGAACAAATGGACAGAAATTTACCAAATTGTATATATGCATTCATATTGACAAGATCTACATTGGGATTGTCACACATCATTTTTCGCAAATTTGTAAGAGAGTTATAACTTATGGCCCTTGATTGTTGTCAGAATTACGTTACCACTCAATATACTGAGACACTCTGGCCTTTTACTTCATGCAAGGCACTGCAGCGGGGCTATAGTCAGATCCTCTGACAATTCTAGTTTCAAATTAACTTTTAAATTATCATAAAATTCTTTCAGGAACACTATCAGAGTGTCAAAGAATTTGAATCCAGATCAGGATCAATGTTCTGTCGGTCCTGAACTGGGTCCAGACTGTTTACAATGGTTATCAAAGTCACTGCTGGCAAGGAAAGCGTTAACTCTTTGACAGAAGCAAGGTACTCGGACAGGAAAGGCATGTGCAAGCAAAATAGTCCCTAGAGGAGCAGTCTGATCAGGGACTATTTGGTTGCTCTCTTCAGAAAATTATTGATATAACTGGATGGATTAGGGAAGATCATGATCTGTTAACCCTTAATGTGCCGATGGCAACAAAAGTCGTCTGTGCTTCTCGTTTGCCGAAATGTTTAAGAAGCCTCTATGGCAAACAGTGTGGACCCAGATCAGACTGCTCCTATAGGAGCCGTCTGTACTGGGTCCACGCTGTTTGCTTCTATACTTAATTTGACGGTAATGTAAGGCAATTATTTGCAGCAGACAACATTTTCAGAAACATTTTTTTCTTGGCGCTTTAAGGGTTAGAGCATTCCATTTTGAAAGTTCAGCATTTGAAGAGTAAATGCATGTGTTTGATAAAGGGCAGATTTTTTTTAGCTAGAGAGACAGATTCAGATGCAAAATCAGATGAGAGAGAAACAGATGGCAATGATGATGGCTAGGTCTAGAGATATTTTCTTGTATTTTGGCAGTTTCTATTGTGTCGCTTTGTTTGGTGGAATAGTAGGGTAAGTTACTATTTTAATACCTACTAGAGTTGTCTGCTGTTGAATGCCGGATTACCCACAACATATGTTTTGGTTGAGAAATAAGAAAAATAATTTTCAGTTACGCAGTTCTTATCTGGGGGCCTGATACTGCCTTAGGAGTCAAAAACAGCTGCAGCCATCAAATGCCTTGAATATATTTTGTGGCCAAATCTTTGCAAAAATAATTTACAAAAATTTGTAAGAAAATTTTCATCACTGTTTCACAGTTAAAATTTATCCTCACTACGAAAACATCCTGACATGACTGGAAAATTGATGACTGGAACTTAAAGCATCAAACAAACAAAGAAAACATGTAAACAGAGCTTCTGAAGCACTTGGTTGTCTCTATTGTTGTACATCCATGTATCTAGCCATCTTGGAGCAATACCAGGCTCCGTAGCACAATTGGTAGAGAGTCCGACCGCAGATCCAGGGGTTGTAAGTTTGATATCGCCAACAGCCTGGTCCAATACTTTCGTGGAGATCGATCTTGAAATAATTTCTGTGGCCATTCTCCTCCTTCCACTGATTCAAGAAGGGTTGTTGTCAGTTACAAGCCAAAGTATGTGCATGAAACATTGGTTAACCCCTTAGTCAAGCTTGCCCAGGAAAAGAAGTGCGTTTTGAGCTGAACTGACCGTCTCAACGTGATCATAGCTGTTGACTGGAACGTAAAACCTCAAACCAAACAAACAAATAAAATCTTTTTGCTAATAGTTTATCTCCAAGTGTCATTACACATACCATTTGGACTGAGGGAATAACTGAGCTACGTAGCCTCATTGTAGACAAGATTAATCCTCCATACCATATTCAACCTAATAAGCACGCATATTCTTATAAGTGCATACTAGTTACTTTACGCTCCAAGACTATGAGCTTTTAATTACCTGTACCAATCTTGCCTTGAGATTATAAAACTTTTTTCATGCTCAACTGAGCATGAAATTTCAACTGCTCAAAAAAACTAGAATACCAACAAATAAGGAAGTTTATTGCTTTAAGTCTCTCAGATGTT
Organism: Loripinus fragilis; assembly: GCA_964019695.1. Classification (NCBI taxonomy): domain Eukaryota; kingdom Metazoa; phylum Mollusca; class Bivalvia; order Lucinida; family Lucinidae; genus Loripinus; species Loripinus fragilis. The sequence continues at coordinate 4,784,911 of OZ026518.1, read as the reverse complement.
GTATTTATCATGCTAATAAATGTTAAAATGCCAACAATTGTAGACATTTTAACATTTATGAGCAGGATAAATTTCGTGCGCAGCTGAGTTGAGCATGAGAAAAGTTTTATAACCTCGGGGCCAGTCCAGGGGTGTGATTTCATTATTGATATGCCTTTTTCCTGTGGATGAAAAAGCTTGGCTTCATCAGAATTCTATACTTTCTAAAAACTTGTATAGAATATTGAAAATTTATAAGCAAAGGGCGTTTATTAGATTGAACACGGTAATTTGTTCATCATGACTTTGGATTACATGTCAGTCAGTTCAACAGATTTTTGTAATTATTACATGATATGTGAACATCAGACAAGCCTATGCATCGTTTTCTGCGCAGTCTCACAAGAGCCTTTACCTCTCAAATACACAAAGTACATAGGAAGATAGACAAAGGCTCAAGCCAAAATTTAGACTTCTAGCCCCACTGGATATGTGTGCATGCAAGTTTGAGGAATGATATGCTCAAAGTACCAAAATCTTCTGAGCTGGCTGGTATAATTAGGTTGTACAGTAAAACCTGTGTTAAACGGCCACTCAAAATTAGACAAAACAAAGATCTTTATGACAAATGGTAGCTTAATGAAGATCAAAAGTATTGCAGAATTCTCCAAGGGTCAAAAGTATTGCAGAATGCTCCCTTGGTGCATTCTGCAATACTTTTGACCTGCATTAAGTGACAATTGGTCTTGAAAACCAATTTTCGGTCTTTTTGAGAGTGGCTGTTTATAACACAGGTTTTACTGTACACAAATTTCAGATTTTTAAAAGCGAAAAAGCCTGGTGCCATTGTTCCTCTTATTCCACTGACCTGGATATTGGCATACCAATATGACCTGTGCTATGGTGCAAAGATGAAGAGACTTTTAGGTTAGTATTATTTGAATCTATCGTCATCGTGAGGGTGGGATAGAAAAATCTGTTCAGAGGATCACCATTTGGCATTACAAGGCTTGTTGGGATGTTTATTGTGATTTTCTTACTTTCCCATTGGGTATCCTGGGACAGGTATGGTACTTGATTGTATCGATTCCTGATCCTTGCTGTCTTTCTTACTTTGCCAAGTGATTACAAAATTTAATGATGCAGATGAAGGATTTTTCTATCCCACCGTCACACATATAACAGATTCTTTTTCTTGCTCATCATTAAATTTCACATTTTTATACTAAAAAGGGCTCCCAGAATACAACAAGACGCAACATATGATGACATCACTTTTACATAACTATGACAAACTTGCCAAGCAAATGGGAATGCAGTGGCTCAGTGGTAGTGTGCTTGACTCGAGACCAAGGGGCTTGGGGTTCGAGCCTCACATGCGTCACTGTGTTGTGACTAGGCAAAACACATTAATCTTAGCTTAGTACTGGTTCAACCCAGGAAGACCCGTCCCTATATAACTGAAAGATTGTTGATGGGACGTAAAGAATCAAATCAAACAAAAATAAAATTGCCAAGCAAATTCTTATCCATGATCCCAAGATAAGCTTTGTTGACACAGGTAAAAAGCTGAAAAACTGTCTTGTGTGCAAGAAAAGAATTTCCATTCCTGGCTAAAATCTCAGATATTGTTATCATTTGTGCAAGAAATATTTTTCTTGCATACTGGATAAGGATATCTTGAGATTTTATCCTCAGATAGGAATTCTGGCCCCGAGGTTAAAAAACTTTTTTGCATACTCAACTCAGCTGAGCACAAACTTTATCTTGCTCATAAATGTTAAAATGCCAACAATTGTTGGCATTTTAACATTTATTAGCAGGATAAATACATCATATGAGAGCTTAAAAGCAAGAAATACCTATCTTTTTCAGCATTTTAGATTTTATGAGCAGTTGAAACTTTATGCTCAGTCAAGTTGAGCATGATTTTTTTTTATAACCTCGGGGGCCTGCTGATGTGATCTGTACGGTGCTAGTATTGGAAATGACGTCTTTGCAATGCCAAAGTAACATAAACAAGTAGTGATGAGCCTCAGTATTTTCATGAACCACTTGGAGCTTACTTCCAAATGGAAAGGTAGGCAAGATAAAGAATCCATCATTGGTGTGAGGGGCAGATATATAACTCAGTCCCTTGGGATCACTGTTTGTCATCACTCAGCAATCCTCATGGTGTCAAACGTTGATTTGTGGAAAGGATTTTTCTATCCACCCCTCACAGCACATTGATCTTTTGGTGTAGCAAGTGGAACCATTATACTTTCCCCCACAGGTTTAGATAAACAAAATGTTTGAGCATAAAGCTGTTAATATTTTCTTACCTATTAGTTTTAGCATATGTTTTGGGTGCTCAAAAGAACCGTCTTATTGAGACAGTTCTTTTGAGCTCCTACAACATATGTTTCGGTGGAGAAATAAGAAAAATAATTTTGTTTCGCAATCCTAAATAAAGGCCAGTTTGTTGAAAGTGAATAACAAAGGTGATGATCAGTTTGTGCAGATGTGCAGGCTGGTCTGCGCCTTGTTGTTTGCATACAACAAAATCAGGTTTTCTCAGAGCCCATATTCTTTCTAAAGTGGGTTGTCTGCTGTCCATATGTCTGTCAACATAAACTTGCAAATATCACATTGAAATTACATGTTTTATAAGCTCCTTTGGACACTAGCATTGAATGTTTTTTGTTGAATATCATTATACCCCCCGCAAACTTTGTTTGTAGGGGGTATACTGTTTTCACATTGTCCGTGCGTCCGTGCGTCCGTCCGTAACGCTTTGTTTCCTTAATAACTCGAAGAGTCATTGCCCGATTTTCATCAAACCTTGCAAACATGTTCATATATGCAAGACAAATACTTTAGACAAAAAAGTAAGGGCTAGGGGCCAATTCTATTAGAGTTATTTCCCTTTGTAGTTCTAAATGGCTTTTAATATAGTGCTTTATGCTTATGCTATTATAGGCCATACACGGGCCGATCAACTCCTACCACAGCTTTTGATGGAACAATTTGATACTTTTCCTATACAATGTAGACACATTGAACATATGCATGAAGGAGTTTGGTTTAGAAAAAATAATTTTTGACAAAATGACAGCTGTGAGAACTTAGACAATTTTTCCCTAATAAGGTGTTTGTATATGCATAGATGATGCCTTTATGGGCCGATCAACTCCTACCACAGCTTTTTATGGAGCAATTTGATACTTTGCCTATACAATGTAGACACATTGAACATATGCATGAAGGAGTTTTGTTCAGAAAAAAATATTTTTTGACAAAATGACAGCTGTGAGAACTTAGACAATTTTTCCCTAATAAGGCTTTTGTATATGCATAGATGGTGCCTTCATGGGCCGATCAACTCCTATCACAGCTTTTGATGGAACAATTTGATACTTTGCCAATACAATGTAAACACATTGAACATATGCATGAAGGAGTTTTGTTCAGAAAAAATAATTTTTGATGAAATGACAGCTGTGAGAACTTAGACAATTTTTCCCATATTAGGATTTTGTATATGCATAGATGGTGCCTTCATGGGCCGATCAACTCCTACTACAGCTTTTGATGGAACAATTTGATACTTTGCCGATACAATGTAGACACATTGAACATATGCATGAAGGAGTTTGGTTCACAAAAAATAATTGTGACAAAATGACAGCTGTGAGAACTTAGACAATTATACCCTTATACGGCTTTTGTATATGCATTGATAGTGCCTTTATGGGCCGATCAACTCCTACCACAGCTTTTGATGAAGCAATTTGATACTTTGTCAATACAATGTAGACACAATGAACATATGCATGAAGGAGTTTATAATTTTTGTTGAACTTAGACAATTATCCACTTATATGGCTTTTGTATATGAATGGATAGTGCCTTTATGGGCCGATCAACTCCTACTACAGCTTTTGATGGAGCAATTTGATACTTTGCCGATACAATGTAGACACATTGAACATATGCATGAAGGAGTTTATAATTTTTGTTTGCACAGATTCTACTGAAATCTTCTTATCAAAAGCAAGGTCTTCTTGTTCAAACTATAACTTGCCAAGTTTTTTCAATGACTCTTACTGTGCGGGGGGTATCTAATAAGCATTGCTTATTGACTTTTTTCATTTTTACTAAATTCTAACAATTCATTGTTATCTACTGCTTTACATTATGTTATAGCTGATATTAAAATCGCATGGAAATTGCTTTTTACTAATACAGTATATTTAGCACTCCAGACAAAGATTTGGACCAATGAGTATTTCACCCTCTATTTTGAATTTTTAATGAGTATTTTACTCCCTAGTGAAAATATATGTTTATTATGTATGAAAGTCAGTTCCAGAAATATGTAGTCTAGTTGTAAAAACTTTAAACTGTTGAACCCATTTAACATGTTTAAAAAGGAATTTCTTATATGTATTAACAGATTAAAGCAGTGTTGCTCATACAAAGAAAATAGTCAAAATTTAGGTAGATAATCCTGGGAATTAAAAGTATGATGTACTTTTTTTACCACACATTAAATATCAATGGTGAAGTCACAAAATACAAAGTAATTTCACTCCCTCAGCTTAATTTTCAATACTGGACTCGAGATTATAAAACTTTTTTCATGCTCAACTCAACTGAGCATGAAATTTCAACTGCTCATAAAAAATAAAATACCCACAAATATAGAAGTTTCTTGCTTTTAAGTTTCTCAGATGTTGTATTTATCATGCTAATAAATGTTAAAATGCTAACAATTTTGGTATTTTAACATTTATGAGCAGGATAAATTTCGTACTCAGCTGAGTTGAGCATGGAAAATGTTTTATAACCACAGGGCCTGATTTGAAAAAAATCAATGCTGAATTACCCTTAACCCCCTCCTTACTGGAGCCCTGCACACTGCTAGATAGTATTTTCACAACCTTCCATGAGCATTGACTCGGCATTCCATCAACACCAGATTTTGGTACTTATCATCTATATATGCAAAGGCCTCTAATAAATGTCCATGCTCAGACATATCCAGCAGGACTAGAGGTTTTAATTTTGGTTTGAGTTCTCATCTACATCCATACTTTGGGTATGCAAGCAGTTGAAGGCTATGATGGATAAATATGCAGGCTCGTCTGAGCCTTCATTGCTGGACCATGCGATAAATACCAAAATCTCATTTGCTCTCATTTGCTGGCTCAAAATCTCTTTCGATTAAGAATATATACACCTTTACAATTATTGAAACACTTAGCCAAAGTCAATCTGACATTTTTAAAATCTATATGTGCCCCTGTATATGTAGTTAACCCATATAAGCTTGGCCTCCTTTTTGTGGGACATATGCAACCAGAGAAAACACAGATCAGATGCCGCAATAATGCAGCATCTGATCAGGGTTTTCACTGTTTGCTTACTGAATGTTATATTAAAATTTGGAAAAAAAGTACAAATACAACTCAACACTCTTGAAATTGGAAATGGGCTCATCCTATTGATAAGGGTAGGCAAGTCCATTTGGATTCACTGGGTTAAGAGAGGGAGAAACACTCAGGGTTGGAATTTAAATCAAGAACTCAGGACTTTGGGAGCAAAATTTAACTATCCTGTGCCAACATGAATTCTTTGAATAACAGAGCCAACTTTGTTAAAGTGCACACATGAATTCTTTGAATAACTGAGCCAGCTATGTTAAAACCATACTCATCACATACAGTACAGTGCTGTCCCTTTATAACACACCTCGTTATTACATGGATTTGGATATTACAGTTATGCTGTGGCTCCAAAATTTTTACCATGAAATTTTACAAAAAATTTACAGAAAAATGACCATGAATTGGTCATTTTCCTATAAATCCTTTGTAAAAATTCCTTATATTACCTGGTTCAATTAGAACATGGTCCAATCCTATGGACCCCAAACAAAGCTTTATAAAGGGACTGCTCTGTATGTATAAAGTTGTTGCTTAAATGTACATGCACTGCTATCTAGTGGAGATTTATCTAATGTTCGGTCTGAATACCTAACCATCAGCTACACATTCCTCCTATGTAGATCTGCCAAGACTGTGTCCATACAAAGGTTTAGATAAGCACAAATTTTAGTGTAAAAATGTAAATATTTTCTTACCCATCAGTTTTAACATATGTTTTGGGTACTCGAAAGAACCGTCTCAAGGGTGCTCATGACGGTTCTTTTGAGTACCCACAACATATATTTGGTTGAGAAATAAGAAAATTAATGTTTCGGTACGCACTCTTAACTAAAGGCCTGGTCCATGTGCATTCTTGTTTGACTATGTGATAATTACCAACACCTCTTGAGGAGCAAAGTGGCTCACTGGTAGAGTGCTGGACTTGAAAATGAGGGGCTGCTGGTTTGAGCCTTACCAGTGACACTACATTGTGTCTTTGAGCAAGACAATGTATCCTCTGCTTAGTAAAAGTCCTGTTATGACTGAAAAATTGTTGACTGGGGCCTAAAGTATCAACACAAGACCCAAGTCTCGTGAGCTGGCTCAATTTTATTGTTCTATTATATTTTATAAGTAGCTTTAAGCTTTTGTGCACATTTGCTTTCAAAGATAAATTCATCAATTCATTCATAATAAAATGGGACAGAACAAACAGAACCTTTTACAGTGAGTCATAACTAAGTTCAATTTCCACCTTTGTAGGGGAAGCTAATCGTATTCTTGACGAAGAACCAGATTTGTTAAATCTCCCACACGGCTTACCATCCCTAGCAACTATAGATGCAGCTAGAATGCGCCAGAAAGATGCTGCTAGATTAAAGAAAGGACATGATCTATTTCTCTAGTCTCATATTAAATTGTAATAGTTCTCTGTATATTGGTGCCGTATGGGCAGAACTTGTTCACATTAGAGATGAGGTTGGTTGAGTTGATGCTTTATGCACCAGTCAACAATTGTTCAGTCATATAAAGATGTTTTCCTGGGCTGAAACTGATTGTCTTACTCATGTACACTAGCAACCTCTTCAACCTCTTGGTCATGAGTTAGGTACTCTACCAATCAAGTAAGCCACAGTAAATACAGCAGGAAACATATAAGGAATATTAACCCTTAAAGCGCGAAGAAAAAATGCATCTGAAAATGTTGTCTGCTAAAGTCATCTGCTGCAAATAATTGCCGAACATTACTGACGAATTCAGTATCGAGGCAAACAGCTTGGACCCAGAACAGACTGCTCCTATAGGAGCAGTCTGATCTGGTTCCACACTGTTTGCCATAGAGGCTTCTTAAACATTTCAGCAGACGAGAAAAGCAGACGACTTTTGTTGCTATTGGCGCATTAAGGGTTAAAACTTAATCCTTGTCCTACTGGACCTGGATATAACTGTATTTGAAAACAGTACAGACCCAGATCAGAGCCAGCTAATCAAGATCCATAGTTTTATTTAGTCTATAAATCTATTGTAATATATCATGTGTTCATGTAATTGAATTGGCCGTAAAACAGAACCTGTATTAATTTACCTTTTTATCAGTTAACTGGTTTGCATAGTTTTAGAACTTTTATTGTGCATGTATTTTAGAATATTTAGGGTAGAATTTTGTCGAATCATTAGGTTGTTCAATGGAAAAGTACTGTTGCTGGTTAAGTTTTGTAAAAATTGTCTCATTTTTGTGGTGCCTGCTATAGTATGGCAGGAAACACAAGTCCAAGTCTCTCAGTCTGTTGTTTTGTGAGATAGTCATTTCAGCACTCCTGGCCCTGAGGTTATAAATGTTTTCGTGCTCAATTCAAGGGAGCATAAAATTTTAACTGCTCATAAAAACTGGATCACTGAAAAAGATAGGTATTTCATGCTTTTCATGCAGCTCTCATATGATGTATTTATCATGCTAATAAATGTTAAAATGCCAACAATTGTTGGCATTTTAACATTTATGAGCATGATAAATTTCGTGCTCAGCTAAGTTGAGCAAGGAAAAAGTTTTATAACCTCAAGGCCTGAGCTACGAGTTACCTTATTTGTAGTTGATGATTTATGACCTACACCTCTGCCTTCAGATGTCAATTTGAATTTTACTGCATACATTTTCATGAAAAAAAAACAACAACTTCCGAATCCTTGCTCAAGCTTAGGATTCCCACAAATAAGAAATAAAGGTGTTAAATGTTCCAAAATTGTAAACAGGAACATCTACCATAACTTTCAAATATATAATTGATAAATCTCATGTGTAATCTGTCCCGATATATCGCTTGTCCTAATATACGCTGTGTGTGCTGCATTAGTATATTCCAGCTTAATCCGCTGCTAATTCCCTTTATTGCTTCCTATAAACGTTTTATTGCTTCTAATGACTATCATTTGGCACTGCACAGAGAATGAGACTGACGTCTGAGTCATTTTAAGTACTGTAGGGTTGGTCAGTTTGGGTATTGATTTTGTCAGTTGAGCTCACTTTATACAAGCACTGGAATGTGTTTTCACGTTTATCTTGTAGACGAGGCTGATAGAATCTTGGACTCCGAGCCAAATTTACTGAAGCTGCCCCATGATCTCCCTACATTGGCAACAATAGACGCTGCAAGACAAGCTTTAAAAAAAGACTGAAATACTTGGAGGAATGGATAGTCCTTAACGATTTAGCTGCCATATTCCCAGGGGAGACTACTTAATGAAACTGGATGTCCTTGTTTTTGTATCTGAAACCTATTCCAAAGATGGGCTACATTTATAGGAACAAAAGAACAGCTCTCTTGTTAGAAAGGAACAAATCATTTTAAGCAGGAGTAGTCTCCCTTGATAGTGTATCCCCTCATAATTAAGTGCTCAATTTCATTTCATTTTTGGGAGCTGATATTGACATGGAGGACCATGTATATTGAGCTTTGCCCTTTAAGGCGCTTTGTCTGATAAAATATGAGCATTTTTTATCCAACACAAACAATCAAAACAAACATTTGATATCTAATAAGAGCCTTGATTGAGCAAAAATTAGATTGGATTATTTGTGTGGAATAAAAATGCTCATTTTAATCACCATAGTGACCTTATTTAACTTAGCATACAAAAGCAACTGCATTGTGATGAACATATATTTGATAAATATTTATTTTGATAAGAATCAAGACCTTACTGCACACTTCATAATACAGTGCAGTCCCTTTTATAACGCTATATATGCTTGTGTTCTATAGGAGTGGACCATGTTATAAGTAAATTGTGTTATATAAAGGGACAATTTTACAAAGGTCATTTTACTAAAATTCCTTTGTAAAATTCGATGGTAGAAAAAAGTTAGGAGCCGCATCATGACAGGTGTGTTATATAAGGGACTGTACTGTATTAAATGACAATGTTGATGTTTTTTGTTTGAAATTATGAAACGATCATGAAATTTTGGGCTGTGCTAATAATCCATGAGGTATGGACTGTTTTACTATGCATTTTGTCTGACATTATGTTAGCATTTCTTATACCAGCTGTAAACAGCTTGTTATTCATTAGATCAGTCTCATTGAAGCAGTTATCATGAGTAGTTTACAATCTTTGTTTTGACCAGGAATAAATAAAATATTTGCTTGTACAAGATATTGGTACATGTACAGTAAAACCTGTCTTAAACGGCCTCTCTCAAAAAGACCAAAAATTGGTTTTCAAGACCAATTATTGCTTTATGCAGGTCAAAAGTGTTGCTGAATGCTCCTTAATGCAGGTCAAAAGTATTGCTGAATGCTCCAAGGGGAGCATTCTGCAATACTTTTGACCTTCATTAAGCTACCATTCGTGTGTTAGTCATTTCAGCACTCCTGAGCTACAAATTACCTTATTTGTAGTTGATGATTTATGACCTACTCCTGTTTAAGATCTTTGTTTTGTCTTTAGAGTGGCCGTTTTAGACAGGTTTTACTATACTTATCACAATTATGTAATCGTTGAAGGTGCACACAAGCATTGGCCTGGTGTAGTCTTGACAGAGCTTTAGCTGCTAGCACACACAAGGAAGGCTCAGGTCAAAACTTAGACCTGTAGCCCCACTAGGTGGCTGTGCATGTATGTTGGAATGACTTGTGGTATAAGCCAAGCATTTATCACATTGCTCAAATATTGATATTGATAAAGCCTTCATTTCATTATCTTCCAACATAACAATGCAAGGTCAAATGAAAAGGTACTTATCATATTCTTGCTATCAGATAAACGGGCATGCATGTCTAAATAATGACATTGGCATATGTTCATTTGAGCTGGCGCAAACACTATACAGGCCAGCACATGAGATTTTGGTATTTATTGCATGTACAAAAAAGCCTCCAATAAGCACCCATGAGCACTTACAAATCCGATGCGGCTAGGTCTTAAATTTCAGTCTGAGTCTATCTATATCCATACTTTGTACATGCGAGCAGCGAAGATATGTGAAGGCTCACCTTAGCCTCTATTGCTCAACAATGCACTAAGTACCAAAATATGAGCTGGCTCACAATATGTATCTTTCCAATAAGCCACTTTAACAATGGATAAGTAATTTTCCAGATAAAAGTACATATAAATTATCTCGATACTCTACAAAAACATGGCTTGTGTGTAATTAAAAGAACCAGCTGTGAAACTTCTTTTAAATACCCACAACAGATTCTTTGATCAAGAAATCAGAAAATTATCAAAATGTTTACTAAATTTTTCCTGACATCTAGAAATATAAGAAGTGAGTGTCAGAGTAAAAAAAATCAGGAAATAAATTGAGGCTATTCCACTTTTCTATGTTTGGCATCCATGAGCAGATATTATTTGTTGGTGAAATGAGTTATCCAAAGATTCCATACTGTTTACATTGGTGTGCCATATTCTCAGTTTAATCCATTTAAGGTCACTGCCCATAGCAATAACCGTAACTCTAAATCATCAAGGGAGGTAATACTTGGTAGCGTTCGATTACGACAAAGTGTGATTTTACGCAACTATGATATGTTTTCTACAGACAGTAATGCCCGTTACATTGCACGTTGGTAATCTGAAAGTGATTGATATCACATTAAAAATGCAAACACAATTTTAAGTATAATGAACAGCAAAAGTTGGCATTCTTTACGGATACTGAACGATGGACGCTCAGCTCTGTGAGAAGAAAAAAATCAGTCAGTGTAATGGGACACGCATTATACCAGGGAAATGTCAGGCGACTGTTCGCGTTTTTTTTGACAGTCCACAACAACAATAATGATATAACTACTTGTATATAGATATATACGTGACTTTCTGGTTTTATTTTACCTGCATTAAAATTTCACCAAGACAGACTATCTCGTCACGTTCTCTAGCGTCTACTTGAACCTGACGTGCGCTAATGACGTCACTTGCTCTTATGACGTCATTATGCGTAAACGACAAGTATTGAACTTGACGTTGACGTTGAGAGTCCCTCGCTTTAGTTTGCGTCCTAAACAATTTGCCTTATGTCAAATTAATGCGTTCCAATATTTAGCTACAAGGGCTATCTTGGGCTAAGGTTGACTCAAGTATAGTCGTGAGTCTAAATTATAGTTAGGCCTACTCTAAATTTACTAAAGGTACGCGAGGAATTCTGCCATCAGGGTCTGCAGTCTGCAAACAACAAAGGCACAGACCAGCTTGCGCATCCGCACAGTCTGATCAGCGCCTTTGCTATTTACAAATTGAATAGTATCGCATATAAACTTGCTCCAAGCGAGACTTCAATATTCTATCTAGTCTCTGTGGCTGAGAGGGCTGGTTTTGGTATGATCTTATCGGAAACCCTGAAGACAGGTTTTGTCGCATCGATGCTCATATATGCATTTATATTCATGTAAATGCGGGCCCAATCCACAAACCCGTTGCATGTGATATGCACATAGAAAATGTCTAGCCCCTCTAGACTACTCGTGGCCAATTCCGCCCATGACCAACGCCTACGGGATCCGTACCAAAAATAATACCCGCTCCCCCTCCGCGCCAATGAATACCCCCTTTAGTAGCGGGAGGAGCGTGGGCATAAAAAGAACCTTTTTCATAAAAATGCGGGTCCAACCAAAGCATAGGTAAGTTATAGGTACTCAGTGAGACGGTTCTTTTGAGCACCCACAGCAAATATAAAAAAAAAATGAGCAATAAAATATTTACAATATTACGCTAAAATATTTGCTAATCTCCAAGTTTACTCTACATTTGACAAGTTTCAACCGAAAGATGTCCGTCAAGGGATAAATAGATCTAATAGAAATAAACCTCCTCTGGTCAAGTGTTAAGGTCTGGCCTTGCGTCGCGATCGAACATTAGTATGGCGCCCGAGACCGCAACAATGATTTAAAAGCATTTCAAATTTTTGGATGAGTACATGTAGTATATGCATCGATCAATTGAAACAGTACATTTTTCACCTCATTTAGACATGCAGAGTTACCCTGTGACCTTGAAAAACGGTAAATGTCCCCAAAACATTACATCTCTATCCTTATGATGTATCTATGCAAATTTGGTCAAAATATATATCGACTAGGTGTTCAGACAAAATGAAGATAGGATTCTTTTTACCGTGGGTGGGGTATTTTGGTATCGTTTTTGGTATTGAAAAGTCTTCTCATTAATGCATATAAATGTTCCAAGTATTTGGAATACATATAGTTTCATTTGGCAGTTCACAGTGAGGTATTTCAATCAATAGTGTTTTGTTTGTAAGGTATTAACATGCTTAGAAATAAGAAAAGCCTGCTTAGTTCATTATTTTGTAGTTTAGGGGGTAGGGATACTTATTTTGTAATATCTCACTAATTAGACGGTGAATTTTTTTTAAATTCTGTCATAATGCATCTTATATAATGATCACTTTCCTAAAAAAAAATGAGAAAAATTTATTTTTTTAAAGTATGTTTAAATATTGAATTATCAGTCAGTAATTGCTGAAAACGAATGCACAAATGTCGGTGAATGCTGGTTTGAAAGCGTTATATGAAGAAAAATACTTGTATAGCTGCAAAAGAATGGTTTGAGAAAAAGTTCTTAATTATTAATGGCTTCGCATGCTTGTTTGAAATTACGATTTTCAGATACAAAATTGAGTTACAGAATATTTTACTTGTCTTAATGAGTTTCCAAAAAGCTGCGTAAAAAAGCCAACATAGGCCATATAATGAAGAGCTGTAACTTTTGAACTGGACGGTAAATTTTCTTTAAAATGCGTTATTTTTCTTATAATATGATGTACTACAGAATATCAAAAAATGAAAAAATTATATTTTTTGGAAAAAAAATCGCCCAGGTGTGGGCAGTGACCTTAAGCCAAATGGGATTACCCATTCTTATCTATTTGACCAGTCCATTTTAAGGGCTGTTGGTATTTTTCATTTTTATTCAAATTTTAATAGATCATTCTGTAAGCAAACAGTGGAGACCCTGATCAGATGCTTGGTCTCCACTGTTTGCCTCTGTCCCACAAAAAGGATGCAAGGCTTATATGGGTTAAAGTTTAAACATAAAGTCCCATAGAGCCCTGGTTTTGAAGTAAGGAGTATTTCAACATTGATGCTTCAGAACTAGGCATTAAAAAGTTAGACGGTAAAATAATCTTTGAAGTTTGAGTCATGATTGGCATCCTAAAGGTTTGAAGCAATTGATTACAGTCGATGTTACAAAATTTTGATCACAGTTGCCTGCCAAAACAGCCTAGCCAAACAGTGCAGACTCAGATCAGGCTGCTTCTTCAGAAGCAGTCTGATCAGTATTTTCCATATTTGCTTTTCTGAATTCCAGCCCAGAAAACCAAAAATTTTATTTTAGAACTGAAAGAGAAGTGTTCGAAATTTTAGAACATTTATTGAATGCTTTTTTTCTGTATGCATTTTGTTTGTGTACCAGATACAGTAAAACCTTTAAGCGCCCACTCAAAAATAGACAAAAACAAAGATCTTAATGACAAATGGTAGCTTAATGAAGGTCAAAAGTATTGCAGAATGCTGCCCTTGGAGCATTCTGCATAACTTTTGACCTCCATTAAGCTATAATTGGTCTTGAAAACCAATTTTCGGTCTATTTGAGAGTAGCTGTTTTACACAGAGTTTACTGTTTATTTTTTAGATTTGAGAACTGACTTAGATGCTAAACATAGAACAGTATTGGCATAGTCTGATTTGTAGTTGTTTGATGTTTCTCATCAATATTTTTTGTATGCAATAAAAAATCGTTGTTATTTTTTAGATAAACATATAATATTCCTATGGAATTTGTTGTTTCTTACCCAACCAGGGAAGTTAACCCTTTACCTACACAAGTGGACCTGACAAGTTTTTTGTTTGTTTGATTTGATTCTTTACGTCCACTCAACAATCTTTCAGTTATGCAGGACGGGTCTTCCTGGGTTGAACCAGTACTAAGCTAGGATAAATGTGTCTTGCTCAAGGACCACAACGCAGTGATGCCGGTGAGGGGACCTGACAAGTAATTTCTTTGTTTTATGTACCAACATGAAAATTTATTTATATAATTATTCATAGAGGGTGGAGCTTAGTATGAATATTCATGAAGGAAAGGGCTAAAGCAAGTGAATATACCCATGAAATCTCTGCTATGTTTGTTGAATAATGGCAGCAATGTGTAACTACCCATCATTTAACTTTATATAATTTGCCCTTTATATAACGGAAATCCCTAAATGGGTACTTTTACAAACAATGAAGACCCAGATGAAATGCCGCATAATTTTAGCAAACAGTGCATTCCCTGATGAAATGCAACGTTGTGCTGCATTTCATCTGGGTCTCCACTGTTTGCCAAAATTATGTGGCATTTCATCAGCGTCTACACTGTTTGTAAAGGTAAAAAAGATCTTCAGACAAAATACAATATTTTTTTTAATTATAACCGGACACCCCTAGATATGTACATTTGTACAATGGACTATCCCAAGTTTATTGTATCATATCAGGTGGAAGAACCCATCAGAATACAAAGGGTCAAACAATGGGATCCAATTTTATGCTGAGAATTTTTGTCAAATATGAAGAAAACCGCTTTAACCTTTAAACGTTATTTTCCTCCATTCTTGAAACTGAAAATTGCCGACATTTAGGCTAAATTTCACTTTTCCCTCATAAAATAAAAATTCCTAATAATTCCCAGAGCTTGAAAAAATTATGCAATTCCCTTAAATTTCTTTGATGCATAGAAACCCTGTCTTATGTTGTTTACCATTCCTTATTTTATGCTTACTTGTGCCAGCAGACTACTGAATCACTTGAATCAGAGGTAGAGAGAGAATTTTCGCAATAAAAGTATGTGGGTGGAGTGAGGTTTGAACTCCTCACCCTTCTATTGCAGTCCATAGAAGACGGATTAGCCGAGATTACTAATCAGACTTGCTACAGACTCTACACAGACCAACAATGATAGCAAGCTGAACTTCCTACTTGTAGGGGTTGAAAGCTGCTGCAACTTGGAATACAGCCCAGACCCTTTATAACACACCTTCACTACTGCATAAACTCCCATTAAAATCCTATTAATGGCCCCCATTAAAATTTCCCATTAAAAATGGTCCCATTAATGGTCAATTTTAATGGTAAAATGCACTTTCAAAACTGAAAATCTGTCAAAATACCATTAACTCAAACCATTAATTGAAAAAAATAATGAGCATCATTTAAGCATTATTTTTAGTGTGTGAAAATTAATGGCCATTAAAACCTCCCATTATAATTGTTGCTGGTTAATTTTAATGCCCATTAATATGGTCTATTTTTCATGGCCATGAAAATTTTGGCCATTATTAGAACCATTATTAATGGCTTTTTATTTTTAATGGCCATTATAACAGAAAATGTAACTACAAATTTATGGGCATTAATTACCCATTAGTATATTGGATAGAAAATAATGGGCATCATTCTTTTAAATCAACAGCATATTAATGGGCATTAAATGCATAATTTAATGGCCATTAGATAAGCATGACAAATTTCTAATAAAAATATGTTAATGGTCATTAATTTTCTCTTATGCCCACTGCAATGTTTTCAAGATTCTATTTCTTGTGCTGCTTCCTGTTTCTCATTTAGAAGCAGGAAAGACAAGCAAGAATCTTGCCGGACTTTGGTTTAAGTCCCCTGTCATCTTAAGAGATAAACAGGCCAATTAACAAGTAAATGTTACCTTTTTATTTCTGAATCCTTCTATATATTGATGAAAATATAATTACCATTGGTGAATGCAACACATATACATTTTGATAAATTTAGGGCACAACCTTGCTGTATGTTAATAATAGAGATCAGAAATTCTGATAAATTAATAAATATAATATTTCAGAAAAAATATAAGTCTTAAATCATTTTTGTATATCATATTAATATTTTGTGAAAAAATAAGATTTTTCAAGGGGAGCTACTCTAATTTGCAACTCTTGTTTAAGTGATTTTAATGGCCATTAAATGTGTTTATTAGAATTATTGCATGTTTTGATCATTTTTCTCAGTCAGAAAGTAAAACAAAATTTTTTATTAAGATAATTGTAAAAATAAAGTATGGTATTTTCATGATTTTAGAGACATCTTTAAACATTAAATTGTGTACTTCTCATTATAATTGTCAAATTCTATCCCATTGTTACATATAGCATTTACCTGTTGGTATGTTTTATTTTTTTGAAAACTTAATTCATCTGGATATTCGGTTTTGTGACATAAAAACATAGTTTGAAACGTTATGAAATTTGTTAAAGGGGATGATAATGATACAGCATATATCCAATAAGTAAAGTCTAAGACATGATCAAATGGCTTTACACATTAGGCACACCAACAGTCTTAATGAAGCCTCATCAAGAGCGTTTAGAATAAAGTCTTTTTTTCTTTCTGATTCTATTGAGAAATGTTGCATTCTTTTACATGGAAATGAATTTTGAGTGTAAATGTTATTGGCCAAGTTGAATCCTTCTTAGGACACAGTCACATATAAAGAAAACCATATTAATTCAAAACTAATGGCCATTAATAAATAGTTTCGATTAACAATTGGCATGAAATTAGATTAGATCCATTAGATGCAACTTTAATGGCCATTAAATCCTGCTCAAAACTCATTTAGGCTAAATTAATGGCTTTGGATTTTGTATTTTCTTCAAAAATACACTAACTCTTTTTATTACTTCTCTTCTTTGTTCAGACTTATAGGCATGGTGGTCGAAGCCTGCTAACCAAGTAGTGCTTAAATTTATGAGACGCCTGACTGAAAATTTCAATCGCCATACTACTCGGACCTCGCGGGTTCCCGCTTCCATGGTGATTGTGCTTGTACTCAGAAGCAGTAATACACATGTTGTTGATGGACAAGCAGGGTTTGGTAGCATACATAACTTAGAATTATAGAACTGTTTGGAATGTTAAATTATGCACAAAATTTCTACAAATGCAAGATCCATAGAATACATGTTTGTGCTACAAGTTTAAAATTGATTACCAATTGATTACCAGTGTACCTCATTAAAACTCCCCTCACTGTATCACGGATTTCATTATTTCAATAAAGCATGGTCATGGCTCCCAAATGCATATTTTCCTATATCCTATGTATTCTTGCTGTTGCTAAATCCTGTTTCCAGGCTCTAGCTATGCTTGGTAGGAGAGCAGATTGGTTTGTGTCTGAAAAGGTAACAAAGGCCCACAATCTCCTTGATAAGCTTTAAAATTTCCTGGATAAATGCTGGAGAAATTTCTCCAGCATTTCTCCAGGATATGTTATGATTTTCGATGAAATTAATAGAGTTTGCCTTTAAAACTCATTTTCCTACAGCATTTCTCGAGGTAATTTTCTTTGTCTTCCTGAAATTTCAGTTTAATCACACAGGCAATTTCTTCATGAAACAAGAAATGTGGCGATTTTAATTTACAAGCACTGAATGGTGGAGCTCTTCATTACACAAACATACCTATGGATGCAATGTGCAGCAAGTTTTGAAGGCTGTAAAATGATAATGTTAAAAACTAACCTTTACATGAGTGTACAAATAATGGACAATATCAAATACTCTGATGATCATTTTATTGATGGCCATTATTAAAAAATTAATGGGTTAAGATGTTCAGTCCCAAAAATTAATGGCCATGAAAATATTGATCTCCCAACTTCAGTAATTTAAAATTCATGAACACATATTTCATGGCCATTATTAGACATGTAATGGGGTTTTCATGGCAATTAGTTTTTGTAATGGCCATTAATACTGCAAATTCATGGGCATTAAATCACCATAAAACAGAAAATAATGGCCCATTAAATTTTAATGGTCATCATTTCATACCAAGGGTAAAAATTAATGGTATTTTAATGATCATACTTGCTCTTGAATTAAATTAATGGCCATTACCACTTAAATAATGGCACATTGTTTCGTATAAATATTGGTTCCCGATATTTCACTGCTTTCTAATGCTAATGAATTGCATATTTATATATTTAATGGCCATTAAAATATCAAACATGCAAATTTACTACTTTTTAATGCCATCAATAGACACGAAAGGTTTTAATGGTCATTACTTTTTGTAGTGGCCATTACAGAATGCAAATTCATGGGCATTAAAACATCACAAAACGAAAATTAATGGACCATTATTTCTTTAAATGGTCATTAATAATACAGAAGGTGTAAATTAATCAAAAATTAATGATTTTACTTGCTCTTTAATGGCCGTTTCCGCTGAATTAATGGCCATTATAATGAATATTAATGACCGAACACACAAAACCATTAATTTTAAGAAACGAAAAGTAATGGATGATTTTAACAGGAATTTGATTATTAATGGCATTTTTATGGACTTTTAACGGAATTTAATGGGTTTTATGTGCAGTAGTGCTTGTTATAACAGGGATTTCAATATAGCAAGTTCATGTTGTTGCTCCTAAAAAACTGTTACCATGGAATTTTACAAAGTAATTGTAGGAAAATGACCATGAATGGTCATTTTCCTATAATTCCTTTGTAAAACTGTCACTTTATAACACAAGTCACTTATAACATGGTCCATTCCTATGGACTCCCAACATAGTGTTATAAAGGGACTGCACAGTATATTGTAAAAAGGTCTGGACTGGAACAGGCTATTGAATTTTCATTTTTGTTTTTGGTTTTAAGAAATTCAAGCACTGAGGTGGTATGACAAAAGACAATGACTGCAAGTAAAAGTAATGTCAAGTTTATTCAAGTATCATATTTAGCAAGAAATGCTTTTTCGAAGTCTGTGTTTCCTTGTATGAGTATAAAGGATGGTGTACCTCCATAGACTCTGTATCTAAAATAGAGAATAATGAAAATACTAAGGCTCAAGATAGATCTATTCAGGTATATTGACAAACAGTACAGGTCTAGAGGCGTTGTCAATGAACACAGTATCTCATCTGGGTCTGCACTATTTTCTTAGATCTAAACGATCTTCAACAACAGAATAAGAATTTTTGGACCTTGGAGGATTTCCAGACTCAATACCTGCTGCTTGGATTCTTCTCAAATTTTCAAAAGTTTATTAACCCATAGCCTGCAAGTCACAACTTTTGTCATCTACTCTCTCATCTGAATTTTGAACTCTGATCAGATTGCTGCCAAACTTAGTGTTGCAAATAATATGGACCCAGATCAGACTGCTCTCTTGGCACTAAGTTGGCAGCAATCTGATCAGAGTTCATATTGTTTGTTTCCATGAAAAAATCTTGTATGAAGTGCACCTGGATATATGCAGCAAACATTAAAAGCAAACTGCATGCACTTCTTCAGACCTTTACAAAAACACGAGCAAAGTTTAAAAAAGATCCAGCTAAAATTGATGGAGGTGTTGCGTTCACAAGATTGGACACAATTTCTCACTGACCATCGGATAGACGACAGTCAGACGGACGGACGCATGGGGAAAAACAATATGTCTCCCGACCCTGGGGGGGGGATATAATACTAGTGGTGGGATAAGGGTGAAATATAATAAGTATAGGACTCGCCACCGAAAACGCTGTCTTCGGAGTTTGCCATCAGGTAATGCTCAAACCAGAGGCCTTCAGATAAGAGTATGTAATTGAAAATCATTATTTATCAACCAAAACATGAGTTTAAATTGATGGGTAAGAAATAATATCAATTTTCTGTTCAAAATTGTTGACTTATTGGACCTATGAACCAACTTGAGCAGATAGAGATTGCAGGAAAAAAATATTGTAATATTGCATGAAGCAAATTAGGGTATTTTACTTTGGCAGAAGTGAATAACAAAGATGCTGATCAGACTGTGAGCACAGTCTGCTCTGCACCATAGTTGTAGATAATCTTATGCAACAAAATCAGTTTTTTTGGTAATGGGGGCCATATGACATTACATGTTCAAGGGATGTGAAACAAACACTGTAAACCAACTACAGTCCAACTATGTTTTATGACAATATACAAATTCATTTTCTACGGAAGCCTATATGTGACATTGTGTTTTGTGGTATGACATTTTGATTTCGGTGTTTTAACTTTTTACTTTCGTATTTTGAGTTTTTTGTTATGTGTTCTGTGTACGATTTTGTTCATTTTAAACGGCGCAATTCAAGAGGTAGAGACAAGATATAGACGAAAAGACGGGCGAAAAAACGAAGCTGTAAGTATTTTAATGCAATCATTGTACATAGTGTAGGGGCCAAATCTCAAATTTTGAGTTCTGTTGCACCCCCCAGGAAGAAAAACTTGGTCACCATTTTCAGTCAGGGACATGTCTTGGGGCCTTGGAAACCCATGTTTTACTAAGTTTTCTGTGGTCATTTTTAGGTAAATGGCCTGTAACCAACGTTACCCTACTAACATAGAAAAAAGTAATATGCAAAATAAAAGACTAATAAAATATTTTCCAAAAATATAAAATAAATTATTTGAACTTTAGATGTTTGATCTAGTCATAAACATCAATTGCAGACATCTGTGAGATATATTTTCGCTCAACAGCGTGACGTATGTTACATTTTATACGAAATTGCAGATAATGACTTTATAGATAGCATATGTGAATGTACCATGTTCCCTAACCACAGTAAGAAACACTTGGTTACTATTTCCAGTCAGTGACATGTCTTGTGGCCTTCGAAACCCATGCTTTACTATGACATTTTGGTCAGTTGTCAGTAAATGGCCTGTAATCAATGTTACCCTACTGACTTTAAAAATAGCAACACAAAATACAAGACTAATGGGATATTTCCCAATAGTATTAATGAAATTATTTGAGCTTTACATGCTTGAGCTAGACTTAAACACCAATTTGAGACATCTGTGTAGTGTATTTCTGTTGTTCAGAGTTACTTATGTTACATTTTTTTATGAAATTGCAAAATAAGACTTTATAGATTACATATTAGAGTAAACCATGTTCCCCAACCTTAAATATGTGATAAAGATCTCTCTTCAAATGGTGAATGTCCATTCTTACATATTAAAGCTACTTATAACTTGTAACTGGCGATAGAGGTAGCAAAATAAACGTTTAAATATGCTTATTAGCATGTTACATCTACCGGCTTACATAGTTTCTATCTGACCTTGTTTACATTGCATTGGAATGTACAATGTCTTCGTTCATCTCTGTCAGAGTGAAATAAAATAATAATGTAATACCCAGAGTTAACGACGATGGAAAGTTTGCTGCTGTTAATATATAAAAGGTAACGTAGTTAACAGCATTGGCCTTTGCATAAATAGATAAAACACTAAAGTGTGGAAAGTAGACTCAAATTCTTCCTTAGCCTTATGACATAGCCTGTCGACAAGGTTAGATTTGAGTCTACTCTCTATCTTTTTTAAATAACTTCAATTATAGTCGAATTATTTAAAATAAACAATAAAATAAGAGAGTTCTGCAATTTTGATTGATTCTGTTACTTTGATATGACAGTTAGCAGATTTTTTACCAATGGTTCATAACAATAAACATAATATCTACTTCATGATTCAAATAGTTGACTGAATGTTTTATTACGTTTCCTGTTGTCTAGGTCTGTAAATTACATTACCATATAAAATCAGGATAGAAAATATGTAAGCCAGTACAAGTTACATGCTAATAAGCGTATTTAAATATTGTTTTCATTACTGTTACAAGTTATAAACTGTTGCAAATATGTTAAAATGGTAATTAACCATTATAATGGAGACCAACATTATAAAATTAAGGCTTCGGAACATGTTTTATTCTAATATGTAATTAAAAGTCATTATAAGCAAGTTTGTATAAAACGTAACATACGTAACGCTGACGAGCAGAAACCTATCTCACAGATGTCTGCAATTAGTGTTTATGTCTAGGTCAAACATTTAAAGCTCAAATTAGTTCATTGATACTGTTGGAAAATATCCTATTAGGGTAAGTGTGTCTTGGTTGGTCTTTCGGTGACAAAGGCTCTTAATAAGGTTATTCAACGATGTAAACATGCTACGAACGCAGCCGTCATTCACAACATTGGATCAGCTGACAGCTTCAGTGTATGTGTCTTTCATCAGTTAATTAAAGGTCATGTCTCATGTTTTGAGAAATTACATCAGGAAAGATTTATCTAATACAAATTGACAAACATAATTAGTTGTTTTAATATTTCTGATTTGCATGATGAGGAAACCAATCCCTTAGTTGGGATGCTCGCCATCTTAACATATAGTGAATCTGTTTTTCAACCATATCAGTTTGCTGAAACAGTGATTTGTTGCATATAAGGTTTGTCTTTATATTACAGTATCATATTACATGTATTAACCAGCGCAATATACGAGATTAGCTAGCACTTGTAACTGGCAACAAACAGTACTAAATATTTGTAATCTTAATATGGCACTACACTTAAAATCAAATGGAAATGATTTTGTTTTACTGTAGACAAGACAGCCCTCGAACAATGTTAGTATTAAAAAATGGGTACAATAATGAGTCAGTTTATGACTAAAATGCTATCTACAAGCTGCTATCCATAGTATTATTCACATTTTCCGATGGCTCTGCATACAATTAGCCTAATTCAGTCAATCTTTGAAACCAACAAACTGACCATAAGTCTCATACTTTTCATCTCATAGATAATGTGCAAACATGTATAATTGTTATAATAACTCCAACAGTGCAAAAAAAACAACACAAAACTACATTATTAACAATGTAAGAAAACCAATAGCTGTGTTTTAGTTGTAACATCTTTTTTTCAACTGACAATCATTTGACAACTTAATCTGTGGACTTAATTCAGAGATTTAAACCATTTGCTGAATTTTGTTGTGTCATGTTTATGATTCAAGTTGAAACTCCTGAAAATAGACTTTCAAAAAGATTCAATAACTGACAAAAGATTTGC
This sequence comes from Loripinus fragilis, assembly GCA_964019695.1. NCBI lineage: Eukaryota > Metazoa > Mollusca > Bivalvia > Lucinida > Lucinidae > Loripinus > Loripinus fragilis. The sequence continues at coordinate 4,761,593 of OZ026518.1, read as the reverse complement.
AATTAATGTTACCATGAAATATCTTTATAGCTTTGTAATTAGTGTTACCACATACTATGTTTTTCAGTCTATGAGTATGGCTTTACCTTAACTTTTCTTAATAACATACAAACGAGTTTCTTTCAAAATTGCTGTATAATATAATAAAATAATAAGCATTACAATATGACATAAAAGACTGGTGCTTAACAAAAGTAGAGAAGATTGCTATTGTGACAGGTGAAACATTGTTGTTATTTGTTTTCAAAATGTAATTGCCAACAGTGAAAATTAAATGTATTAAGCATACAAGAAAACCTGTTTAGGCTAGATCTACAAAACATCAGGTACATTTGGGTATAAACCATGCTACTTCTGTTCCGATAAATACTTTGGTTGATATTATGTTTGCAGCCTTTAAAAAATGAGTTAGAAATTTTAGATTACATGTATAGCAAAATGCAGTCAAGACCTAAAATGTTCTGTGTCTCTTCTTCACAGTACCGTTTGTTAGTCTGCAATCTGTGATTGTGACATTTCCTGGTCATACTCACTTTTTAGCAAACATAGTTTTTTTCAAGCCTGATAAAATACTTCTAATGGCAAAAAAAGCCAGAACTTGAAGGAAAAATACATTTAAGCTAAAATAATGGCAGTGTGCTGTTACATATGTTATGGACTTACCTTACATATACATTTAGTGTAAAGGGTATATAACTTGTAAACCAGCTAATCATCAAATCTGACCAGTCTGTTACCCATTCGCTCTTGTTAAAAGAAGGCTTAACCAGAACTTTATTAGTTTTAAGATTTGTCCTTCTTTGTATAAAAGCAACAGAAAGCCCCTGCTCTGGAACACACCTGGCACTATCATCTCTGTCTGCCACCAGATGCAGGAAATATTGCTTTGATATTTTTACTTGTATTTTTTAATTGATATACGGTATCTTCAGTCCAATATTTGAATCATGAAGTAAATATCATGTATATTGCCATTGACAAAAAAAATGCAAATAGCCATATCAAAGTAACAGAACCAAACAAACAAAGCTCTTATATTAGTGTTTATTTAGAATAATTTGTCTGTAATCGAAGTTATTAAAAACATGTTGAGAGTAGACTTAAATTTTACCTTCTGCGTAGTCGGGCATTGGCAAAAAATTTGAGTTTATTCTCCACAAATTCTATTATCTTTATCCATTTATACAAAACATCATTTTGTTACCTACGTTACCTTATTTATATATTGACAGAAATTAAATATCCATGGTAGTTATACCTGTTTGTTTAGTCGCTATTTAATTTCATTGTGAAAGAGATGAAGGAAGACAGTGCCCATCCCAGTGCAATGTAAATGGACGAAAATAAAATATGTACGCCATTAGAAGTGATTCGCTTATAAGCATCTTGAAATATTTATTTTACTACACTTTATAGGCAGTTGCAATTGATAAATTGCTTCAAATATGTGAAAATGAAAATTTTTCATTAGAATCGAAATCTTTATTACACATTTATGGTTGTGGAACATGGTTTATTCTGATATGCAATCTTTTAAGTTATTATCTGCAATTTCATAAAAAATGTAACATAAATAACTCTGGAGAGCAGAAGTACACATCACAGATTTTTTCAATTGATATTTATGTCTAGCTGAAACGTGTGGAGCTCAAATAGTTTCATTAATACTATTGGAAAATATCCTTTTGGTCTTGTCTTTTTTGTTGGTATTTTTAATGTTATTAGGGTAATATTGATAACAGGCCTTTTACAGACAACTGATCAAAGAAAACTTAGACAAACATGGGTTTCTAAGGCCACAGGACATGTCTCTGACTGAAAATGGTAACCAAGCTTTTCTTCCTGTGGTTGGGTAGCTATCACAAAGTAAAAAATATACAGGTCATGCTACAAAGTGGGTTCTCTCTCTCTCTCTCTCTCTCTCTGTGTGTGTGTGTGTGTGTGTGTGTGTGTGTGTGTGTGTGTGTGTGTGTGTGTGTGTGTGTGTGTGTGTGAAAGCATTCAAATAGACCCAAGACAATTAAATACAACACAATTTGGTCCCTTATAATAGTTTAACCAAATTTGTTATGGAAATTTGTTCTGAGATTTTATTTTGTAGGTCTCATGCAGTGCATGAAAGGCAAAACGTATCTTTCTATCTATCTATCTATCTATCTATCTATCTATCTATCTATCTATCTATCTATCTATCTATCTATCTATCTATCTACGTACATGTATATTTACTGAATATACCTATCTATCCATCCATATATTAATCTATCTATGAGTGTATCTGTCTTTCTGGAAATAACTAAATTGTACTCAATCACTGTTTGTGAGCGCAGTGTGTCCTACTTGAGATCTTTGGTTTTACTATAAAAATGCAATAATTGTACCTATTAGACCTTAAAATTCGGCAGTTTCACTGATATCAAACCATTTTTGTTCTAAAAAGAACTATAATAGTTGTTTAAATGCATGTATATTATGTGAAACCAGTCAGCAAAACACAGCACAGAAAACGTATATTTGTGCATCCGAAGCTGTTTTATTATTAATAATTAATAATATTCATAATTTATCATTTTTATTTTCAGGTACAATCATGTCTCTGCAAGATTAATGTTGTAATTTTGCTACACAGTGTAGAGTTGTTAATTTGTTCCATCATACCTCCCTCAAAAGAAAGGCCAATCTAGAGTACAACTAATTCTGGTATATTTTGACAAATGATAAAGTTTGTGTATCATTGATTTACATTATGTGGAAGACGATTAATATGTAGCCTAAACACACACAAAAAAACAACAACAAAAAACAAAATCACGACAACGATTTCAGCATTCAGACAAAAAACAAAATCATGACAACGATTTCAGCATTCAGAACCCATCTCATATTTAGATGTTTTGAACTATTCTAGATAGGCCAGATGATCGACGTTGTGACCTAGGCACATAGAATTGTGCTTCTACAACCCTTTTTAGACACACAGCTGCAGACTCAGTTGTTGGATTTACATCTTCATGTTCAGAAACTGTGTTTTCAATCAGCAATAGAGACATGGCGGGAAACGCTGATGCGCCAGTGATTACATTAATTGATACGCTTTTTAAAGACCTGAGAGATACAGGATAATTTCAAGACACTAACTCCATTTTATGTTGAATGTATCCCTCTCTGTTTTATTGATCTCATTAAGCAGAACTAGATAGAAGCGCCCAAAGCAGATGAGTATGACCAAGAAATGCCACAAGCATAGACCACAAACTAACCCATGACACCAAAGGGGAAGATACAAAGAAGACTGACAGCCACACAACAACATAATTAAAGTATAGCAACCAGCTTTCTATACCTCAGCAAGGTGACAACAAACTAGAAAGGACAATAAGAAGTAAACAATAAAACACAATGGGAGCCACAACAAACAATGAATCATCAAAACAGAATCACCACCTCAGAATGGACAGTAGCCGAGGCCACTTGGGGTGAAAACATCTATGTGTCTTCTTTTGTGGATGTTTTATGGTTTTTTTTCTGTATTGTGTTTGCTATGCCTTTGTGCGCGTCTGTTTATATGTGCCTTGTGGTCACCTTCTGGGAAAGGGCTGACTTCTTGGCTCGCGTTTGTGGTGTCAAACTGCGAGTATGTCACTTTCCCATTGGTATCCTGGATCAGGTGTGGTACTTGATTGTATCGATTCCTGATCTTTGCACCCTTACTTACTTTGATCCACATCTGAACTAAGGGTGAGGTTGGCGCCGTGAAACCAGTATAAGCCCTCGAGTAAAATATTTTACTGACCTTTCCAAGGCGGCATTTCTTTTGTGGATCATTTGTGTTATTAATGTCTTGTGTTTGGCATGCTTTCCCGTCTGTTTATTGCTGCTGTGTGGTCACTTGCTGGGAAAGGGCTGACCTATTGGCTCTTGTTTGTGATGTTTAATTGTGTTTTTATCACTTTCACATGTGGTATCCTGGGTCAGGTGTGGTACTTGATTGTATCGTTTCCTGTTCTTTGGCGTCTTTCTTACTTAGATATATTTTACTGGCCAGATATGTGCCCTAGTTGCCGCCGTTGTTAAAACACAAAGAGTGTTTAGCTCACATAGTGGCTCTCTTAACTTTTGTAAAACTGGAATCTCCATTCAATAAGAGCGCAGAGAAAATGTTGATATACATAAAGGATAGCCTGATATACTATACTCAATGGTCACACTCAGTTTGAAACACAAGTAGATCAAGTTGATATAACAACTTGTAAAGAAATGTATAGTAAGAAGATGTGTTAAATGAATTCCTGGTAATACTGAGCCTTATAAAGCCCAAGAACTGATTTTGAAACGTCAATAAATGTATTCATTGGACTTAGACCTACTGAAAAAACTCTGAAACACACAGGTTTTACTTTATATACATGTACCAGTGAACACAAGTTCTATTAACTACTTTCACCTGCAGTAGATTTGCTTAATATGATTTCAGTGGTGGTAGGAAATTAGGAGGTTTGCTTTGCTTTGACAGTTCCAATTTAAGGACTTGTCTATAAATGAGAGGGTTTGGACCTGATGCTGTGTCTGCTGTCAGGCCCACTAGGGTTTAACTGTTTGATTTCTTTTGCTACAGTATTCAGTTGTATGTACTATTGAGTCCTTATCTTTGCTTTATATCCTTTTTATATCTTGTTTTATTGTACTTGGAGACAATTCATGGATAAGTTAGGGATCTTTCATGCGAAACCAAACATATATGTGGCTTGATCCACATCAGAATTAAGGGTGAGGTTGGTACCGTGAAACAAGTTTGAGCCCTCCAATAATTTTCTTACTGACCATACCAAGGTGGTATTTCTTTTGTGGATCTTCTTTGTGTTTGTCTTTGCTATATTGTCTTGTCTGTGTCATACAGCCTTGTGGTCACCTGCGAGGAAATGACTGACTCCTTGGCTCTCCTGTATCTACTATTTTGGTGTATTTGTCACTTTCCCAAATGGTATCCTGGGTCAGGTGTGGTACTTGATTGTATCGGTTCCAGAACTTTGACTCCTTCCCTACTTTGCATTGCATACACATGGCAGACACATAACACTTTGAAGCTTTTACATCATTCATAGAAGAGCAACGAAATATAATCCTAAATAATTTTATTTTTAAAACCTTGTATTTGCTTAACATATGAAATTAGCAGTAGTTGTCGCACAAATTAACACTTACACGTACTCTGTGTGTTGGCTCACCAGGATTCAACTTTTGGCTTTTATTTCCTCCAGTGCTTCAGTAGCAATGTGAATTGTCAGAGTAAGCGTTGTTTCTGTTAACTCTTCATATCTTTTAACCACCATGGTTTTACCTATGATTCCTTTGTTTTCTGTGTTGATTTATTGATGAGTTAGGAACCTCCACGCGGGCCATTCAAATACATGTTTTAGAATCACATCAAAAGTGAGGATTAGGACTGAACCATCGTAAAGTTAACTTAAATCCACTATTAACGCATTACTGACCATTCCAAGTTGGTGTTTTGTTGTGGTTACCATCTGTTTGGGAAATAGCTGCTTACTCGGTTCACTATATGTCATTTGTTTGCTCCCATCAATCTCGTTGTGACCCTTTTACCTTGTGGTTTTATGGGCAGGGTCTAGAATCTAATTGTATCCGTTCCTGACATTGCGTTGCTTACTTTCCAAGTAAATAATTTTTTGGTTTATTTAGATGAATGAAATCTTCATTCTGAATTAAGTTAATACAGATTTTTTCAAGGTTCAATCTACATTACTTAAAATTTCCATGAGATGAACGTATGATTTCAATTTAAACTAAGAGAAACATAGATGGATTGGCAAAAATGTTTTTGCTTTCTGACTTTGACGCGATGTACTTTGGTTACACAGCCACAACAAAGTAATTAGCATACATGAAACGGGGGTGTGTTTTGACAAAGAACGAGACTTTTACGGAAGTTGGTGCTACATCTCCTGGGGGAAGAGAGACAAAGGCATTGGGCCTTTATTAATAAAGCAAAAGATATAGGTCAAGGGTCACTGTGTTGACCAATTAGAACTTGGTTTCAGTTTAGGTCAATGTCTCCGAGCAAACACAGGATTTTGAGGAGATGCCTTATTAACGCTTTGGTGATTGTAGACACAATATTTAACGAGATCTTGAAGGTGGACATAAAAATTGCTGTGTCAATGGAGCTTAAAATTTAAGTCAAAGTCATCGGATTAAGATGCGTGCTGACTGAAGATGTTGAGAGGATGCCTTATGCCTTATGCCTTATGTTTGATAGTGTTAGGCATTTTGGTTGATGAGAGCACAAGGGTTGACATACAAATAAAAAATACTAGCCATTGGAGCTTGTAAAACATAGGTCACTGGTTTAGTGTGCTAGCCATTTCAGCATGTTGAGCAGATACTTTACAGCAGTCTGATGGTGGTATGCATTAAAATAAAAATCACATTTGATGCTCTTTTATTAAAATAAACTTTTACTTTTTGCCTTAGGACTTGTTCTTTACAAGTTAGAGACAAACGAAAAGTGCCAGGTTTCCTCAGTCGTTAGTGCCAGGTTTCGTTAGTCGTTCAGTGTACCTGCATTAATTTTGTTATTCTTGTAAAATAAAAGTATATTGGGACCAGTAGTTTACACGCCAAATATGAGTAGTTGCATTGTATAATCTTTAACATATGAGCCTCATCATGAGAAAACCTGGCATTGCGGATTTCTAACAGGTCCAACACAAACTTGGCTGTGTAGCTATAGACAAATAAATGTTTATAGAAAAATGAATACAAACTGAATTGCATTTTTACACATACAGAAAACAAATGCGCAGATCAGCTGTGCGTCCACTGGGAAACTGATAAAACATTGAAACAGTGACCATAAGCCTTATCGCTAGACATCTCGTTTTCGAATTTCGAATTTTCCAACTTTCTATGTTGGGCTTTTTCTAAGCTTCAAAAACTTGCTATAATTAAGAAATAGATCAGCTCTAGCAGTGGACTATTGAGTAATAATTCACTGTTTGGAGGTCAGTTGTAAAAAAGATCAAATCATGAGCGCACAGCACGAGTGATTCATCTTTGTACAACTGACCGACAAACAGTGAATTTTTACTCAGCAATTAATGCAATAGAGCTGATCTATTTCGATTTTAACACACAATAAACGACGAAAATACATTTGAAGTCTTCAGCTTCTTCCAACTTTCCGCCATTGCACTGAGGAAGTCCCACCAATAGTTGGATTGTGTCGCATATATTTACATGTATAAGTTACGTCTTTCAAGCGTAGAAACGACGTTACACCGTCTAACGCAATGGCTGACGTCATTTTGCTGTAACAAATGACGTCAGATAGCGCGCGTCTTCCTCGCGCTTTCAAAGCTGTGAATTATTGTTTGATATATCACGGTTTTTAGCATTGGCTCTATAGGCGAGGTGTGTTAGAATCTTGAAATAAGATATTAATCTCAAATTATTGTGTTGACCAGCATGTTAGGACACATCTAATCAGTGTCTTTTTGTTCTCACATTTCAAAATGCAGGTTTCTTATGTCGTGGCTCATATATGAATTTGCATACATATGTATGTTTTGTGTATGATGTTGTAGGCCTACATCATTTTAAACAACACAATTCATAGGGATAGAACCAAGATGGCAATACAAAAGGTAAGAAAAACAAAAGTACAAGTATTTTAATGCATCCTGTGTAACGTTTTTTACATTTGAAATCGATGCAGCTGGTAAATATATCAGTCCAAAAAGTCTACTGTAGGTCTTACGTTCAACCATGCTATCTGTGAAAGTATTCAAATAGATCTATGACAATTCTGTACACGACATGTTGACTCATTTAAATAGTCACAATTTATTTATTCTGTTAGTCGAATAAAGTGCAATCGAAAATTAGATGGCATTAAATGCAAAACGTATCTATCTATCAATCTACTTCCACCGCCTTCCCATATCCGATACACTATCTATTGTGTCTCTGCCTGTCTGTATGTATGTTTGTCTGCTGCCAAAATTTGAAGGGGTACTGGGATGCCTTTTTATCATAGAACTAGCATGCGAAAACTCAAAGCCAAAATACAATATACAAAAGTTTAAACACAAAAGACAAAAGTAAAAAGCTGAAAGTTAAAACACAAAAGGCAAAAGACAATAAAGGAAAGAAACCTTTCTGAAGACAAAATATAAAACACAAAAGGCAAAACACAAAAGATGAAGTAAAAGGGCCAAAGATAAAAGTCAAATGAATAAAAACAGTATATAATTACACATATAGCCTTGTAATATAACAATGTCTGTTCACACCACCACATGAGACAGACAGACAGACAGACAGACAGGCAGGTAGAAAGACAGACAGACAGACAGGCAGGCAGGTAGACAGGCAGACAGACAGACAGACAAACAGACAGACATGTAGATAACCCCAAGAAACTTAAAGGGTGGTGGGTGGGTATAGGGTAGGCAATGGAAAACAGCTTTATATACAACAGCAGAATCTAGGGTGAAGAGCCCCTCCCTGGTGATCTCGACCACTGTCCGTTCTAAGGCATTGATTATGTTGTTAATTCATTATTTCTTCTTGCTCTCATTGTGTGTGGGGTTATTGTATGCTCTTCTAATTCTGTGGTGTAGTTCGTAGTGATTTTATACATGTAGTTTTGCAGTCATTTTGCTGGGAAAAAGAGCCAGAAAACTGATTGCGTAACTTTGAATGCTTTCTTGCTGTCATGTGACTGTCTGTGTACTGTGTCTCGCCATCATAGTGATTATGGAATTTCCTTGTAATACGAGGGATGATCCTAAAGTTCTGATCCTGGCGTGATATTTCTGTAACCAGCAGTGCAACATGCATGAAAATTGTACCAAATAATAATATATTCTTTGTCTATACTCCGCTCTGGCAAGTTTTTATGTAACTTGAAGAAGTGCCGGGTAATCTACCCTGAAACAGCCATACCCCCAATGCACTGACCTATCATGCAGACTGTGCATATAAGAGACCTCACAATTTAGACAAGAGTAGTCTCAGCAATTCATTTTTATGGCTGCTCAATATTCATCCAGCAGTCAATATTTTCCATACATATGGCGAAGTTTCTATATGATCTCGGCTTCCTGGGCCCTTAAATGTATGGCTATGCAACGGTCAGCTATATTAAGATTTTGGACCACTTGATGTTTTGACCGACCCATACTTCCGTAACAGCAGCTGTATTAAAAATAAAACAGATTTAAGGCAATCTTAGATGAATTGTCTTTTATCTGAAGCAATCATGAATAGTCGGTATCGTCGGAGACTGATAGTAACCCACATAAGAAAATTTAAACGAGACCACAAATTAGGTCAATATTCGGAGGTACACAAATTTGCATGTGTATATCTAAAACCAAAACAAAATCAATTGTCCAAATGAACACTATATCGTTAAATGATGCAATATGGGATTATATTGAGCACAAAGCATCCATCTGAAACCAATAACAACTTTGAAAATTCTTATTCAAAATCGACCATTTTTTAAATAAAAATTAAACTTTTTACAATATTCCAATTAAGATGAAGATATTTCGAAATCAAAATAGTATTGGTCTTAAATATTTTGCCGATATTAGGTTCGGCATGTTTTTAGTCCAAATTAATAGACAAAAATGGAATATTCTCGGAAATGAAAATTCTGCAATGTACTCAAAATGACGTAGTTGTCCATTTCAATGACGTCATAAGAAATGCACAGTGTGCTATAAATATTGAATCGACACAACATGTCGCCATTCTTACATTAAAATGGACATTATAAGTAACAAAAAGTAAAAATTCAATGCAGTTATATGTTGTGGTTATAAAGATGTGGGGCTTGAAAGATACAGATTCAAATATTATTATAATTCTGTTACATGAAAAACAAGCCAGTGGTATGGAGTGGGCCATATATAATGTGCTGTAATTATTAAACGAAACAGTACAGCGAGAAAATACTAGCATCATTATAAAGGTAAACGCTAGTTCTTTTGAATGGTGCATGGTATGCGTCTCAAGAACGTCTCTGGACAAAGATACAAGGTAACGATCAGAACTTTTTGATCATCCCTCGTACTTACTTGTTTTCTTATACAGACTGAAAAACAGACAGACTGAAAGGTGGACAGAAGGACAGACAGGCGGACAGACAGACCGACAGGTGACTAAACTCAAGCATTTTTGTAGGCGGGGGGGTGGATATGGGGTAGACGGTAGAAAAATGCATGTAGGCAAACAGAATGGTAGATAAACTAAAAAAAATTATATGGCAGTGGGACTGTGACGTTTGAAAACAGCATTTAAACTGACTGACAGACTGACAGACAGATAACCTCAAGATAGATAGATAGATAGATAGATAGATAGATAGATAGACAGACAGACAGACAGACAGACAGACAGACAGACAGACAGACAGACAGACAGACAGACAGAGATAGATAGATAGATAGATAGATGGATAATGTTTTGCCTTTAATGCCATCTTATTTTCTATTGCACCGCATCAGATCTAGACCTTCAGAATAAAATCTCAAAATTAATTTCTGTAACAATTTAAATGGATCGAACTATTATAGTGAGTCAAACTATATTATATTGAAAAGTACTGGGTCTATGTGACTACTTTCACGGGGAGAACCCAGTATGTAGCATAATCAAACCGAAAGCCTCCGGTAGACTTTTTGACTGTGATAGTTACATGTACCGGCTTGATCGATTTCAATTATATAAAAACTATCATTACGACGGATGAATTAAAACACTTATACTTTCGCTTTTCTTTCCTCGTTTGATCTCCATCTTGGCTCTACCTCGTGAATTGTGCCGTTTAAAATGTGCAATATTATAAAAAACACAAAAGTAAATAGTTAAAACGCCGAAATCAAAAGGACATAACACAAAACACAATGTCACATATAGGCTTCCGTAATTTTCTGACTGAGCATACTGTAAGTAAGTATTTGAATCCTTTTTATTATAATGTCATTGTTATGAACAAGGACAATATTAGGCCTCCAGATAAGGGTGTGTAGTTGAAAACTATATTCAAAACATATGTTGTGGGTGCACGATAGAATTGTCTCAATCGGTTCTTTTGAGCACCCAAAACACATAATGAAATGTATGGGTAAGATAATATTAATAATTTCACCCTCAAAAAGTTTGCTTATCTGGACATATGCATTTTCTACCAACCTTTCATGCTTCAGTAATTCTAACAAGGTTAAATCTTTGCCAGCTTTATATAGCTTCTGCTTTTCTCTATCTTCAAAATAAACCTGGAAATAAATACCAGAATGTTGAGAGAATTTTTTTATCATAGAGGATCTTACAAAAGTGCTAATGTATTGTTGAATATATTAAACAAAGTGAGGAAAGGAGATTAAATGGGAGACTTTTGTCCTATCAGATTAGTTACCGGTATTTTTTTGGGGGATGCAGAAACTGTTAATCATAACACCTCAAAATGGAAGCAAAATAGCATTTCAAGTATCAATTTAGTTTTGTTGGAGATTATTAAGTCAGTAAGACAGGGCAATACGAGACCAAAAAAGAGTCTATTACATTACATTGTATTATCAATGTATTAGTGATGTCAAACGAAAGTTTAGACATCATTAATTTTAATGATACGAAAACGTCTGGTACACTTATATTACTATTTTGATATTTTAGCATAATTTTCTTGTTAAAATTGCTCACTAAAACAGGCCAAATTTAGTGTTACAAGTACTAGACACCTGCATGGGATAAGCAGATCTTGTGGATTGGATAAACAGGTCATGTGGATGAGATAAGCAGATCAGGTCAATGGGAAAAGTTGATCAGGTAGATGGGATGAGAAGGTCAGGTGGATTGGATAGATTCTGCACAGCTTTTTGCTTATGGAACAGCTTGACTGGAGAGGTAAGTAGGCAGGAAAAATGTTTTCAGAATTCTTACTTGGAGAGGTATATCATAAGCTATGGGGTCAGAAATTTAATTTTAAGGAGCCATGAGGGGATACATACAACATACCTTGGGCCTCGCAAAGGTAAACTGGTCTTCGGTGGTTTGCAAACAACAAAGGCGCAGACCAGCCTGCGCATCCGCGCAGTCTGCTCAGCGCCTTTGTTATTTGCTAATTTCAAAGTATCATATCTAGACCTGCTACGACCGAAATTTCAGTTTTCTAGCTAGTCTCTGTAGCTGAGGAGACTGGCTTGAATCTCGCTTTGTCGGAAACCCCAAAGACAGGTTTTGTTGCGAGTGGGCCCAGTTAATGCAGTTATTACCCTACTGCTGTCGAGAACAAATTAAGATGGAACTAAACTCTTAAAACACCAAACACAACTGCAGAAGATGACAACATTTTGTAATATATGTCATGATTTCAAGGGAAAATAAGGCTTGATATTTCATGTGAATCATCTGCCAGCAGATGATTCACATAGAATATCAAGCCTTATTGGTTTGCTGAAGAAATAAACATTTTGAAAATGCTTCTGCTACAAATTTTAGGTGGTGTGTTAAGAAATCACAGACATACACATAATATGAAAACGAATATTACAGTACTCACATTTATAGAAGATGGTGTATAACGTTTCTCTCTATCCCAAGGGGGTGGCTCAACATCTTGGCCAAACATGTGGGTCAGGTGGTCCATTAATCTGGTATAAAATATAAATCAACCAATAAATAAATCCTTAAAGTGCCAATCACACAGATGAATTGTGTGATATTTTTGCCCATTTATATGTAAATTGGGGCTTGATATTATATGGGAATCACACATGATATCAAACCTTATTTAGTTTCTGAAGGCAGTGACAAAATTTGAAAATGTTATCACCTGCCAATGTTTGGTGGGACTCTATTAAGGGTCAAATATAATTTCACCGAAAAACTGACCATTTTATTAAAAATAAATTAACATTTTACTAACCATTACTAACCAATAAAAACACACATATTTAACCAAAAAAGCCCACATGCTCCTATAAGCACACATGGGGTACTTTTTGGGTTGGTTACATAATATGAACTTCTGATTAACAGTCAATATAGTGGTTTAATTTTATTATTCATGTGGCTTTACTGTGTGGATGAACAACTGTGTTGATCCTGATCAGCTAGCTTCCTAAGAAGCTAACTAATCTGGATCAACACTGATCTACAAATGAGGGTATAGAATTTTGTAAACTGAATGGTAACAGCACAACCACCTTAGGCCCTGTGCAGTTGAATCTCACCCAAACCACTGAGATTTTCTCCTACTGGTACATTCTGTTTCCACAATGCACTTACCATACTGTCTTGGCAAATGAACAACAACTTACCTAAGCTGAAAAACAGTACTCTGAAGGTTGATATGACTTAACCCTTGTCCCGCTATATAAGACAATTGTTGTCTGCTCTCTCTTCTGATTAATGTACTTTGGTGGCAAATATTGCAAACAATATGGACCCAGATCAGACTGCTCCTTTTAGGAGCAGCCTGATCAGGGTTCAGAGTGTTTACTTCCATGATAAGAATTTGAATATATGCAGCAGATGAAATAAGCAGACATAATTTTTTTGGACAAAATTTATTAGCAAGATAAGGGCTAATACAATATTTACCTGTTGTTTTCACAGAAGCTCTGTATATAATCTGATTCTGTAAATTCCGGATATAAGAACATTACTGGCCAGTAGAGCATGTCATCCTTCAACTGAACTCTTGCACCTTGAGCTTTATTAACTTCCAGGCTGGATAGTGGATCTACCTGAACATCTGAGCCTGGTTTCACACTAGCTAGCTGGATTCCACGTTCCTAGTCACACACATAAAACACATACTATTAAATACACCACAGGTTTAGATGGCCTCCATGCGAGCTGAACATTTCTTGTACTTCAACAATAGCAGAATGAAGGGCGAAGATTTGGTACCAGTAAAATGCATTTAAGCCCCCCGGTGGCTTAGGCTGCTGTCCGTTCTAAGGCGGTGGTTCTGTTGTTGTTGACTTTTTGTTTATTGTTACTCCCATTGTGGGAGTCTGTAATTGTTCTATGTTTTGTTGTACGTTACTTTATGTCCATTCTAGTATTGCAATCATCTTGGTGGGGAAGAGAGAGCTGATTGCTTTGCTTACTTTGTCTTCCTGGTGTCTCGTGACGGTTGAGCGGCTCTTCCTCATGGTGCCACAGGGTTGTCTGCCATTTATGATTGTGGTATTTCCTGATCATACTCACTATTTTAGATAAACAAAAAATTTTCGCGTAAAATTGTCAATATTTCTTACCCATAATTTTTAGCATATGTTTTGGGTGCTCAAAAGAACCGTCTCAATGACCACAACATATGTTTTGTTGAGAATTAAGAAAAATAATTTTACGTTAAGCACGCTTAACTTAAATCCTGATACACTGAAGCAATGTTATAACATAGACTGATGTTGGGTGCAAGTTGGTTACAATGTGTCTCCCGTTTTTTCCGCAGGTTACTCAAGGCGTCTGTTTTCATTCATAGCTCCCCTTTTCTCCCCTTTGCTTTGTCTAATGTCAGTTTTAATGCTACCTAGAGCTGTTAATATTTTTAAAATAAGCTCCCCTCTTTGATTGATAAAAGAGCATCTAATAAACATTGATAGTTTGTTGCTATCACAGTAAGGTGTGAAAAATTGTAGACACAAATCAAGTCTCCCATTTTTCTATCAATGAAATTTACATGAAACATATGATAGGTCATCAAAACAGCCTTGCAAACAAGTAATTTTTTTCAGTAATTTATTTTTAAAAATCAAATTTATATTGTCACTTTCTAACAGTCAACACATGGTTTTTGGTTTGGTTCTTAACGTTCCAGTCAACAGCTATGGTCATGTCAGGACGGTCAGTTAACCTTACCACACTTTTTTTCTGGGCAAGCTTGACTTAGCCGTTAACCAGTACTTGGTACTTCATACTTTCACTTGTAACTGACAACAACCCTTCTTGAATCAGCAGAAGGAAGGACAATGAACGTAGAAATTTTTTCTTGATCAATCTCCAGGAAAGTATGCGACAGGGTCGCCATCGAATTCTCGACCCTTGGATCTTCAGTCAGACATGCTACGCTCCAGCAGTCAACACATGGTTGGACATTTACCTTAATACCTGCCTTCCAGGGCCTAGCCATATATGAGTGATTGAAGGGTAAGGCTGTTGTAAAATTTAGTGGCCCGGAACAAGTGAATTGTACATCACAAAGCCATTTAATATATAGAGGATCTTACATGAGTGCTCATGTTTTATTGAATTTTATTAAACGAGTTGGGGAAAAGAGATAAAATGCGAGGCTTGCCGAGCATTTTATCTCTTTTTCGCAACGAGTTTAATAAATTCAATAATACAAGAGCACGAATGTTAGATTCTTTTTATCATATGACATAAAGATTACTTTGAAATATCATTTCTGCCGTAATAACATTATAATTTTGTCATTATGTAGGCAACGTTGTTATGGACGTCATAACGTTTCCCGTAAATCTATAAACCACTAGTGGTTTATCGATTTTATTGCATGGTGTTATTTCACTCTCAGACGCGACGTCATATGATAAAATTTAATAACAGCATGTAAGGTTCCTTGTTAAATTATGGTTTTGTTTGGTTTGAGGTTTTACATCCCAGTCAACAGCTATGATTATGTCGTGACAGTCACTACCCAATTTTTCTGGGAAAGCTTGACTAGGTTGTTAACCAGTACTTCCAGCACATACTTTCCCTTGTAACTGACAACAACCCTTCTTGAATCAGCAGAAGGTGGAGAATGATCGTAGAAATGCTTTCATGATCAATCCCCAAGAAATTATGGAACCGGGCGGGGATCAAACTCCGACCACTGGATCTGCAGTCGGAATCGCTACCAACTGCGCTTACGGACCCGGTGTTAAAACATGGATATTCACAGATGAATGCATAGGGTGTTAATAGAGTGTGGCACTGCTGAGGCTTCAAAATCCATGTTCATTTGCATGGTATGCTGACAAGGTGTCAACATTTGGTTGGTAAAGGACCTCGGACAGTCTCCTATTCAATCTGCCCAAAATTAGACAGCCTGTGGCTAGGATAATGCATATTTGACAACTATGGTTTTGTGCTTAAATCAAACCCTTACATTTAGTGTACCAAGCAAAATAAAAATATTTTGAAAATATTGCATGATTATGTCAGGACATTAGGGTTTAGGGGATGGGGGTATTTTTTGTGACCAAATTTTATTTAACAGAAAGGCAAAGTTTCGCAGGGTATTCACCTAAATACATGAAAATATAATGTTTTGGGAATAAAACTTGAGACGAAAGTGATGCGTTTGCATAAAATTCAGGTTGAGAAGATTTCATTATTCTTCTAAATAAATGTGCTGGCCACAACTTTGGACAATTACCTGTGGTTCAGCCAGTTTGACATGTTCACTGAGCTGTATCATATCTGCATACTGTATATATCAGAGCATAGATAAACACACATTTTGAACTTATTTTTTTAATATTTTCTTAATCATCAGATTTAACCTATAATTTCGTGCTTAAAAGAACCGTCTCATTGCGACGGTTCTTTTGAGTACCCTCAACATATGTTGTTTTGGTAGAGAAATAAGACAATTGATTACTTGGTACACAATCATAACTAAAGCCCTTGATACATGCCATTGTAAATTGATATTTACCTACAGGTTTGCACAAAATAAGTTCCTAATACGTTTTTATAATAAATTGTTTTTGAGCATTTTGATATTGTTTCCCCCCCCCCCCCCCCCCCCCCCCCCTAGTTTGGTCACGGGGGGGAAAGCACTTCAGTAAAACTTTTTCTATTTTCTATATGTTGAATAGAAAAAACAGGGTTTTCAACCCATATTTTTGAATAGGTGCTTGTCCAATGAGAAAAATACTTTTGCGGATTATTCAAGAGTTTAACCTATTATCTTTTTGATGGAAAAACAATCGTTTTCTTTGATTCTTTTGTCTGGCGATTTTTATGGGCAATCCTTCATTAAGACTGTCCGAGGTCCTTAGTGGCATGGCCCCCCTTGCTAACTACCTTGACATATCCAGGACTTTAAATAAGAGAGCGTAACAGAAAAATAATTTTCTTATTTCTCAACCAAAACATATGTTGTGGGTACTCAAAAGAACCCTCTCAATGAGACAGTTCTTTTGAGCACCAGAAACATATGTTAAAACTGACAGGCTAGAAAATATTTCCAATTTTACGCTGAAATTTTTTGTTTATCTTAACCTGTGCATATCACTGCATGAATCTATTATATATCATCCTAACCTTAATTGTCTCCATTAGTTTCCTAACAGCCAATTGTTCTTTTCTCTCTCTTAGTTCCTCTTTCCGTCTATCTCTTTCTTTAGATTTCTGAAATGAAATGTCTTGGGTCAAAGACTATGTGAATTACTGAGAGAGAAAAAATCTGTGACTTATGATCTTCAATAGGGTAAAGTCAGTTAACTTTTGACATCAGGTAAATTTGGACATACGTTTGCAAACAGTGGAAATCCAGATGAGACGGCTCCTTATGAGCTGTCTCATCAAGATTTTCACTGTTTGCTTAAGTAATTTAATTTTTCATTCCAGTATCTAAAATATGAAGCAAACAAGGTCGCTGTCCGAATTTACCTGATGTCCGACGCTACCGGACTTTACCCTATAAAAAGAAGCGATTTTGAAGCACGTGCAGATAATAAATTCCCAGGTCAGCCTGCACATGCCTACAGGATTAATCTGGATTCATTGTCTACAGATATATGGGCCTCGTCGCAAGAAAACCTGTCTTTGGGGTTTGCAACCAGGTAAGGCGCAAAACCAGCCTGCTCAGTTACAGAGACTAGCTGGAATAATGAAATTTTGCTTGTAGCAAGAAGAGCCATATTACTTAAGAAATAGATTCATGCTCGCAGTGATTTGTTGCTTAATATATCGCTGGCTGGAGGTCAGTCGTTAAAGTGAATAAATCATGAGCGCAAAGCGCAAATGATTTATCCACTTACGACTGACAGACAGTGATATAAAGCAACAAATCACTGCCAGTGTGAATTTATTCTGATTCTAACACACAAAAAGATTAAATATATGAACGAATCCTTCATAGTCTATAACGATTCCGCCATCTTGAACAGACTGTCAGAATTTCTCACAACTCTTGTTTAGACTGAAACGCGTATTTTTATGTACATTTTGAACTTCAAGTAGTTGTAAAAACGACGTTACGATGTCTATTGTCAACGTTACAATGCCGTATGTGATAGATGACGTCATAAAAATCAAATTGGTGACCTAATGATGTCAAGCCGGTCCATGCCCAGTCCTTGCAGTGATTTATCAACCAATAAATCACGGAGTTTAACCATTGGCTGTATAGGCGAGGTGTGATAGAATTTCTATTAGTGTCATAATAACAAAGATGCTGATCAGACTGCGCAGATGCCCAGACTGCTCTGTGCATTTGTTGTTCGAATACAACAAAGTCAGGTTTTCATATGTCAAGAACCATATAATCTACTAGTACACCACCTTATGACCAAGAACAAATATTATATTATGTAATTAATCAGACATAGCCCCCTCCCCTACCCACCTAATTTGGATTCAGTGTATTCAAGATTTACTGAACTCAAGAAGATACATCTAACCATGAGTATTCTATCTATCCACAGTCAACTAGATACTGCTTGTTTTACTTATTTTAACCCTTTACTTCACACAAGAGCCTTTGGATGCCTTTGAAATGTAAGACTTTTCAAAATATTATAAACAAGTAGCCCAATGGGCGACGATCACTCACCTGGGAGCCAGCATAATGTTTGGAGATACCATAATTGATGAAGCTCAAAGGCAGGTAACTCTGAACTTGAAACAGTGACCAGGAACTAATTAAGATATTATGCCAGTCCTGGTTATCTGCAGGTTTTAAAAAGATCTGAAATGGTGAAAGTGTATTTTCAGATGCTCAACGGCAGCTAACTTTGTTGTCAGTGATGGGTTCTGACCAATCATTATCTTTAATGTATGTCCTGATAACTTACAAGGATGAAAAAATCAAATGAAGAATGAAGGCGCAAGAGTGGTCACAACATTATACAGCTATATTTTAGACGCTCAAGTGCAGCTAACTCTGTAATTGGTGGTTGGTTGTAACGGATAATCTAACTCATTGAAGCTTTATGGGTGTCATTGTTACCTGCCAGACTGAGGAAGATCCATTCAAAAATGAGGGTGCTAGAGTGGTCACAAGAGATCTCCCATTGTAAGTCTATGTAGATTTTTTATAACACTCAAGAGCAGTTAACTCAACAGTATGAGGTTCTACTTTAAAGTTCAAACTCATCCAAGTTTTATGGTTGTCCTTGTTACATGAAAGACTGAAGAAGATCCAATCAAAAATGAAGGCGCTAGAGTGGTCACAACATTGACCATCACTTTTTAAGATGATCAAGTGGAGCTTACTCCATAATAGGTATTTTTTTTTTGTTTTTGTTGCTTTACGTCCCATGTCAACAGCTATGGGCATTGCGGGACGGTCAGTTCACTTAACCACACTTTTTCCTGGGCAGGCTTGAGCAAGCGGTTAACCAGTAATTTGTGCACATACTTTCGCTTGTAACTGACAACAACCCTTCTTGAATAAATCAGTGGAAGGGAGGAGAATGACCGTAGAAATTATTTCATGATCAATCTCCACGAAAGTATGGTACCGGGCCGGGATCGAACTCGCGACCCCTGGATCTGCAGTCAGACACGCATCTGTAGCCAGACAAGTTACTGACTGCGCTACGCGGCCCGGTATCCTCCATAGTAGGTGATGGGATCTTGACGAAATTCAAACTCATTCAAGCTTTTATAATTGTCCTTCTTATCTGCAAGAATAAAGAAGATCCATTCAAAATTGAAAGCACTAGAGTGGCCACAACATTATCCATCAATTTTTAAATTGCCCAAGGGGAGCTAACTCCAAAATAGGTGATGGGATCTTGACGAAATTCAAACTCATTCAGGCTTTTATAATTGTCCTTCTTATCCGCAAGAATGAAGAAGATCCATTCAAAATTGAAAGCACTAGAGTGATCACAACATATCTCCCATTATAAGTCTATGGGGATTTTTCCAAACGCTCAAGGGCAGGTAACTCATAAGTCGCTGGTCGGATCCTACTGAAATTTAAACCCATCTGAGATATTATGGGTTTCCTTGTTGTTTGCAAGAATGAAGATGATCCAATGAAAAATGAAGGTGCTAGAGTGGTCTCAACATTATTCATTGATTTTTAAGATGCTCAAGGGGAGCTAACTCCAAAACAGGTGATGGGATCTTGACGAAATTCAAACTCATCCAAGCTTTAATAGTTGTCCTAATTGTATGCAAGAATGAAGAAGATCCATTCAAAATTGAAAGCACTAGAGAGGTCAAACCATATCTCCCATTATAGGTCTATGGGGATTTTTCCAAATGCTCTAGGGCAGGTAACTCATAAGTCCCAGGTGGGATCCTGCTGTATTTCGAACCCATCCGAGATATTATGGGTTTACTTGTTGCCTGCAAGAATGAAGAAGATCGAATGAAAAATGAAGGAGCTAGCGTGGTCACAACATTATTCATTGATTTTCAAGATGCTCAAGGGGAGCTAACTCCAAAATAGGTGATGGGATCTTGCCGAAATTCAAACTCATCCTATCTTTAATAGTTGTCCTAATTGTTTGCAAAAATGAAGAAGATCCATTCAAAATTGAAAGCACTAGAGTGGTCACAACATATCTCCCATTATAAGTCTATGGGGATTTTTCCAAATGCTCAAGGGCAGATAACTCATAAGTCCCTGGTCGGATCCTACTGAATTTCGAACCCATCTGAGATATTATGGGTTTCCTTGTTGCCTGCAAGAATGCAGAAGATCCAATCAAAGATGAAGGAGCTGGAGTGGTCACAACATTATTCATAAATTTTTCTGACGCTCAAGGGCAGCTTACTCGAAGTCCATAATGGAATCTTGCCGAGATTCAAACTCATCCTAGCTTTAATAGCTGTCCTTATTGTATGCAAGAATGAAGAAGATCAATCCGAAATTGAAAGCACTAGTGTGGTCACAACATATCTCCCATTATAAGTCTATGGGGATTTTTCCAAACGCTCAAGGGCAGGTAACATATAAGTCCCTTGTCGGATCCTACTGAATTTCAAACCCAGCCGAGATATTATGGGTTTCCTTGTTGCCTGCAAGAATGAAGAAGATCCAATCAAAAATGAAGGAGCTAGAGTGGTCACAACTTTATTCATTAATTTTTCTGATGCTCAAGGGGAGCTAACTCCGAAATCAGTGATGGAATCTTGCCCAAGTTTATACTCATCCAGGCTTTTATGGTTGGTCTTGTTATCTGCAAGAATGAAGAAGATCCATCCAAAAATGAAGGTACTAGAGTGGTCACAACATTTCTCCCATTATAAGTCTATGGGGATTTTTCCAGATGCTCAAGGGCAGCTAACTCATAAGTCCCCACTCCAATCTTGCTGAATTTCGAACCCATTCGAGATTTTATGGTTGTCCTTGTTACCTGCAAGAATAAAGAAGAACCAATCAAAAATGAAGGAGCTAGAGTGGTCACAAGATTTTCCCCATTATAAACCTATGGGAGCTATCTGTTGCCATGGAAACCAGAGTTCTGATCCGATCAAGCCCAAAACCTTATACAGTCAATCCCCCACCCCAATGATGCTAATGATGAAATTTGATTATGATTGGCCGGCTGGTCTCAGAGATATTAATGTTTTAAAGTGTGGACGCACGGACGGACGCACGGTCGGACGGACGCACACCAGCTGGAGTCCCATACTATAAGCTCACCCTGAGCCTGAGGCTCTGGTGAGCTAAAAATGGAACATTTTGCTCCTGAGGAGCAAATGTTCCAATTTCCATAATATTTTCAAAACTTTTTAAATGTAAAAAATATTTTTTGAAATATATTTGAAAATTTGAATTATCTATAGAAAATGATGCAATGTTCTAAATATAGTATATGGAGTAAAGGGTTAACACAAACAACCTTCAGATAATGAATGGATAATTCTTTTGATTCCAGTGCTTAGGAAAAAAGGTTTGTTGAGATAGCTCCAGTGACTGGAGACACAAAGATGTTTTGTGCAGAAGCAGCTAAATATCACCAATAATCAGCTAAATTACCCTTTATATTTTCACCTGACAATGTAATATTTTTACCTGTAATTTTGAAGCTTTCTGTCTCAGATCTAGTGCTTGTTTATGTTGTGGATCAATCTAGATAAGCAGTTAAGGGAATCAATTTTATACTTACCATCTCAAATTTGAATCAAGTGAGTCAACTATCTTAGGTTGGTCTACACATAAGAGTGTGTTAGTAAAAATTAATTTTGTTATTTCTCAACCAAAACATGTTGTGGGTACTCAAAAGAACCATCTCAATGAGATGGTTCTTTTGAGCACCCAAAACATATGTTTTAGATAACAAATAAAAAAAATATTCACATTTTTATGTAAAGTTCCCTTATCCCAGCCTATGTTATGGCTGCTTTTATATGGAACAGCATATGAGATTTTGTTACTTTTGGCATATATGATTCTTGATTTCATTCTTTATGTCCCATCAACAATCTTTCAGTTATGTAGGGACGGGTCTTCCTGTGTTGAATCAGTACTAAGCTAGAATTAATGTGTCTTGCCCAAGGACACAACACAGTGACGCTGGTGAGGCTAGAACTCGCAGCCCCTCTGTCTCGAGACAAGCACTCTACCACTGAGCCACTGCGCTCCCTATGGCATATGTGATATTGCATTTTTTAACTCTTTGTATGCTTTGTAGTTTTTCATGCTTTTGTTGTTGTCAGCTGATTTTTTTTCAAAATTACCTTTTTCAAATAATTCTTTCAGAAACACTATCAGAGTGTCAAATGGTTTGGATACAGATAAGGACCAACATTATGTTGGTCCTGATCTGGGTCCAAACTGTTTGGAAAGGTTATCGGCAGACAACAAAAATTGCCAAGCAAGGAAATAGTTAATGGCCCATGCTGATGTTTCCAGCAGGGCTAGAGGTATAACTTTTGGTCTGAGTCTTCATCTACATCCCAACCTTGTGTATGCAAGCAGCAAAGTCTAGTTCAGTTTGCATAAATCAAGTTGGCAATATGTATAATATGATATTAAACATTGGTATACATGCTTAAATGTCTAGATAAAGAACAGTTGATTTGGGGTTCTCACATGAGCCATATATTTGGCAAATTTATGAGTTCTTTGGTTGAATTTTTGCAGTAATGGTGATTAAACGTTATTTCTTGATGCTTTAACGTTCGCCAATTTCCTCCGGAGATGTTAAAAACCTTGCCCTTCATCCTTGGTTATTAACATCTCCCTCGGGACCTGGCTCATGTTAATGCATGAAATACCATGTTCGATCACTCTATCAGGCCCCAAGATGCGAGAGCGTAACTGAAAATTATTTTTTTATTTCTCAACCAAAACATATGTTGTGGGTACTCAAAAGAACCGTCTCGATGAGACGGTTATTTTGAGCACCCAAAACACATGTTTAAACTGATGGATAAGAAAATAATCGCAATTTTACGCAAATTCTTTTTCCTTACTGGCCCTATGTCTATTAGAGAAGGATACAGCTAGTACATCATCACACCACTTTATACAATCCTCATGTTTTTGCATCTCTAGGCAACACTGGGCACCTGCAGAACAAAAATTAATAAAATACTGTAAATTCAGAAATTTTCGCGAGGGTTTTATTTTCGTGAAACTTCGCATATGCAAAGTTACGTGTAAATAAAATCCTAGGGAAATGACTAAATCACTCTGTGGTTTATTGACAATGGTAAATCATGCCTTGTCGCGAATTTTCAATGTCGCAAATATGTGTTTTAACACTATTTGCGGAAACAAAATTCTTTCGAAAATTTCCAAATTTACAGTATAGAAAGATGTTTTTTTACAAGACTGCAAAATCTTATTGGCAGCTAAATATTCTATCAAGCTTATGGCCAACAAAGTAAGCATATAGAATGTGTCTACAAAGAGATATGAGGGTTATATGATATCATATGTTCGACTTACCCTTATGTCACATTATCTACACAATTTAAAGATATACAAAGTGACAATATTTTATCATTTCTCAGGCCTTCAGATAAGAGTGTGTATTGGAAATCTATTTTCTTCGTTTCTCACCCCAAACATATGTTGCGGGTACTCAAAAGAACCGTCTCAATGAGACGGTTCTTCGTTTCTCACCCAAAACACATGTTTAAATTGATGGGTAAGGAAATAATTACAGTTTTACGCTCATAAAATTTCCTTATCTGGGCCTATGATTTCTCACACAAAAGCAAACAAATCTGTTAATGAAAAAAGAGGGAAAACAGCCAATATATGGATTCCTTCAGACAGTACCACAGTGTTTCCGCGAGAGTGCCTTTCTTGCGTTTTTGACGCAATAAATTGACTGCTGACGCACTGACAGTTTGTCTGTGTGTTTTTCGTGACACACACAAAAACAGCAGTGAGAAGGAAAAACTCCATCTTCTTTATGTGTGAGATCTGAGGACTTCATTTTACCTCAATGATAACGCTTCTATAAATAGTGTTCCTGTGGAAAATAGACCTGCGCACAAATATCTTTGCTGGGTATTTCCATGACGTATCTGATTTATTTCAAAAACGACGACTGCGCATGTCAAAAGTCATTTGCGATTCGCACAGATGGGGTTTTGTTCCAAATAATTTTGCTTGTTTCGCTCTCACTGCTATTTTGGGGCATTATGCAGCATAAATTTTAAAAAAGTAGTCTAGAAAAGAAAGTTTTCATTGCTCCAATACACCAAAATATATAAGACAACAATTTTAAAAGAAATGAAACCAATGCATCACATCTATTTTTAGACTGGCCGTCTGCGCATGGGTAAAGCGCTCAACTGTTAAACAACAATGGCTGCCCCGTAATGAAATTGTTGAGAGGATAGGGCTTTAACTACAAGCAACACAACATTGAATAATTCCCATGAAACAGAAAATGTAACAAAAGCCGTCGATCACAAGAATATTGATAGTAAAACATGCACCGAATTTCGAGAACATTTATCTTATGATAGGGGACATTCTTCAAATACCTTTAATATTGACGCATGCTCAGACAAAAAGTAATTATACATTAAAAAAGTTCTGACCCTCTAAATTTGCCAATGAACCCCAAATTTTCAAACAAGGGGTCATCAATGACCCCCAAAAATTCTGGTCTTGCAGAAACACTGGTACCAGTTGAAGGAAAGAAGACCAGAAAGGGCCCAAGAATCGAGACATTATACTAGGCCTCTGATAGAGTAAGATACAGTTAGATGTCTGTCCTCAGAAAAGTTGCTAAGATTCAAATCAGGGCTTTTCCGACCACAATAAGTGAAAAATTGTCTAAGACCAAAATAAGTGAAAAATTGTCTAATCGCTGCTATAGATTTGCGCTTTTTTGTGGCTCCAGATATACTAAGGGTAATCTGGTAACACATTTAAAAGAATGAACATCTTAAATTGCATGTGATTGTTTTACAACAAAGGGCAAACACTGAATACACCAATCAGGAGCAGTCTGATATGCAGGCCTAGCATGCATAATTGAATATAAGTTTGTTTTATTTCTCATATAAAACACATGTTGTGGATACTCAAAAAAACCAGCTCGCACGTTTAAACTGATGGCTATGAAAATAATCACATCTTATGCTAAAAAATTTGCTTAACTGGACCTATGGATATGCATATTATGACATTATATGGGCCTGGACGCGAGAAAACCTGTCTTCAGGGTTTCCAACAAAGCGAGACTCAAACAAATCTCCTCAGCTTCCGAGACTAGCTATAAAACTGAAATTACCATTGTAGCAAGTTTAGATATGATAGTTTCCAATAAGGGAATAACTGCGCCTTTATTGTTTGCAAACCCCAAAGACAGGTTACTCATATTGAGGCCCATATTTAGGCATATAGGGCATGCTTGTTACTTATTGTTACAGTCTGTTACATTAGTTTTCTATTCATTTTCATTGTTTCAGTTGTTTCAGTGGAAGATGTCCAATTTTTTAAGCCCGTTTCATTCGTTACACTTGTTTCAGTAGTTTCAGGCAGATTGTGTCTATAAAAAATCTCTTGAGGATGCTTGTTACTTATTGTTACAGTCTGTTTCATTAGTTTTCTATTCATTTTCATTGTTTCAGTTGTTTCAGTGGAAGATGTCAAATTTTTTTAGCCTGTTTCATTCGTTTCACTTGACACAGCAGTTTCAGGCAGATTGAGTCTAAAAAAAATCTCGTGAAGATGCTGGTTACTTATTGTTACAGTCCCTTTCATTAGTATTCTATTTATTTCCACTGCTTCAGTTGTTTCAAGGGAAGATGTCCAATTTTTTTAAGGCTGTTTCATTCGTTACAATTGTTACAACAGTTTCAGGCAGATTGTGTCTATAAAAATTCTCTTGAAGCTGCTGGTAACTTATTGTTACAGTCCATTTCATTGGTTTTCTACTGATTTACATTGTTTCAGTTGTTTCAGTGGAGGATTTCCAACTTTGTCCACTTTCGTCTATATCTTGCATTAGTAACAGTTCAGTGTAGTCCCACCATTTTTGACCTTGTATATTGTTATTCTTTCTTTGACCTTGTATATTAATACACCGTTACAGTGTAACAAATGTCCTTCCGGAAATCTGCTCTCTTTCAATGCACTATCTATATTTAGGTGCTACACAATAATTCTCCAAGGACCCTGCTGAAAGCAAACTCTACTTAAAATGTTACAAGATTTTTCTCATACACACCTCTGTATATAGCTTTGAAGTGGTCTGGTTTGAACTTCCTGGCAAATCTACAGTCATTGAATGAAGAGCGGTAGTTACCTGAAATATAAAAAAAAATAAAAGACATTTGAGCCATAACACATGATTTCCAACAATGTGGCACTTTGAAAAGGGTAGACTCAGACGAGCCTTTGCAGCCTCCTTTAAGCTTAGAAACTCCAAATGATGTTCATTCAGTAGCCTTACACTCACAGAATATTTGAGCGACTAGCAAAGGCTCTGATCAGACTGAGCGTATGCGCAGGCTGATCTGAGGCTTTGCTGGTCGCACATACCATATTGTTGGAACTCTCATGTCATGGCTCATTAGTTCTTATAATAGTTGATACAAAATTGAAGAAAACAATCAAACAAATCTGAGATTCCTATATTCTATTCTAATAATCTGGAAGCAATACAAATTGATAGATCATACTCTTTTCTAACTATTTCTTTTTCGTTGATCAAGTGCAGTGTTTACAGTCTACCAGCTTTAACAGTTGGAACTAACAGCTAACATACAATACAACAGAAAGTGTTTTCACAGCAATGAGCAATTTGGTACATATCACACATGCCAGCAGTGAAGGCCAGCAATTTACTTCAGAGGTTTTAAATTAAATGCAGAGAATGTAAATATAGGTTTTAAAGGTGAACAACCGAAGTGAAATGTACAAAATATGAAACCTGAGCAAGTAATACTTTGAGAATTTTCATCAGTTCATTATCTTACATAATGATAAAGTACATCTATACTATGCACAATAAGTTTAACAATTTCTTATGTTTCGCATCTTTTGTGCAATATTGAACAATTTCAATTGCAATGACCAGCACAGGATCTTAGACAAATGAAACCACAAATTTACAGACGCCACCTTTTAAATATGCATTTGGGGAGAGCAAGAATTGCAGGAGCGGTCAGTAAGCAAAGTTCACATCCGTTGTAAGTAATGCTAAAATGATAAGCTGTATGTGGTTTTTCCTTTGGTGGTCTTACATCTTCCTTATGCTTCATACGCCTATAAAAACTTTTGATTATGTGACAGATGTGATAGAGATTTCATGCTGAAAAAAATCAGCTGTCATCAATGACGTTAAAACGTAGTCATCATCTGATTAAACTTCTAATGTTAATTGGCGTTTCAATTCAACAGAGAATCAGTTTACAAAGATATCATAGGCTTACAATGTAACTCATCTTATGGTTGATTAAAACCTTAAGTAACTGAAAAAGAGTGTAACACATTTGTGAGATAACGGTGGCGTTAGATTTTATCCTGTAGCCGTGAAGATGTTTCATTCAACAGTCTTTTTCTGAATGTGTTGGAAGACATCAAACAGTTTTACTTGTTTATGTGATTCAAGAAAACCCAACAAGAAACACCGTTTAAAGGCGATAAGGTAAAAGCATTAATAAAAAGGTCAAATTGGGAAAACTTGGTCCTTCATTTCTCTGAGAAAGTTCAGAAAATTGCAGCATTTGCTATGCTTTTTGGTTTTCAGTGGCCAAACAATAGCTTGAAAACGGTTTTGGCTTCCCCAATGATCAGAAATACCCATGTAACCCGCTAGTCTTAAAATTTAATGTCACTTTAGTATGGCCGCTGCGTTTGGTAATTCTGTATTTTATAAAATGGATACTGTTGTCAGCTGATCTGCACTTGTATCTTAATGACAGCAAATGAAACTTGAGATCTGATGTTGATGGGCTCACCCATACAAAACAGTTGCTAAATTTATTGTGCATAGTATAGTTTTCCACTGTATAATTATCATATAGAAACACACAGGGGCCCATTAGCGGCCCATATTAAAGATACTATCAATAAGGCATTTTTGAACATTGTATTTTTATTGTACGAAAATCACAATTTTGGCGGGAAAGGTGATCTGTGGCTGGAATCTTTCTAGTGTCATTTTTCATCTTCACCAAGAAGAGCAGGTGTCTATAATGAAACCCACTTAACCCCTTAAGAAGTTAGTGTGTTATATATTAAGCAGTGATATATTTAGGTTGTATAACGTATAACTTTAATCCATCAAACTTTGCGTCAGTTGGTGTTTCAAACTGGTACTAGCAAGACTCTCCCCTACAACAACGATTATATTACCTATATGGAATTGGGCAGCAGCCCTATTTGTATAGAGAATAGCATTAAGACTTCGGTCAGGACATCTACATTTAATCCCTTCAGTGTAGTTATCCACAGCTATCCTGTATTGTTTCTTCTGAAACTCTGAGTTCCCGTCATCTTTGTAGGCCTCCGCTCTAGCTGTAACAATAGAGAAGCTGGTATACAGTAAAACCTGTCTTAAGCGGCCACTCAAAACAGACCAAAAATAGGTTTTCAAGAGCAATTATGGCTTAATGCATGTCAAGCGTATTGCAGAATGCTCCAAGAGAGCATTCTGCAATACTTTAGACCTTCATTAAGCTACCATTTGTCTTTAAGACATTTGTTTTGTCTATTTTTGAGTGGCCGCTTAAGACAGGTTTTACTGTACTTTTGTTAGAGGTAACATTGCATTTTTTTTCTTATTTCTCAACCAAAACTTATGTTGTGGGTACTCAAAAGAACTGCCTCAATGAGACAGTTCTTTTGAGCACCCAAAGCACATCTTAAAACTGATGGGAAAGAAAAAAATACAATTTTCGCTCAACAAGTTTGCTTGACTGGACCTATCAAACAGTTACTAGCAGGATTTGATTCCTTCAGTGTAGTTATTCAAAGCTATTCTATATTGCTCCTTCTGGAACTCTGAGTTCCCGTCATCTTTGTAGGCCTTCCCTCTAGCTGTAACATTGAGAAAATGGTACACTTTTGTAAGAGAAAACATTCAAATTTAAAGTTTTGATTAATTTCTAAATCATACTGTATTTCTATCTATGACATTTTTGTTATCTTAGCAAACAGTGAAGATCCTGATGAAATAACTCTGACCAGTGATCTTTATCAGTAAGCAGGCCTCCTTGTGGTCCACTTAGAAAATAAGTTTTTCACATAGGTTCATTTTAACACATAGGTTCCTCTAGAATCACTTCAATCACACTTCAAGATGCATTCTTCTTAATACCAGACAGAGCTTCTTTACAAAGTATTGTTATTCCAACCAAAGTACTTCGACTTTAATCCTGAGTGAGAAATATAGACCTTTTCCTGATCTAATTCTTGTGTACTGGACTCATTTGTAATCCCAAGAGCAAACCATATTACTTACTGTTATATCCAAATTTGTGTAATATTGAGTTGTGTTTGTTTGTTTTGATGCTTAACGTCCCAGTCAACAATTTTTCCTTTATACTGGGACGATTTCCTGTCTTCCTGGGTAAAACCAGTATTAAGCAACGGAATAAAGTGTCTTGCTCAAGGACACAACACAATGACTCAAATGTGGTGTGTTCTGAAGGGCCTGCAGTGCCACTACACTGTTACAGTCTGTATTTGTATCAAATTTACTTGTCATGTGTAGCTACATACCCTTAGGATCCTCACATTCATACTTCAGCTGCATCAATCCTTCCATCTCAGAACTCAGAGGTTTACTGAAGTCAACATCCTTCATAAAGGCAGGGTGTTTATCCAACTCCTGCAAAAAGAAAAAAGAAATGAGCCCTATCATGAAATTATCTTTTTTCCCCTCCCTTATGTCATTCTGCATCATATTAAATACACAGATACCCAGTGGTGCTAAATTTCAAGTCATATTGTTTGTTTTGTTTTGTCTGTCACAATCTAATTACTATACTATCATACTTAGTTTGACATTAAAGGCTCTGGCAAGACTCTACTGCTGTACAACATAGGTCCATAGTTAAGCAAAATCTTTGAGCGCTAAATTGCTATGATCTTCTTACCTATCAGTTTAAGCATAGGTTTTCGGTGCTCAAAAGAACCCTCTCACTGAGACGGTTCTTTTGAGTACCCACAACATAGGTTTTGGTTGAGAAATAAAAATAATAATTTTCAAGTAAACACACTCTTATCTGGAACCTGGTGGTCATCTTAATTTTTTCTCCTATTGTTCATTCTGCATCACACATATACAGCTATATAGTGGGGCTGGATGACAAGTCTGTTTGATTTGCTTTATACTTTCTTACACTGTATGCACATCTGGTCATGTTGTACTGAATCTGCACAAGCTTGATTTTTTATCCTAAGATGACGTGTGGTCGAACTGCTACAACTTTGACACACCAAAATCCCATTACTGAGTCTCCACTTAACACCACAACATTACCATATTCACCCTAAAACATAAACAGGTCTGGTGGGGCTAGATATCATCTTTCTGTTTGTAGTGACCTTAGGTTGATGTATACACACAATGTGACTAGCAGGGCTGCTATAAAATTAACACGTCTAAAGCCATGACAGCATGAGTCTACTATTAACAAATATTACTATCCTCACCCTAAATACGTAAACAGGTCTGAGCAAAGAGTGATACCTAAAAGAGCAGTTTGATCAGGATAAAGACTGTTTACCATTTCACTAGTACCTTTTTCACATGTTATCAAAGTGTAAAATAGACTCAATCTGATTTTAGAATAAGTATAGTGAAGTAAGGCATCCATGTATTTAGAATAAATACGTCAAAAATTGAAAGAGCTGATGATCCTGAAATCTTCATTGAAATGTAGTGTGCTTAACCCTTCCCACCAGTCACAACTTTAGTCTTCTACTCCTCTTGTCTAGGTAGCCTATATTGCAAACAACAAGATTGTTTTCTTAGCAAATAGGGCCTGTTTTCCAGTTTCTAGTATGTATATACATACAAAGGATAAAAGTTTAGTGCACAGCTAAATTAATTCATATGCCACACCCAGTTCCATTTCTGTTGTCAAGTTGCTAGATTCTCTCTATTATACTGGATCATACCTGTCTTCATCGAAAACAGTCTTGATCCTGATCAGCTGGCTCCAGCACCAATACTGTTTTTAACCCATATAAGCCTTTTTATGGGACATCGACAAACAGTGCAGAACCAGATCACATGCCACAGAATGTGGCAGAATTCAATGTACTTTTAAAATTTGAATGAAATTGTAAAAATAAATTACTACCCAACGACTCTTAACCCTTAAAGCGCCAATCGCAACAAAAGCCGTCTGCTTTTCTCGTCTGCTGAAATGTTTAAGAGGCCTCTATGGCAAACAGTGTGGACTAAGATCAGACTGCTCCTATAGGAGCAGTCTGTTCTAGATCCACACTGTTTGCTTCTATACTAAATTCGTCAGTTATGTTAGGCAATTTTTTGCAGCAGACGACTTCAGCAGACGCCATTTCCAGATGCATTTTTTTTTCTTGGCGCTTTAAGGGTTAAATATGAAACTGATTCATTCAACTGATGATATGGATAAGGGCGGGAAATTCCATTATGCATAAATTGGTTTAAACAACAGAATATTATACTCAGGTTCAGCTAGACATGTAAAAAGGGAAAATATACTACCGCTAATGATTCCTCAAAGGTTTTTTCCTCTGCCTCAGGATTAGCTTTCCTTATTTGTTCCATGGCATCAATCAATCTGTCCAAACTTTCATCATCTTCATCTGCCTCACTGCTGTGTGTCCTCTCTGCCATAATGTCTGTTTCTTCTAGATCCTGTACATAAATATTCAGTCAACTTTTATTCACTTTGCTAAACTCATAGGACCAGATAAAGACAATTTTGAGTCTAAAATTAACACCCTATTTTATGAAGCTAAAAGGCTTGAAACAGCAATCAGGCTAAATTCAAACACTCAAGATATTATGCCAGTTCTGATTATCTGCAGCTGGATAAAAATGTAAGAGAAAACCTGGAGAAACTATATTTTCAGACGCTCAATGGCAGCTAACTCCAGTTAGGGATGGGATCTGACTCAAATTCAAACTCATCCAAGCGGTTATATATGTCCTGGTTACCTACAAGCTAGACCCCCACACAATTTGCGTCAGAAGTGAAGCAAATTTCATCCTGCCAACAGGCCAAATATGATAGGGGCTGCAGCAGAAAGTGCACCACCCTACCACCCTGGCAGACATGCCATTTTTTCAACACTCTTTAAACTCGATCTGTAACCAAAGTCACCAAAATTTATCAGTTAATTCTTTGTCATCTTCCAGTGATACAACTGTGCAAGTTTGGTTAAAATCCATCCATCCAGTCAGGAGATATGGGCAGACAAGGAATTTTTCAACCTTATTTGACCTCTTCAGTGTTGTACCGTGTATCTATGGAGTGGAGTCTTGGAGTGGAGTATTTGAGTGGTGTGGAGTCAAATTTTGGAGTGGCAAAAATTATTATTACACCTGCAGATTCAGTTAATTTGATATTTTCTAATATCTGGAATGTTCTTTTTTGAACTGACATGAGGCAAAGGCATTAATTTAAAATATCTAGTAGTACTTCATATATTTAGCATGTTTAGAGCTAGGATGTGTATCAGATATCCAAGGTTTGGGCTGAGTGGGTACTTTATTCCAATAAATAGAAAGATATTTCTAGACCTTAGACCACCAGAATGAAAGACAAGGTATGGAATAATAAAAACAGACTGACCCCAGCCCAGATAGTTTCATTTTAGATAGTTTCTGCACTGTTTTGAAAGAAAAATGGGCATCTCTTGGACACTGAACTGTATGGTATTGACTGATTTTGTGTTAAACAAAATAGACTACCATGTCTGCATACAATAATAAGCACATGTACCTATGGGTTATAAGGCCTCTGAATACAGGTACATACATTTCACAGTCTTATCAATACTGCCTATAGCATTTTATGATGAAAAGAACATACTTGTGTGTTTGTTTGTTTGTGTGTGTGTTACTGATCCATCACTATTACAAGATTACATAAAACTTGGCCACACACACACACATCACTCCATTCTACATTTGCCACTTCAAAATCTTACTCCAAAATTTCCCATTATAAAAAGATTGGTTATAACATTAATGTACTGCAGCAGACTGCATGCTTGGTAGTCAACCCAATCACGGTTGGCAACTTTGCTTTCCTCTTTAATTGCACGCCGGTGGGTCGGACTTCAGACTCTATGATGGTTCCGACTTAAAGACTTATCTATTGATGAGATGGTAGGGGCCTGATGCTTTGGCTGTTTGTCGGGCCCACCGGGGTTTACCTGTTGGATTTCTTTTGCTCCGGTATTCAGTTTAATTTACTGTTGAGTCCTTATCCTTGCTTTATCTCCTTGTTATATCTTGATTTATATGTTTTAGGAGATGATGCATTGATAAGTTAGGGGTCTTTCATGCAAACCAAATATCTATGTGTCTTGATCCACATCTGAATTAAGGGTGAGGTTGGCGCCGTTAAACCGGTTTAAGCCCTCCAGTAAAATATTTTACTGACCGTTCCAAGGTGGTACTTCTTTTGTGGATCTTTTATGTTTTTGTTCTGTATTGTGTTTGCTATGTCTTTGTGCGCGTCTGTTTTTATGTGCTTTGTGGTCACCTGCTGGGAAAGGGCTGACCTCTTGGCTCTCGTTTGTGGTGTCTACTGTGAGTTGGTCACTTTCCCATTTGTATCCTAGGTCAGGTGTGGTACTTGATTGTATCGATTCCTGATCTTTGCACCCTTACTTACTTCCACTCCAGCTCTATGACTCCACTCCATAGAATATACGGTGCCTAAACTGAATCTGCAGGTGTAATATGAATTTTTGCCACTCCGAAATTTGAGTCCATTCCACTCCATAACTCTGCTCGACGACTCTACTCCATGGAATACAAGGTGCCCCTTAGTCTTGTGACCTTGAAAATAGGACCAAGGTCACCAAAATCTAATCATTTTTTTCCTCCATCCAATAATGCATGATTGAGGGCCTCATGGAAGATTAGCTATTACATGTACTTATTTTGTAAGTGCTAAAATGTAGTTACCCTAAAAAAATAAAGGCTTTACTTACTTACTTACTTACTTACTTACTTACTTACTTACTTACTTACTTACTTACTTACTTACTTACTTACTTACTTACTTACTTACTTACTTACTTACATACTTACTTACTTACTTACTTACTTACTTACAAGAATATAGTTTAACTCTTTTCCTGCTCGTTTCTTCTGCTGCTATCTGGATCCAAACAGCTTGACACTTTGATGGTATTCCTGAAAGAATATTTTTTTTAAAAATGACTATCAAAACAAATCTGCATTCAACAAAAAAGCATAAAAAGTACCCAGCATGCAAATAGTTAAAGCTTTGCCCAGTACCTTAATTAATTTTTGAACAATTGGGTATGTTACCCATTCCTTTTTCATTCATTTGTGTATTGCAAATGTTAATTGGGTATTCAACATTTCTAATAAATATCTAATTGGGTATTTGGGTTTTTGAATTGGGTATTTTTGTAAATCTTAAAACTTTACTTACCAATTGATACATTTTATGTGTTATTGCTGCTATGAACATAACATGTTGCTCACAATTAACTGTGTTCTCTCAGATCATATTGAATAAATGCTGAAAACTATTTAGTTGGCTGTGTACATTTAGTCAAATCGAGCTAAAACATAACTGCAGACGGAAAAGTGGTAAAATACTGTAAACTGAATTTCTTTTGCTTTTTGTTAATAACCCTACCAGATCATTTTAATTGCTTTTTTGGAAAATTTATTTGGGTAAATACGCAAATACGCTCACTTATTAAGGTACTGTTTGCCTATATACTTAAGATGAAGAACTGGTACTTCACCCTGGTGGCCAGCAATTTTTCGTGAATCAGAATCATTTGAACAAACAGGATAGTTTCACTCAAGCATCATAAGTGCCAAATTATTTTCAATTGGACCTTGCCTGGCAGTTCTTGAAAAGAAAAACTTCTTAAAATTTACCCTGGATATAAGTATGCATTTTTCAGGGCTCACCCTGCCATTAGCCATTGTAGACATATGCTACTAAAAATGTAGAGTGGCTACAAATCAAAGTCATTGGCTAAAAGTATATTCTATGTGGTTCAAATATACATATATGCGAAAAAAAAAGTATTTTGATCAGCTTTTCGGTTTTTTGCATTCATTATTCCTTCACATTTTAGTAATGTGCATGTGCTGATATGCCATATTTAAAAACAGAGAAAAATTGTTGATACAGTGCAGTGCCTTTATAATGCTATGTTTGTGGTCCATATGAAACTATGTCATTATTGAACCATGTTATAAAGGAATAACTTTACAAAAGGAATTATCGGAAAATGATTATTTAATGGTCATTTTCCTATAATTCCTTTGTAAAATTCCATGGTGAACAAGAAATGTCACAAACATGTGACAAATGCCCCCAAAGGAATTGGTCTAGCATAAGACACATTTGAGGAAAGTTAGCTGTAATATAGCAAGAAAAACCTAGAAATGAGGCCAGAAGTCAATGTCAAGGTCAAAGTGACTCAAAATGGTTTGCACCACTCCGCCATCCCAAGAGGAATTACCACCCCAAATTTGGGATTCCTACATCAAATAATATAGGAGATATGCTCTGGACACAATAATTCTTGAAAACTAGGTCAGAGGTCAAGGTCACAGTGACCCAAAAATGGTTTGTGACGATCAGGCATCCCGAGATGCATTTAAATACCAAATTTGGAATTCCAATTTCAAAGAATATAGGAGATATGCAGCAGTTTCTAGAAACTAGGTCAGAGGTCAAGTTCAAGGTCACAGTGACTTAATTATGGTACGCGACACTTCGTCATCCCAAGATGCATCCACACACCAAATTTGAGATTCCTACCTCAAATAATATAAAAGATATGCTCC
Source organism: Loripinus fragilis (assembly GCA_964019695.1). NCBI lineage: Eukaryota > Metazoa > Mollusca > Bivalvia > Lucinida > Lucinidae > Loripinus > Loripinus fragilis. Next base: position 4,724,916 of record OZ026518.1, on the reverse strand, counting down.
GGACATGATTATTCTAAAAAATAGGTCAGAGATCAAGGTCACAGTGACCCGAAAATGGTACATGACACTCTGCAATCCCAAGATGCATCCACACACCACATTTGGAATTCCTAATTCAAAGAATATAAGAGATATGCTCCGGACACAATAATTTTTAAAACTAGGTCAGAGGTCAAGGTCACAGTGACCTAAAACTGGTATGTGACACCCTGTCATCCCAAGATGCATTTACACACCAAATTTGGAATTCCTATCTCAAAGAATATAGGAGATATGCACCAGACTCAACACAGTTTCTAGAAACTAGGTCAGAGGTCAAGTTCAAGGTCACAGTGACCCAATTATGGTACGGGACACTTCGTCATCCCAAGATGCATCCATACACCAAATTTGAGATTCCTACCTCAAATAATATAAGAGATATGCTCCGGACACGATTATTTTAAAAACTAGGTCAGAGGTCAAGGTCAAGGTCACAGTGACCCGAAAATGGTACATGACACTCTGCTATACCAAGATGCATCTACATACCAAATTGGAATTCCTAACTCAAACACAATAATTTTTAAAACTTGGTCAGAGGTCAAGGTCACAGTGACCCAAAAATGGCATGTGACACCTCACCATCCCAAGATGCATTTACACTACAAATTTGGAATTTCTATCTCAAAGAATATAGGAGATATGCACCAGACTCAATGCAGTTTCTAGAAACTAGGTCAGAGGTCAAGTTCAAGGTCACAGTGACCCAATTATGGTATGCGACACTTTGTCATCCCAAGATTCATCCACACACCAAATTTGAGATTCCTACCTCAAATAATATAAGAGATATGCTCCAGACACGATTATTCTAAAAACTAGGTCAGAGGTCAAGGTCAAGGTCACAGTGACCCGAAAATGGTACATGACACTGCACTATCCCAAAATGCATCTACACACCAAATTTGGGATTCCTTACTCAAACAATATAAGAGATATGCTCCGGACACAATAATTTTTAAAATTAGGTCAAAGGTCAAGGTCACAGTGACCCAAAAATGGCATGTGACACCCTGTCATCCCAAGATGCATTTACACACCAAATTTGGAATTCCTATCTCAAAGAATATAGGAGATAAGCACTAAACTCAATGCAGTTTCTAGAAACTAGGTCAGAGGTCAAGTTCAAGGTCACAGTGACCCAATTATGGTACGCGACACTTTCTCATCCCAAGATGTATCCACACACCAAATTTGAGATTCCTACCTCCAATAATATAAGAGATATGCTCCGGACATTATTATTCTAAAAACTAGGTAAGAGGTCAAGGCCACAGTGACCCGAAAATGGCACGCGACACTCCGCCATCCCAAGATGTATCCACACACCAAATTTGGAATTCCTACCTCAAAGAATATAGGAGATATGGACCGGACACAAAAGCGGGACGGATGGACGGACAGTGCGATTACTATATGCCTCCCAAAGTTCCTTTGGGGGCATAAAAACTTTGGCAGCCACAAAGCGCCCGTGTTATATCCAAACCTGTAGTGTGTTATAAAGGTACAGCATTGTACTACTTTCTGGCTAAAACCTAATTCATTTGGCTCCAACTTTTTCTATTTGCCTAAAGTGTTGGCGACAACAAATTCTGAGCCAGGGTTAGCCCTGATTTTTGCATCAGCCTATACTTCATTTCTTTTCCGAGACTTTGACATAAAAATGCAAAAGGAACAATTTTTTATTTCTCACATGTGTTGCCGTGGCAATTTTATTCAAACAAGAGGGATCTCAGGCCCTTGTTTGCTGACCAGAGAATGATTAAATATCAGGGTGGCGTATTCAGCCCAATGTCCATCAATAAATCTTTGAAGGATCCGCAGTTTCAATGAAAAGTCAAAGTCACATTGAGGAAGACTAGAGGACCTGAAGGTCCTGAAGCGCTCACCTGATCTCCTTAATAATGTTAAAATAGATCAAGGTAAACTTAGGCTTATTATTCAAACATACTTTGTTTTACCATATATGGGCAGTGGCCAGTTTGATCAAGTGACCTAAAAATAATTTTATATTTTATTGTTTTATCTACTGAATTCTCCATATGAAATTTGAGTTCAAACAGCCCAGTGAATTCTGAGAAAAAGATGCTTAGATATGTATAAGGCAGTCCCAATATGAGTGGCCTTGGATGAAAGGTTAAAGGTCAGCTTGACCTTTGGTGCTTATATAAAACCAGTGTCTCAATAGGTTTAACATTTTTCGCAAGTACTATGATTTCTGCTTAAACAGTTATATAGAAAAATGAACATTTCAAGATTTTTCCAATATAAATGCATTAGCAATCAAATGTGGCCCTGTCGTAAAAAAAAGATCAAGGTCAACCAAGATAATGTGATTCATCTTTTGTGCAAACCTGGTAGGGCCCACATCCCCAATTCTATATACCAAGTCCCAAGGCCATTGGTCTTTTGGTTCCAAAGTAGAAGATATTTAAAGGGTTTTTACCTTATATGGGCAGGATCGCCATCTTTGTGATGTGACCATTAACATTTGGTTCAAATTTACCCCACTTAACTTAAGGAGTCTCAAAATGAAATTTGAGTTCGATTGGCCAAGTGGTTTCTGAGAAATTTGTGTTTTAATATATTGATGGGCCTCCAATATGAGTGACCTTGGCTGAAAGGTCAACCTTGACCTTTGGAATTGCCTCTTAACATATCAAGTGCAAACAATGACTTTGGCTTCGACAGTGCTAAAAAAAATCCAATTTAAATGCATTAGGAAGCAAATTTGAACTTCATTTTAATTAGGTCAAGGTCAACCTAGGATCATCATTTGAACAAACTTGGTAGGCCCCACATCCCAAATGTTACATACCAAGTCCCAAGGTCATTAGCCTTCTGGTTCTGGAGAAGAAGATTTTTAAAGGGTTTTTACCGTAAATGGGCATGTTGGCCATCTTGGTCATGTGACCAAAACAATTTGCATAAATCTTGGCTAACTTATTGTAAGGAGACTTCATATGAAATTTGAGTTCAATTGGCCAAATGGTTTCTGAGAAACATTGTTTTAATATATTGATGGGACTCCAAATTATGAGCGGCCTTGGCTGAAAGGTCAAAGGTCAACCTGACCTTTGGATTTTATTTATAGCCATTGTCACATTTGATAAATCACATCAAGTGAGAATAATGACTTTGGCTTCAATATTTTCAAAAAATCAACTTTTCAAAAATTTTCCCATTTAAATGCATAAGGAAGCAAATTTGATCTTGATGTTAAGTAGGTCAAGGTCAACCTAGGATCATCATTTGAACAAACTTGGTAGGCCTGACTTCCCCAATGCTACATACAAAGTCCCAAGGTCATCGGCCTTCTGGTTCTGGAGAAGATTTTTAAAAGGTTTTATACCATATATGGGCATGGCGGCCATCTTGGTCATGTGACCAGGACCATTTGAACAAACTTTCGTTCCCCCATCTTAAGGAGTCTCCATATAAAATTTGAGTTGAATTGGCCCTGTGGTTTCAGAAGAGAAAATGTTTGAAAATGTTGACGGACGGACCACGAACAGACCCCTGAGTCATTGGTATACTAATAGCTCACCTCGGAGCCTTCGGCTCAGGTGAGCTAATAAATGGATGTAGAAACTCAATGGAAAATATTTACACTTGCCACTGTCTTCCCTTAGATGAACTTTAAGTGAGCAATTGTCTTTATTTGCCGATGCAGGTTTGCCTGTGTGAAATTGGTCGCCTAGCTGTGTCCCCAATAAACAAATTCATTATTGGTCAGCATAATCTTCAACTTATATCATGTCATGGCTAAGGCTGTTGAATGTCATGGCCAAACATTCAATAAATAAATGATTTTATAAAAATTAAAATGTTATTTGTCTGAACCTTTGTGGTGTGATGAAGATTTTTTTGTTTATGCTCACAGGTTGGGAACACTTCTATTTTGATCTATTATAGTTCAATTGATCTAAAATAGACCGATTTGTCAACTTAAAAGCACTGAAATAATGCTAAATATGCGCTGCGCAGGTGTTGCCAAAAAATTGTAAAACCATTCTCCAGCCAAACTGTAGCCTTTGTTGATGTGACGTTGATAATGTAAAAGTTTTGATTTTTCATCGATGAAATTTTTGCAGAAAACCCTTTTTTATAAATTTGTCTCCTGATTTTGTTAAAAATTTAACTTTCAATAAATGCTGTTAAAGCTTCCAGACTTCTTGAAACCAACATGTACACTGCCATTTTTGGAGCCTTTCTTTGACCCAGTCATGATAATTAGGTCGATTGTGCTGTTGCAAATCAAATTTCCCATAACAGCATCCAAATGTATTTGTTTGTGGCCGTGTTCCTTGGCTGTACCAGTACTGGCCGGGTGGGTTTATGCTTTTTGTGGTCCTTTGTCAAGGAACTCCCGGAGGCTCAACCGGCAGTGGTTATGGTTTTAAAGCGTCTCAGAAGACGGGGCAACTGCTAAAAGTCTCATCCAACAGACTGGGAAAAGCCGGGAATAGAACCTGCAACCTCTGGTTTACAAGACATAGGTTTATCCCCTACACCACGGCCGCTTCTCAGCATCCAAATGTATTGTTTGTGGCCGTGTTCCTTGGCTGTACCAGTACTGGCCGGGTGGGTTTATGTTTTTTTGTGGTTCTATGTCCAGGAACTCCCGAAGGCTCAACTGGCAGTGGTTCTGGTTTTAAAGCGTCTCAGAAGACAGGGCAACGGCTTAAAGTCTCATCCGACAGACTGGGAGAAGCCGGGAATCTAACCTGTGACCCCTGGTTTACAGACATAGGATTATCCCCTACATCAGGGCGACCAATAAGTGCCATGCATATATAGAGAAAGGGGTTTACAGTTAATATACAGTGCATAATTGAATTATCTTTGGTAAACAATTGCCAAAGTTTAAGTTTGGTTCCATTTATATATTTATTCTAAAACTCATGAATTTTATTCTCCTAAAATATTTTTATCTTTTTTTATACCGTAACCTTTTTATCTAATATTTTGTTTCTGTGTCAAAATATTAAGGACATTTCAACATTTTCTCAGACAAAATATTATTTCAATAATTTGCAGACGCCTCCCTTGACATGCTTACAAGTATTGGCTTTTTAAAACAATACAAGCAAAAACATGTTTTATGCAATTTAAATTTGCACTGGGACATTCAAAACCCATAGGAAGAGAGTCCTATTGACTCCTCCTGTAATACAAACCTGAAGTAAAACCCTGAACGTGCACACAATAAAGACTGTTTTCTCAAAAAAATAAAATTTTCTCTGTATATGCATGTCATTTATTTGCCTTCATACTTTTGGATGCTGTTTAACAGCCCAGATAGCTCAGTTGGTAGTGCGTCCGCTTTCGGAGCGGGAGGTCGTGGGTTCGCATCCTGGCCTCACCATACCAAAGGTGTAAAAAAATGGTACTATCATCTCCCTTGCTGACGCTCGCATAAAAGGGGTTGTGCTAGGAAGATAGAGTAAGGCCGGTAAGTATCTGTTAAAAGATATTATGTCGCAATTAAAGCTCTACTGAGCTTAGGTTAGTTGTTTCAAATAAGCGACGTTAAATAAAGCATCTTTATCTTTAGGGGAAGAAAAAAGATTTGCAGCGGAACAAGTGACCTTATTATCATCTTTCTATCAAGAAATGAATGTGTGCATGTTGTTCTCAAGAAGTCTGTAAGGAATAACATTATTTACTGAAAATCCATCTGTTTAATTGAATTTTTAACAAAATCAGCAGACAAATTTATAAAAAAAAAGGTTTTCTGCAAAAATTTCCTCGATGAAAAATCAAAACTTTTACACCATCAAGATCGCATCAACAAAGGCTACAGTTTGGCTGGAGAATGATTTTTCAATTTTTTGGCAACAGCTGCGCAGAGCATATAAAGCATTATTTCAGTGCTTTTAAGTAGATAAATTGGTCTATTTTACGGTAGAATAATTGAACTATAATAGATCAAAATAGAAGTGTTCTCAACCTGGCTCAAGTGACCCAACTGTGCCAACCCCGCCCTAAGCTTTATCCGTGATCCTGACTTAAACCTTTTGGATGTGCAGTCGATGGGGCATCATCGCAAATCCCAACGCTAATATTTTTGACCACCAGCATCCCCCAATTACCACCCCTGGGGCACGACCTAGGCGACAGAATGAAAAATTTTAGTTCGTTATTTTAGGGACGACCAATATTGCCATATTATAACATGGCGGATGCAGGGCATTGGCGAAGGTAGGGCACTCGACGATATTTACTTTTTTCTGGGGCCAGTGCAGGTGGGGAGGGGTGTAGGACCTAGTGGAGATTTTCTTTGATGACAGCTGTGGTCAAATCAATCATTCAATGCTGAAAGATTGTACCTAGGTGTTCAGTCGAATTGGTGGTACTTCTTTGCTATTATTTAACTCTTGGTGCAAAACTTCGTTTATTTTCTCATTTCCACATGGGCGCATCCATATTGAAATAAATTGGTCTCCGATTCAAGAAGAAAAGTAACTTCTCAAATATGAAGCAGCCGGTAGCCAATTTCAAGATTGCATCATGTTTCCGGATTTTTCCGTTGTTTTTGCGGAAATTAGCGGAAAGAAATAGTGTCGTGTGCAAAAATCTGACAGTGTTCATTGGATGATTAACACAGAATGTCTAAAAATAAGAGGATTTTCCAAACGGAAATCCAAAAAAGCACACGTCACTGATCGGCAATCACACATGGAGAGAAAAGACTGAATATTTGACTCAACTCAATATTCAAATTCCATAGCAAAATCACATCCCAGACAAGATAATTTGATTGAGCCAGAAGGTGAAATGTTGCGACTTTGTTATTTCTACCCCTGATTGCTGATTTCTTATAATAATCTTGCTTGATGCCCGTGAAATATTTGAAGTGTATTACACAAGTATTAGCTTTTCAAAAAAAGCTGGCGGTCGTTTAGCCCTATCACTGTATGTATTCGTTCACAGTGCCCAGCATTGCTGGATTTTTACATAGTTAGCTCATTCTTTTACAAAAAAATCAAAACAAGAGAGAGTACCTACCTTTGTTTGGCTTTTCCGTGATGATGCCACTACCGCGAAAGGTAATGGGGTACAAAAAAGACAGTCTCAGCAGCAACTTTTGGATATTATAGGAGAACACTGTCTAACTCAAGTTGTAAACATACCAAGCGCAATGATAAAACTCTTGACCTGCTTTTTACTAATGCCCCATCCCCTGTGAATAGAGTCAAGGGGATGCCCCCGATCGGCAAAGCTGATCACGACATTGTATATGTTGAGTATGACATTAAGGCTAAAAGAATAAAACAGGCATCACGCAAGATCTATCTCTATAAACGTGCAGACATGGTCGGACTTAAAGACCACATGGCCCAATTTAAGGACGCGTACCTTTCTGAAGACAACAGTCACATGTCAGTTAATGACATGTGGGTCAAATTCAAAACAGGCTTTGTAGAGGCTGTAGAAAGGTTTATCCCATCAAAAATGACCAAAACAAAATACTCTGTGCCATGGATCGATGCAACGATCAAACGGCTTGTAAAAAAGAGACATAAGCTTTACCTTCGTGCTCGCAAATCAAAGGACCCTGATGTCAAGATTCATTACAAGCGGTTCAGAGCACATGTTCAGAAGGTACTGAGAGATGCCTATTGGAAATACGTTTCCAATATATTTACGTTCGAGAACGATAGCTCAGATCCCGACACTCCCAAGCCTGAAAAGATTAAAAAGTTTTGGTCATTTGACAAATCACTTAAAAAAGACGTGTATGGGATCACATCACTCAGAGAAAACGGAATTCTTAAGACAGATTCTAAGGAAAAAGCCAACATTTGTAATAGGCAATTCCAATCAGCCTTCACACGTGAAGACGACTCTGACCCACCCTCGAAAGGGGCTAGTCGGTTCTCCTCCATGGGGGACATAACAGTTGACCCGAAAGGGGTCACCAAACTGTTGGACGGACTAAATGTTCATAAAGCCTCTGGCCCGGATGGACTGAATGCCAGAGTACTTAAAGAGTGTAGCAATGAGATCTCTCCAATACTGGCACTCATCTACAATGAGTCTTTAGCTCGGGGCGAGGTACCAGATGAGTGGCGACAAGCAAATGTTTCTCCGGTCTTTAAAAAGGGTGAAAAATATGATGCTGCTAACTACAGGCCGGTGTCGCTCACATGCATCTGCTGCAAAACCCTAGAGCATATTTTAGTCAGCAACATCAACAAACACTTAGCCTTAGATAGCATACTTGCTGACTGTCAGCATGGTTTCCGAAGTCAGAGGTCTTGCGAAACCCAGTTGGTCCAGTTTGTGCACGATATCATCAGCAACCTGGATGGGGCTGTGAATCGTGGGCACAAACAGACAGTTCTAATCATAATGGATTTTGCTAAGGCCTTTGACAAGGTTCCACACAGGAGGCTATTACACAAATTGGAATATTATGGGATTAGAGGATCCACCCACAAGTGGATCTACTCATGGCTCTCTGGGCGCACTCAACAAGTTGTTTTAGATGGCCAAGCCTCAGATCCAGTCCCAGTGCTATCCGGCGTGCCCCAGGGATCGGTCTTAGGTCCGGTCCTGTTCCTCCTCTTCATAAATGATCTGCCGGATAACATCAGGTCTTCTGTACGCAGCCGATTGTGTCCTTGTATAGGAATATACATTCACTTCAGGATTGTTTGACCTTGCAAGAAGACCTCACCAGCTTAGGACAGTGGGAAGCCGATTGGCAAATGAAATTTAACGTAGCCAAATGTCACTCAATGAGAGTGACTCGGCATCAGCATCACAAACAAATTCTTTTCGACTACGACTACTCACTATACAATCAAACTTTGGAAAATGTTCAGTCGGCAAAATACCTTGGTATCACCATTACAGATAACATGGATTGGGGTCAGCATGTCTCTGAAATCTCTTCCAAAGCAACTAAGACACTTGGTTTCCTTCGCAGGAATTTGGCTTTTGCACCTAGGAGTACAAAGGAAGTTGCATACAAAACTTTGGTTCGGCCTAAACTAGAGTATGCAACACCCATTTGGAGCCAGTAGCGTCGGCGAAATGCTTGATGAGCTTGATTGGCCATCTCTTGAGGCCCGTAGGGACCAGTCCTCCTTGCTTCTCTTTCACAAGATTCATTGTGGAGCAGTGTCTATTGAAAAAGACAAGTATATGACCCCTGCTCATAGTTTGAAAACTACCAGGTCATCACATAGTGCTCAATACCGCAGACACCAGACATACAGTGATGCCCTGAAGAATTCTTTTTTCCCCCGTACTATTCCACATTGGAATAGTCTGCCTCCTTCTGTGGCAAATGCCCAGTCCACAGAGGAGTTTAGGGCACTCCTTATTTAAACAAAAATTCAGCCAAAAGTTTTTGTGTGTTTTTTTGTGTTTTTTTTTTTTTTTTTGTGTGTTTTTTTGTTTTTTATTTTATCAAAATTTCCAAATTCGCACTCCCTGGTGTAATGCTCATGTATGAGCGAACCAGTAAAGATAGAAAGAAAAGGTCCTGTATGTGACGAAGGAACAAATTTACGTTTACGCGATTTCGCGGTAGTTCTGCTGATGCCCACCCGTGTATTTGGTACCCCGCTCGTTGTTCGGTTTCTAGTCAACTCGTACCCATTTTTGGTCAACTTGTACCTGACCTTTGGTCAACTCGTACCTATCCCAAGTCAACTCGTACCTGAGTCAAAAAACTGGGCAGGGTAGAGCATGATAGACGGGTAGTTGGTAAGTCTAGGTCCTAACAAGCCTTTTCAAACACTAAAACATCACAATTTACTATCTGTGCTGAGGTTAGGTTCGGGCCAGCCTGTTGAAAGATCCCAACTCTTTATGCCTATGGGGCGACATTCTGGAAACGTGTTCAATCATACATATCCCATGTTCACTAAATATCGGTGTATACTAATTACCGGTGTATTCCGTTTCCTCCAAATGACTGTCACGTGTGATATTATCATTCGGAATTTTCCACTCAACATTGTTTGCAATGCATTTTTCTCTCATCATCAAAGAAAAAAAAGCAGAAATGTCATTTCTGAGAGTAAGTGACTTACTTCTTGTTTGTGTTGTCCTATATCATGATGTGGATTCGTCGTAATAAATAAATATATCATTAAAAATGATATTTTCATTGAAAATAAATGAGAAATTGCCGTTGGAAAAGTGTGTCTGCTTGTTGTGGAAGATTTTGACAGCCTGGTTCCCTGCTTAAAAACTAAAAATGACGTCAAACTTCGTCTCAGCACAAAGGTCACATTATGCCCAAATATGGCTGAAAGGTGTAGATATAAAAAGTGCCACCTCTGTTTTATCTTGTTTGTCTACGCCCTTTTGATGCACCCTCTGGTAGGGCATATGCCCAATATAGACTGTGTAGTTTGTTTATGATTATGAAACATATTTGTGATTATATTAGTTACCATGAATGAAAGACTACAAGTATTTCCTTGTAAAAAAAACATTGCAGCGTTGACTCATATTTTTTTCACGGGACCTTTCACCTACATTAAAAAATGGTATACCTTACAAAAAACAGGCAATGAAAACATAACAAGCTTTCAGACAGGCCCTTTACTACTATCAATTTGAAGGTCACTAATCCTTTCAATGTAGAAACCCATCAGATGTAGAGGTTTCTACCCGAGATAATTTTCTAGAGCATTTGTTAACATATACACTGGTAATAAGTAACAACAGGCATTCAAAATATCTGCTAGGGTAGCCCAATAAAAATTAAGATTTCTGCAAATTAAACTTTATTTTAAACATATATCGTTTGTTTTCATTGAAAGAATGCATAAATAGTTGAACAAGACGTTATTTATTGGTTTCTGTAAGATCGTTTGTTTTATAGACCGTCTTAAACAGTAAGTACAGCAGTAATTAGTAACACCAGTTTAATCATCACGATTTAGCATTTGAGATCAGACGAGGTTCAGGCCAGCTGTGGCAAGTTCCCTTACCTTTTCCCATCGCTCGATGTTCGGAATAGCCTGCTTAAACGACCAAATTAACACAGTTTTGCTATCTGCAATAAGGAGAGATTCAGGCCAGCCTGTTAAAATATTTATAAAAAAAAAAACACTATTAATTACGACCTGTGATTCTGCGTTTAGGGTAGTTTTGGATCTGCATGTTCCAATATCCTAGATCTTTATATATAATGACGGCTCCACAGGGTCTTTGCTGCTCAATGCTCATATGCACAAAGTTTTGAATTTTGGGCATAGGTCTGTTATGATAGCACACAGCATTTTTTTTTTCAACTAGCACTAAAATATTAGAAGGTATTTTGAACTACTCATTTCAAAATAAGTCAGCAGACGACAAAACAAAATGCAAATTTGGAGTCATTTAAGTAGCAAGTAGCGAAGGCTCAGATGAGACTGTATGATGAGAAACTCACCTGGACTTTCTAAATTAAAGAACCAAACCCTCTGACGTGAGCTGGGTTTATTTTTTAAAATGTTTTAAACAGTTATAAACCAGAAAGATTTCAATTTATTACATTGCAATTCCAAATTTTCTTAATAAGATTGTACTATTTTTTTTAATTATTCAAGTTTTACACTGTCAGACAATACAGCATAATTAATAAAATCACATATTCATCATTGATTAGGTACCAAATACTGTTTTTCACACCCTACCAATCACCAGCCTGTGGCTGTAAAGCGGCCTTATGTACACAAAACCCCCGCCACGAGAAAACATATCTTCAGGGTTAGCTACCGAATAGGGACACATCTAGCATGCTCAGTTACAAAGACTAGGTTTCAATTTGAAAAATGCGCATAGCAAGTTCAGCTATTAAAGTTTTAGAGATCGAATAACAAATGCGCTGATCCTCTGATCGGTCTATCTCATTGAGTCGGTACCTTTATTGTTTGTATGCAACAAAACCAGATTTTATGATGTTCGATGGGACCAGTGCTATTTCCGATGATAAATTTGCAATGTGCTATCCCTGTAAGCAGGCTTTCAAGTGGGCCCTACTTTTCCTATTTTTCCTACTTTTCCCTACTTTTTTGATCTGCTCCTACTTTTCCCTACTTATTCATGAAAATGCCCTACTATCCCTACTTTTTCACTCTAAAATGTCATTTACGTGTAAAAATCCAGAAATTTTTCCTCGCTCGCTTCGCTCGCTCGGATATTATAAATGGACTTATATGTTGATTCGGGGTGCGCCTCTTAACACCTCAATTTTTAATGTTTCTAGCCTAAAAATCTCTCTGTTTGTCACAGGTATTATCCTGCTCATTTGATCTGAAATTACTATTTCAAATAGCTCGTTGTGATGAATTTTATATTTGGAATAGCCCAACTTTTTTACACCGATAATCACTACTTTTTCACTACTTTTTCCAAATTTTTATCCCTACTTTTTCCCTACTTTTCTGTTGATGGGCACTTGAAAGCCTGCTGTAAGATAACACTAAAAGATGCTACCAGAGGCTAACATTTTAACCAGTGATAGTTGTTTAACAGAACTTTATTCCTGTTATTACAAAACAGCTCATACGTTAAATACGTCAAGATCAGTGGCAGTCCGGCTGCTACCAAAATGGATGTTATGTTACACTTAGTTCTTTGACAATGTAGAGCCTAGTTATCCCTAGCTATTTCCTCATCTACTGTTATTTGTAAGAGCGAGCATTACCTAGGCAGTATATTGTGTTTACCCTTTTGTAATTGATCACTCCTTTTGAGTGCAGAATTCGCCTAAGTCGTAACAAAACTTATCATTTTGCTTTTGTCATGAATAACGTACTTAGACAACGGCATAAATCTATTTCATATTCTATTATAAATAAACTAAGGTACGAGTTGGCTTAGGTACGAATTGACTAAGGTATGAGTTGACCAAAAATGGGTACGAGTTGACTCAGGTACGAGTTGACCAGGTACCCCTTGTTCGGCAACGCATAAAAAATAGCCTGAGCAGGGCATAAAGGTTCGGTCAAAACCTGAATTTGATGTGTGATTTGCACAAAGATTATATATACGGCCGACCGTAATAATAGACGATTCATCTCGTCAAAGTGCAGCCAATTTTTTTAGCCCACCTGAGCCAAAGGCTCAAGGTGAGGTTTTGTGATCAGTCTTTGTCTGTCGTCCGTCCGTTAACTTTTTCTTTAAACGACATCTCCTCCTGAACCACTGGTCCTAATTTCATATAACTTCACATTAATGTTCCCTATGATGCCCTCTTTCAAAATTGCATAAATGGTTCCCCTCCACTGAACAGGAGGGTCGCCAGAGCTCCAGATAAGAAATCTTAAAAAGGAGGGGGTAGAATACCCATTGGTCCAAATCCTTATCTAGACAACTGACCCAGTATGCAAAGAGTTAAATGTTCAGATTTTCTTACACTTTATGTTTATTTAACAGTTAGCCAGGGTGCTAGAGAAACAACATGGTGCTATCTTGTCGGTTTTATGCGAACCGCTACCCTGAGGTAGAAGATGTGGTCATGGTGAATGTTAGATCTATTGCTGAGATGGGAGCCTATGTACACCTGCTAGAATACAATAACATTGAGGGCATGATCCTTCTCAGTGAGTTGTCAAGAAGAAGAATCAGGTCTATAAACAAACTCATCCGGGTCAGCAGGAATGAGGTAGTTGTGGTAATAAGAGTGGATAAGGATAAAGGTGAGACCAGGCCCTGAGGTTATAAAACTTTTTTATGCTCAACTCAGCTGAGCACGAAATTTATCCTGCTCATAAATCTTAAAATGCCAACTATTTTTGGCATTATAACATTCATTAGCATGATAAATACAACATCTAAGAGTTGAGAGCAAGAAAAGTCTTTATTTTTCAACATTTCAGTTTTTATGAGCATTTGAAATTTCATGCTCAGTTGAGTTGAGCATGACAAAAGTTTTATAACCTCGGGGCCAGGGTTACATTTAAGCCATAATCTGTAAATTGAATGGTCCAGCATCAGGTTTCAAGGGGTGACCAGGTAGCTTGAGGCCATAGTTACTGTCTTAAACAGGCCTTTAGTTAAGAGTGCTTACCAGAAAAATAATTTTCTTATTTCTCAACCAAAACATATGTTGTGGGTACTCAAAATAACCATCTCAATGAGACAGTTCTTTTGAGCACACAAAACATATGCTAAAAATTATTGGTAAGTAAATATTTACACTTTTAAGCTGAAAATTTTTGTTAAGCTAAACCTATGCTCAAAACAGTTTCTGGTCTCCTCAAAACTAATTTTTTGTGAAGTATAATATATATGGCAATATTTAACCCCAGCTCAAATTTTCTGGCCACTTTTGGAATTCAGTTTTAACAATATTAAACTTTTGTCATCTGATCTCTCATCTGCTAATATTCTCATTTCTTAGTTACATTTAGCCTATGTTGCAAACAATATGGACTCAGATCAGACTGCTCCCTTTTATTCCATGAAAAATTCTAGTCAGAAGTGCACTTGAATATATGCAGCAGATATAAAAGCAGACAACAATCTCAGGATAAAAAGTAGTGGCAACAATATTTTATTTTGGAAATACAAAGCATGGATCAATAATTACGGTACATTGTAATAATTGATATTTAAGCACATGACATGATCTTTGTTTGTTTGATTTTGTTGCTTTACGTCCCATGTCAACAGCTATGGTCATTGCGGGACGGTCAGTTCACTTAACCACACTTTTTCCTGGGCAGGCTTGAGCAAGCGGTTAACCAGTAATTTGTGAACATACTTTCGCTTGTAACTGACAACAACCCTTCTTGAATAAATCAGGGGAAGGGAGGAGAATGACCGTAGAAATTATTTCATGATCAATCTCCACGAAAGTATGGTACCGAGCCGGGATCGAACTCGCGACCCCTGGATCTGCAGTCAGACATGCATCTGTAGCCAGACACGTTACCGACTGCGCTACGCCGCCCGGTCATGACATGATCTGATACTGTAACAAGTATTACTGGCTCTGAGGTTATAAAACTTTTTCCATGCTCAACTCAGTTGAGCACAAAATTTATCCTGCTCATAAATGTTAAAATGCCAACAATTGTTGGCATTTTAACATTTATTAGCATGATAAATACAATATCTGAGAGATTTAAAGCAAGAAACTTCTTTATTTGTCAGTATTTTAGTTTTTATGAGCAGTTAAAATTTTGTGCTCAGTTAAGTTGAGCATGAAAAAAGTTTCATAACCTTCGGGCCTGAGTGCTTATACTGCTGGAGTACCTGTATTATGGAAGCAATTGCCACATTAACAAGTATGTTTTGCTTTTCAATTTTCAATGATAGCTTAAGGCAGGCGATTCCTAAATATTTTACTCACTTTTCTCCGTTTTCTTGCAGGTTATATTGATTTGTCAAAAAGAAGGGTTTCACCTGAGGAAGTTATAAAATGTGAAGAAAAATTTGCCAAAGCTAAAGCTGTAAGTTCGTACTTTATAAGATACAATCCAAGGTTTTCAAGTGCTAAATATTTGGTATGGCACAAGTTTGATATTTATATATTTGAGCTTGACATCCAAGGACTATTTTGTTTGTTTGATTTGATTCTTTACATCCCATCAACAATTTTTCAGTTATGTTGGAACGGGTCTTCTGGGTTCAACGAGTACTAAGCTAGGATTAATGTGTCTTACTCAAGGACACAATGCAGTGATGCCTGTGAGACTCGAACCTGTGGGCCCCTCGGTCTTGAGTCAAGCACTCTACCCATAGCTCCAGATAAGGATTGGAGGCAATTGGGTATTTACCCACCTCTTTTTGGCTTAATTGGGTATTTCAAATTTTGAATTGGGTATTTCAAGTTTTTGTATTGGGTATCCATCTGAAAGCAAATAAGCAATGAAAGTGGGCCTCGTTTCTCTTGATTTTTTTGTTTACTTTCGGTTTCACTTTCAGAAAGCACACTGGCAATATAAGTATATCTGAGATCGCTATTTCATACTTATTTCAAAAAACCAACATATCTATCAAGTCATCTTTGATTCTTCGAACCACTAATGCGGTATTAGGGTTAGTTACGATATGATATTATGTAAATTGCTCTGGGACTTTTTTGCCCACGTTACGCCATTGTTACTGTAAAGCGAGACGAATGTCGTAATCGTGTAAATGTTGGGTATAGATAAACAGCGCCAAGAATCTTCCTGGACTGGTTTACAATTTAATAAACTAGATTCGGCGCCACGTCGTCTATAATTTTGTACCCAACAACAGCTTGAGATGCGAAAAAACGACAATCGGAAACTGAATACTATAGCTAAAAGTTCGGTATTGAGTATCAAGGATTTTTATTGTGTTTTTGTACGCACAGAAATGAATTTAATTGCGTTTTCACGTTCACGAAATTGCGTAAATATGCAATATGCAGCCTTATCTGGAGCTATGCTCTACCAATGAGCTACTGCGCTCCACAAAGGACTACTTAAAATGAAATTACTTCACTTGTCTGGAAAACGTACGGGTGAAACATGCCTATAGATAAGAGTGTGTTGTCAATCAATTATTTTATTTCTCAACCAAAACATGTTGTGTATACTCAAAAGAACCCTCTCATTGAGAGTTTCTTTTGAGCACCCAAAACATATATATGTTACAACTTATCGATAAGAAATATTTACATTTTAGGATCAATTTGTTCTTTATCTGGAACTATACGGTGAAATTTTAGTAGGCTCCAGTGACGTAAATCTATAAGGAGTGTAATATTGTGAACCATGAGTTATGAGCAAGGTTTCCTTTAGCTTTACTTAAACTAAAGAACAAACACAGGCTAGAAAGAAAGGCTCCCTTGACATTAAAAAAATAATACTACAGAGAATCTACTGTTCAATCTACCCCGAATTGGGAAATGTCCCAAGGGCCAATGGAGTATGAATAAGTGCCCCCTTGAAGACTGCTGTATGTTAAGTTCAAAGTTTTATTTTCCCCAATACACGTTAATGTTTTTAGCTCAACTTTTGTGATCACAGGCCTCCAGATAAGAGTGCATATTGGAAAACTATTTTCTTTATTTCTCGTCCAAAACATATGTTGTGGGTACTCAAAAGAACGGTCTCAAGGAGACTGTTCTTTTGAGCACCCAAAACACATGTTTAAATTGATTGGTAAGGAAATAATTACAATTTTACACTCATAAAATTTCCTTATCTGGATCTATGTGATCATGCTTTGTCCAGGGCACCTTGTCCATAAACTTCTCTAATAGGCATCATCTCTTAAACCATTTGCCCAAATTTGAAATAATTTCATACAAATGTCCCCAATAATGCCCACTTCTAAAATTACAGAAATGGTTCGGCTGGGTAGGTCAAAATGGTCACCTCAGCTAAAAATACCAAAATCTCTAAATAACATGTCATCCCGAACCACTGACCCAAAACTCAAAACAATTTTGTATACGTCATGTATAAGTGTTCTCCACGATGCCCACTACCAAAACTGTCCATATGGTTGACTCAGCAGAACAAAATAGCCTAGAGAGATCTAACCTAATTTCAAAATAATTTTACATAGGTTTTCCTCAAAATGCCATTTACCAATATTGCTCAAACAGTTCTGCTATGCCAAACTGTGACAAAATGGCCACCAAGGATAAAAATAAAACCCCTTGAACAACATTTGATCAATTGTTCAACATTCAATTAATTAGGCCAAATAAAAACCTGTGTAATCCGACCCTACCTTAATTTACTGGTGAAAGATGAAACCTAGAACGGTTTTCTGGAAAAAATATTATTTTATGCATTTTGAAAGGAGAAATGCCTTTCAAAAGGCATAAAATTATATTTTTACCAGAAAAAAAAAAAAGCATGCCTACCCTACCTAAAATTTTCAGACCCGCCTACCCAAAACACACTTCTTTTTTATTTGGCCTTACGCACAAATGTTTCTCATTGATCACATCTACTACAGTACTCCAGGTTTCTTATATTGCCCTCTATGGAATTTACTCAAATCATTCCATTCTGCTGCTTAACAAAAGTGCCTCAAGGGCTAGGAATTCAGGTGCGATAGTCTGGGCCTTCATAGCCCCCTTGTATCATACGAATTGCTTACATTTTTGTGAAGCAGGGCAACTTAGTCAAATGTCGTATTTTGAGATCTGGATCTGTCATTTATGATATTGTTGATTTGATTATTTACGTCCCAGTCAACATTCTTTCAGTTACATCGGGACGGATCTTCCTGGGTTGAAGCAGTACTAAGCTAGGATTTATGTGTCTTGCTCAGGGCACAACATAGTGACGCCGGTGAGCTCGAACCCTTGGCCCTTCGGTCTCGAGTCAAGCACTCTACCTCTGAGCCACTGGGTTTCCTATTATTTGAGATGGAACACCGCAAAATGTACAGCTTGGCATGTCCGTCCAGCAAAGACTTTGATCAGCCTGTGTACCCACTGAGTATGAAGAATCATTGCCTCTGCATATGAAGTATCATTGAGACCTTGGATACTCATAGAGCACCTAGCAAAGACTGATCAGACTGCATGGAAGCACCGGCTGATCTGAGTCTTTGCTAGGTGCACATACCAAATGGTACCTTGCCTGGCTCATTTTTACATAAAAGGGATATATCTTGGCTCATTAGGCCAATACCTTACCTGAAGACATGTTTTCCTTGTTGTATTCTCATTTATTAACTACAGTAAAACCTGTGTATAACGGCCACTCTCAAAGAGACCAGAAAATAGTTTTCAAGACTAATTATCGTTTAATTGTTAATGCAGGTAAAAAGTATTGCGGAATGCTCCGGAGGGGAGCATTCTGCAATACTTTCAACCTTCATTAAGCTAGCATTTGCCATTAAGATCTTTGTTTTGTCTATTTTTGAGTGGCCTTTTTACACAGGTTTTACTGTACACTATATTGATCAAAGGTCAATCCATATTGACCCCAGGTCAACTGTATTGGTGTCAGGTTGAGGTCAAATAGACACGTTTCACTATAAAAAAAATATGAGCTGTGACATAAGATTTACAACAATGTGGTATATGCGACAAGCAAAGGCTCAGACCAGCCTGCGCATGCGCGCAGTCTGATCAGACCCTTTGCTTGTCACTTGAATATTCTATGATTGTTAAGCTACTGACTGAACATCATTTGGACTTTCTAAGCTTAAAAGAAGCCTGTAAGGCTAGTCTGAGTCTACACACACTTGTCAAAATGTCAAATTGTTGGAAATCACATGTCACGGCTCATATCATTGAGTTTGTATTGGTCCTGTTGTAGAAATCGTTTGATCAATAACAACTTACAGTTTTTGTCATCTAACAGGTGAACAGTATATTACGGCATGTTGGTGAACTTCTAGATTACAAAAATGACACAGAGCTTGACGAGTTGTATAAGAAGACAGCGTGGATGTTTGATGAGAAATATAAGAAACAGGGGGCAGCTTATGAGGCTTTTAAACATGCTGTAACGTGAGTAAATGTTTGGGTCTAGGGAAACTGTTTAGAAAGGAAAATGCTTGGAATTTTAGTATTTTTCTCCGATTTTCAAGCCCACCTTTATTGTGGAATACTGGTTGAAAAAACATCTTATCAACAATAGAACCTGTGTTGGGTGCACACTTAGCGATCAAATTTTTGTTATTTAGATCTGATATCTGTGTGGAGACTTTTAGGATGTTTGAGTTTCTGTTGTACAGGACCCTAGATGCGTAAATACGCAATTAAAATCCTCAAAAAAGCAATTAAAAAGAAATGTGTGCGTACCGAAAAGCAATTCAAAAGATCGGTATGCAATTACATGCGATGTCATTGCGTACCATTTGGTCCATTTCGTTTCCATTTGGGTAATAAACAAATGCCAGTCGGGTATTGATTTTTTTCTACCAGCGAGCGCTCAATATAACTCCAGTTTTATGAAAATATCGATGCCCAGTCCAGTATTTCGCGGAAAAACACTGATGAAAGTGAAACTTTTTCAAAGTGTACACGCTCGAATGTCAACAAGGGGATGAGATTTGCTTCAGGTACAATAAAATCCGCTAGTTTGATACTTTAGAAAGGCAGACAATGGGAGTGAATAAATATGCAAGCACATACCCGATAGCTTCATGCAATAAGAAAACGTGTAATCACAGAAGAAAAAAACGTGGCGTAAAAAAATATGAAAATACGCAATTGTATTTGCAAGTACGCAATTGAGGATAACCACGTTGCGTAAGTACCCAATTGACCCAAAAGCTTATCTAGGGCGCTGGTTGTATGTTAACCAGTTTTTGCTTTTTGGCATATTGGACCAATTTCAACCCAACTTCTTTTGAGCACCCAAAACAGATGTTTAAATTGATGTATAAGAACATAATTACAACTTTATGCTTAAAAATATGCTTATCTGGACCTATGGAAAAAAAATCCAGTCTAATAGCTAAATTCTATGGTAACAAGGTGATTATAATTTTCGGCTGATTTCAGATGTTTTCTTAATTTAAATTAGCCTCTAATATGTGATGTAGTTTCTTTAAAATCAGCATTGTTTACCATACTTTCCTTCACCCTTTCCGTAAATATATATTTCAATTTACATCTTATCATTTTTAGCTAATTTTGTCTAAAACAATTCTCATCCTTGCAAATGGAAATGTTAGACAATTTTCCCTGATTTGCTTTGTTGGCATTATTTTAAGATTAGTAAACAGATTTTAGATGCTTATATTTTCAGAAATCCTGAGATATTAGATGAATGTGAGATTGATGAAAATACTAAAGAAGTATTGTTAGAAAATATTAAAAGAAGATTAACACCACAATCTGTCAAAATCAGAGCAGGTAGGTCAACAAAAATATATAGAGGATCTCACATGAGTGCTCATGTTTTATTGAATTTATTAAATGAGTTGAGGAAAAGAAATGAAATGTGAGGCTTGCTGAGCATTTTATCTCTTTTTCGCAACGAGTTTAATAAATTCAATAATACAAGTGCACGAATGTTAGATTCTATTTATCATATGACATTAAGAATACTTTGAAATCTCGTTAGAACTGGCATAAAAAAAGATATAATTGCGTCATTATATACGCAATGTTGTTATGGACGTCATAAAGTTTCCTGTAAATCTGTAAACCACTAGTGGTTTATCGATTTTATTGCATGGCGTATAATTTCACTCCCAGACGCAACGTCATATGATAAATACATGTATGGGCTAATCTATGTTAAAATGTTCCTCAACACAAGAAAGCAAGGTTCGCACAGGATGGAAAAGTACTTGAATTTAGAAGGCTTTCTTGAAAAGTACTTGAAAATTAAATCTGCCTTGAAAAGTTCTGGAAAATCACTTGAAAGCCTTAAAAAGTCCTTGAAATCTGCTATCTTCTGTAGGACTTAGACTTAGCACTGTTGATAGAGACCTAAGAGTCAGTATAAAATTGTTGTGCCTTTATTTGGTGCAGCATATGCTGCACCAAATATAGGCACAACAATTTTTTATGCCCCCAAAGGAACTTTGGGAGGCATATAGTAATCGCACTGTCCGTCGGTCCGTGTGTCCGTCCCGCTTTCGTGTCCGGTCCATATCTCCTATATTCTTTGAGGTAGGAATTTCAAATTAGATGTGTGGATGCATCTTGGGATGGCGGAGTGTGGTGTACCATTTTCGGGTCACTGTGACCTTGACCTCTGACCTAGTTTTTAGAATAATCGTGTCCGGAGCATATCTCTTATATTATTTGAGGTAGGAATCTCAAATTTGGTGTGTGGACGCATCTTGGGATGACAAAGTGTCGTGTACGATAATTGGGTCACTGTGACCTTGAACTTGACCTCTGACCTAGTTTCTAGAAACTGCATTGAGTCTGGTGCATATTTCCTATATTCTTTGAGGTAGGAATTCCAAATTTGGTGTGTGGATACATCTTGGGATGGCCGAGTGTCACCTACCATTTTCAGGTCACTGTGACCTTGACCTCTGACCTAGTTTTTAGAATAATCGTGTCCGGGGCATATCTCTTATATTATTTGAGTTAGGAATCTCAAATTTGGTGTGTGGATGCATCTTGGGATTACGAAGTGTCGCGTACCATAATTGGGTCACTGTGACATTGAACTTGACCTCTGACCTAGTTTTTAGAATAATCGTGTCCATAGCATATCTCTTATATTATTTGAGGTAGGAATCTTAAATTTGGTTTGTGGATGCATCTTGGACTGACAAAGTGTCGCATACCATAATTGGGTCACTGTGATCTTTAACTTGACCTCTGACCTAGTTTCTAGAAACTGCATTGAGTCTGGTGCATATCTCCTATATTCTTTGTGATATGAATTCCAACTTTGGTGTGTAAATACATCTTGGGATGACGGGCTGTCACAAACCATTTTAGGTCACTGTGACCTTGACCTCTGACCTAGTTTTAAGAATTATTTTGTCCGGAGCATATCTCTTGTATTCTTTGAGTGAGGAATTCCAAATTTGGTGTGTGGATACATCTTGGGATAGCGGAGTGTCATGTACCATTTTTGGGTCACTGTGACCTTGACCTCTGACCTAATTTTAGAATAATCATATCCAGAGCATATCTCTTGTATTATTTGAGGTAGGAATCTCAAATTTGGTGTGTGGATGCATCTTGGGATGACGAAGTGTCGTTTACCATAATTAAGTCACTTTGACCTTGAACTTGACCTCTGACCTAGTTTCTAGAAACTGGTGCATATCCTATATTCTTTGAAATTGGAATTCCAAATTTGGTATGTAAATGCATCTTGGGATGCCTGAGTGTCACAAACCATTTTTGGGTCACTGTGACCTTGACCTCTGACCTAGTTTTCAAGAATTATTGTGTCCAGAGCATATCTTCTATATTATTTGATGTAGGAATCCCAATTTTGGGGTGGTGATTCCTCTTGGGATGGCAGAGTGGTGCATACCATTTTGAGTCACTTTGACCTTGACATTGACTTCTGGCCTCATTTTAGTTGTTTGGTGCTATATTACAGCTATCTATCCTCAAATGTGTCTTATGCTAGACCAATTCCTTTGGGGGCATTCGTCACGTGTTTGTGACATTTCTTGTTACTACTTTTCCAGTACTAAAGTCTCCATTATCTCAGTCTAGCATTTCTGAAGTAAATTTTTAGCACTTAGATTAGATCAGTGGTAGAGTGCTTGACTCGAGACAGAGGGGCAGCGGGTTTGAGCCTCAAGGGTGTAACTGCATTGTGGTCCTTGAGCAAGACACATTTATCCTAGCTTAGTACTGGTTCAACCCAGGAAGACCTGTCCCTGTTTAGCTGAAAGATTGTTGATGGGACATAAAGAATCAAATCAAACAAACAAGTTCTTGAAAACTATTGGAGAGGCTTTTAGAAGTCCTTGAAATGTCCTTGAATTTTACTCATACCTGCTTGTATGAACCCATGAAAACCAGTCTTTGAGGTTTGTTGACCAAGTAAGGCTTAAAGCAGTCTGCTAAGCTAAAATGACTAGTTAGAACTTAGAATATTGAAATTTTGCAAGTATCCATTTAAGCCATTATACTATAGATCCAAATAGTAAAAAATAAAGGCACTGATCAGTCTGAACAGATATGAAGGCTGGTCTGTGCCTTTGTAGTTTGCATGCAAAGAAGGTAGCTTTTCTTGTATCGAGGACCAAATGGTGTTTATCTCATGGTCAAGCACTTGAGATTTGTTATTTATCACATATGCCCAATAACCTCCAATGAATGTCCATTCTGATGTATCAAGCTAGAGGTCAATATTTTGGTCTGAGTCTTCATCTACATCCATACTTATATGTGTGTGTAAGAAGTGAAGCTCTGGTGAGACTGCGTTAATACGCAGTCTCGTCTGAGCGTTCCTTGCTTGCCAATATGACAAGTAGTAAAATCTTGTGTGCTGGCTCTTTTACTGAAAGGATGAAGAAATGCGGGGCATTCGTCAGAGGTGATTTTAAGTATTGTACAGATTGATTTAATATACATACACGGGTGGTAAACCTAGGAACTACAACGAAATTGTGTTAACGTAATTTTGTTCCCAAGCCACATCCGGGACACGTCGTGGTAGTTTCCAGGCCGAAAATTGGATAAAGAAACGTTGGTGTCACTTTCAGTTTTGCTTTATTTTAAAACTAAGAACGAACAATGGTAAAATCCGGCAATGTGGTTCCGTGTAAATATGTCTCATTGTCCCCTCTAGCCCAAAATTTTGTTTGAAAAGTTATTTTCTTTCTTTTGGTTCGTTTTTCCCCACTGAGCATCGAACCAACTTTCCCCAAAGTTCGAAGGATTTTAGCCCATATCTGTCAAATTAGATGGAATTTGATATCATTTGAAGATGAGAATGATAAAAAGACCCTGAATAAACGTTCCTACACAAAAAAAGATCTGAGCATTTACTCGTAAACGATTCATGCCCCGTTCATCCTATGTGGTAGTTTCCAGCTCATCGTGGTAGTTAAAATGCTATCGTGGTAGTTTCCAAGACTTTGTAGGAATTTAGTAGCAGTTTGCATCAGCAGATGTTCACTATTCAGGGGCTACTTCATTTTTATGAAGACAGGGTGTGCGGGCCGAACCTTGAATACACCTCTTATTCATACGAAGACCTTTTCAACCAACCTTTGTCAGATAACAAATGTCGACTGCCTGAATTTTAATTTTGGTGGGCTATTGAAATGATGAGAAGAATGAAAAGAAGGGATATTTACATATTTTGTTTTGAATAAATATGCTTTTTAATTATCAAATAACATGCCCGTTCATCGTCGCACTCACATGTATATAAAAAGTGTCCCAACTCGAGGATATTTCCCTTTTTCCTGAAGCGCAAGACTAACGATACTTTGGGCCAGTAGTCGTAGCCTGCCATTTATCTTAAAGATGACTGAACAGCGAGTGGCGTAATTTTTATATCATTTTTTTTGTCTGTTGCTTGGTCCATCACGGCTCAACTGATGACCTTTTGCTTTAGATTTCCAGAGGTGTTGTTTGGAAGTCCAGGGCATGATCTCCACTTGGCAAGCATCACATTGATCTCTTGAGTCCTCAGCTTAGCTTTTTCATGGTGTTGAAATGTGATTTATTTGTTTACCGTGGTAATTAATTGACGAGTTCAAGGGTTATCATGCGAAACAAACAACCACTATAATGTTTTGTAACACTTCAGAAACGTATCCTACAAAATCTTGGAAACTACCACGATAGCATTTTAACTACCACGATGAGCTGGAAACTACCACATAGGACGAACGGGGCATGAATCGTTTACGAGTAAATGCTCAGGTCTTTTTTCTGTGTTGGAATGTTTATTCAGGGTCATTTTATCATTTTCATCGTCAAATGATATCAAATTCCATTTAATTTGACAGATATGGGCTAAATTCCTTCGAACTTTGGGGAAAGTTGGTTCGATGCTCAGTGGGGAAACACGAACCAAAAGAAAGAAAATAACTTTTCAAACAAAATTTTGGGCTAGAGGGGACGCTGAGACATATTTACACGGAACCACATTGCCGGATTTCACAATTGTTCGTTCTTAGTTGTAAAATAAAGCAAAAATGAAAGTGACACCAACGTTTCTTTATCCAATTTTCGGCCTGGAAACTACCACGACATGTCCCGTATGTGGCTTGGGAACAAAATTACGTTAACACAATTTCGTTGTAGTTCCTAGGTTTACCACCCGTGACATAGGGCCTAAAATTAAATATATGTGTGATTCCTGTTGCATACCAATAAAACTTAGGGTAGGTAGGTAGGGAAATTATTGCATTTTTTTATAACATTTAACAAAGAAAATAGTGACAAAATCTGAAAAAGGGTCCATTTTAGGTATTTTTTCTCCAAAGACTGTTTTAATGTTTAGGGTAGGGTTAAAAAAATAGGGTAGGTAGGCAACAGGAACCACACATATATTTCATTTAAGCCTAGTTATCTGAGTATAAAAATAACTTTTTAAAGGTGTCCAAAGGTGGCATCTCATCAGGGTCTGCATGGCTTTTTATCATAAAACAGAGATGAAATTTTCCTCATTTTGGAGAATTTTCTCTTTTTAGCTGAAATAGTTGAAACAAAGAGTTTCAGATTTGATCACATATGTCCAAATCTGATGTCTTTTGAATAGGGCAAAGAGGATTTCCTCTTATTCTGTGTTGAATTATTTAGTCATATTTAGTGATCTATAATAGTTAGAAATTTTAACTAGTAACTAAATTAAAGCTGCAACCCCTTGTAAGTTTTAACTACTAAATAGGGGATAACTGTCCTTCTCACACCAGATCTCCAGGCTTCTCTGTTCTGGGGAATTATATTTTAAAGAAGTTTTCTGATTTCTCTATATATTTTAATGTAAAACTGATTGTTCTACCCAAAATTTTACATCTATGAAGCATTTAATATGGAAAATGGATTTCACTATCATAAAGTACTTGAGTCAGTGTAGCTTAAGTGTGCAGAAAGGGACACTTGACAAACTTTCATTTTTACTGAAAACCATAGGCATTTGCCAATGGCAAATGTCACAGATCCTTTCTTGCAATAATACAAACTTTATACAAACTAGAATATTTTAGATTTTTATAGCCATTTGGATAGATCATGGTCACAATGAAGCTATATGTATTGAATTTCTAATGTTAAGTTGTGTTTAGTAAAATTTAAAAGACATGATCATTTTTCATTTTTCCAGATTTGGCAGATTATGCGATATATATGATAATTTTCCTAAAATCATTGGGTGCCCGGCCTCAGTCTCAAAGTGGTTGGAAAATCTTTGTGACATTATATCACAAGATCAAACCAGATGTCCTATTACAAAATAGTAAGTGTTTAGAGTGAATAATGGAGCATTTCAATACATTCAAAACCATAAAAATGGGCAGTGACAGTTCCATGTGATATCATATAAATTAACCCATTGTAGACATGAAACAGCTAAACAGATACAAGGTCCCCAGATAAGGGTGCATAACCAAAAAATATTTGTTTTATTTCTCAACCAAAACAACTGTTGTGGGCACTCAAAAGAACACTTTCAATGAGACGGTTCATTTGAGCACCCAAAACACATGTTTAAACTGATGGACAAGTAAATAATGGCAATTTTATGCCGAAAAAATGTGCTTAACTGGCTGTATGAGATACTTTGGCAATCAGTGAAGACCCTGATGAAATGCCCCATAATGCGGCATTTCATCAGGGTCTGCACTGTTTGCTTAGAGAAAAATGATCTGCAGGAGAAAGAAATACAAAATATTTGGAAATTATCACCTGTGCCCCCCCCCCCCCCCCAAATATATACAATGGACCATCCTGACATTATTGTATGTAGCTGCATGGAAAAATCTATTGGTCTGAAAAGTGTTAATGTTTTAACTGTGTTGCATTCTATGATATCCATTTTATTTTCAGATGTAGAGGTGGCTTGTACAAATTACGAGGGAGTTGATGCTGTCAAAAGAGCATTGAAAAAAGGTTTAGAACTCTCAACAGAAACTATGCCAATTAAGGTAAATATAGCTTGTCACGTAGGTGATGTCTAAACAAACCTTTTTTCTAAAAATTGTGAATATTTTCTTTCCCATGAGTTTCAAGCTATGTTTTGGGTGCTAAAAAGAACGTCTGATTGAGACAGTTCTTTTGAGTACCCACAACATATGTTTTTCGTTGAGAAATCAAAGTATTAATTTTTAATTACACACTCTTATCAAGAGGCCTATATCCTACTTTGATGACAAAAAGATTTCTAGATTGAAGTAGTATTGAGTATCTCAATGCCAGAGCAGTTTGATCAAACCTAAGTATTTACACACTAAGCCTCGAAAAAGTTGGTGCGGCATATTGCATTTGGCTCATCTTTTGTTGTTTTTTACTGTTACACTTATTTAGACCATCTGTAACATTTGAACTGCGCATTTTAGGGTCTTCAAATTTCATATAATGTCTCTTTAAAGAAAAATATAGCCTTCAGACATGCTTCGATTTTTTTTAATTTTCCCAGTTGTGCCCAATTCTTGTTTTGCCCCTTTTAGATATGAGATCTAAAGCTTGTCCGCAAGATATCGAAAAAAATTTCAGAAAATCAGCACAGTGAACTAATAAGGATAGATGATAATGGAAAATAGTGCCAAATGTTTCCACAGAATTTTTAACATTGCCCTAGTCTTTTCACTCTTTTGGGAGATTTTGAAATGCTTTTTTTTCTTATTGAAGAGCTAAATTTCTAAAATGGAATCTCCCTGTTGAGATGGTATGGGCTAATCCATCATACTTTTCAATAAATAATTTTTTGAAGAAAAAGTAAACACATAGTCTCAGACCACCCTGCTCCTCTAGGAGCAACCTTTTTGATGCAAATAATAGAAGAACTCTATACTTGAGGTTAAAATCTGACCATTGAATGTCATATTTCTGTTGATTTCAGATAAATTTAATAGCACCACCACTGTATGTAGTCACTACACAAACATTAGAAAGAACAGATGGCTTAGCTGCTCTCAATAAAGCTATAGGTGCCATTAAACTTAGTATAGAAGATGCTGGAGGGATGTTCAACATACAGTTACAGGTAACAGTTCTATTTATAGTATCGGAATAATTTCAACTCACATGTGTGATATAACTTGCACACTCAATTGTGCTTTATCCCAAAGTCAAGGTCATATGTCAAATAATGTATTTTCTAGTAAATGCATCTCCTCCTAAAGGACATAGCAACTTCAAGATATGCAGGTGTTTGTGATCCTGACCCCAAGGTCAAAGGTCAAATAATTTATTATCTTGTAAACGCATCTCCTTAAAACATTGGACATAGCAACTTCAACTTTGCAGGTGCATAGGCCACATGATGAAGAGGGCACTGGCAACGTTTTATTTGACCCAAGGTCAAAGGTTAAAAAGAAATGGTGTTTGCGATGGTTATCATCAACAGCAGTATAGTTTATCTTCAGATTATCTAAAGACAATTGACCATTAAACATGATATTGTTAATATTTTGTGGTCAACCTGTAGCTTGGAGTATAAGATTGGAATTTCTAAAAGTAAGTGAGTATGATCAGGAAATACACAATCACACACTGCAGACCAACCCACAGTACCGTGAGGAAGAGTCACAGAACATTTATAGTAACAATACATCTGTAAGTCAATAATAGCAAAGCATCTGTAAGACAATAATAGCAAAGCAACCAGCTTTCTCTTCCTCTTCAAGATGATTGCAAAACTAGAATGGACACAAAGTAATGCATAACAAAACAAATACAAACACAGAACTCCCACAAACAATGGGAAGTACATTGAACAACAATAGATAACATTAACAGAACCACCGCCTTAGAATTGACAGCAGCCTAAGCCACAGGGGGACTTAATTGCATTTTACTAGCGCTAAATCTTCGCCCTAGATTCTGTTGTTGTTTAAATACAAAATTGTTTATCTCGTATGGAGGCTTCATAAATAATGCAATGTATCATCACAGCGAAACAATCAAATCAAATTAACACATTATGATGATACAAAGAAAAGGGCTCATGACTCACAGATATTCAGAGCTAAAGATAACATCAAGTTGAGCTACGGTGGGCCCAGCCAACCCCAAGCATCAGGCACCAGCCAACAGATTAAAACTTTACGTCAGTAAAGTTAGGGATTGTTGAAATTTTGAACTTTCACCAGGCCTTTAGTTAAGAGTGCGTACTAAAAATTAACTTTCTTATTTCTCAACCAAAGCATATGCTGTCGGTACTCAAAACATATGTTAAAACTGATGGGTAAGAAAACATCCACAATTTTACGCTGAATATTTTCTCTCACTTTCTTTCAGCCTAAGGTTGTATCGGACCAAGATGAGGTAGAATTAGCCAAACAGCTGCAGCAACTGGAGGATGAGAACCGAGAAGTTAGCGGTGACGAGGATGAAGACGAAGATGAATTTGGAGGCAAACACGAGAGTGGTGACGATGATGTGGGAGATGAAGATGTAGCAGAAAAACTTTAGTTGAACCATCTTGTGAGAAAACCTGTTTTATGTATATCACAAGCTAATGAGAAGCAGAGAGATGTGGGCCATCCTTTGTGATAATGTTACTTATCACATGTGTTGAATCATTCCTTAACGTATTGCATGGTGGGTAATGTTGTCGTCTGCTGACTTTTTTCAAAACTAACTTTTTCAAAAACAATATTTCAGCAACACTAGTAGAGTGTAGAGTACTGGTTAACCCCTAAGTCAAGCTTTCCCAGGAATAAAAAAGTGTGGTTAGGTGAACTGACCCTCTTGACATGACCATAGCTGTAGACTGGAATGTAAAACATGGCACACTTCTAGTTTATGTTGTAAGAGTAAAGTTTAATGAGCTGATTGTTGAATGGTGGGGGCTGCACTCCAACAACCCTCATTTCTTTTTGGTGTAGGACTATTCAATCACTTACAACACAGGTCATGCTGTTCTAATGGTTTGGGAATCTAATACAGTAGCAACCCCTAAAAACTAATAGAATGCACTTTGTAAACCAGAAACTACCCTAACACCTTAAACCAACAAAAAACATCAAGACCGACTAAATGTTGGTCCTGATTTGGGTCCACACTGTTTGTAAAGTTTATCAGCAGACAACAAAAGTCGCTGCTAGCTAGAAAGGATAGAGTTAAGCATGAACTCATATAATAGATCTCATTTTTGACATTTGCATTCATCTACCTCTGTACTTTGTGTATAAGTTCAGCTAAGGCTCTGATGAGGCTGGGCTAGTGGCACACTCATCATATATCAAAATGAAGTTGTTCAAAGCATTGCAGGCTAAACATAGTCGTTATGCAGTGATTTTATTTGAGATTTTGGGAAGCTACCTTTTCCTACACATTTGGGAAAATATTTTATTAGAATTGGGAAAATAAGAGCTAAAATACATGAAATTGGGAAAATAAAGGCCATTTTTGGATTGGGAATGACTCCCATATACGGCCTCAAAAATGGCCAAATAAAATCACTGTTATGAAAAATGGTTGTAAAGTTTTGAACATTGATTTTGTTAAGCAAAACTCCTATAGAAACAGTTCTGATTAGATCAGACCCCACTGAAGACAAGTCTTATCAGAGTCTGTATTTTTGCCTTTTCAAGAAAAACAATTATACAGTAAAACCTCGTTATATCGCCACCATCGGGAAAAGGGAATTTGGGTGGTATAACGAGTTTGGCGATAGATCGAGGTCTGGATTTCTGCCATAGTAAGATGCGCATGCGATATTGGTAAGAAAAAAACGGTATCTACATTATCCTTGCAGGTAATTCTGTAGATGAAAGTGGATACTGCTACACCAGCGGATGTTACCAGTAACTTTTTGCAAATTGTTCATTGAATATCATTCTGGCGATACCTAGATCTCTAGCATTTCGCACTTTGAATTATGGGTAGTTAGCGAAATAGTCCGTTCAATTTTCATGCTCCTGTAGTGACAAAATTTATAGTTTACAGGTTAGTGCGTGCTAGAGCGCTTCCTATTTGCAACAATGCATTAAATATAAGAATAATTAAAACTTACACGACAAACAACTAAACAAACTGTTGGAAATGAATTTTATTTTTCAGACCAAACAAAGGTAAACATATCTCACCTCTACTTACCTGGGTTAAAATTTTTCAATTCATCAATATGCATTGTTCACTGCAATTATCTGCACCACTGCGGTGTCGTTGATTTCTCGCATGATTAGTCTGTGAACCTTTGATCAGCTAATTGATACTGACGCAAGGTCGCCTGGCGGTAATTACGCGGGAATTAATGCATAAATAAGCACGTTTGTTTTTTGAAATGAATGGCGTTAAGCAAGTTTGGATCTTTAACGAGGGAATTTTACATTGTGGAAATCGGGACATGGGAAATTTATGGCGGTAAGCGAGTTTGGCGGTTTATAGGGGGGCGATATAAGGAGGTTTTACTATAATTGAAAGATAAGATCATGAGAACTTCATGTGGTGAATAATATTTGGTTTTAGATTTAAAGTGAGTATACCAACTTGATACTGTATTTGTTTAGTGAAGTCAAGATAAGAAAACTGTTTTAGACTAATTGGGCATCGTCGCGACAAAACCTGTCTTTGGGATTTCCGACAAAGTGAGATTCAAATCAGTCTGCTCAGCTACAGAGACTAGCTAGAAAAATTAAATTTCGCTTGTAGCAAGCTTAGATATTGTACTTTACAAAATGTGAATAACAAAGGCGCTGATCAGACTGCGCGGATGCGCAGGCTGGTCTGCGCCTGTGTTGTTCGCAAACCTCCGAAGACAGGTTTTCTCGCGTTGAGGCCCAATTATTTTTGTACATATTAATTTCAACAATAACATGGGTGAAAGTGTCCAGGACTATTCCTGATTTCAGGATAGTGAGGCTGACTTTCCATAGAAAGTCAGCCTAAAAATGCTGAATGTATCAGATTGTAATAGCCTTTCTGATTGAATTTTGGTTAATATAAAGAAATTGGCTATTTTAACTTGATATTTTTTATATTTGGTAGGCATACTGCAAGTTATTAAATTTGAATTTCGAAAGTTCAGGATTTTAGAAATTATGAACTTTCACCCATGCAATAAGTTCATATGTTGTAAAAACAAAAATATAAAATACCCAATGTCTGAGCATGTGCATGTATTAGGTTAGATACAATATGACAGAGACCATCATTAGTTAAACTAAAATGTGCCTCAGCATGAAAAATCCTGACTTTGTTGATGTGAACAACAAATTCACTGTAGCGGGTTTACCTGCCCATAAGTTGGCAATCATTTGATGAGCTTCATCAATACAATGTCTAATCATCATTACTTGTTTTGGGTGCATTAAACAGGATTTCTCACTATGGTTCTTGTGTAAAATGGCTGATATATTCAATTATGAGTGGAAGGTTTGGGTCCTGTAGTTCAAAGCATGCATTGGTAAGCCCTTGTGAGATATGCCAGATATATCTTCGCCATAAACATATTGGGGCTGATTGGTTTGAATAAGTATCTGATGTTAAGTTTTATACTTGCAATGGTTTGGTAACAACAACTGCCAACAACTGGACCCATATCGTTTGGTGGAAGATTCTCATCATTGGTGCAGCAAGGAACACTCTCTAATGACTAATTTATATTTACATGTTATCCAGTTACCTTCCAATAGGGCTTGTTAGACTGGAGGGGTATTGTTGCAGACAAATGTTTTACTACCATCTTGACAGGGCTGCTTGGAATCAAGATTGGAGGATGCATTAAGGGGTACTTCAAACTGTCAAAGTTCCACATATTGAGGTTTAATTTTATCATATGACTGCGTCTTGGAGTGATATAACACCATGTATTAAAATCTATAAAGGACTAGTGGTTTAGAGATTTGGAAACATGAAATGAGGCCCATAATAAAGTTGCATATATATGGCAAAATCTAGGTGTTTTCATACCAAAAAACTGATGAAAAATAAATTTAAAGTCATATGATAAATAGAAACTAGCATTCATTCTCCTGTATTAATTTTTGAATATTTTATTTGTGTTGCGAAAGTGATAAATGATTGGCAAGCCTCACATTTTATTTCTTTTCCTCAACTTGTTTAATAAATTCAGTAAAATATGAGCACTCCTGAATATAAGATCCTCTATGTATTGAAAGATGAATGTTATTGGCTACTGGCTAGATATGTGCTAGTTCTTGTGATTTTGGTACTTATCACATTGAAGAGCGTCAAATACTCAGACTAGCCCTTGCTGCTTGCTCACACAAAGTAGGGATGAAGATGAAGGTTTAGATCTCTAGTCCCACTTTATAGCTGTGCGTGCTTGTTTAAAGGATAAGTTTACACATATATGCAAGTAGCAAAATATCATAAACTGGCTCATATGTTATTTACAGACCAACTCTTTCTGACTTAACTCTGGACTTGTGTACTTGAGTTACCCCTTTGTATACTAATGGATTCTTCCTTCTGGTTTAATACAATCAACTTGGGATATGGGGTGTCGGGTTACAAAAAATATTGTATTCTATTGTCTGAAGATCTTCTTTACCTTAACAAACAGTGTAGACCCTGATGAAATGCACCATTATGCTACATTTCATCTTGGTCTTCACTGTTTGCAAAAGTACTTTTTAGGGGTTTCCCCGAATACAAAGCATTAAAATCTGGACTTGTGAACTTGGACTGTATTTCTAAATGGGCAGCATTATGTACAAATGCATTCCAATGAACACCCATGCTGTCATATCCAACAGATCTAGAGGTCTTAATAATGGTCTGAGCCTTCATCTACTTCCAAACTTTGTATAGGAGGATGAATGCCGTCCTTTACAGAAGTGAAGACAGTTTATTGATTCACGCTGTATGCTGGGAAATTTTTCATGAACTTTTGTCGTCTGCTATTTTTTTTTTTCAAGTCACTATTTCATAAAAAAAATTCTTTCAGAAATACCATCTGATTGTAAGTTTTAGATCCAAATCAGGCCCAAAATTTTGTCCGGCCTGATCTGGGTCCAAACTGCAAAGATTATCAGCAGATGGTACTAGCAGGCAAGTGCTAATAAAATATGTAGCTAAACAGTTTGATATTTCTTTTGATACTGTGTAATTGAATAAAATGGAAAAAAGGTAAATAATAAAATAAATAAAAAAGTATCACATAAGTTAGT
This sequence comes from Loripinus fragilis, assembly GCA_964019695.1. Classification (NCBI taxonomy): domain Eukaryota; kingdom Metazoa; phylum Mollusca; class Bivalvia; order Lucinida; family Lucinidae; genus Loripinus; species Loripinus fragilis. Next base: position 4,690,269 of record OZ026518.1, on the reverse strand, counting down.
TTTGATTTTTGTTTTCCCATCAACCAATTATCTGTTCATAGCTATCCAGTCCCCGAAGATTGTTTTTTTTTCTTAGCAAACAGTGCAGACGATGAAATGCAGCATCAAGTTATAGGGCTACTTTAAAAAAAAGTACTGAGTCTGGGTGTGCATCTGTGCTGTTTCTACACTGCAGTCTCACTATTATTGAGGTAAGTATTTATGAAAGCAAAATGGGAAGTGTCCATTTGACCGGAATGACTATACTATATGGGCCTTGATGCGAGAAAACCTGTCTGGAGGGGAGGGTGCGAACAATATAGGCGCGGACCAGCCTGCGCATCCGCGCAGTCTGATAGCACCTTTGTTGTTTGCTTTAATGTTAGAAAGTTTCATATCTAAACTTGATACAGGTGAAATTCCAATTTTCTAGCTAGTCCCTGTATTTGAGGAGACTGATATTAGTCTTGCTTTGTCGGGGTTAAACCCCGAATGCAGTTTTTGTCACGTCTAGGCCCATATCATGCTGACGTATTCCTTACCCACTTTAACCCTTATCATTCTTCTGGATACCCCAACTTGCAAACAGAGAAGACCCAGATGAAATGGTGCACATAGCTGCATTTCATTAGGGGATGCACTATTTGCAAAGATAAACCAAATCCACATAACTGACATGTGTCATAATTTAGAAGTTTCTACCTGTGACTACCTTAAAATACAAAATTGGCGATTCCATACTTATTTTTTTTTTCAACATGCATGGGAAAATCCACCAGAATCAGAAGGGTTAACCCAATTTTCCAACCCTTAACAACATGACAAGTCCATTTTGATCTTAGGGCTGGTTTTTATTCAAAGTTGAATCAAACATTTTGTAAGCTAAGATTGGGCGACCTTTATCAGACGTCGCATTCGGTGGCGTCTGGGTCTGCATTGTTTGCCGCTGTCCCATAAAAAGGATGTCAGGCTTATATGAATATTTGTTCTTATAATGCTTGTTGTAATAAACTATGAGCTTTGTCTACTGACGTGATCACATTGTCCCAAGGAGTGCTTAATTTTCAAATCTTAAAACTGGTTTACAAGCTGTTGGGACAGGGAGCTCAGTGGTAGAGTGCTTGACTCGAGACCGAGGGGCCGCAGGTTCGAGCCTCACTGGCGTCACTGCGTTGTGTCCTTGAGCAAGAACATTAATCCTAGCTTAGTACTGGTTCAACCTAGGAAGACCCGCCCCTTTATAACTGAAAGATTGTTGATGGGACGTAAAGAATCAAACAAAACTAGGTTTTGGTGTGTCATACTAAAACCCATGTCGCAGCAGTCATTTGACAAAACTTGGTACAACAAACGAAGTACTGATTAACCCCTAAGTCAAGCTTGCCCAGGAAGAAAGTGTGGTTAGGTGAAATGTCTTGTCCTGATATGACCATAGCTGTTGACTGGGACGTAAAGCATCAAACCAAACAAAATACAAATTAAACTTTGTTTTAAACAGTCCAGCTTACATGTAGAAGATTTCTTCAAGCCGTTTCATTATACTGGGAAGCAAACATTTTTACCTCTGACAATGGGATTTGGTTACTGTTTTGTGCTCTGGGCCATCAAGAATTAGATTTTCAATCGGTATTTTATGCTTTTTGAGTGTTAGAAGCATGTCCCGTCTAATTGTACAAAAATTGTCACAGACAAACGCCAAAACGTGTCTCAAGTCATAGACTGGTCATTACTTCACGACCAAAACGTGCAATTTTTTCCACACGAAGGGGTGGGTGGTATCGACGGGATCAAAACACCATGAAATCATGCGAAAACAGATACCAGCATCTAAAAGCATTATTCATTCATTTCATGCAGTTCTTTGTCCCATGTCTCGGACACAAATAAAAATTACGTTTCAAGTTTTAAAATGACACAAATTTCATGTCAGTAACATTTTCTACTTTTTTTCTGCTGTTTCACTTGTCAATAGGGCCTTAAGGATGTCCGAAAAAATTAGACTAGGTCGTAAAATTGATTTTCAAAACACGATAAATATGATATACCTGATAGTATTGGTCCTTTAATTATGTTGAGGAGAATATTATCAGTTTGCACATTTACCCTAATGTATAATACATTGTTTATCATTATTTGCAGCACTTTTTAAAATGCATTAATGGGAGTTTTGCACTTATCGCATATGCGCAAATGCCATCTGTAACTCTAATGGGAGTTTTGCACTTATCGCATATGCGCAAATGCCATCTGTAACTCTGCCCCCTGGGTAATTTGCCATGCTATTTTGCCGTCTGATTTTTATCAAAATCAACTTTTTCTACAAATTCTTTCAGGAATACCGTCAGTGTCAACAGTTTGGATTCAGATCAGGCCCGACATTTTACATTTTGTCGGGCCTGGGCTTGGTCAAAACTGTTTGCAAAGGTTATCAGCAGACGACTCTGTGAGGCAAAGAGGGGCTTGAAGCCTATCTACAGCCATGCTTTTGCGCATCCCTCGCTGAGCATTCTTTGCACGACAATGCAAAAAGTACCAAAAGATTATGGGCGACCTAGCCTTGACCCCCTCACCCGCAGCATTTCTTTACAGAGTAACATGCAAGAAAATCCCCATTTAAACTGTTTATGCGAGCAGCGAAGGTCGTGGCGAGTCTGGGCTGACTGGCCTGAGCCTTTATTGCTCGCTGACTAGCCTGAGTAAAGGGCCGTTTACACGAGCGGTCTTGACACATATGATTTAGACCTATATGCCAAAACATGCGTGTTAACACTGCTATTTCTTAGTTTAATGACTCCCAGGTCTAAGACCTGTCAAATAGGACATGTTCTATTTCTACGTCTAAGACATAGGAAACCTGGCAGAATCAGCCAATCAGAATTGCTTATTTGAGGTTACTGACCAGGTTAATGGAATCTGTATTATGATACCAGATTTCTTCTAAGAATTTTTGAAAGCAAAACTAAATTAAAAAAAAATGCCTGTAATAGAACCTGTTAATAATAATAATAATAATAATGATGAGGATGATAATAATAATAATAATGATTATTATGATAATATTTTTTATTATTATTATTATTATTAGTAGTAGTAGTAGTAGTAGTAGTAGTAGTAGTAGTAGTAGTAGTAGTAGTAGTAGTAGTAGTAGTAGCAGTAGTAGTAGACGTAGTAGAAGTATCAGTGGTAGTAGTAGTAGTAGTAGTAGTAGTAGTAGTAGTAGTAGTAGCAGCAGCAGCAGTAGTAGTAGTTATCGTCGTCGTGGTAGTAGTAGAAGTAGCAGTAGTAGTAGTAGTATTTGTAGCAGCAGTAGAAGTAGTAGTAGCAGCAGCAGCAGTAGTAGTAGTAGTCGTTGTCGTGGTGGTAGTAGCAGTAGTAGTTAGTAGTAGCAGTAGTAGTAATAGTAGTATTTGTAGCAGCAGCAGTAGTAGTAGCAGTACATAAAACAAGTCCATAAAATTAATACTCCCTCATTAATTATAATTATTGCAAAACTTGAATTTTGAAAGAGAGTATATGGCGGAAAATAAAACGATACAGGACAAAGATTTAGACATGCTATGTAAACATAAAAATCATACAAGTCTTAAACATATAGGTCTGAAACTTGCATGTCAAGACAGCTCGTGTAAAGGGCCCTTAAGTAGTACCACTAACTCAAAATTTGTGGGCTCGCCCATCATGAGAAATCCTGCTTTTGTTGTATGCGAACAAGAAGTATGCAGAACAGCCTGTGCAGAAGAACATTGTTTTAACCGTAGATAGGTAATGATAAACTTGCTCACGATTCAAGATTATTCGTGAGTCACGATCGCCGAAGACGGGTTTTGTCGTGACGCGACTTTAATCAGGATTCACATTGTTGTACTGGTCTGAGTCTTCCCTGTCCGCCTCTTACACTCTTAACAAGTGGACAGGTCGTTGCATCAGTCTGTGTCTTTGGGCGGCAATGTATTTATGGGTATATTAATATCTATAAATAGAACTGTGTTTCATCAGAAATCCTAAAATTATATATAAATTTCGGTCTTGTTTTAAAATTGTCAAATAAACTTGGAACTTGGAATAAAAGCACTGAATTTATCTAACGTATAAATCTAACGCATAATACATAAGATACGAATTCTTTCTGCTATAGACGTAACAGTCGTAACTTGTGGAGGAACAACATTAAATTAAAAATATTAAATCGGTAAGAAAAATGGGTCTCTCTCTCTCTCTCTCTCTCTCTCTCTCTCTCTCTCTCTCTCTCTCTCTCTCTCTCTTGCAATACACCCAAACATAACATCGGGGATCGTAGGAGGTGTGGCTTTTATTTCGCTTCACCAAGCTGACTGAAATGTCACTGATTAAGTTCCAGGCCTTCAGTGGGCCCCAGGGGTTTGGGGAATCAGGGGAGAATGGCTATTTATTTTCACGGAGCTGGAGAGCACTGGTAATTATTTTAGGGGAGCTGGGAAGCAAGCTCATAGTTTTGGGGATTTAGGGAGCTCAGCAAAAAAAAAATAAATTAAAAATATCTCACCTTAATGGAAAAGCCTCCATTTTGTTTGATTTTTAAAAATTTCTTTGGGGCTTCTGGGGTGGGGGGGGGGGGGCTGTTGCTCCCCTTCTAAAATGTAAATATATTTATTTTTGTACTAGCATGCACATCTTTAATGATATTGGAAAAAAACATGCCGGATAATTGGGGGTGTTGCTGATTTATTATCCTTGATAGTAACGTACATTAGAACGCTCAGAATGCACCAGATCACACCATTTTCTCTCCAATTTTCTTCGGACCCCCTAGCACAAGACTGAATCCACATTAGTGCAGGGCTACCTACACACCAGGACCCAAAATTACAATGCTTCCTTAAGTAAAGGGCGACTTAAGTTAAGTATTGATATTTCAACATGTAATCAATTGCCAAGATCGATGCAGTACTTATGGTCAAAGATATTGTGATCTACAGAAAAAGTGAAGCTATTTTGATTTTGATAAATTCGGAACGGTATTTTTCACACCCTAAAATGAATACTTAACTTAAGTCTTGCTTAACTTTAAGGAGGCATTGTAATTTTTGGTCCTGGTACGTGTATGTAATTCACTCTTAAGTTTAATATTAATCTGCATTTTATTTTGAAGAATGCTGATCAGGGCCCGGAATTACAATGCCTCCTTAAAGTTAAGGAAGACTTAAGTTCAGTATTGACTTTTCAGGCTGCGAAAAATAACGTTTCAAACCGATTAAAATCAAAATAGATTCATTTTTCTGGAGGTCACAATGATATCTTTGACCACAAGTACCGCATTGATCCTGGCAATTTATTTAGCATTTAAAATAGCATGTTAAAATATCGATACTTAGCTTAAGTCTTCCTTAACTCTAAGGAGGCATTGTAATTCCGGGCCCATATGTATGTTTACTTGGTGGAACTGAACTTAAACATGTGTATATTGAGTCGGAAAGGCAATTTAAAAAAGGACTTTTTATGATTACGAAAAAAAATGCTTTCACTTTGTCTAAAATAAAATCTAGTTTAAGTTATTGGGAAAAGATAGCCCCTCCTGTCACGACCTAGGCGTTACCATGGATTTATTGATTCTACCTTTCTCTGTGGACTGGTGATGAATGACTGTCTGACTGGATGACTGATCAGTCAACCAATGACTGGTTCATTGGTTTGAATCTTTCAGGCGGTTATATACTATAAACACATACGCACTAATTCCAAACAATGGTAGCGTGATAGGAATTATGCATATGAGTTACACCAGGAATGAGTATGATGCTCAAACCTGTATCTTGTGTGATGTGCAATGTGGTGTTGTTCAGTACTGACACTGAATTTGTGTTGTATGGGGGAAAGGACTAGCGCTCACTTTAATCAGTAGATGAAATTGAGACTCTACTATTAACGTACTGAATGCTTAAAAGATCATTAAATACGACGACACACAAGAATGATCACTTAGACACACACGTTTAATATATGTCTGGGAAATTATATGGTTGGACGGGGAATGGCTCACTATTATGACTGATCAACTGTTTGCACAGACTGCTGACTGCATGCACGACTGATCAAATGATCCTATGATCACCGACTACGACGACAGACAATGAATGACCACGGACACTACAGACATATGCTTCCTATGTATGTAGGTGGACTTCAGTGGATTAAACGGACTGCTAGTGCATTGGTAAAGAATGATGACTTAAGAATATTAAATTGATGAATTATAATTGAAAAATAGTTTCTAAAAAAATGTTACAACATCAGATAATCAATAGCTGTCTTATAACACAATGTAACTCATTGAACACAGTTAACTTGCAGGGGTGCCTGGCTCAGCCTGTACCTTATCTCCAATGCAGTATTCAGTTCCTTAAAATTGGGATAATATCATAAAAATGGGGTAATTTATGGGGGAAAGGGGGGTGGGTTTCCTAGTAAAAATGGCAGACAGCTGAATAAAATTCCTCTTAAATAATTCCTAAGTTCTCAAAAGTATCTGATGCTAGAAAATAAATTCAATAAATTTCCCTTTCTTTTAAATACTTTTTGTAGTTTTAAATGTCTTTGGAAAAGGGAAACTGCTAAAATACCAAAAATAGAAAATCACCTAAAAAGCAAGTGTTCCCTATGAAGTAAAAATGTGAAGTCCCAAAAAGTAAACACAAGTGTTCCCTATGAAGAAAAATTGTGAAGTCCCAAAAAGTAAACACAAGTGTTCCCTATGAAGAAAAATTGTGAAGTCCTCCAAACAATCTGTGGGAGAGCTTATATACTCCCACAGAATCCCGCATCCCGCAATCCCGCAGTTCCCACATTTTCCCCCACAAATCGTCCCGCAACAGCTTCCCGCAACAAGAAACTGTGGGAAAAGAGCCATTTTTACTGGAAATGTCCGCCCCCTTCTGCTTTAATCTTAAAATACCATAGATAGTCAAATTAAACTTTACAAAGTAAATATGCAGAAATGTACTATGATGATTAAACTTTATGACCTGCTAAAAATATTTAGACCGGTAGCGCTAATTTTAGGAGAAATCGTCCGTAGAAAATGTCTGTTTACAAACACAATTGACTTTACGCTACGATGACCTTGCCAAGCTATTTTTGGAAGCATATATTTACTACACCGCTGTTCTATCAATCGAGAATACACACTAGCATATAAACTGTCATGGCCGTTGAGAAAAACAAGCACTTTAAATTCCGATTTTTAGCGAAAATAAGCTCCAAATGGATATGTCAGACACCAGAGCTGGTTGAAATCAATTCGATGTAGACTGCTTCCAAGAGTAGGGTGAGCAAGAGTTTCTTTACTTCGATGATAAGTGAAATATTCTGGGTCAAAACCGAAGCACATGTGAATAAATGGACAATACACAAGTCAAAGCTCCAGAGCAGTAGATTGCTGAGAAATGGAAATAGAGCTCTGCGGTCAGTAGTTCCCTCAAAGTGTGGCCATCACCTAAGAGAACACCTGACAAGCAATGTCTCTAACAGTCTATCATTCGGAATAAGATGCTGAATCGGTCGATGCTCACAAACAGCATATGCTCAAATTTCCTCAGCAATGTATTTCTCTGTCGGAAGACTTCAAGTAAAGTAGCTGCAGCCAGCACACCCCCTGTACACCACATTTACCCCCACCTTAAGTGTTAAAGCTCCGACTAACACAAAAATTGAATCTCGGTCAACTCTGGCATCCGTAATATCTCTTAAGATATGCTTGGATAGAAATGCGGTGACAATTTAGCCTGTCACTCCCACATAAGTTGGAGCCCTGCACGAAAGGTGTTGGGAAAGTTATCCAGCTGACATATTTTACTTCAGCTGCAATTTACAGGTATTTCAATTAACATGATGCTACCCAGTCCCGATGCAATATTCACCATGCATCGATGTCAAGTAAATCGCTTTCAGCATCTGCATCACTAACTAAGGAAATATATATCACAGAACGGACTCGGTTTATCTACCGAAAAATGCACATACAATTCATTTGCAGTCAAAATTAGAACCTGACTGATTCTTATACCCATTTGATGCCATGCTGAGAGCAGATTTTAATATTTCTTTGTTTTTAAATAAAAATTGCTCTTACACGAAGTTCTGTTTTCCATTTCGGGTCAACGCTGTACTTAAAATCCACAAACTTAAAAATTACAAAATCAGCATCCCATTCAAACAAGTCTTGTTTGAAGAGACAATGATTTTATGTACAGATAAGCCCAACTTTTGAATCTAAATTACTGTCATATCAACCATATGACCTCCAATTCTCTGGAAAACAGCACATAAAAATGGAAATTGACTTTAAATTTTATGAACCTTTGCTTATTGGAGGAATATTCTTCAAGAAAATCAATTTAGATCATGAATGGTTAGCAAACATTGAAAACCTAATATCTGTTTGTTTTGAAACAAAACTTCCACACCTGGCAGTATGGGGTCCCCATGTGAGTGAAGTCTTATTCCATAACAGACAGAATATCCCTCCAATACACTTAATATTGCTATATTTGCACTCAAGCGCACTGCTGCAACACTGAATCTGACCGCGGTTAAGTGTTTCCACAGTAAAAGTTTCTCATTAGTCAAAATGACATTGTAATGTACCCTAAGTAATGACTGAGCAATGGCAGACAAACTGTATTCAGTTTGTCTGTCCTTGCCATCTGATCATTAATTCTGCAGGTAGAAACCTTGTTGCTTTTGCAATGCACTAAAAACTGTTCTATAATGTAACTGTCACTCCCGAAGGGTGACTAACTTCCGATTTCCTTGAAACGTACCATCAGGTTTTCACAGTTCCTTCGAATATATGTAGACGTATCGATCAGTTGATGATAATTTAATAGATCCTTTCCGTATCGTATATTTGATTAAGATTCCTTTGATGATGATATTCACTATAATATGTATTTTATTCAGTATTCACTTTGTATATTGATATTCACTTTTATAGATTCATTCACTTTTATATTTAATATTCACTTTTGTATTCATTATTCACTTTTATATTCATTATTCATTTTTTTATTCATTTTTCACTTGTCACCAATGTACACAGAGGGGGAACCGTCTTAACTAAGCCAAGGATATTCACATATTATAAAAAAATGAGGATGGCCTAAAAAGTAAATTTTGAGATCATGAAAATGTAATGTCAAACTTACACCTGTCACTGGTTGTATGGGTAAACATGCAATCAGAAACAGACATAAAGTTGAATTGAAATGTATCCAACGCCCAAATGCAACATTCGCAACCTGACCCAACACTCTGAATGCAAAGTACCCTTTATGTCTACATGGTATTATTTTTTCCATTGAAGCTACAGGCATCAATGAAAAAAACATATCATAGTATAGACAGGCATTGTGCATCCAATAGAATTAGATCACAGTCCAAAAGCGGCATTTCATTGTTCGACACAGTTCAACAATGATTAATATATAATATGATGGTTAATGTGATTTGATAATTTCAGAATGTTGTAATTTACCAACTGTCTTAAATCAAAGAAAGTTAGTATGTCACAAACGGGGCAGTATATATGAACAAAACGGTTACCTATCTGTGCACACTAGGAACCACCCTAATGAGAAGATTGAATTTTATTTCGCGCACTTTTTCTTTATATCACTCTGTATTTATCTCCATCTTGCGAATTTGTCTCTCCTCTGATAAGTATTATTTTCTCTGTTTTTCAGGGGACGTCTGTCTCTTCTAGATGTTTCTTCTCTCTTCTTCTTTAGTACATGTATCTTCTCTTTCTCTCTTCTTGCTATCACTCATCGACTCATCGTGGGGGTAATCTTGTGCTAATCTTCCACTCTCTTAGTAGCTTCTCATCGATCTTAATGAATAGCCAATCTTCATAACCATAGCTAAGCAATAATAACATATTCTCAAGATATCTCACCATCATATATCATAACCTATAGCTACTGTCAGTAGTGAGATCTGTGACCTTGACATAGTATCGTCCCATTTTAGCCCGTCTCTGACATTCAACTTATGTTCCAATCGTGCTCTGCAATCACTACCAATCTTCATCATCTGGAACCATCATCTGGGAGTATCTCATCTCTATCTTCATCGACAATTCGCTGACAATTTTAACCTGCATTGCTCGTCTGGTCTTAACAATTACAGCCGGTATCTTATATAGCATGGTTATCCTTTTAGTGGGTTCCCACCATCTGGCTTATTAGTCTTCTTTAATAATCGACATAGTCAAATGCAAAGGATCTTTTATCCACTCATGCTCCACCATCATGTGCAATTCTCTACAATCATATCTTCAGGACTGGAATTATACCTATGGTTTGACATCTGCAATCTTTGCTATAAAAATGATGCATTCAATGGATAAAATAAAATTAAAAAAATGACAGGAATTTAACCTGTTAAAACTGTTTCCTCACAGTAAATCCCTTACTGTGATAGGGATTCCTTCATCTTGAGGACCCATTTAGGCGGATTGCTGCCTTGATACGGTTTCAGCTTGTCGTGGTGAACAACTTGACTTTTGCCTTCCTTTGAGAATGCTAGCACGTAGTTCTGGTTGCTCAGTTTTTCTTTGACCGGATAGGGCCCTATGTATGGTTTCAGTAGTTTGGAACAGATAGCATCTTTCTTACTAGCCTGTAAAAACCATACTAAGTCACCTTTCTTGTATGTATGCAACATCTGCTTGTTGTCATATATATCTGTGTGTCTTTTGGCACTTTCCTTCAAGTTGTCCCTGCAAATAGTATGTGCCTTCTGTAAGTTGTTCTTCAATTTCTGCACATATTCACTGTATGATGAGACCGTGTCATTAGAGGCTGTAGAACTGCCAAATGCTATTTCAGCAGGTATCCTATTTTCACGGCCCAACATAAGTAGATTGGGGGTCATCTTCGTACTCTCATTTGGGGTTGCTCTGTACGCCGCGGCAAGGCATCCTAAGTTTAAATCCCATTCACTTTGCTGATCAGATAGGTATGCGCGCACCATATGGATAAGAGTCTTGTTAAACCTTTCTGTTTGACCATTCCCCTTGGGATTTCTCACTGATGTCCTGCTCTTCTTGATCTCTAGTAAACTGCAGAGCTCGCGGAATATCCTACTTTCATAGTTGGCACCTTGGTCACTGTGAATTGAAGTTGGTGATCCATACCGAGCTATTACTTCATTTAGGATTGTCCTAGCTGTAGTCTCTGCAGACTGGTCAGGTATCGCAAAAATTTCTACCCATTTTGTGAATTGATCCGTGACCACTAGAATATATCTGTTACCTCTCGGTGTCCTTGGCAAAGCTCCTATCAAATCAGTTGACAGTCTGTCCAACGGTGCTCCTACCGGCATACTACCCAAAGGTGCTCTCGGTTTGAAAGGAGGGGGTTTGTTGGCTCCACAGTTGTCACAGTTTGCTATCCATAGGTTAACATCTTCTCTGGCTTTGTACCAATAGTACCGCTGTAACACTTTCTCTCTCGTCTTCTTACGACCCAAGTGACCGGACAAAACACCATTGTGCATTTGATATAACACATCATTTTTCAAGACACTTGGTGTAAGTAACTGTAAATAGGTACCGGATCCATCTTTCTTCTCAAATTTCCGCATCAAAATGCCATTCTTTAAAACCAGTGCATTCCAGCACAGTAAATAATGACGAGTCTCTGGACTCGCTGAAGCAGCAATGCTTCCCTCAGGCCTAACTCCTGAGCTAAACCATTGTATTATTGGTCCAATATGCACATCATCCTTCTGCATATCTTGCAGCTCCTTCATAGTATACCCGCTTGACCACGGCAACCAATTTTCTACAACATCTGCACCTGACCTTGTCAGCACTGACCGACACCAGCCTATTGTGTCGAGGGCTAAACCCATAACCTTTTCCCTGCAGAAAAACCTCTGCATTCCCAACCAGACCTGATCCGCTGGTTGATAACGGTTGATATAACCTGACCTTGTCAGAAGCGACCACTTTAAACTTGTCGCATCCAGGGTAAAATCCATTACACTCTCCTTTACCCTGCCGAATAACCTCTTTATACCCAACCAGACATAACCTTCTGGTTGATAACTATAAACCCAACCTGACCTTGTCAGAACCAACCATTTCAAATCTGTTGTACCCAGGGCAAAATCCATTATTCTCTCCTTTACCCTGCCGAATAACCTCTGTATCCCCAACCAGACATAGCCCTCTGGTTGATAACTATAAATCCAACCTGTAGCAATACTCAGCAATACCATCATGCTGAAACCTACAGCTAACCCCAGCCAACTGCCATGGCTGATAACCTGACTATCACTGATAGTCAGAGACGTAGTTACGTCCGTCTGTAAAACTTGACTGTTAGCTCCCTGTAGAATAGTAGCTAACACAAGTAAGAATAAACATGCATGCTTGATAGCTAAACAAGCAAATCCTTGTATTTCTTTCTTCACTGCTTCTCTCTTACTGCTCATAGACAGTCTTGAGACATCATGTATAGGAGTAGAACTTGTCTTGGTGGTATTCACCTGTAAAGTAGACTCCATCTGCTCTGCTCTTTTTAAACATTTATTGCAAGGTCCGCATTTTAAGGATTCTTCTGTATCAATGTCCGAACATGAGCAATCTTTCGGGTTTCTACATCTGCTCATGGCATCTGCATTCCCATGAAGTGTACCCTTTCTGTATTCCACAGCAAAATCATAGCCAGAAAGTATCTCTATCCACCGGGCAATTCGGCCGGTTGGCGACTTCAAGCTAAAAAGCCATTTCAGGGCTGAATGGTCAGAACGTACGGTGAAATGTCTTCCTAGAAGATAGTGTCTGAAGTATTCAACAAAGTATCGGATAGCGAGAAGCTCCTTGTCTGTAACACAGTAATTTGTTTCAGCTCTGTTAAGGGTTCTACTAGCATAGGACACAACCTTCTCCTTGCCATCTTGTACTTGACTGAGGACTGCTCCTATTCCATAGTTGCAAGCGTCAACGTCTAAGATGAATTGACCTCCTTTGTCACTTGGTAGAGCCATGATTTCATTACTTGTGAGTGCAGCCTTGAGCTGGTTGAAGGAAATTTGACTATCATCTGTCCAAACAAGTTTGCTGTCCTTTTTGGTCAGGTCGAATAGTGGTTTGGCAATCATGCTGAAATTTTTCACGTGTTTCCTATAATACGAGCAAAGGCCTAAAAACTGTTTGACTTCAGTTACGTTGGCAGGCACGGGCCACTGTAATACTTTGGAAACATTGTTTGGGTCTGGCCTCACTCCTCCTTCACCTGAAACGCGAAAACCCAAAAACGTAACCTCCTTTTTCAATAGCTCACACTTTTTCGGCTTCAGCTTAAGGTTGGCTTCACGAAACCTTTGAAATACCAATTTCAGCCTCTCAATATGCTCCTCGAAAGTTGTTGAGAAAATGATACAGTCATCAATATAAATTATGCAAATGTGCCATTGAAGACCCTTTAAGGCAAGTTCCATAACTCTTTGAAAAGTCGCCCCACTGTTTATCATACCGAATGGTGTGGACGTAAATTCATATAGGCCATGCTTGGACGTAAAGGCTGTTTTATGGATATCTTCCCTTTTTACGGGGACCTGAAAGTAGCCGGACGTCAAGTCAATAGTGCTGAAAATCTTGGCACCTGACACTGCATCTATACACTCGTCAACTTTTGGGACAGGAAATGCATCAGGTTTTGTGACCTTGTTGAGTTGCCTGTAGTCCACACAGGGTCTAACGCTGCCATCCTTTTTTCTCACTAAACACAGCGGCGAGGCCCATGGTGAGGAAGAAGGGCGGATCACTCCCTGCTTCACAAGTTTGTCAATTGCTTTCTTTTCTTCATCCGCAAAAGCAAGAGGGACTCGTCTGAACGGCTGTTTGATAGGTCTTGAGTCACCTGTATCGATGGTATGCTCGGCAAGACTTGTCAATCCCAAATCATTCTCATCCCGAGAAAAAATATCCTGGTACTCACTGAGCAAAGATGCTATCTGCTGTTTTTCATTGCGTTTTCTACCTTTTGAAGCTTCATCGCAGACAGATTGTAGGTATTCGGGGATCTTCTGAGAAGAAATATTTTTCTCAGCTTCCTTTGCTGACTGTTTGTGATTGTGCATCGCATTTATGCCACAAATACTGCTCTTGTCTGTTTGCATGAATTGAAGACGTCTGACAGAGCTTTGGTCATCTATTGCTGTCTGCTCTTCATGTTTAAGGATGGGCACTGGCTCGCATAGTAGTAGCTCTGCAGATCCTATTACCGTATTAGCCCTGATTGAAGCCTCAGTTGGGAAAGGGTTCATTATTCTGACCTTTACAGTTGGGGCAAAGTTGATATCTGCAAGGCTGGATGCCATCACTAGCGCAAAATTCTGCTTAAAGCTCTCAGACGGTTCTATAAGGAAGCTTGAGTCATTCAAATTATCATCAGACTCACACCTTTCAACGAATGCATCAATAATTTGCTCAGTATGTCCCTGTAAAACATAGTTATCTGCTGCCCTGACTTTTCTATTGTTTATCGGTAGACAATTTTGGCAGCGGATTTCATTTCCATTTAAGATGATCTTATTTTGGCTCAAAATGATATCTGCTGGCTTTTTATTGTTTCCCTTCAAAATATCCATCCCTAGAAGTACTTCATCATGGATTTCTGCTATTACTACTTCACTCTGAATGCAAGTAGTATCCAACACAATGTCAACCTTGCACTTCCCATAATCCACAATAGCCTGTCCGCCAGCGTGCATCAACTTTCCCTTTTTGGCTAAACTTGGTCTTCTTTTACTGTCTATTTTGTCGTACACCTTTTTTGATACGACTGTACGCTCAGCACCTGTGTCAATAACAAAGTTGACCTTGACCCCATTTACTGACCCGGATACAAAAACGCTATCTGAAGACGGGAAACCTCTTCGAATGGGTTGGTTATGATCTGGCTTGGTGTTATCGAGGCCATTATCACTCTGGACTGAACCTAGGCCTGGGAGGCCAGTCCTTTGTCGTTTAAATCTTGACCATTACTGTTGTGGTTGTTGTTTTCGCACGGGGGCTGTGGTCGCTTATACCGATTTTGTGGGCAGTTTGCTTTAAAATGGGACATATCCCCACAAAGGTAACACCCTCTTCTACTACCTGTGTTGTTATATTGTTGCTGGTAGCGACCGTTATTAGAAGGCCTATAGCCTGGCTGATAGTTTTGACTTGTGTGGAATTGACCTACTTTATCCTTGTATTGATTTGGGGCACTTAGTGTGGTAGCAGATATTGCTTGAAGCTCGGTCCGCACTATATCTCTAAGTTTATCAAGGTCGAAAGCTTCTTTCTTCATAGGGCTGTTTTCTGCTGATGTCTCAGTCTTGGCTGTATGCTTAATGATCCTGTCTTTATTTTTGCCTGGTGCAGCCCGTGCTACAGATTTATCTTCTGAGTCACTATCACTGTTATTTAATGTATCTGTTAACGACCTGAAGTGGGTAGAATCTGTGTTCCTATTGGTCTGTTTTGTCTGCTGAAAGCAAACAACTTGAAACACTGCATCATCAATATCATTGGGTTCTTTGATGAATTCAACATGAAACCTGGCCTTGTCATCTACTAGGCCATCTAAAAACCTGCGTAATAAATCTTCTCTACGCGTCTCTCTATCTCTTCGTACATGGGCTTTATCATATAGCTTCTTAAGGTCTGCGGCATACTCTTCAACCGTTTCACCATACTTCTGGTTACGACGACTGAATTGCAGCCAAAATGCTTTGGAAGTTTCCACCACACGAAACCTGTTATTTAGCTCTGTACATAATGCTTTGTAGTCAGACCTTGTGGTATGAGACAACTGTCCGTATACAAATTCACCTGCAGTTCCCTGCAACCTTGGCAGAAGTTCATCAAGCTTCTCATCCTGGCTCCATCTCTGCCTGTTAGCAACCTCTTCAAACCTGTTAAACCATACCATCCAGGTCTCTTTTCCTGTGAAGGGTGGAAGCTTAGGACTACTCTTCCTTAGTGACCTAGTGACACTGTTTGAGGAACGAGAATGAATCTCTTCATCATTATTGTCAAAATCACTATCACTGCTACTGTCATGCATGGGTCTACTTCTGTTCTGTGGTGCAACTCTCGTCCTACTATGAGCATTGCTAATTGAACTGTTTTCTGGCCTGTTCTGTGAAACTGGTCTGGTCTGACCAACGGCACTAGTGCTTAAACTCTGCAATACTCCTCTCAACTCAGCTGTGACAGACTGTAAAGAGTTCTCCAGACTGCAAACCTTGTCCTGCATATTCTTCATAGCATTAGCTACATTCTGATCAATTCTGGGCTGGTTTGGACTGGCATGGCTCTGCTGGTCTCCATTACTCCATGAGAAAGATTCTCTTGGAACACCTGTTGCTGGTAGACTTCTAGTCTGCAGCTGTGGTTCACTTGTGCAGCCAGAACTGTCTTTTCCAATGCCATCTTGTTGACATTCATGTGCTGGTCTCAACACCATAGTCTGGTCTGCATCATGAGAACCTTGTTCATCACGTCTCGCCTGTTGTCTTGTCAACACCATTTCTTGGTCCATAATTGAGAAAACTTGTAGAAATCAAATAAAATAATCCTTGACCGCTGCCACCAAAATATATGTCACGACCTAGGCGTTACCATGGATTTATTGATTCTACCTTTCTCTGTGGACTGGTGATGAATGACTGTCTGACTGGATGACTGATCAGTCAACCAATGACTGGTTCATTGGTTTGAATCTTTCAGGCGGTTATATACTATAAACACATACGCACTAATTCCAAACAATGGTAGCGTGATAGGAATTATGCATATGAGTTACACCAGGAATGAGTATGATGCTCAAACCTGTATCTTGTGTGATGTGCAATGTGGTGTTGTTCAGTACTGACACTGAATTTGTGTTGTATGGGGGAAAGGACTAGCGCTCACTTTAATCAGTAGATGAAATTGAGACTCTACTATTAACGTACTGAATGCTTAAAAGATCATTAAATACGACGACACACAAGAATGATCACTTAGACACACACGTTTAATATATGTCTGGGAAATTATATGGTTGGACGGGGAATGGCTCACTATTATGACTGATCAACTGTTTGCACAGACTGCTGACTGCATGCACGACTGATCAAATGATCCTATGATCACCGACTACGACGACAGACAATGAATGACCACGGACACTACAGACATATGCTTCCTATGTATGTAGGTGGACTTCAGTGGATTAAACGGACTGCTAGTGCATTGGTAAAGAATGATGACTTAAGAATATTAAATTGATGAATTATAATTGAAAAATAGTTTCTAAAAAAATGTTACAACATCAGATAATCAATGGCTGTCTTATAACACAATGTAACTCATTGAACACAGTTAACTTGCAGGGGTGCCTGGCTCAGCCTGTACCTTATCTCCAATGCAGTATTCAGTTCCTTAAAATTGGGATAATATCATAAAAATGGGGTAATTTATGGGGGAAAGGGGGGTGGGTTTCCTAGTAAAAATGGCAGACAGCTGAATAAAATTCCTCTTAAATAATTCCTAAGTTCTCAAAAGTATCTGATGCTAGAAAATAAATTCAATAAATTTCCCTTTCTTTTAAATACTTTTTGTAGTTTTAAATGTCTTTGGAAAAGGGAAACTGCTAAAATACCAAAAATAGAAAATCACCTAAAAAGCAAGTGTTCCCTATGAAGTAAAAATGTGAAGTCCCAAAAAGTAAACACAAGTGTTCCCTATGAAGAAAAATTGTGAAGTCCCAAAAAGTAAACACAAGTGTTCCCTATGAAGAAAAATTGTGAAGTCCTCCAAACAATCTGTGGGAGAGCTTATATACTCCCACAGAATCCCGCATCCCGCAATCCCGCAGTTCCCACATTTTCCCCCACAAATCGTCCCGCAACAGCTTCCCGCAACAAGAAACTGTGGGAAAAGAGCCATTTTTACTGGAAATGTCCGCCCCCTTCTGCTTTAATCTTAAAATACCATAGATAGTCAAATTAAACTTTACAAAGTAAATATGCAGAAATGTACTATGATGATTAAACTTTATGACCTGCTAAAAATATTTAGACCGGTAGCGCTAATTTTAGGAGAAATCGTCCGTAGAAAATGTCTGTTTACAAACACAATTGACTTTACGCTACGATGACCTTGCCAAGCTATTTTTGGAAGCATATATTTACTACACCGCTGTTCTATCAATCGAGAATACACACTAGCATATAAACTGTCATGGCCGTTGAGAAAAACAAGCACTTTAAATTCCGATTTTTAGCGAAAATAAGCTCCAAATGGATATGTCAGACACCAGAGCTGGTTGAAATCAATTCGATGTAGACTGCTTCCAAGAGTAGGGTGAGCAAGAGTTTCTTTACTTCGATGATAAGTGAAATATTCTGGGTCAAAACCGAAGCACATGTGAATAAATGGACAATACACAAGTCAAAGCTCCAGAGCAGTAGATTGCTGAGAAATGGAAATAGAGCTCTGCGGTCAGTAGTTCCCTCAAAGTGTGGCCATCACCTAAGAGAACACCTGACAAGCAATGTCTCTAACAGTCTATCATTCGGAATAAGATGCTGAATCGGTCGATGCTCACAAACAGCATATGCTCAAATTTCCTCAGCAATGTATTTCTCTGTCGGAAGACTTCAAGTAAAGTAGCTGCAGCCAGCACACCCCCTGTACACCACACCTCCCCCCCACCAGAAAACCAAATGGTCTGTCCCTAATTTTAAGAAAAACAAATCTAGAGTCTTTTTAGCATTCCTCCATACCTACTAGCTATACACCATGCAGTTTGTACTTTGTTTGTTTGATTTGATTCTTTACGTCCCATCAATGATCTTTCAGTTATGTAGGGACGGGGAGTATGTACTTTATTAAACTGATAATATGCATTTATAATGCTAAATTTTGAGTGAATATTAAGCCATGCGCTCGTGTAAAGCTTTGTGTTTTTACTTATGTGAAGAAAGAAAAATCCTTAGAATTGGCTTATATTTTGGGGGTTTCGGGGAGAAACTGAATTAATTTGAGGGATTTGGGGAGAAAAGACAAAAAACTTTCCAGGCACGTAGTCCCACTGGATATATTGTATGACACAACGTATCGCCTTGAGCAAGACACTTTATCCCAACTGCTTAGCATTTGTTTAATCCAGGAAAATGACCCGACAAGACTGACAATTGTTGAATGGGACGTAAAGCATTAACTCAAAGTACGAAAGTGGCTCTTGTAGAATAAAGGAACACATAGAAGATCTGTCCATCTACTGTGACAATATTTCCATTATTGTTTCAAACTGTGACTGTTCCGTTTTACGTCAAAAGAAACGGCCACAAGTTTAATTCGAATTTTATATGTATGCAAAATTCAGAGTTTGAAAATTTGGCTTTTTCGGAAATGACTTGGGGAGGGGGGGATTTCAAGCCTTAACAGAACGTCTCCTTTATAGATTTAATCCATTTATAACAGAAAATATGACTGGCATCTGCCATTGCTGTATCGAATTTGGCAATAAAATATATTTAAACTATATGCCAACGTTACAAACTAAGCTTCTTGCAGTAGGGGCTGCATTTAAGGGCACGTATGGTCCTGGTCAGACTGGCGAAAACCTAACTGGATCTTAGCTAACCATATATATTACTAGTGAATTATCATTTACTCGAATCCTGATAGCTCGATGTGAATGTTTAAGTCGAAGTAAATTTGGAATACATTTAATTCAGATCGGAAGGTGGGGTATTTTGAGTAGCGTGGTAGAAGATAGTGAAAATATGTATGCTATAGATGCTGTAATTTAGTTAATACTGAATTTTCATTTTAAGCGTAGCCATTTTAAACATACATGCCAAAGGTTTGATCTAAACCCCTGAGAGCTAAACGATGGCCTGGGGAAGCACTGAGGCTTTGGAGAGACTGCGTGGAAACGAAAGCTCTGAACTGGGTAAATAAATGAGCAGTCACGAAATGACCACCAGTAAGACTCGAACAAGGGGCTTAATGGAACTTACCATATTACCTTTTCGGGTCTTCACTGTTTGGCTAATGTCCCAATTATGGGTCGCTATGATGTACAGCACAGTCTTGTTTGCAGGCAAAGTAAGACCAATCATGACGTTACAGTGTCGTTTTTACGCCAACCGCTTCCCGGAAGTGGATGACGTGGTGATGGTGAACGTACGTTCAGTAGCTGAGATGGGCGTCTACGTCACCCTGCTGGAGTATGACAATATTGAGGCGATGATTCCACTGAGTGAGCTGTCCAGGAGAAGGATACGATCCATTAACAAGCTTATCAGGGTCAACAGTAATGAGGCGGTCGTAGTGATACGTGTTGACGAAAATAAAGGTAAACATCCTTAAAGCAGAAATGTACAATAAACAAAAAATAAAACGTCTCTTTAACGATGTGTGCCAGAACCTAATAACTCTCGGGGAATGACAAAGTGTATTTGTAGATTAAGAACATTTAGACATATAGCCTCGTTGGATACAATGGCCTGCACGTTTGATTAAAACATACATGTATTTTATTTGTATACTTTGTACATAGAACAACATATGAAGCCATTCAATTATATACAGCCTGGACGTTTAAAGGAGGCTCTTGAGCATATGCATTTAGAACCAAAATCTCATGTGCTAGCTGATAAGTACGATGATTTAGTCCAGAGCTTCACAGTAAAGGAGGGTATTCTGAAAAGTTTTGCTATTTACCAATCAGGGTTGAAGCTTTAAGTGTTGTTTGAGGTTTCTGGGCCCCTTTTCACGTTTCTACCGACTCCTGACATTCGAGGGTTATTCCTTTGTATCCTTGATGCTGCTTGTTAATTATGAATATGAAAATGCCCTTTATTAAATCACAAGCTTTGATTTAGCTGTTTGCTCCAATTCTGAAAACATTTTTATAATCTTAAAGGGATATACACTGCTATATACTAGTAAATGACTGACCAGTGTATATTAGACTGTGGGTCGGACTTCAGACTCTTTGTCGGTTCCGACTTAAATACTTATCTATTGATGAGATGGTAGGGGCCTGATGCTTTGACTGTTTTCAGGCTCACCGGGGTTTACCCGTTAGATTTCTTTTGATCCGGTATTCAGTTTTATTTACTGTTGAGTCCTTATCTTTGCTTTATCTCCTTTTTATATCTTGATTTATATGTTCTAGGAGATGATGCATTGATAAGTAAGGGGTCTTTTATGCAAACCAAACATCTGTGTGTCTTGATCCACATCTGAACTAAGGGTGAGGTTGGTGCACCGTTGAACCGGTTTAAGCCCTCCAGTAAAATATTTTTACTGACCGTTCCAAGGCGGTGCTTCTTTTGTGGATCATTTATGTTATTTCTGTCTTGTTATGCTTTCAAGCACATCTGTTTATTGATGCCTAGTGAACGCCTTCTGGGAAAGGGCTGACCTCTTGACTCTCGTTTGTGATGTCTAATTGTGACGTTGTCACTTTCCCATTGGTATCCTGGGTCAGGTGTGGTGTTGGATTGTATAGATTCCTGATCTTTGCCCTCTTTCTTACTTTGTGTCTTTTTCCTGACACAGTTGTGTCTTTTTTTCCCCGACACAGTTTTTTTGGGAAAAAAAAAACCAGTTATTCTGTCACAGTCCGTGTTTATTGTTGCCACATTCCTAGGCATTATGTTTTGCAGGTTATATTGACTTGTCAAAAAGAAAAGTTTCCCACGAAGAAGTCCTAAAATGTGAAGAAAATTTTGCTAAAGGGAAAGCTGTAAGTTCTATTCTATCTTCTATAGGAGGCAATTACTTTTGAAACCCTTTCATTGCTGTATGTGTATACAACAAAGGTAAAATTCAAAATGCTCAGCACCTTTATTATTCTCTGTCTGGAAAATATGGCTAAGGCAGGCCACACCTAGTAATCGCGTAAAATCAGGCTCATGAGGCTAGCGAAACGCCATCCGAATGCGCTGAGATTGGATGCTGGCTGGGAACGCGCAGTTATTTTTAGGACTTTCGTGTTTGCCAGCGAACCAGCCCTTTCTCGTTTTTTTCTTTATGTTTATCAGATCTTACGATAATGGACGGAGTGGGTATCTCCACCAAGGATGGGGGAATATTCATATTCATTAGATTTTTGACGAATTTATGAAAATTTCAATTGCACAAGGACTGCTTTGTTGAGAAAAAATCCAAAAATTAAAGGAAGTTCTGTTAGATGAATAATATTTGGAAATGGCTGAAGTACAAAGCGATTTCTAGAATCTTGCTATATAAGTTGGTTTAAACATATTTTATTTCTCGAATCCAAATTGACATGCAAGCCATATATACATACAATAACAATCTAAAGGATTGGAATGAAAGCTTATAGCTTATAGATTTCCTTGCTATATTCTTCATTCCATCCTTCATTTATATGTACAACGCGACCCTGTTGGGCTCACACCACCTCTAAGGTGCCCCATGAATCCATAATGTTATTGTTGGCTCAATGTCCTGAAATGATTTACTTTTGTTTACCAAAATGTTACACATATATATTCTAAAGAAATAAGTTACGTGTAGACCCCACTTTATAAAGCAGATTTTGCAGCGGAGATAGACACTCAACAGACAAGACATATGAGTTAGATCCGTGATTACTGTAAATTCGGAAATTTTCGAATTGGTGAAATCACACTGTCGTTGAATAATGTAGCTAAATCATGCCATAGTCGCGACTTTTTAACGTGGCAAATGTGTCTTTTGACACTATTCACGAAAATAAAATTCTCGCGAAAATTCCCGAATTTACAGTATCAGAAACAACGATTTTTGTAAAACTGTCATTGTAGGTGAACAGTATACTGCGGCATGTGGGTGAATTATTGCAATATAAGACTGGCAAAGAGTTAGATGAGTTATACCAAAAGACAGCATGGATGTTTGATGAGAAGTACAAGAAACAAGGGGCAGCTTATGAGGCTTTTAAACATTCTGTTACGTGAGTTGGTTACATACTATCTTCCTTTGTACATGTTACATTCAAAATATTTCGATTTGACAGTTTAAATGATACTTATGATTTGACGTTGTTTACTGTATTGGTTTGCGACAATCAACTTTAGCGTGCCTTGCAAAATTTCCCCTGCGCACACATGGGCGGATCCAGAGGGGGGTGGAAAAGGGGCCCGGACTCCCATGAAAAATCACAAAATATAAGGTTTCTTTGCAATACTGGTCCGGATCCCCTGAAAATCACAAAGCTACAAAGTCAGCAATCAATGTTGGGCCATCAACAGCACTCCAGCGAAACGCCATTTAAATGGCGTTTCGCTGGTGTGCGGATGTTGGCCCTCTGATAATGCTATTTGGATCGTCCCTCTCCTAAAAACCCCAAAAAGCGTTGTCAAAGTAGGACTCCCTCTGATAAAAATTTCTGGACCCGCGCATGGCACAATTGTTCAAGTTCAGTCTATACTGGTCATCTGTACCATGTTTGGATTCAGATCTCGTTAGTTAGTTTAAATTTTATTTTATTTCTATAAATGATACAAAGTGGTACAAGAAATGCATATAACAATGTAAAGAATCAGAACGTAAGCTTTACATTTCCTCATATTACATGCAGCTACACAGTTTATACAACATGGCATAATAGGTCACTATATAAATACATGTATACGACTTGTTTATGTCTAGGAATAAGTTTAAACAAGAAAGTCATCTATGATTGCTAGAGAGAGAGAGAGAGAGAGAGAGAGAGAGAGAGAGAGAGAGAGAGAGTCTGGGTCGCTGGCACCTTTTACACTTGTAGCAATTATGTTAGCGTTAGCTGTCATAACAGATCATGGGCAACACATCGGCTTCATCACAAGTAGAAATTAAGAGGAAACCTGGCAATATTAAATTGTTAAAGAACTGCTACTAAATCACGTAGAATTCAAAACTATTATCTGACAGAGAGGTATATATTATATTCTAACAGACAGGTCATGGGCCTCGAAAACATTACTTTGTTGCTGCGAATAACAAAGGCGCAGACAAGCCCGCGCAATCTGATCAGCGCCATTGTTATTTGCTATATGTAAAGTTTAAAGATCCAGCTTGCTACATGTAAAGTTTGTCTCTGTGGTTGAGCAGACTGGTTTAAGCCTAACTAGGTCAGAAATCCCAATGACTCGTTTTCAGTCTACGGCCTGACTACTGTACATTCTATTGCAGAAATCCTGAGATACTAGATGAGTGTGACATTGATGACAATACCAGAATAACCCTCATAACAAACATAAAACGAAGATTATCTCCACAGTCAGTTAAACTCAGAGCAGGTAACAGTATACATATATTCTGTCAAAGTATGGTTTTGTAATAAATCATTGAATTATTACAGAGTTTTGGTGGTATCACTTACGTGATAATATATGCTTTGAAATGCGGATATGAAATGCCTTGATCAGCCTGGGTTGTATGCTATGTAGCAATTTTGTACTATGGCATCTCGTCTCAAGTAATTAGGAAATATAAAGCCGTGACGCCTATAGAATATAAGGGATCAATCCAAAAATTTATTGTAAAACTTCATTGAAGAGGTTCGTTAGATCAACTAAGAAATACTCAGAATACTTGCTTAAAGAAGTTTTAGGATTTTTTAACAATTTTAAATATCCTTCACGCGTCTAATGGCTAGTCAGATATGCACACTTAAGGGGAATATAATTATGTAGTATTTTACAAGCGTGTTTTCCTTTTTGTGGGACAAAGGCAAGCAGTGCAGACCCAGACCAGACGCCGCATCTTATCAGGGTCTCCGCCGTTTGCTTATAGAATGTTATTTCAAAATTTGAATAAACATGAAAAATACCACCCAACAACTCTGAAAAATGGAAATGGACTGGTCCAATTGATAATAGTGGGAAACTCCATTTGGCTTAAATGGTTAAACTTTGAGCCAGTGCATAAGATTATATGTGAGCAGCGAAGGCTTAGGAGACCCTGTGCATCCCAGCTGTCTCGCCATGTTGATAGCACACACAAAGTAGGGACGTTAATAAAAAATCAGACCAAACTTTAGACTTCATGTCCTGCTAGATTGATGTGCATGCATGTTTAACCCATTGTATACTATAAATGGATTCTCCCTCCATACTTGACACAATAAGCTTGGGATAGCCCATTTTTCACATCTAGGGGTGTCAGGTTATAATTTAAAAAAAAATGTATTATTTTGTCTGAAGCAGACTTGGGTTCAATTACTTTGACAAAGTAATTAATTACATACAATAACATTGGAAATTGTTCAATTAAATTACAATTACATGGCTCTTGAAAAAAGTAGTTAATTACATACAATTACTTTGCCAAATGTAATTAATTACATTACAATTACATTTCACTGCCACTAAGAGAGCTTCATCAGATTTTAATTTCAGAGATATTTGAAATGAGTTGATATCTCCTAAAAGTCTGAGTAGCCTTGATATTCTAAATTCAATATATGTCTATTAGGTTGATCTTATTTTTTCCTCTTGTATCAAGTTATTGTCAAGTGATGCAACTTAAACGAAATGAAATGTACTAAATCAGTTGTTGTATTTTGTGATTGATGACATGATCACACAAGAGAAAATACAGAAACAATTATTTTTTTTTGTTTGGGGTGGAGGGGGGAGGGGTATAAATTGCTAAAGTTCTCAAACAAGCTGTTAACCACAGAACAAAGTTCAGGAATACACATTGGCTTGAGAAAAGTCTTACAGCTGTGGACGATAAACCATGGAAATTATTTTGTAAAACTAGCTTAAATGCCAGAGAATAACCGTTTTCAAAAAGTGTTGATAAAAAATCTGTGTAGCCCTATGAGTTCTGAAAGTTGGCAAAAAAGTACTAAAGGAATATCAGATAGTGACAAACTAAATTATTATATAATCTTTATATAAACATCTTCTAATTGGCCCAGATGCATATCCACTAGAGTCAATAAAACTACATATCGCATGGTTTGCCGTACGTGACGTTGCAAAGTACACGGCACGAGGTAATATTGACCGGCTTACGGGAAGTGACGTCAGAACGTCAAGTAATTTCGCATGATCCATCCGTAACGTCAACGTTTTTATGGTCAAAAATGGCAGGAAATGCATAACATACATTTATTATATAATAAAACAATTGTTGACTTATGTTTCGGTAGACATGGAGTGCTATTGAACAGTAAACTTAATCATATTGACCTCCGCTCCGCGTCTGTCAATATGACGTTTACTGTTCAATAACACTCCATGTCTACCTTAACATAAGTCAATAATTGTATAATATTACTAGCCTGTTGAAATGCTGGCTTGACAAGCAAGAGGTCGCTAGTTCAGCCACCATTGGAACATCTATTTTATTTTTTGTTTTTTATTAACAATTATAGGCCCCAGGTTCACTGAATGAGTAAATTTCAATTTAATTTTCTGAATCACATTTTATGATTATTAATTTCACGATTATTATTATTTTTTATTATTTATTTATTTATTATTATTATTATTATTATTATTATTATTATTATTATTATTACTATTATTATTATTATTATTATTATTATTATTATTATTATTATTATTATTATTGAAATGGCAAATGAGCAGTTTAGGGCTTTATAGATTGGGTCATGCACCTTAGCATATGAGTGTGTTGATCCTAGATGTGAAAATTTAACAAAATGCCTTCAAGGAGTCAATTCACTAACCAACGCTATTGTCTGAATAAATACTATTGTTGAGATTTTCACACCTTCTTTGTTTTTGTATTGTTTTGGTAACTTAACTATTAAAGGTCCATATCTTTTATAAGCAGATAAACAAAATATAACTAATTTACTTAAAAAAGGAATAGTAGAAGTAACATACAGTCTGTGTCTGCTGTAAAATTGCTATATTCTATTTTTAAGTCTATTGATACTAGCATGACTAGTCCCAATTCTTTTTTGTTTCATGTTGCATTCATCTAGTACAGCAAATGATACATGCATTTACAAAGGCCAAGAACAATTCATTTAGCAGTATTTTAAGTAACTATGATAATCTTTAGTAACTGAAGTTCATAACTGGTCTGAAAAGTACATGTAATTAAAAAGTAATTGAAAGTAATTGTAAATTACTCCCATTTTGGCCATGTAATTAATTACATTCGATTACAGTAATTAAAGAAATGTCTTAATTGCAATTACATGCAATTACTTTAGAAAATATAATTGAATTGCAATTAATTACAATTACAATTTTAATTACCCCAACTCTTGTCTGAAGAGGTCTTTAACACTGCAGTGCTCAGTATGCTGCAATTCGTCTGTGTCTTCACTGTTTGAAAAGTACATGTTTAAGACATTTTCTTATATACAAAGGATTAAAGAATGAATTTTTTAAAAAAAATGCCATATATACCAAAATCTTATGAAATGCCTCATTTCTCAATTTGTTGTTTTAGATATTGAATTGGTGTGTACCAATTATGAGGGGATTGATGCAATCAAAAGAGCATTAAGAAAAGGGTTGGAGGTCTCAACAGAAGACTTGCCCATAAAGGTAACTTAGGTTTGATATTATGCCGACTTGTGTGTTTATATTTAAACGTTACATCATGCAACTTTGAAACTTGTTTTTGATGGTTTACTTGATTTGTTTCTTTACTTTTCAGTCAGCAATGTTTCTGTTATGTTGGTACGGGTCTTCCTGGGTTGAATCAGTACTAAGCAAGAATGAATGTGTATTGCTCAAGGACACAACGCAATGACGCCAGTGAGGCTTGAATCCGCAACCCTTCGGTCTCGAGTCAAGCACTCTACCACTGAGCCAGTGCGCTCTCATTGTTTTTGATGGCAAGGATTAGCCGACACTACACAGATCTGTCAATTATCTTCATATGAATAATATAGAATAAAATATGGATTATAAATGTCAATGAATAATTAAAAAATGGATCCTCTGAAATAAATTAAACCTTCAAATTTGAAAACAACATTCTCAGTTAATTTGAGAGTATGACCAGTCATTCACCACCCTAGCATTTGCTATTTAAAGTGGTATTCTGTTTAATGTTGGAAATAGTCAATACCCCCCACATACACACAAAACAACAACATAAAACAATAAAAATAGTAAGTGAGTATGATCAGGAAATACCACAATCACAAACTGAAGACTAAGCCATGGCACCGCGAGGAAGAGCCACACAACAATCATGTGACGCCAGGAAGACAAACAAAGCAAAGCAACCAGCTCTCTCTTCCCCATCAAAAAGGGACATAAAGAAACGTACAACAAAACATATAACAATTACAGAATCCCACAATGGGAGTAACATTAAACAACAAGTCAACAACAACAGAACCACCGCCTTAGAACGGACAGCAGCCTGGGCCACTGTTGGGCTTAACTGCATTTAACTGGTACCAAAGCTTCGCCCTAGATTCTGCTGTTGTTGAAGTACAAAAATTGTTCAGCTCGCATGGAAGCCTTCTAACTATTGCAATGTATCATCATGGAGAAACACTCTTATCAAATTTACACGCTATGATGAAACAAAGAAAAGGGCTCATGACTCACAGATAGTCAGTGCTTAAGAAAACCTCAAGTTGAGCCACGGTGGGTCCAGCTACAGATAGCATTAGGTACCAACTCACCGATTAAAGCTTTACATCAGAGCCGTCATAGAGTCTGAGGACTGAGCTCGATATATGGGGAGATCTATCATTTCCACATAATAAAATGGAGATTACGCAAACCTACAAATATGTTCTTAAAAGGGTATCTTTTGGAAGCAAAGACTGCACCAAAGAACTGAAACTAGAGTGTACCTATTTTCTGGGCCAGACTAGCTAGTTTCTGCCATTTAGGCTTCATCAGTGACCCTCTAATAGTTTCAAAGTTCCACAATGAAACCCAAGATCCCAAAGGACAAGAAAATAAAATCTACACTATAGTGAAGGGCAGAGAGACGTTCTACCGCCGCCACACAGTCCCAGTCACCAGCTGTAGTGAAGTCAAATATGTTCTTAAAAGGGTATCCTTTGGAAGCAAAGACTACACCAAAGAACTGAAACTAGAGTGTACCTATTTCCTGGGCCAGACTAGCTAGTTTCTGCCATTTAGGCTTCATCAGTGACCCTCTAATAGTTTCAAAGTTCCACAATGAAACCCATGATCCCAAAGGACAAGAAAATAAAATCTACACTATAGTGAAGGGCAGGGAGACGCCTTACCGCCGCCACACAGTCCCAGTCACCAGCTGTAGTGAAGTCAAATATGTTCTTAAAAGGGTATCCTTTTGAAGCAAAGACTGCACCAAAGAACTGAAACTAGAGTGTACCTATTTCCTGGGCCAGACTGAAAACAGTAGACTTGGCGTATTTGATTCTATTGAGGAAAGGTAATAACACACCCTCTAACACTGGTTTAAGTGTTATGTAAATGAAAATGCATTAATTGCACTCTTATTTGGGATACTCATGTCAGGGCTTGAATACTCTTTCCTTACATTGGCAAACGTGGTCTATACGTGACCATTGAATATTGACTGTCATAATACTTAATCGCATTTGTTTGAGCTTTGCTTACAGGGGATCTTTATTTATACCAGCTTGTACTATATATTAAGAGATTATTCTGTGCTTAAGATCAATGTTGACCCAAATGTTAAAGGCTATTTGAATTGAACAATTCAAACATCACCAACACCACATAGCCATTCAAAACGAACTTTCATATGGAACAAAGGTGGATTTGGGTAAAGAAGATCTTTTTTCAAATGGCCTAAAGATAATTGACTTGCCTATCTCAAAAATCCCTAGTTGCAACTCTATATTAGGTTGAAAACTCTTCTGCAACAAGGCATATCAGAACCTATATTTTATGGTGATTTAGTTTATAAATTCAAACGAATTGTTGGAAAAATAGTAAGTGAGTATGATCAGGAGATACCACAATCACAAACTGCAGACAACCCCGTGGCACCAAGAGGAAGAGCCGCTTAACCATCTTTAGACACCAGGAAGACAAATTAAGAGCAACCAGCTCTCTCTTCCCAATCAAGATGATTGCAATACTAGAATGGACATAAAGTAACGTACAACAAAACATAGAACAATTACAGACTCCAACAATGGGAGTAACAATAAACAAAAAATCAACAACAACAGAACCACCGCCTTAGAACGGACAGCAGCCTAAGCCACCGGGGCGGGGGGGCTTAAATGCATTTTACTGGTACCAAATCTTCGCCCTAGATTCTACTGTTGTTGAAGTACAAGAAATGTTCATCTCGCATGAAGGACATCTAATTAATGCAATGTATACTCATGGAGAAACACTCTAATCAAATAACACACCGTGATGAAACAAAGAAAATGGCTCATAACTCACAGATAGTCAGAGCTAAAGAAAACCTCAAGTTGAGCCACGGTGGGTCCAGCTACAGATAAGCATCAGGCACCAACCCACCGCTCTGACGTAAAGCTTTAATCGGTGGGTTGGTGCCTGATGCTTATCTGTAGCTGGACCCACCGTGGCTCAACTTGAGGTTTTCTTTAGCTCTGACTATCTGTGAGTTATGAGCCATTTTCTTTGTTTCATCACGGTGTGTTATTTGATTAGAGTGTTTCTCCATGAGTATACATTGCATTAATTAGATGTCCTTCATGCGAGATGAACATTTCTTGTACTTCAACAACAGTAGAATCTAGGGCGAAGATTTGGTACCAGTAAAATGCATTTAAGCCCCCCCCCCCCCCCCCCCCCCCCCCCCCCCCCCCCCCCCCCCCCCCCCCCCCCCCCCCCCCCCCCCGGTGGCTTAGGCTGCTGTCGGTTCTAAGGCGGTGGTTCTGTTGTTGTTGATTTTTTGTTTATTGTTACTCCCATTGTTGGAGTCTGTAATTGTTCTATGTTTTGTTGTACGTTACTTTATGTCCATTCTAGTATTGCAATCATCTTGATGAGGAAAAGAGAGCTGGTTGCTTTGCTTAATTTGTCTTCCTGGTGTCTCATGATGGTTAAGCGGCTCTTCCTCTTGGTGCCACGGGGTTGTCTGCGGTTTGTGATTGTGGTATTTCCTGATCATACGCACTTACTATTTATAATCTAGCTTGCTCAGTTATTATCCCAGTCTTTAACTTTATCTATCCTGTGACAACATAATGTCTGAATGACCTATGTGTTTACCTGGTTGCGTTTAATTAGTAGTCTTGCTTGTTTTTATTCCAGAAATCACAATTTGTAGCTTATATTTTGACCAGGTATTATATATATATATAGTATAGTAACAGGATCTTTACAATGTTTTAAACATCACTAGCAATTTGCTTAATTCTTCCTTCAGTAGTTGTGCGTTTGTGACAACTGATTCAAGTGGGTGTCCGATTGGTCCTGAAGTATCAAGCCAACATCAATATGAATTCAAATTAATGATGGACATCTGCAACAGCATCCCTTCTATGCTTGGATTCACCTATCTACCTGTGAACATGAAACCTGCATGCTTCCTGAAGGTGTTCAAATATTTTTTCTTTGAACTTGCGACGTCAATGCGACCAGTACGTTCTGAGAGCCTGCACGTAGTGTCAGTTTTTGTCTTTGGCTGGGCCCACCGTGGCTCAACTTGAGGTCTTCTTTAGCTCTGATTATCTGTGAATTGTGTACCCTTTTTTGTTACATCATAGTGTGTTAATTGGAATAAGTTGTTTCTTTGTGATGATACATTGTATAAATTAGGAAGCCTGCACGCAAGGTAAACACCTTTTGTGTTTCAACAACAACATAATCTAGGGTGAAGATTTGGAACCAGTAAAATGCATTTAAGCCACCAGTGGCTTAGGCTGCTGCCCGTTCTAGAGTGGTAGTTCTGTCGTTGTTAATTTAGTGTTTATTGTTGCTCCAATTGTTTGTACGGGACTCTTTGTTTGGTCCTTTTTGTTTTGCAGTACTTAGTATCCTTTCTTGTTTTGCAATTATCT
Source organism: Loripinus fragilis (assembly GCA_964019695.1). Lineage (NCBI taxonomy): Eukaryota > Metazoa > Mollusca > Bivalvia > Lucinida > Lucinidae > Loripinus > Loripinus fragilis. The sequence continues at coordinate 4,658,305 of OZ026518.1, read as the reverse complement.
TGATGGGAAAGAGAGAGGTGGTTGCTTTGTTTTAATTGTCTTCCTGATGTCTTGCGACTGTTATTGTTCTGTGGTTCTTCCTTTCAGTGCCGTGGGTTGGTCTGCTGTGTGTGATTATGGTTCTTCCTGATCGTACTCACTTACATTTTAATTGCGTCATATCACATTGCATCATGAAACTAATGTGCAAAGTAAGAAAGAGAGCAAAGATCAGGAATCGATACAATCAAGAACCACACCTGACCCAGGATACCAATTGGAAAGTGACAACGACACAATTAGACATTACAAACGAGAGCCAAGAGGTCAGCCCTTCCCCAGCAGGTGACCACAAGGCAAACACCAAACAGGTGAGCCAGGTCACGTGTTTCTAGGTTCTTATCACATATGCATATATAGCTAATCTTCAACTCTTCCTGAACCCATTGGTGCCGATTGGAATTTCCCACGTTTATCAATTGGACCAGTCTATTTCAGTGAATTACATGTTTAAACATGATTCACAATACATTCACAAAGATATTTTACAGTTTTCATTATATACTTGACGACTCCCATATTCTACATTCTGTCCAAAGTGTAAAACTTGAAAGGAACATACTCATTTGTAAGTAGTTGTAAAGTTTAATATCATGAGTCTATCATAAATGAAATAATACACTTTCATTTTGATTACGAAATAGTAAATAATTGCGTATTAATTCCATGAATATGTTTGAACTACTTGGTCATGTTTGATCATTGCAAGGCCAGCACAGTGTATTTTTATACTCATTGCATAAACGACCAGCCAAAGCTCAGACCA